>JACBWW010000006.1:24004713-24016470 GCA_020086605.1 Lanius collurio | reverse complement strand
TCTCTTCTCTTCTCTTCTCTTCTCTTCTCTTCTCTTCTCTTCTCTTCTCTTCTCTCTATTTTCTTTATGAAGTGTACACTGAAATGAATTCTTCCTTTTCCATTATAAGTGATAACTATATAAATCTGGATTCACAGGGTCCTACTGAATTGCAGGTAGAGCTCCTAGAACCAAGATAGCTCTCAGAGAATTTAATCTATACATTCTAGTCACAACAAAAACCCCTTTCCCTCACTCTCAACAGATTTTAGGTGGTTTAAAGTTATAAAAGAACATGAGATAGAAGGTTGAAACTGGCAATACTTCTACATAAGTATCAGATGCAATGCTAATTTTGCTCTGTTCAAATGCCAGCTTAAAGTGGTCTTAATGTGAGAATATATTAGAACATTAAGCCATAAAAAATGGATAAAGGGTGTTAGACTTATGGTTGAACTTGATGGTCTTAAGGGTCTCTTCCAACCCAAATGATTTCATGATTCTCTAGTCAGCTGTGCACAGACACGCACTTGGCAAATGGCTGCATTCATTGAAAGCTCTCAGTTTTTTGCTCTGCTGGGAGCTGCTGACCCTTCAGCTCTGCCAGGACCTGGGCACTGCCCCATCTACTTTGTGCAGTGGTTCCCAGATCAGTTTAAACACCCCGCACCCCAGGGATGTCACGTGCTGTCCCTTTGCTGGCAGCCCTGTGGGAATGCTGAGCACCCACAGCTCGCCTGGGACAGACATCTGCCCCCACTCTGGGGAACCTTGGGGCTCTCCTTCTATGCTGTTCTTCTTTCTTCTCTCTAGTGTCTTCCTCCCACCTCTGCCCTGAAGGGTTCAGGTCCAGTTTGCCTTCCAACCCCTGAGACAGGAGATTCTATGGGCTTCCTCTGTGCATGTCTGCTTCAGTTAAAAAATTCTTAGTCAAATTTGTGTGCAGATTCGTAGAGGAACTAGAGAAGTACTTTGCATTACTTTTTAAAATAAGGCCAATTTCTTTACCTCCTCTTGTGGAACACTTGAATTCCTTCCTTAAGTGTGAGGTGGTGAGCCAACAGGTACAATAGGGAATGGGATGCAAAGTGCCAGGTTTTGTTTTTGCTGTGAATCTATTCACATGGAGATTCTTCTCATGCTCTGTGTGCCTCTTTGGACCAGCAGATTCTCAGACTTCTTAGTCTTTCTTCTGTCCCCTGGAGCTTAGTTAAACACCTCCAGGGATTGGTGACCCCACTGGGAAGTTGTAGAGAAGCTTCTTCCTGGGAAGCTTCTTCCAGGGCTTGGAAATGAAGACATTTTTCCTCGTTTCCAATCTAAACCTCCACTGGTGCAATTTGAGGTCATTTCCTCATCTTATCACTCATGTCCCAATAGCCATGGCAGCTGCTGAATCCTACTGTCTCTCTTAGTCTGCCCCAGCTGAGCCAATCCCTCTGGGACACGAGACAGCAGCTCAGTAGCAGATTTGGAAAGGGACTGCAAACTCCTGATGGGAGCCCAGGCTGCAGGAGGGAGTCATAGGGCTGCAGAGAGCAGCTACTGGAAAAGCCACCCAAAAGAGGAGGACTAGACTGCTGGATGTGTCTCTCAGACTTGACTTTTCACAGCCAAAATAAGGAAAAGCACCTAATACTCCGAAAAGGGGGAGAAGAAGGGACGAGGCCCTGTGCAGTGTCCTGGTGCATCCTGAAGGTGAGAGGGTTCTGGCAGAAGCAGACTCTGCTCTCTAGAGGGAGGGACCTTGAGAGCTCAAAAAAGTGACACCCAGCTCATCCCATGACGAACTGAGGGCCAGCTTGGCTGACACTGACAGGGTGAATTACTGGTGTCTCAGAATAAGGTCTGCCCTTTCCCTGCTTTGGTTATGAAAGCATTCTCTGGGGAGGTATGGATGGCTCCTCATTTCTTTTGGCTCTGCTCAGGCCACAGCTGTAGCAACATGATTGTTTTGTGAGTAGTATTATTTTTTGTCATAACTTTCATAGGCTGGGGCCTCTTCAGCTGATTTTTTCAGTGCTATATATATATATATAAATATATATACACACACATATGTATATATATATATTCCCTCCTGCTCTGAGAAGTCTCTTCCCCATCTCTAGGCCTCCCCTGCACCCCTCCTTTCAAGATGTAGAGTTGTACTGTAGATCTCCTGCTCATGACTCTGCAAATGCTTTATGCTTTCTTCCTGGGGCTGACAGCCCTTCCCACACTGCCAAATGGCAGCAGAAAGAAGAAAGGCTGTCAGCCCAGGCTGGAGGCTTTCTTTTCTGCTGTGGTCCCCCAGGTCTTTTTCTTATAAACATTACAAGTGTGAGGCCAAAGAAGAGATTGTGTTAAGCCTTTCAAATAAACTTCTTGGACTATATGTGCTGCTGGCTTCTGCCAAGAGCAGCTTTCCTCACCGAAGCAGGGGACAGATGTCCCATTGGCCCTTTAGCCATGCTACTTTACCAGGTCTGGCTTTTTTCTCCATAACCACTGTTATCGACCTTCCTGTAACCACGCCAGCCTTGAGCCCAGGGATGAACAAGGAGGGATTATCACAGAATCATAGAATCATTGAATGGTTTGGGTTGGAAGGGACCTTAAAGACCATCTAGTTCCAAACCCTCTTCCATGGGCAGGGCCACCTTCCACTAGACCAGGTATCTCAGAGCCCCATCCAGCCTGGCCTTGAACACCTCCAGGGATGAGGCATCCACAGCTTCTCTGGGAAACCTGTGCCAGTGCTTCACCAGCCTCACAGTAAAAAATTTTTTCCTAATATCTGACCAAACATCTTTCAGTTTATTAAACAGTGGGTGAGCTTGTGATTTTCTCAGCTGATGCACTTGGTACAAACCATAATGTACATCCCAGAGCTGGTAGAATGTGCTGCTGGACAAAGCCTTCACCATCAGTAGCTGAAGTACCTGCCCTGCTTTTTGACATGAGTGGAGGTCAGGGCTTAGGAGAGGCTTCGAGCAGCTGGGGCCAGGATGCAGCTGCCACTAGATGTCAGCCATTCCTTGCTGCAAGGCAGAAGACCTTCGAATGCCACAAAAATCCTTGAAAAACCAAGTATCTGCTTTTCCATGGCACTCCACTTATCATCCCTTACCAAGTACTTGAGCAAGAGTGCCTCTGAGCTGCTTCGGAAGAAAACACTTCATCCATTAAAACATTTACTGTCAGGTTGTTCCTCTGCATAGTAATGTTTTAAAACTTAATATTGTAGAAGCAGAAGCAGTCTGCTGAATGATTTGCATCTATTTTGCAGGATGGATGTTTTTCCCTTCCTCAGAGGAAGCTCAGGAAATGAAAGAACCAGACACTGATGGAAATAAAAGATGAAGATACTTGTATTGCCAGAGTACTGACAAGCCATGGGTAATTGTTTGAGGGTTTTATTTTGGTCATTTTTAAGGTTTTAAGCAATCCATTTAAAAATGGACAATATTTAAGTAAAGTATCCCTTTTCTGAGCCCTCCAGGTGCATCTAATTAATAAAGACTTTCCCTTCTGGAAGGAAACACAGCAACAAAATCAAAGTTACAAATTACAGTAAACTTTCTGGTGCAACAATATTTGTCTTTGGCATTTAACCTGTTTACTCTGGTGTTGTACGTAACATCTGGCACAGAGGAGGTCCCTGCTCCCTCCAAAAAACTAGGGAAAGACAACAACAGTTTCTCAGTGACACCTTAGTGTGTGAGCCCTCATTTGCTGCTGCTCCCCTCTAAGCCAGCTTTGTGCTCTTCCAGCCCCGTGGTGACTGTTTGGTAGGCTGTTCCCAGAGCATAAAACAAAACATCTGGTTGCTAACAACACAAAGCTGTTACAACAGCTGGAGTCTGCCAGGATGTGCAGGACCCCTGGTCAGAAATCATTTCCCAGCTGCAGGAAATAGTTAGTGATATGGGATCTATTGCACCAGCTCAGCATCAGCTGAGAACTGCCTGGCCTGCACCCATCCTCTCACCCATTCCTCTTGGAGAGGTGCAGCAGGATGGCACAGCCCTGCTCCAGCTGGGATCATGCTCTGCCTCATTTCTGTTGCAGCCAGTGCTGGCTTTGCAAGCACTCAGAGATGCTTTGCTCTGTATATACACAAGACACATCAGTATGTGGCAGTCTGGTCAAGCCATCCTAGCTTGAGAGAGAAGTTGCAAACTGCTGGCCTGTATCATGAGCCAAGTAGTCCAAGCATGCTGAAAAGGGCACTAGGGAGCATCAGCAACACAGGTGCTGTGGGGCTGTGTAATGGGGTGTTCACCCACAGGTGAGCAGTTCACATCTGGACTCAGTCACCCCAGATAAAGGGTTAGGGAGTAACCAACAGCCCTACTGAAGGCTTTGCTGCTATAGTTGAGGCTGGGGAAGCTGGAATTGGATAGGTAGTTGTCACTTCATTCTCACCCACAGGTGGTCACAGCTCTGGCCTGATAGAGATGATGGTGCAAGAGGGCTTGGGAAGCAGCTCTGCAGGATGATGCCTGCAGCATACCACAAGTAGTTGTACTGGCAAAGTGAAGAAGGAGCTGAAATGTGGCTCCATTATGGGAATGAGTGGCTGAGGAAACCACCACTGAAGCCAGGGTCTTGGTGATACCATACTTTTACATTACTGGAGCTTAAGCTGCTCCTGATTGCTGACAGCAAAACTCTGGCTTCCTTCTCTATAAACTCCCTTTCTTTAAAGACACCTTTAAAAAACAAAACAAACAAACAAACAAACAAACAAAAAACAAACAAACAAAAAAAAAACACAAAAAACCAAAAAAACCCCAAAAAAACCAGGACAAAACCAACAAAGTAAAAAACCCACAAGCCTAAATATCAAAACAATCACAAAAATTCCTCATAAAGGCTACTTTTTTGTGAGCATTGTGTACAGATACATACTTCCCTCAACAGGCAAAGCTGAGTTGCCATCCCCATGGCTTGGGAGGCTTGCTCACCATTCAGAGCCACTCCAGCAATCCAGTGTCACTTCATAGGTGATGCCCTGAGACACCTGATGTGGGATGTGTGGGAAGGCAAGCACCCATAAGAAAGGCCTGGAGCAGCCAACACCATCTTGAATGCTACACCTGAGGTTTTCGGATGGTGTGAACAAGAGGAAGATCCTGCTGCCTCTCCCAGCTCTTTTATGTTTGTTTCAATTAACAGTACCTTTATTAAAGACTCATTAAGACAAGTTTGAGAGATCTCATTAATCACCAGCCTGAGAACATTACAATGAGGAGCTGCCAAAGGCATGAGCAAATCACTCATAATTACCAGTTTTAGATGCTGCTCTTCAAAACTTGATTAGCTACAGATATACAGGTGATAGTTGCTACTCTTCTTTATAGCACACCCTCACTATTATCCACTCTAGTCTGATTTAGGTTCTTATTAGAATAACATTTTGCTAATTAAGTAATCCCACACACAGAATGTTTCATGATGGAGACAATTAAATGAGTTTAGATGATTAATATTGCATACTCTTCCATCAGTGTCAAGAGAAATTGGTGAGGGATGCACACAAAAAGCAACTCCTTGCTGTCCCCATACATCCGAACTGTGAACAGAAATGATGAACAGGAATGAAAAGTAGAGCATTAATAGGCTTAAGATTTTAGAAAACCATTGCTAGAAAATGTACATATTCAATTGAATCTCTCCTCTGAAGGGCTGAAATTACTGAAATCCCCCATAGGAATGAACTCATTTGAAGCAGGTTACTAAGATTAGGGTTTTCCTCTTCCAAAAGCCACTAATAGTTCCCATATACTGAACAGGCTGGTGGTGTAGCTGCCCTCCTCCACCATATGCTCTGGATGTCAACGCTCATGATTTGGATGTACGTATTCCATAACACCTGAACTAGAAAGAGCCTTGCAGGAGGTGCTGCTCTTCTCAGGAGCCACATCACAGCAGGGCTAGAGCAGCAGCGGGCTGTGTTTCCATATTGCCTTCCCCCTTGGGATTTGAAGACATGCTCCCACAACGCCAAAGCTCCAGCTGCATACCCAGCCAGCACCCAGGATGTGTGTGCTGTCTTTGACAGGGTTTCTGTCCACCCCATGTGCAGAAATATGAACATACTTTCACTGTTGCCCGAGGATGTCTTGTTCTCAGTCATAAGCTCCAAACCATGCTGGATTAACCCATTCAATGCATCCTTTCACCACAGCATGAACATTTCAGTCCTTCTTTCAGGGGGAGAAAAGCACTTCCAACAATGCTGAAGCCTATTTAAGAAACAAACTCACCAAAAATGTGAAGGCTGCCAGGAATTCTTTAGTTATCCACAGAGGTTAAAGTTTTATTTTGATACAAAAATTAAATAGCAAAGTTGTTTTGGTTTTTTTACAGTGATAAATTAGAAATTTACAGTACATACATTGAAGTAGATATATTTTCTGTACACCCCAAAATAATCAGTGTCTATTTCCTTAAAATTCAGAAAAAGGAGCTAACTTGTTTGTTTCATGTAAGAGCTAAGCTTGTACCTCTCTGGCAGATGCTTCTGCAACCTGCAGTGCCAAGAGCACAGGCTGAGGGGGGAGATGGGAGCAGAGACTGCGCAACCGAAGGAAACGCCTGTGAAGTTTCTGGTTGTATAACCACAGCAACTGCACTTCCGAGACAGGATTAGTCACACCAGTTTTGGCTTTAAGCTCATAACAATGTTGAAATGGGAGAACATAATGGTTGCTGATACCCGTTCTTCACAAGAGTCAGTTTTTAGGCTGTCTGCCGTGACTTCCCACCCGTACAGTCCCGAGATGCAGTCAGGTAAACGCATGTGGGTGAATACATTGATGGAATGGTGTAATTGATGCAACAACTAATTCCACTTTGGGTCAGTAGTGTCCCCCCGACTGCTGGGGAAAGATGTTTCTACAGGAACAGCAGCTGGTGTCTCCCCTCAGCCCACCTCTTTCCCACAGCATTTTAATCCCTCACATGCTTTAATGGAATATCCCCCCACATCCCTCCTAGGGCTACACAGTGCCATCCTCATCCAGCTCACAGTGTCTCACATCACCAGGGGTCGCAGGCCTCGCAGATACGAGGATTTGATAACAAGGCACTATTTAACATTCGCTTCTGTGTACATAACAAGGTTAAAAGTGCCATTCATTGATTCAGCCTGCTCAAACAAGGGTCTTATTGGCCAGGAGAGTATCCAAAGTGTTTCAGAGTGAAGGACACCTTGAGTGAATGTGACACCTTGGCACAGCCAAATACTAGGTTACAAGAAAAGGGTCATACTGCACCCTTGCTCCTTGAAAGCCAACATACAGCTGCTGACTTTACATTTCTCACTGCACCAGCAGAAAGACTGCACGATGGAGAAGCTCAGCCATCTGAAGATCTTACACTTTCAAAACTCCTTATCCACAAAGACATAACCAGATCCAAACATGACACTAACAGCGAGAGACTTTATGGAGAGGGTGAAAAGGCCCAACTGGAATGTGGTGTTGGCCAAGACAGTGCTTGTGTGTCTTGAACAAAATGTGTCAAGTTGTCACTTGTTTTGCTGGAGAGGGAGCCCAACCGCAAAGACTGCCATTAGGGTTTGTTTGGGGTCTGCCTTTTTGTTTTTAAAAAGAAAAAAAGTTCTTTAGCACATGTTTCAACACTGACATTGAGACAATACATGCTTCTGGGACAGATTAGTGCTCACTACCAGAGCTGGATTGAACTGTGGGTTTGGGAAGCACATGGGCACCTGTGTGAAAAGCAAGTACTTTAATAAAACAGCATCTGTTCTCAGCTGCCCTGGAAGATCATGGGAGTTGGGGCACCAGGGGGATGCTCTGCAGCTAATCAGGTTCCACACAAACAAAGGATGCAAAAGCTTGGGGCACACAGATATAACCAAAGGTCTTTCAAAGGGATAGAGCATCAGAACAGTGTTCCCTTAAGTGCTTCTGGGATATTTGTATTTGCATCACCTTTCTTACTAGCCAAACAAGTCCCCGACACTATGTTCAGCTCCCCATGAGCACAAGCCGATGCCTCCTCAAATAAAAGGACAGAAAAACTCAATGGTTGCTTTGAAACAGCATTATTCACAAGAAGTTGGATCTCTTGGATTCCTTTACAAAAACTGGAAAGGTCTTTGTTGCTCCTGAGGACTGAATGCCTGCTCACATTCTGTGTGTAAATATACATTAAAAAAAAGTCTCCATAGCTGTCAGTGAGCAATTGAAGCATCGTTGTGAGGCAGTCATCTGTACTGCAATGTCATGGGCTGAGAATGTTCTTCTAATTGCAACTGACACACATAATTATACAACTGATCTCTGCGAACACGAGGCTGCCAAGGAACTTAACATTTTGCTTCTCCCCAGACTGGCGTCTGTAGAGAAGATACCATCACACTGAATGAAATACATTAAGACTTAATTGCTTCATACAATGAGTCTCCAGAGAGAGACAAGTAAGTTTGCTTGGAAAAATACAGCATTGTTTGAAGGTACCTTCAACTAATTTTTTCACTTTCCTGAAGGAAGGAACACTATATTGTTAAGACTTTTTTTAAAGCTTATAAATGCAGCAGAATAAAGTGGTCTGCTAGAAATAGCAGGAGCACCTAAAGGGGCAGGAATGGAGGCAGATGGATAATGATAATAGATGCAGAGGACCATACACAGTTTTCCACTTTAGGATGATTTCTCTGCTTTTGAGGATGGCCTTGAGTAAAGCTTTTGAAATTTAGAAAAATTGATAGAACCACTGAATAATTCAGGTGGGAAGAAACACAAGGAGGTTCAAATTCTCTCTATTCAGACCAGGTTACAAGTGGTAAAAAGAATGAGTTGAAATTATTAATAGGCCATTAGAAGACTTAAAAGTCATCCTCAATACCTCACCAAATCCTACTCATCGTGGGTAAGACCTGCAAAGTCCATTTGCTATTTGTTTCAGGATGTGATCCCTGACTGAACTGTACAGTGTATTGGAACATCAGAATTCCTCAGGTATAAAGACAGAAAAGCCCTTCCTTCTCAATGCTGAACTCAGAAAGAAGACACCTAACTGAGGTCCTGGGTACTCCATCTTCTTGTAACTTGGTAACTGGACCCTAATTAAGCCCAGAATTTGGCTTTCCTCCATCAGCTATAAGATGATGAATAGAAAACATCATCTCACAGCTATGGGCTACAGCACCTCAGTATCTAAAGACTTCAAGATTTCAGTAAATGCATCCTGATTAAAAAAAAAAAAAAAGGAAGATAATATATTTGGGTATTTCACAGCTTTTAAAGCCTCCCTGGGCTCTCCTATTTTGGGTAGCATGGTTTATGGCTATTATATCTGCAGCATGCTCTTTTTGTTGTTTATTCTTTAAGGCTTCTTTTTTTTCCCCCCATCCCCAGAGACAGGTTGTATAACCACCTCCCCACTCTACTCCCAACATTTACACAGCAATGCCTTCACATGATCAGTCCTTCAAAGGAGAGCAGTCAGACCACTGGGATGTTGTCTTTTTCTCATACCACAGTCTCATTCCCTTTCCCAGGTTTCACCCAACCATCTGCTCTCTTCTCCCGTTTCACTTTCCCTGAGTTCACCAGCCTGTTGGAGCACTTCTGCCACGTGTGCAGAGTTTTGGCTGACCAGATCCACATACCTGACGTAATACCCACCAGAAGGGACATGAAAATTTTGAGCATCTCCACTGCCATATTGGAATCATCTGCCGAGTAGCGGAAAATGGCCCAGTTGGAGATTTCATAGAAATAACAGGCAATGACACACGTTGCTGGGACGGTGTACAGCACTGAAAAGACCCCGATTTTGACCATCAGTCTTTCCAGTTTGTCTGTTTTAGTTCCATCTTTCTGGAGATTAGACCTGATTTTAAATAAGGCCACGAGTCCTGCTGCAATGAATAAAGTCCCAATGACCAGGTAGGTAAAAAGAGGAGCCACAACAAAGCCCGTCAGCGCATCCAGGTTCTGGTTCCCAACATAGCAGAGGCCAGTGAGCTCATCTGCATCTACAAGTCTCATAATCAAAATGACAATGGTCTTCACAGCTGGGATGGCCCAGGCTGCAATGTGGAAATAGGAGCTGTGCATTTCAATAGCTTCATGGCCCCACTTGAGTCCTGCAGCCAGAAACCACGTCAGTGTCAGAATAACCCACCAGATGGAGCTAGCCATCCCGAAAAAGTACATCAGCAAGAAAATTATCGCACATCCTGTGTTCTTAAGACCTTCTTGGATAAGAACAGGTTCTGCTGCCTCTTCAAAATCACAGGATATCCTTTCCCGGCCCACAGTTAGCCTCACAATATAAGCAATGCTATAAATATTGTAGCACATGCTCAAAAATATGATTGGCCGCTCCGGGTAGGAAAATCTGGATGAATCAATCAGGAAGGTCAGGACTGTGAAGGCAGTCGAGATGAAGCAAAGACTGGCCCATATGGCCATCCAGATATCTGTGAATTCCTTAGCTGACCTGCTGTACAGACCAGCATCGTAGCCACACTTCAGGACACAGCTCAAGCTTCTCTTCACCCAAATGTACTGATCCGAGTTAGATCCCACGCCGTGACACTCTTCTCCAGGCTGCAAGGAGGTCTTGCTGTGAAGGGGAACCTCTTCATCTCCTGGGCCCTCCATGCACATGTGGTTGTGATCATTCTGGGGTGGGAATTTGCTGCAGTTTAGGCTGTCTGGCCAGGCAAACCCAAATTCTTTTAAAACAGGTTCACATCTTCTCTTGACAGAGAGGCACATGCCTCCACAGGGACCTATGGGGATGTTAATCTTCTCTGTGCACATCGGGACATAAACTGAACACAGGAAGAACTGGAAGAGAGAAACAGAAATCACAAGTGCATCAGGGGAAAATGAAACAGGTTGTAATATAACAAGTTTTCCCTTTTTGCCTTTTTAGTAGTAATATTTGATCCTCTCCCTTAAAAAAAACCAGGAAGCAGCATAAAACAAATAAACCAAGAACAATAAAAACAAAAGAGACAAAAAATAACAGTGTTGTCTTCTTTCAGTTCAAATGTGGTCTGAAGCCAAAGCCTGAACATTTTACTCCCTAGATTAGCTCCATGTAAATTTAGCCCATCAGTTCCAATGAAGCAAGTAGGATTTAGCCAGATTTAAACCTCAAGGGTACAATTTAAGAAAGCAGAAAACCAAATTAAAGTGGTTTAAACAAATACATATATCTGTTCTGAGCATTGCCTGGATATTCCAGCAAAGAAACAAACAGGAAAAAAGAAACCCAAACCCCAACATTTATTGCAATACTTTGGTTCACGATCCTCCTAGAAAAATGTATTTCTCTTACAATAAGGTCACGTATGCATTTACAACGGTAATAAAATATCGTAGTTTTCTCGTCTTTTGAACAATCGTAATTCGGCGACGGGACACCGTGAGAAGAGTTGCGTGCTGACTCGGGAACTCTGTCCCGAGAAACAAGCTGGGTTTTGTTTGAGAAAATCCATGCCCGTGGGGAGGACAGGGATCCGGCCATTCGCCTGGGAAAGAAATTTTTGCGGTGAAGCTCCCGGCGGGGTCCCGAGTTACCCCAGCTCCCCGCGGCCAGCTCCGCTCGTTCCTCATGGAATCGGGCGCAGCACCTGGGGTACGGCCGGGACAGAGGGCAGCGGCCGGGACGGAAAGCTCCGGGAGCCGCCGCAGCCTCGGCGGGCGAGCGGGGGGTACCGCGCTGCGGGGGGTGCTCCTCTCCGCGGGCAGCCGGGACACCGCCGGGACACCGCCGGGACACCGCCGGGACACCGCCGGG
>JACBWW010000006.1:23986007-24004340 GCA_020086605.1 Lanius collurio | reverse complement strand
GTTCTCGGTAATTGGAAGCCCCCCCTCCCTGGGGAGCCCCGACCCTCACCCCCAACCCCGCGGAGCGCATTTCCACCGGCTGCATTCCACCGCGCCTCGAAGGGGCCCCTTCTCCTTGGTGACCCACTACCTGCCCCCCCGCCCTTCATCTCTCAGGAAACCCCGGGGACTCCTGTCTGTGTCTCCTCTCCCCACAACAGGGCCCCCCTTCTGTGCCTTGTGGCCAGCGCCCCTGGGAGACATCGTCACTATCTCCAGTGTTCCCACCATGGGTGTTGGTCCCAGGGGCTCCCCCGGTTCGGCTCCACAGGGACAGGGTAGGCTGAGCCCCGTGCAGATGTGTTTGGGCTCAGCAGATGTGTTTGGGCTCATCGTGCCCCAATCCTTCCCTCACTTCTGGCCTTTCTCCAGTCCAAAAGTGCTCAGCTCTTCCATAGTCGGGTTAAAAATGTCCGGAGTGGCTTTCTAAGATACCGCTTTGTCTTCTCAATGGGTTAAACTGCACTACTGCTGGGTCACATCTGGGCTGTAGCATTGTTTGTTTTTTCATTGGGGCCACGAAACCTGTAGGGCACTGTTAGGTACCTCCTGGCATTCGTCTAAATCCCTGTAAAAAAGTAAGTGTGGATGAAGCATTTGTGAATTTGGGAGGAAAGGGCTGGGTGATTAAGCAGACCTTTAACATGTCAGCAGGAGGAGGGATTAAGAGCAGAAAAATGAGGCTTACACTTAAATTCTCTTAATATTATTTACACCTGTAATAAAATCTGGTTGAGCTGGTTGTGCCTTTAGCAAAAATATGTCATCTATTAATGAATTGTTTGTAAAGCACTTTGAAAATATTTGTAAAGCCCTGGTTAAGTGACCTTTCTGTGTGTGCATACAGCATGTAGCATGTGTGTGTGCTCCTGAGGGTGTCTGTCACAGGCAGCTGTGCCTCTGAGCACACCTCAGGACCTTCACTGCTCCCCATCATTCCCCAGCTCCATTGGTCAACCAAGACTGGGACTAACAGGATCAGCCACCCCTCGGCTATTGCTCTTCACCAAGCACGAGACTGTAAATCACAGCAAAATGCACACTATGAAGTGCTCTGTGCTCCCTCACTGCAGGTTTCCCCTCTGAAGCTCCATTGCCAGTGGGGTTTCTTTAGAAACTGTGTGTGAGCTGTCCTGGGACATTGCAGGGAGTGATGGGCATTAAGTGTGCGTTCCTCTAGCAAGATGGGTCGTGCTTCAGTTGAGGTTTCATGAGCGTAGCATAGGTATTGACGTAGCTCTCATTGCTGTAACACTTTATGTCTAGCTTGAATAAACAGTGTTTCTAACCTCACAAAATCCTTGTGAGGCAGACAAGTAGTATTATCTTAACTTTTTAAACACAGAGGCAGACAATGCTCCAGTCCCAAGGTCAGGCAAGGAGCCTGCAATGGAGTCAGCAACTCAACCATATCTTGCATGGCCCATATTTACCTGCAGGCATTGTTGTCTTACACCCGGCAGTGCTCAGTTGCTAATCTGGGTGGGTGATAACGCTGTGAACGCACACGGTGTGCTGCACATGTTGTTAGCACCACTGAGTTTACCATCAACAGGACACAAGCACAGAGAATGGGTGAGGCGTGCTCCCTATGCATTCAAACACCTCAAAATAAGAGGCAGGCTTCCATTGGCGAAGGTTTTGGTTAGAGTTTCTTTTTTTTCCAAATTATGTAGGAAAGAAGGCTGGAGGGAGAATCATAGTGACCTTAAAAACTATGCATCTTTGTCTTAGTATATGAAACCCCTTTTCATCTGCCGTCTCCTGCTGCAGTTAGGCACTGAAGCAGAGTTTGCTGCTACCAGAACAAGGCCTTTATCTAATTCCCATGAAATAAACCATGTACTGCATATTCAGAAGTTACAAGGCAAAGCCCTCAACCCATGGACCTGGTCCTTGGGCTAAGTAAAACTGCAGTAGACACAAGTACCTTTGTAGAAGAACTCTCCCCCTCCAAAAGAAACTTGTACCCGTATTGCCTCTTCTTTGAGAATACAAAATAAATATTAGAAAGTGCTGCATTGTTGTGTTTGCTTTGGAAAATCTTTTAGATAATGGGAATTAGTTTTCAAAACAATAGTGCTGTGAGAGGCTGTGGCAAATCATATGAGAGGCTGGAGTAGGAAAAAATGGTAATTAACCTGCTTTGAACCTTATGCAAATATTAACAGTGATTCAATGTCACCATGGTGAACATATAGATAACATTTTCTTTAAACAGATCAAAATAGAAAACCTTCTGGATAGTGGATTTATAGATTCTTAAATTACTGGGCAGTGCAAGATGCTGGCCTGAATCTGGCGCAGCAAAAGGTACATTCCTTCCTTGATTATTGATTGCCTGATTTGCAGCATATTTTTTTTTTATAAATTTGATTTTGAGAGTTCTTTAGTTAAAGGATTAGTAGCCTTATAATTATTATTTATTGTTGCCACCAATAATTACATTTAGTTTTTAGTCTGAGTTACCTTCAGCTTCCAGCCACTGACTTTTGTTCTGTCTTTGCTGGACAGGTTGAGAAGTCATTATTTGGATTATCCCTGTAGGTAATGTCAGTCTGTGATTAAGTTACCTTTTGGCCTTTTTTAGTAAGCAAAATAGATTGAACTTCCTGAGTTTCTTATTGTAAGGTGCCTTTCCCAATTCTTTATTCATATTTTTTATTTTAAAAGGAGTGAGATTTTACCCTGAAGTTTAAATACCACTTTCAGCCCAAACCATCCTTTACAGTATAAATAGATGTGTCTGAATTAGTAGTCTAAGCACTTGGTCCCTTACATAATAGGAATGACATTAATACAAAATCCTACTTATTATTATCTTGCTTTAAATATTGCATAAATTTGTATGCTTTTTTTCAGATTTATTAAAGCCATGGGCATATTTTTACATTACAAAAATAAACAATGCTTACCAGTATTTATTCCATTGCCTTGCAGGGTATCTAAGAGGGTTTATAACTCTTCTCTGAACATTTTCAATGCATCAACATTTGCCTGAACTGCAGTGGTAAAACATGGCTCAGCTTTCTTCTTCGAGTGATACCCATGTCAAAATCTCAGTCCTACAAGAAGACCTTGCTTAGCTTCCAAGGACATGATCTCTCCCACTGCATTGCAAGGACAGCCAGGACTGATGCCTTGAAGGGAGATATGAGAAAGCCTGGGCATCCTGTTGGTTTTCTAAAAATCCTGTGGATACCACATTAGGATGTGATTGTTTTAGCCAAACATAGATGTCAGCTTTTGGTCAGATGAATTTCATTCTAGAAATGCCTCTATCTCTCAGTTGACTGTAAAAGGAATGTAGGATGACCAGCCCAGAGATGAAAACTCTCAAAGAGGTGTCTAGTGCTGCATGAGAACAGTCTCTGCCTCCCAGCCAGTTTCCTGGGAATTGATGACAGAGAATATTGATATTGCCTGTCAGAAAGTTATTTTAAAGATCTTGGATACAAAAAATCTAAACAGATAGGGGTTTTAAAATGTATAAATTCTAGAGCACTTTTGGGACACTGAAATTTTAAGAATGACTTAATTACTATTAGTTATCTCTATTATACAACTCATCTCGTATGTATTTTTCAATATACAACAAAAATGACTGTTAAACCTCGCTGTTACTTGTCTTATTTACTGACAATTCCACAGCTTTCATCAAGTAACAGACTTCTACCATTAATGATTTTCTTTTAGTCTCAATTTACATAAAATAATATTGTCTTTGACCATCTGTCCATTAATTTTTTTGTTTTGTATATTTTATCACATTCTTGTAATTCCTTTTGGATTTATATTCATTCAAATCAATGTCTCCTTCCTATTCTTTGATGTTTATGGTTTTATTAATTAACTTCATAATTTTTAAATTTTATTAAAGAATGTAAAGTTTTTCCATCTGAATTCCAGTTGAATTTCTCAATTAGGACCTTTCTATCTCAAAATCAAGACCTAAATCAATCAACTTCTTTATTCAGTGATGTCTTTGCAAGCATCTAGCAATATATTTTAATTTTTTTCCTAATTACCATTCACAAGCTTAACCTAAGTTTTCTCCCTTCTGTACCTTGTGAGGCTGACCCTTTTAAAGCACAAAACACATATATTCCTCAGTTTGTTTTTATGCTGCTGTATTTATCCATTATCATCATCATTTCAATTGTCCTGTAACAATCAGAAAAGGAGTGGTATTGACATGACACTTCCAGTGAACGTGGCTCTACTCAATCTCGGAGACAAACCCAGTGCAGTGAGCTGCACGTGTTTATGCACGTGTATAGATACAGATACCCAAATATATTTACACACAAAATTATCAGAGGTTTTACATGAAAAGTATTCATAGAATCATAGAAACAATAAAGTTGGAGAAGATCATCAAGTGCAAGCACTAACCCAGCACTGCCAAGTCCACCACTAAACCATGTCCCTAAGTGCCACCTTTCCATGTTTTTTGAATGCTTCCAGGAGTGGTGATTCCATCACTTCCTTGAGCAGCTTGTTCCAGCACTTCATCACCTCTTCAGTAAAGCAATTTTTCCTGATATCCAATCTAAACCTCCCCTGGTGCAACCTGAGGCCATTTCCTCTTGTTCTATTGTCCACTGGGAGAAGAGACTGCCCCCAGCCTGGCTTCAGGTAATCATAGAGAGCAGATATAATACAGGGAACACCAGTGCCCAAGGTAGTGCATTGTGGCACTCGTATTCCATGAAGTTGAATCAATCAACACTGATCACAGTGGGGCAGGACTTGTCCCAGACTTTAAAATAAAGTGTAAATTATGTGAAAAATTACCTCCCATAGCGCACTGCAGAATCCTTCTGGGCCTGACCCTATGGGATTTGGCTCCTGATACTCTCAGGATACTCTCTTTAGGTTTCTAACTTTTGTGTCTCCATGTGAGCAAACTCTCTGTGCAAAGGGAGACCCAGACAATACCAGCAGTGAGTCTAGAGCACAAGTCTCCTGACAGGCTGTGAATCTCTGTTTTCATGCAGTTATGACTGTAATTTCTTCACAGTGCTTCAGCGCAGATAAGCTGTGACACAGATCCCATATCTAGATTCAGATGTGTAATTCCTTGCATGCCAATTTGGGTCAATAGCTGCTCCATGACCCTTAAAAGTCAATATTTGGTTTGCACAGAGCCCTCAGAATTTGGTTTTATAGCATTGTAAACAGGAAGTTTCAGTTCTACTTGATATGCATAATTTTGAGAAATCCTTTGCATTTAGATAGCATCAAAACATTCAGCAATACAAGAGGATTTTTCAGATGATGGGTGGGGTTAGAAATCCAGGTGGCACAGAGGTATCACACACAATGTTCCATAGGGCACAGGGAGCAAAGCTGTCCATAAATTTGCTAAGATTATAGGTGCCCATATAAAGGTCACTTAGTTCACTTCATCTATGTGTTAGTATTTTTTTTCACACAGGTACTTCTCTTCCTAACTTTAAGAATAACCTCAATTAAAAAAAAATTTAATCAGTTTTCCAAAAGCCTCTCTCCTCATATAATTCAGATTGATATACCTCTCCAACCAGCTTAGCAGAACAGTCAAGAAGCTGTGAGGCAAAGTCATTCTCGGGATCTAGTGAGACAAAAGCACTTGAGCAATGAGATTTTCCCAGTGTATCTACATTTATAGAATGCTGTCCTAAAACACAAATCCTGTCCAAAAAACCCTGCCCTCTTCCCTTGCCTAATTTTGACAGCCCTCTCAGGAAAGCTCTGCGGCAGAGACACAGCATGACCGGTTTCAAGAACATCTCTTCCCATTGGGAAAATTAGTAGACTTTTGAAAATCAGAGCCATAGTGGAGGCAAAACTCAGCATGAACTTTGGAATTAATGTTTTTTTTCTCTCAAAATGACTTTCAGCTTAAACTGCTGCTCACCATTACATCTATAATGCTCAGAAACTCACATTTTGGCTTGAAATTTCCCAAACTGACCTTAGCCCAAGTGATTGGGTTTTTTTTGGAAACTGATGAACAGTTTTCTTCTCAGCAAATTGTTCTGAGGTCCCCCCCCCTTTTTTTTTTATTTTTTTCTAATGCTCAGATAAGTCCAAAAAAGCCTGGGTTTATAACTTCAGATTTGACATGTGCAGAGTGCAATCCTGAAGGAGGAATGCACTTTTTGCCTCGTTTGAAGAAGTTTCCTTTCACAATAGCAAATTAGCCTGAAAATTTTGGAAATAATAGACTGATTGCTCATGAGGCATGATTTAGCCATGGTAGAAAATGACAGGCTGGGCTCTCTCTCCCTGAGAGGTCATGAGTCTTGCTTTATAAATAAGGCTTAGTTTCCTTTTTGCAGAGTCATCTTTCCCACTAAACCTTTCTGCATCCTGTTTTGCTTTAATTCTATGGCAGCATCAGAGGTTATTTCCTGTGTGTTTGCTGTCCATAAGCAACATTGTACTTGGCTTTTGGCATCGTTTTGCACGTTCTGTGAAGCAAATTTCAGTGGACTTGATTTAAGAGGGGCTTTCTGCCTTATGTGAGATGCTGAGATAACTTACTGCTCCTAACTCACACAGGTTGCACTCAGTCCTGGTCCTCATGTCCAGTTGTCACCAGCGTCACACATACATGCTTAAGGATGCAGGGGACATATTTTTTAGATTTTTTTAAAGATTTTTTAAAAATCATCCTATAGAGCTTTCTCCTCAAATGTATTACCCACTAAGTAAACACTAAGATTTCAAACATTTAAATTAATTATTACCAAATAATTAAGTATCAAGCTTTTAAGCATGCACATTAACTAATTAATCCATTAAATGTTTTATCTTTGGAAATTATATCAGGCTGAGATATAAATCCCTCAAAATCAAAGCTGAGAAGGTAGGTTTACTGTTATGCTTCAGCTGGTTTGCACTGCTCCAGTGATACCATGACGAGCTGGTTTAATCAATCAGTTATTGCAGGCTGAAAGCTGTTCTGTGTCATTGGAGCAGCACAGAGCTGTCAGGCATGTGATGAATCTGGCCACAAATCTTAAAAAGTACTATTTTCCCCCATTAAAAAGGCTATGTGAGCTGATATGCTGTGTTTAGTTACATAACAGCGAGTATTGACTTGCAGGGCATGGCTGGAAAAAACCCTTCTTTGTATTGTGTTAGGCAGGCAGTGGGGTCATTCTCCTGGGAAAGAAATTCGACATCTGCCAAGAGGTGAAGTTTGCTGCATTCACGTTGCTTTTGTGGTGCCTGTGAATACACAAAGAGGGAACTGGACACAGGAGTGAAACCTGTCCCGGTGCGGATACGGGCTGTTGGCATTGCTCGCAGGAGCCGCGTCACACACTAGTAATGTGGCTTTAAGTTATCCACACCACTGCCTCCAGGTCCTTATAGAATCACAGAGAACTTTAAATAAGCAGCAATACTTGAGTCTTCCAGTTCTAGCTGGACTGCCCAGTTTACAGTGGCACTATTCTTCACTTTGTAGGCCATTTAAAACACAGTTACTGAGTACTAATTATTTCCAAATTCTTGTTTCTACTGTGATTCTTTTATTTTTTTGCTAACTTTAAAAAAAATAATTTATTTATGGTTGTTTTCTTTTTAAATGATTACAGTATGCATTCAGTTTGAGAGCTATATAATTATTTCATTTAAGGAGATCAGTTTTTGCTAATATATTTAAACACCCATCATGGATGTAATTGCAAAACATATCTGCTTTATTCTACTTTCTCTTCCAGGATAGTTTATTCCCCTTTCTCACACAGACAAAGCTGCTTTTCCATTAACCATTTGTATATGGTATTCATAGCTTTTCTTTTTCTTTACCTATGCCTATATACTTAAAGTAGTGTGACGTTCACAGGAAGACAAATACACAAATGTCATACCAGGCAGTGAGAAGGACTGGTCTGGCAAGTCTTTGGCAAACAGGTTTCCTAATTTCTATCCAAGATGGCAAATTAATCATATGGATTACTGTTACACAAACCAAAGGGCATTCAAATTAGTCAGTGCATAAATAATGCCATTCCGTCCTGCACAGAAGGCTTTGCTGCCATGCTACATTTGCCTTATGTTCCTTGCATGCATACAGGTGATCATGTGGAGTGCAACCCACCTTACATTTTGTACATATGTGCTCTTCCTCTGACTCCCTGGCAGGGCAGGGTAGGCCCAGGTACTAATTGTCAGAAAACTAACAAAATAAAATAAATAGTGCTGTGATGACAAGGAGGGGTGGTGTGACCATGAAAGGAAACAGATCAGCTTAGTTTGGCTTCAGCTGTGAGGGAACCGCACCCTTCTTCTTTTATATTGTGCCGATCACGGTGGTATTTTTGCACTGTACTGAGGTCTTGTTATCAATGGAACCGTTGCTGAATTTTACTTTTATTATTCCTGGATCTGGAATTGGAGTATGTACTGATCTTTCATTCTTGGGCAGTGTAATTTATATTTGGAGGCTGACAATTCATCCATTTCCCCATAGACTCATACATGAACTTAGAAAATAATGAGAGTTTATGTGAATTCTGTTTTTCTCAGGCATTTTTACTCCTGGGAGAGACTTCCATGAGCCAAATTACCATGAAAACTAGATTACCATGATATTTCAGTTCCTTACAGTAAAAGTTCATGTCATTCAGTACTGTTGACACTATACACACATCCTTGGGGAATTATGAAAAATATTAAAAGAAAACTCCTAAAAATGTGCATTAAAAAAATGTAAGAAAGCTGCCATCCAACCTAAATATTCCCTGAGTAAAACTGGAGTAAATTATTTCCCAAATAAGAAAATTTCAGGTTACAACTGGGCGTGGTGTTATATTGACAGGCAAGGTTATTATTCAGTGTGACATAAAAATCACTTCAAATATATGAAGAAATTAATTGGAAAGATGATAAACACACAAACAACCCCCTTTGCTCTCATCACATGGGGAAAAGCAGTGAAGAATCTGGCTCCAAATTTAGACAAAAGCCACAGTATCTGCTCTTCCAGTGCAGCTGGTTCCTGAGGCTGAGGTAGAGTGACCCTTTCACGTTGTAATCCTGCAGGAAAGGCTCTCAAAGGCTTTCTTTGCCACCATGCCAAGATGACTGCAGTGGAAGGCAACCACTGCAAAGGCCAGTGACCCTCTCTGTGCTGCTCTAAAGCCTGCCTCTCCTTCCTACACATCTGATGTAGTTTTTTGATGGGTTTTGAGGGTGCTAGGTTAGCCTCCGTTGAATGCTGTGTGAGCAAGGCAGAGAGAGAAGGTAATTGAGTCCAGTTCAGATCTAAGGTGGCTGCACTGGAGATGCTTCACCCTGCCTTGACTATCAAAGGAGTTCAGGATGTGTATCGCATTCCTTATCTGCTTCAGGCAGCTGGGTAAAGGTAAGAGGAACTAACAGAGGCTCAAGTTAAATAGGAGAGTGCAGATCAAGGAAGAATTTATGCAAAAACCCTTGGGCAACAGTGCATGACTGTAGGATAAATATTCTTCAGCCTGACTAGAGGATCGTTTTAACATCTTTATTGTAAGACTCGCACGTAAAACGTAATACCATGCCCCTCCAGCCTTTGAATTATGAAAGGATGAACTGGGTCCCAAGAATATGATTTCTGTAAGTAAATAGCCAGCATTTCCAGAGATCATTTGTTAAGTAGATACAAGGGAAAAGAGGATTTCAAAAATCCTTCTGGAAAGCTGTATTGGTGAGAGATGGATTTATTTTCTTCGGCTAAACTAAACTGAGATGCTGAATGTTAAGCGACATTTGTTTTGAGACAATGAACTTCAGGTAAGTGTGTAAACTTGTATATCTCTTTTTTTGGACCATCAGTAATTATAACTCCTTCGCACATTGGTAAAAGCTGCATACTCTTTCAACCTGGGCTATTTAGTGAACTTAAAATTTCACTTAATCCTCTGAAAATTTGCTTTTCTGTGCTATTTTTACCTCTTTCTCCCTAAGCAGAGGTGGATGCAGTTTAGTGGGTGTGGGAGTGCCAGGAAGAGGTAAAATTTCTTGCATACATTATGATTTCCCATGTGAACTTTGCTTAAGTTCTGCTACGAGGGAATTTACTTGAATTATATCATTCAGGTTAATCCTTATTTTTTGGCATTGAGACAGAATTTGGACATCAGATCATTAACCATCCTTATTGCCTTGTTTTTAGAGGCAGCATGATCTCCCAGCCAGGGCTTTATGGATTCCCTCCTGGGCATTTTACCAAAGAGATCTGTATAAAACATTAACATTATATTTCTTGTCCAGAAAAGGAACCGAGGAAATTCTTTTATTTTCTATAAATAGGATAAAGAAGGAAGGTGCTTTTCTGGTGTGGGAGGGGAATGTAAAATGATACCATGTCTGACCAGTTACCTCATCTCTATGCACAGGGATAGGCACGTGCATACTGAGCTCTAGCCAACACAGTGAGCTTTTTGCTTTCTGTGTTCAGAGTCTTCCAGTGCTAAAAACCACTATAAAAATATCAAGAGATGCCTTCCAACAGTGACATATATCAGGCTGCAAAATGACTTCTCCCAGGGAGTGGTGAAAGCCCTATAATTGATGTTATGAACAACAGTCATTCTTAACACATGATGTGCACAAATCTGGACATTAACTGATCTGCAAGACAGGCCTTCAAGATGTTACTCTCACACAGAAGCATGGATGGAGTTTTGGTCCTAGGGGCCAGAGAGCAAACCTATTCTTAATAAAGACTTTACAATCAAGTTCATCTCTTCTAGCTGGGTCCTCAGATACTAATATAGTCCCACAGCATTTACTTTCAACTAGAAAAAACACTGGAAAAGAGTGCCTGGAAGACAATACAGGTAGGGCCAAAGAAATGGCCTATTACTTTACAAGGGAATTTTTTTCAGAGACACGAAGTTAAGTGTTCAACCTGCACTGAAATCCAATGAAATCTGAAGATCTTACTCCACAGGGTTCTCTGAAAATACTGACCCCAAGATGTTAGGTTTTCCTCTTGGCCATGCCAGGGATATCTTAGCATGAGAGAAGACTCTTCAGGAGATGTCTATAAATGAGATCAGAACTCAACCATAAAACAGTGACAAAGTCATTGGAGCACACAGAGCTGTGCTCAGTGATGAGCATTTAACTTCATTATTTCTGTGTTTATTACATTTTTTTCCGCTTCTGTTGTTTCTGCTTTATCGGCAGTTTTTATTCTGATTTGTATTTTATTATAACTTACTTCGCTAGTTCTCAGTCTATTTACAGAAAACAAAAGAATGCAAAATAGTGGAATAATAGTGTTTATTTTCACAAGTTCAGACTGATCAAATAACTCACAAGCCCCAAAGTAGAACCATGCTTGAGGTAAGTTAGGTCATCTCAAGTGTGGGGAAACAAACAGAAATATCCTATTCTTTGCTATTGTTTATTGTATTTATGCCACTTGAGAGTTTTAACAATACCACATATATAAAACATTTGTTCTTGCTTTCTGCATTATTCAGAGTTTTCTCAAGGCTCTTTGGTGTTGTTTTTTTTTTTTCCTAGGGACACTGTGATGTTGCTATGCTTTAGTGACTTTCTCAACTTATTTAGCAGAAATGTTAGAAAAGGCTTCTAGGAATGAGCCAGAGGTGCTGAAAAGAAACTTTTGTTCTCTGAATGCTTCTGTGTTTAAAAATGATTCTTTGGAGTGCTTTAACTTGTTTGCTTCAATTTATTTCCTTAATTCTTGTTCATATACATTCACCAAGCTTGGTCCAGTAGAGAGGAACCAATGGAAGAGTCTGATACTGCAGTCCCATCAAATCCACAACTGTTTTTTACACTGCCTCGATTTTGGACAGGGCGTCCAAATGAAGATGCCTAAAGATACATCTGCTTACCTAAACACAGTATTTCAAAAGCTAATAGTAATCATGGGCATGTTGTTTCTTTAATTTGCAATTAAAAACACTTTCAAGACAACTGGCAGCAAACTGGGAAAATAAAGGCAAAGGGAGCAGCTTGCCTTAAAGAGCCTCCTCTGAGCCATTCACCCTGCTCCCAGCTTTGGACATCCACAGTCCTACTGAAGGACAATGTAGTTTATTAACCCAGGACGACCTAAAAACACTGCCTGTTTGAAAATACAAACCTGGAAATTGAAGTAGTTCAGCAGTGTCTGCTTAGGCTGTTGAAGTGACACCCAAGTGCTGGCAGCATGAGTGATCAGAGTCCTGAGGCTATTTCAACATGAGCATTTGAAAACTACATAGCTGAAATTTATTGTTCATTATTCTTCTGGAAAAAAAGAAAATCAGGCTTAAATTGAAAGCCTTTTCAAAAGTGCTGAGTTCCTCAAAATTATCATTAATTTTCAAAGGAGCTGTTGGGTGCTCAATTGCTTTAGAATAATTACATTTCTGTCTGTGGCCTTAGCACCCCAACGTGATGGCTAGACAGTTTTATTACAGAACATTTAAGCACACTAGAAACTCCAAAACAGAAAAAAATGGCACCTTCTGAGTATTTTCTTAAGATCATGACAGAAAAATGCTTGTGTTTGAAGAATAAATAATGTCTCAATAATGACCTCAAAAAAGTTGGGAGTGGCAAACAAAAGTTTTTCTTGAGGATGTCATCATTCATTCCTGTCTCCTTTTTCTCTCCTATTTACTCAAAGATCCTTGGCATTGACGCTGCTGAAGAGCAGCCCACCTCTCACTGCTCCTACAGACAAATGGCAGTGACTGGATGGTATCTATTCTACTTAGGGCCAGACCTCTCTATAGCATATTGATTTCAGGTATCATACAAAAGGCCCCCCAAAAGTGCCAGAGAGCAATTATCAGGTGTCATAGACAAAAGAGGTGCAGAGCTCCACTTCTTGGACCTCTTTAGGAGTGGAGGCCCATCTGATGCTGCCTCTGAGCTTCCTGCGTGCAGCAGCGTGGAATCCCAGCTGCTCCCATCCTTCCCACCTGTGGTCTTGGAAAGGTGATCACCACCTGCATGTTTGAAGGCTGCTGCCCCCACCTGGTAGGCAGAAATGAAGGACGTCAAAGCTATGTGGGAAAGGTCTTTCCTGACTGCTCAATTTGATAACCATAAAGACAAGAGGATGGCAGAGGAAGGACATGAACTCCAGACACAGCACTGTGACTGTAAAGCACGGGCAGCCATACCTTTTGATAGCTCCAAAAAAGATTTTGCTCTCTTTGGGTGGTGTAAATGTGTGTTGTATGGTTTCAGTCAAACAAAGGTAGGGAACTGGGCAAGGGAGTTTCAAGCACAGGACTACGCCGAGGTACACAGATGATGCAAGACTGATTTCTGCATTCCTTCCAGAACTACAGAAAGAACTTTCCTGGAAAGCAGGAGAGCAGAGAAGAAGCAGCAGGGTCACAGCTGCTGTTTTGGGCTGCTCTTGGGATGGTGTGTTCACATAGACTGCCTCTCATTTCTTCTGTAATGAAAGCAGTGGCTTAATTTAGCCTTTAATGACCAATTCTGTCACCTGATTTAGAAAGAAGAAATCACTGTCTCCAGGAATAGCAACACCATAGGCTAAATACAGTTGAAGTACAATTCAACTGATGCCAGTAGCATGAATTTGGCTCAGTATGTCATCTCTTGGTTTGGCCCACAGAGTCAGTGTGGTGAATGTTATGATTTTGTTTTCTTAATATAATCCTTGGTATCTCTGTAAGAAAGACTGCAACATTTATGTCTGGAAAAAAATCCATATTTGTATAAACATGAGGATATTACTGTGTGTATTAAAGTGTTCACAGGGTCTTATCCCACAGTCCATCCCATACTTAGTTTGGATATTACTACATCTGGAAAATGGGAAAACTTCCAGATAATTCCTTTACCTTGAAATATCTGCAAACATAAGGGCATTTTGAGCTTATCCCCTGCTAAGAAATGAAAAAGTAGCATTCATGGTAGCAAGCCAGAAGAGAGTCTCTCTTCAAATAATGCAAAATTGGTTAAGCTAAAAGTGTAAGTAGTTTCAGACACAAGGGTGAGAAGTAGTTCTTAAAGGGCCCTTCTTTTCTCGGAAGAAAATAAATTCACTCAATTAATGGCCATTCACTCCCATTAGATACAGCCATTTCATGTATTAGTGATGTATGTTACAAGATTGTGGTTTATTTCTAAAGAAACTAATTACATACTGTACCTACCATTTGTCCTGGATTTTGAGAAGAAATGGAGACTGGAGTTCCTATGCAGCTCACTGGAGGAAGTAGATATCTGCATGTCCACATTGTCACCACTGATCTGAGGAGAAGAATTGATTTAATTCCTAGCTTTTTTAGTAGCAGAATATTTTTCCATCTGGATTTCATAAACTTTAGGATGAGACAATTGCACAGATGGCTGGAGAACAAACAGAGGGATAATAACAATGAGAATGGAAGAATGGGAAAAGCAGGAAAATAAGTGAGTGCAAAAAGACCCTACTGGTGGAAAGACCAGTTCTTATCAGAAAGAGATGTTACTTCCAGAACTGAAGTGCAAGCACTGAGAATGGGGAGTAGCAGGGAAAAGTTGGATCCCTTGTCCCAAGGGAGAAAACAAATAGCAAAAAAAAAGCATAGAATTTGGAGAGCAACATGAGGGAATGGAGAGGGCAAAGCATAACATTTCTTCCAAGCTAAAATGTTTCCAGATTGTTCTGATATTTAAAAATATTTAGAGAGAAGATTTCCCAGATCCCAATGCATTTAGAAGGCAAAGCCTCCTGAAATGTCAAGTCCCCTGTTTTTTCCTCAGTTTATTATTTTCTGCCTGGCTTTGTTCTAATTAGTTAAATACTCTTCCTTGGATTCCCTGTTAGGCCACTTCCTAACACTAAAAACTGCTCCGTGTGAAGGCAAGAGAAAAATCTTCACACCTCCAATTACTCTCATGGGATGAGATATGTAATTTATTTGTAGATACCAGACTTAACAGATGCTGAAGATAGCAGCAGAGAATGTTCCAAACTGTGACACGCATTACAACCTGGAAAGGCAGGGACTACTTCATTCAGCAACTTCTACACAAGCCATCTGACTCCATAATATAATCAGTTATCATCTGCCTACGTAAATGAAAGGATTGCAGCGCTGTCCATCAGTTAAGGTACCTTGTTAAAGAGTGAGTCTGGCCAGAGTCTTGTGCTGGAAGCTGCATTTTGTTAACCTAGCTGCAAATGGATATGTGAGCGACTGGAACAGAGTCTCAGTGCAGTGAGATGCTGCCACATTGCTCCATTCTGCGACACAAGGTGTGGAGCCCGGGGCATCATTGCTGTCCTAGTATAATGAGGCTCATATTTTTGTCAGCCTACAGTTTTATGCAGACACATTGCTATATTTCACTCTGTTACATCAACAAGGACAAGGGACTAAGCTGAGTGCTCAGCTCCCCCACCATTCATGTTGCTTAGCAATTAGCTCTCCCCTTGGCTTTAGTTTTGGGACTACTCTGGGTAGCTCTCTCCAAGGCACCCGGAATTTACAAGGCAAGCTCTGAACAGCATGTCCCATATCACTTGGCTTTATGCCACAGGATTCACCACTAATGTTTGTTTAAGTAACATTACAGACACACCCTGCTATTCCCAGTATAGAGCCCTGTTCATGCAACAAGAAGCATTCCTGAAAAGCTCGGGTGCGTACGGGGCAAAAGTAAAGGTCTTCAGTGTTTTATTTTAATGTATGGGAGCCCATCCTTTTCTGAGACTTTTTTGTCTCTATTCCAATCAAGGGTAGATTTCCCAGGGCAGAGTAGCCTGGGGTAGCAACCAATGCCAATTGGACCGTCAGCGGTATTCCCATGCGGCTTCACCCCCAGGGCTTCTTCTCAGAGTATTGCAACCCCATGGAAAAGGGCCTGGAGCAAGGTCAGGGCTGTGCTGCTTTCTTTATCAGTGCATCATCAGAGTCTTCCTCAGCTGACCCAACAGGAGACATGCAAAAGCCTTTAGTTCTGAGCAGGCAACTCTTCAGCCAGATCAGGGGTGCTGCACAAATTAACAAAGTATCTTGTTGGATCCTTCTCTACCAGTTTTACTTAACTTGAACAGGGCAAGTGGTTCCAAAAATAGGACTGTCTGCAAAAACGTGTGTCAGATGTGAAATCATTAGCTTGTGCAATTATTATTATTATATGTGCCACAGCTCTCTGCCTACAAATACAAGGCAGCAACCAAGCCCTAAGCCCAGAGTAGTATCAAGGCCAAAACATGCAAGCAAAGAGAGCCAGAATCCATAACTTATGCAATAATTGCCTTTTCTGCCCACAAGCAGTTTTTTACAGAGTAATACAAAAACAGCGAGCAAGGCACGAGGTCCAAGCCAAAGTCCAGACAACACTGCAGCAGGTTATATTGCCAAGGCTGCTTCCCTGCGAGGGCCAGCACACAGCAATGTTCACTCCCTCAGGCAGCCACATGGCCAAAGCAGCAGGAGAGCTGTACCCCAGCACTGAAGCTGAATTTAAAGTTATCTCTAGGGCCTTCTACTAGATTTTAAATACAAGCTATCATAGACAGAGCTCTACCTAAAGAGGGTTGGTTGGTCAGATAAGCTTGACTGAAATAGCATGACTGAATTATTTAGGCCAAAGATCTCTTACTGCAGATTTGTTGGGAGTTTGCAGAAGTCTCTCAGCAGCCCCAAGTTCTGTGAACCATCCAACCTACCCATCTGTGGGCTGCCAAAATAGAAATGCAAGTATGATCTTGCACCCACAGCAAACTCCTTTGGAAGAACAGTAAAGGAGTTTGCAAAATCAGTGACAAATTTGTTTTGTCTTTTTGGGAGTGGTACAGGCTGGTCTCAAGTCTGATCAGTGAGGCGAACACTACAACAGGACTATTTGGAGCAAGGCTGTAAGAGGATGGAATTTTCTTGCTGTGGCTCTGTTCTGAGTCTGCATTTGACTGCAGGTTAGTTTGCTGATCTTCCTGTAGACATCCCATAGGATGTATGTCTCACCTAAGTCTTGAAACAATCTCTTCTTGACCACAGCAAAGGAGATACTGAGTGTACTTGCTTCATCAGGACAGAGTGTTTGTGAACTGTTATTTAACAAAAACCCAAGTAAAATCCTCGGGTCTTGATACACACAGCCACTTTAGTCCCTAAATTAGCAAAATTTCAAGCTGGATCCAGATGCCAGTTTTGCAACTGAGCTGTAACCGTGTCATCAGTCATTGCCTTCATGGTTTTATAAAAACTCCAATGTGTCCAAAGGTGATTAGGGGACTGACACATCTTTCATATGAGGAAAGGCTGAGGGACCTGAGCCTGGAGACTACTGAGAGGAGACCTTGTCATAATCTGTAACTATCTCAAGGGGGTATGCCAAGAGGATGGAGCCAGGCTCTTCTTTGTGGCGCCAAGCAAGAGGACAAGAGGCAACAGGCAGAAACCAATGCACAGAAAATCCCATTTGAACACAAGGAAGAAATTCCTTACTAAGTAGGTTACTGAGCACTGGAAAAGGCTGCCCAGAGAGGTTGTGGAGTCTCCTTCACTCAAGACATCCAAAAGCTGCCTGGACACAATCCTGAACGACATGCTTTAGGGGAACCTGCTTAAAAAGGGAGCTTGGATGAGATGACCTCCAGTGGTTCCTTCCAGCCTTAATTAATCATCACCCTGGCCAGCCATCCTACCCTCTGCTGTTGCACTGGTAGCTGCTGCCGGACCCCTGTCACAGAGGGATTTGCTGGCAGCTTCTCCCTACATTCATCCCCTGCAGGGGTGATGGGACATGGGGGACGCACGGGACATTTTGTGTGTGTGTGTGTGCATGTGTGCATTTTTTCACTTTTCTGGTATCACTGTGTTCATAATTAAAGTTTCTTTTTTAGGAAGACTTTGCACTTAATACCCAGTTCCGCACGTGGAGCCATGCAGATGCCAATCTACTTCCCGGCAAGTTTACAAAACTCTCCAGAGTCAGCCTGCAAACACTCCGACCACAGGAGTCAGACCTTAAGTGTGTGAGGAGGCCACACCAATTAAGACAGGAAACAGAGTGTTTGACATTATGCAGGGGCTCAGGAGAAGCGGGAGAACATGAGAAACAGAAGGAACAGGAGTGCATGGGTGGAGTGAACTGAAGGAGATGTCGCTGCCGTCACAGGCTGCGAGCAAACTGCAAGATGACCTTTAATTCTGAGCTCAGTGTGGGCTCCGTGCCCTACACTGAAACCTCCCACCACCACGATGAGAATCAGCCGACTCGTGCGAGGGGCTCTCACGGCAGACATCCCAAAATCCGCACGGCTACGACTTTGACCTCGCGAAGTACAGACACATAGCTTCGTACAGGCACATA
>JACBWW010000006.1:23818020-23985633 GCA_020086605.1 Lanius collurio | reverse complement strand
GCATTAAGGAAGAGAGGCTGGTCTGGGGTGGGGGGAAGAGCGTTATGGTCAGAGGCAAGGGGCAGGAGACAAGTCAAGGGGCAGCCTGACCCTGGAGTGAAGGGGAAGAATAGCAAATAGTATGTTTTGGGGTGAAGTCTGGTGCTGGGGAGGGGAAGGATGATAGTGGGGCTGTTTGCTTTGGGGGCTGGAGGGTTGTCTGGTGGGGAGAACCTGGTGTTTGAGGGGGGAAAGGCATGACAGGAAGTATATGTTGTATCTGGCCCAAGTAGGGCAGAGGAAGGACATAGGGGGTGGTGGCATCTAGAGGCATAACATACTGTGAGAGGATTGGTGCTGGTGGGTAGGAGGGCATGGGCACAACGTGAACATCGTATTTTTGTCATCTTCCAGTGCCTATGATGCCTGAATAAAAAGCCTTAGTGTTTGCCTTGGAGGCTAGCTTTGTGTCTTTGGCAGCAGCAAGTGCAATGCATGTGTATCTTGCTCTTGATGACACTTGGTAATCAGTGCTTTAAGATCAAGGAGATTCCATTGCATAATGAAGCAAGACTGAAAAAATGCATCATGGCTAAAGGAGTCTGAGTATTCAGAGAGTATCCTACAGGTGAGGTGTCTTAGCGTGAGTGTGCAGTCAGACTTGGTTATATCACCTCAGTAGCAGCTGGCACACTTCCAGCAAATTAGGGTGTAGATAGAAGAGCTGGGATCTGTTTGCATCATCTGTGTAAACATATCCTGAAAGCCGATCTAAGTTGGAATCGCTGCAGGTGAGATCTTCCCTCCTTCCCCACCTCTGTGCTTCTCCCGTAGTGGTACTTAGGGGATTGAGGAGTGAGCTGGCCACTGAGCTGCCCCCAAGCTAGCTTGAAAGGAATGCAAGTCATTAAGTCCTCACCAGTGGTGGTGCAACAAAATTATTGAGCTATGTAGTAAAGAGAAGGAAAGGAGTGGGATGGCAGCATCCTTACATAATTCAGTTAAGCTGACATCCTTTTATATGATAAAATAGTAAGTGGTAGTAGTGTGAACCTAAGGAGTTGTCATGTCTGACAATGAACATTTTCACTCAGTACTGCCACAGACAGGAGTGGCAACTGTTGGTGGGAGCATACAGTGAGCTGTATCATGAAACTAATACAGAGAAGAACATTCTCTCTTCTCCCTTTCCTTTAACCAGTACTATTTTCTTTGAATCTGTTTTTTTTTCATCTAGTTTGCTCTGTGGGAGCATAAATACTTGTACAGCAGAGCATGGGCCTGAAGTGAGCCATGAGAGGTATAGTGGTGATCTGTCAGGTCTGGCTAAAGATAAAGCAGCTTAAACAGTTCTGTAATTAATTCAAAATTCCCCAACAGCCAAACCTGGTCAAGAGATTTCCTGCTCATAGCTCTGTAATGGTTCACTCAGTTGTGCAGTCATGAGTTAGGGGGAAAGCTCCCACATTTTATTTCTTTAAAAAGAAAAACAAACCTAAAAATCCAAAATGTTTTCCTGGTTTGTTTTGCACTGTGACCCCATAAACAGTTACATCTTGTCACAAACCCAAAGTGGGGTGGGAACTTTCTCCACCAATGTCTTGCTGCATTGTTAAACCTCTGCCTCAGTTTTTGCACTGTCTTCTTGGCAGTTTAGTTTAGTTTCTCTTAGATTTTTGTTGATAGTGTTTAACTTGACCTGCCAGAGTAATCCAAAGCTGAGCTACTCTAAAATCTTGCTGCTAAGAGAAAGAGCTTGCCAGTCTCTGCTCCCAGACACATAACTGTACTTTTCTTTGTGTGCTTCTGGACTTCATCTCTCCATGAGCTAACCCAGAAGAGGTTGCTTACCCTGCTTTTAGCTGGGGTAATTTTCAGCTACAGAAATGAATTGAATTATTAAGCAGGATTTGATGAGCACCAAAACCAGTGTATGGTAAGGAGGAAAAGGATGCAGTGTGGACTGCAGAGAAGTAAGCAAAGCTTTGCACATTAAGTAGCTTGGCAGGGAAAGAACAATCCTGAATTAAGAGAGTCATCACAAAATTAATTCCTTTCTAGACTTATGGCTGTGCTTGAAAACCTTTTATTTGTAAATGAAATACCGCAGTTGGACAGCACAAATGTTCAGACCTTTTTTGCATTTTGAGTTTCACATACGGCGATGAACTTAAGTTATTTTGTCTTTATATCAATATATGTTCAGAATGTTTCTAGTAGTATTTAGGCCCTGTCCTTTGTAAGGCTCAGCAACAAAAAATATACTTCATTTTTCTATGTGAAGCCTGTAAAATGGCTTCTAGTTGTTCCTCCTGTTGCCACAAGCTAATAACTAAGGAAAGGAGATGAAAGAGTGTCCTTTCACAAAAGCTTGTGAAGAAATGAATGAGAATGAATAGTTGAGAATAAATTGCCAGAGGTTGTTCTCTGAGAGAGACAGTTACAACCCAGAGTCCAAACTCTATGACAGCTTCACCCATATCTCTTAACTGCTTTGTTTCTCTTCTGTCAGTGGGAGACTGATGGACCTAAATTAAGTGGTATTAGTAAGTGAAATATTGGCTGTCAGTAAATAGCTGTATAGAGTCTTTGCTTTTAAGTAGTGCTGTACTCTTTGTTTAGTTGTTGTTTGGTTTTTTTTCCTTCTCTTTTTAGTAATTGTGCTGAAGTATATTTTTAGTTGGAAAAAATATAGCCTTGAGACACCATATTTGCACTGTTGTTATTTTTGCTCCAGGACAAATGGATTGCTTTAGTGAAAATAGGTTTCACATCTAAATTGAATTGTCCCTCCCCATATGAAGTGGCTGACAGGAATGCCTGTTTTGTAAGAAAGGCTGCTTGTGTTTTCACAAACCAAGTGTCCTGATAAGCAAATCTTATGAGACCCACTTAAAAAAATAAAAAAGTGACTTAGCATCTTTACCTGCAGAAGAAACCCTAAACAATCTTTCATAAACCTTTCACAGTACCTTAACTGTACTTTTTGAGAACTATCTGCCTTGATGTCAATGAAAAAGTCCTTCTTCAGAATTTGCTGTGCTTTCTTCCATCTATACTTCATTTTTACATTAGTCAAAGCTAAATAAAGTGGGAAGATGTCATCTTGTATTTTCAAAGCTGAAGAAATCAGACGTTTAGAAATTCACAGAAGTGAGGAGAAGCGAATGATTCAACAGGGAAATTTCGTGAAGCTGGGAATAAAAAGGCTGGCATACTGGTTTTGAGTTGTCTCAGCTTCCACTTCCCAAGATTCTGTTGATTTCACATGGGAAAAATGCTATTCATCACATGCATTAGAGCAAAGGCCTCTATTGCCTGGGGATTTTTAAGTTTTAGACATTTATTTGCTGATAGTGCACGTTTGCAGCAGATAAATGTGCTTAGTCATTTTTATGAAGTCTTTATAGTGTACCAGAGATAATCTGATCAGGTAACATTTTCACTTAATTTTAAAAAGATAAAAATTGTTTGTTTGCTACGTTGTAGTAGCAATTCTAGAGCTCATTCTTCTAACCTTTTGCCTCTGGGATGCCAAGAGTCATTCATGTTATTCAGCTTTCTGTTCTCTTAGTCTTATCATCTACTCTCTTCACCTAATTTAAGACAGGTTCCCTCCCTCACTTTCCAACCTCTGTCCTACCCCTTTTCCTTTCAAAAGGGTCTTCCTCTCCCCACCTACATCTTCTGCCCTTCTTCCCCAGCACCAGCCCCTTCCTACTCTGTATCTGCTGCCCTTCCTTCCTGGTACTAAAGGGCACAGCCAGAGCACAGCTTGAGCACTGGCCCAGGCTGACTCTTGGCTTACTCCTGGCTCTGACTCCAGACACCTCTCCCACAAAGATCTGCTGGCAGAGAGGAGCAGCAGGCCTAAAGCGGTGTGAGTGCCAGCAGGTCTGTTTCAGATGTCCTCTGAACTGAGGGATGGTTCGATCTTTAGAACCATCTTTAGATCTTTAGAACTGATGTAACCAGAGTATGCTGCTCCAGTATAGATTTTAACGATCCTTGGCATTTGCTGTACTTTACTGATTATTTTTCTTTCTTAATTTCTTCTCATACTCTTTTCATGCTCATTTCCTTACTTTTGATTCTCATTTTGGTTTCACTTGTCATATTTCTTCATACTTGTGCCATATCTGCTTCTTCCTGTGCTTAGAATAACCTTCAGGTTCTTAGATACCGATTTCTTCTCTTTCTGTGTCAGAAAAGGGTTTTTTTTCTACTTAGGATTCCATTGCTGTTGTCTTTCTGAGCCCTGTTTGACCCATCCATATGTGTATTCTGTATCTTAATCTGCATTATTTATTCTGTAACCTCTCTAGGAATAGGACAGCGTTGTATATCATACTCTCAGAGACACAAATGCTATCAGCTATTGTAAAAATATTAGATGTTTTTTTCTTCCTCTGCAATATCAGTGGGTGGATGCTGATATGAGTATGGCATGGGCCAGGGAACTGCAGTGCAAGCAGCGTGTGGCAGCTGGCAGGTCACTTCACAGGTAAATCATTGTTTCACACTCCAAGACACTGGAGGTAACAACAGCAAGAACAACTCTCATTGTGCTAATGAATTATTTTGAAAACTGTTACAGGTAAGGCAGAATCACCAGCCAAAAGATCAAGGTGAAGTGGGAATCTCACATCATTTTCCTGGCTGTACGCACATTGCTGTAGGATTGGGCCAGAGGTTGTTCCCAGGGATGGATAGTGCAGACTGGCTGTGCTGCTGCTCCTTCAGGCTCGCTTCACATGCAGCTTCCCTTGGGAAAGCTGTTTGAACTGGTCTTGAGCAAAGCTGGGAAGCCAGCTAATGCTACAGTGGGTCTTGTCTTAGCTGCCAACATAGATAGAGTCATCATGTATCATCTTTCTGAGGTGTGCAAGAAGGCTGTACTGGCCAGATTGTATTCTAAAATACTCTATCTAGAGTTGCTGGGTATATTAAAATGTGATTATTTCCTCATTTGTGCTGCAAACCATTGTGTGTTTGGAAGTAGGATGGAGAAACTAGGGAGGATGCTAGTGTTACTCTGGAATATGCTTCTGTATGCCAGCTTGGATCTCTGGGTTAGGCTGTCAGTAATCTCTCTTCTGTCAGATCCAGTACCTAGAATTACTGTGATGATGGTGTGTGATTACCTTCTTTGGATATCTGTTCATCTTAGTACTGTGCAGTGTCCTGTATCTCTCTGCTGTGTTATGAATGACATGAAGGTCATTGTCATCTTGTTTTTAGGTTCTTCTGGAGGCTGGGTTAAATATGACTAAAATTAGCCTAAATGTTATTAAAGTAAGAACCTGTGACTTCTTCATTCCACGCTGTGATCATTTTGCTCTGTTCAGATGGGTTTTGGGGCATGCAATAAAATTCTTTCATAAATTAAAAATAAACAAAAATAGTCTTTTGCTGAGATCCTGAGAATTTGAAAAGAGTCATATAATGAATTTAGGTGAACCGAAGAATTTATACTCAAAAATGCAAAGGGTAACCAGGAGCCTGCATCACGGTGATGTTGGAAATGAAGGAAAGCCTCAGCCTTGACTGACTAAGCAAAGATCTTGGTAAAGACCCTACAAATCCTGAGAGCTAGCAAAAATCATTAAAGGGACTGTTTATCAAGGAACAAACCTGTTCTCTTAACTTGGTACAGCTTTAGAGTAGAGTGCAAGAATTTCATGGTAGGAGGACAATCCTTGAAAATTATGCTGAGTTAGACATTTTAAGGAGAATGAAATACAGTCTCCTACTCATTTCAGTAGAAGGAAAACAAATAGTAAAGATAAACTGTCGTGGAATGAGAGTGATTCCAGGCTTGAAGGTAATTTAGATGTCATTCAAAGAGTATGTGAATACTCCTTCTTTCTTTTTTTAGTTGTTTGGGTCATAACGGAAGATTTTGAAAAATCCCAATCGAAACAACCCAGCCCAGTGATGGTGATCCTCATAGAACATCTCACATGAGACAGGGCAACTCCGAGAGCAGGAGGCACACACTCTTCCTCAGAGTATTGCAGGAACCGAGTTGTGAAATTAAACAATCTGGAAGCCAGGTTTTGTAATCGGTGAAATCAGGAAGGGATGAGCTAATTGAGGAAAAACAAATCTGACCATTTCAGAGGATGCATGAGAAACAAATTGCTTATTTGAACAAATGTCTTTCAAAACCCAAGTGTTACCTGAGGGCATTTTGAGATTCAGTTGCTCCAAAGCATTTTGAAATAACTTTTTATGAAACAAAGGAATAATGTTCTTGTAAAATTTGTAAAAATTTGCAAATGGTTGTAAAAGAACATAAAAATAATTGAATATAATTATAAAATAAATCTGACATCTCTTTGTAGCTCTGCCTGCCATTTGAGTAATCTGAGGTATTTTCTTAATGGCTTTAAATACTGGGGAATGCTTTGCCTTTAGATTCATGTGACTTAATTTATAAAATTTTCCTTGGGTTTTTAATGACTTGCAGCATATGGATTATATAAACCATGTGTACAGTTGTGTTGGTCATCTCTAAATTTGCATTTTAAAGGTGCCTGAACATGTCAGATAGTTGTGCTTATAAATTCTGTTGAACTCACATTTGCTAAAGATTTGGCTAAGTGTCTGCATAGGGTTTTTTTTTTTTTACATTTTTCTTCTTTTCTTCTTTTTTTTTTTCCTCTTTTTTTTTTTAATAAAAGTTTGTTATGATATGGTTGATTTCAGCTGGATGTTTTGAAGGAGTGAGAGATGGTAGTGCTTGTTTCCATTTTCCATTAGTCAGTGTTGTATATGTTGCCTAATTCCACTAAATTTTGATGGAGGAGTAGTCCTTAAAGTCATGCACTTTGTACAAACTTAAGGAGGGAGGATGGAGGAGGGAGAGACAAAAATGTTCTACACATGACAACAGAGCTGGCAGAAAGCCTGTGGTTTTTTTAGCCTGCTGTGTAACCTGTCAGACTCTACATTGGACAGCCAATTAGTACATTCATTAAGTGAAACCATCCTTTGGGTGCAATGCCTCTTGTGGAATCCATAGTTCAGGGGTATAGGTGAGGATACTGGAGGTGAAGCTGAGGTTATTGTGGTTGGATGATGAATACTTGTAGGCGTTACATGACACATCATGAAAATAATCAGGCCTGGCTCGTGCCTCACATCATGGCAAAGCTTGGGTTTGAGTCTTGGGTTCCTTTTCTGCTGGAGCACCAATAGCCTAGCTCAAATCTTGCAGTAGACCATGTAGCTGTGGTTTAGAGATGGTGTTGGAATTGCATATGTTCTTTCTATGGTTAGGACAGAATAAATAAATCCTGGTTTTTTTTGTTTGTTTTTTTTTTTTTTTTTTTTTTTTAGTTTTATGGGGCTTAATATTTGTATATAAAGACTAAGTTAAAAAAGAAAAAGGACTTGAGTAATGATATTCCACAAACTGAGGTATCCTGAAACTAGCGGACTGATTTTTTTGTAATGACATTTTTTATGCTGAAGAGTCAAAAATGCAGTTGTGTGAATTCTACAGTTAATGCTAGAAGGGTTTTTTTTTGTGTCTGTTTCTTTATTGTTACTGACCAGGCTTTTTTTTTCAATGCATCTGTTAGGATCTTCATGAAGATTATTATTTTGCCAAGGAAGTACCTGCTGGGTGTCTTGATTCCTCTTTCCATTCTTTCTGCTATTGACATCCACTGCTAAGCCTTGAGCAGTGCATTTATTATAAAAATTTGGTTTTCATCATAAAGTCTTCCCAGCTGACTTGACTGAAGTATATCCCAGTGGGAGCAAAGAAGTGCTGCATTCATCAGCAGACATCAGATTTCATAATCTCTCTTCACTTTAATAATACTTTTCTGAAATGTATGGAACTGATAGGGACAGCAGAAGGATATCCAGAAATATCTGATATTTTTTCCATGTAATCACACCACTGGTGATAGAGGAGAGGAACTCTATAGTCTGCTCTTGCCTGCTTTTAGCTCTACACAATATTTAGCTTCATAGATGTCTATAAAGCAGTTAGAAAATTATCAACTTTTATAAGCTTTTTTTTTTTTTGGCTGTACATGAAGCTCTATTGCTCTCACACATATATCTCTTTCAATTTGGGTGAGCAGTTTTCTGTGGAATGGTTTGTGTGTTATTAATTCTGGTTCTCTTCTGTTTTTCACTTGGGAGTAGGATAGTACAGAGAAGGGAAAGCAGAAATTTACATTAATATAAAACTTGCTGGAGACATTACAGAAATAAATTTTTCACTTTGATTTGACATTAATTTGTAAGATACCAATCTTTGTGTGTTGCACTTGTGGCACTTTGGTCTGAGGGAGCAAGGCTTCACACTTGGGTATAAGGGCTGTGTTCTTAAAACAAAAAAAAATTGTTATTTTGTTCTGGTGTCATGTCCTTCCTACAATATGCTAGAAATAGCTGAGTGGGTAGCAACTAGTTATCCAGCGTTTAGACTAAGTTAAGACTTTCCTTCAACAGAAAGATTATCTGGATTGCATTATTGCCTAATCCATTATGTTTAAAGCAGTCTTGACACTTGATTAAGTAATGTGTAAATCTGTTTTCAGAGGTTGATTCATGCATGGATTTCTTCTTAATCCTTAATTCAAGCTTCATTTTGGAAACAAGATTTTGGCAGAACTTTCCCATGGTTAGTTTTAGCAGAATCCTTGCCCCATCTCTGATTCTAAAACATCTACTTGCTATTCAGTGGACAATGTTTTCTTTCAGCAGAATAGCTCCCTCTCACAACCAAGACTTTGAGAGGTGTTGGCAATATGGATTTGACAGGATGTCTTTCTTTCTTCTCATCAGCACCAGCAATATGAAGCTCAGTCTGTTTGGAACTTCTCTAAGCATTGACCACAAATTCCTGCTAGTTTTGAGACTCCCAGGAGGATCAGTGCAGATAAAGATAATAATGCTGTTAGAATGAAAAAAAAATAGAATCTGTTTCATGGTGCACTCAAAATACACGTTCGTGGAGTTGTAGGAGCATGAAGGCTGAAGGGACCTTGAGAGGCCCTGAGGTTGCTCAAGGACTTTTCTTGTTGAGTTTCAGGGGTCTTCAAAGATGGAGAGTCCACAATCACTTTGGGCAACCTGCTCCAATATTCAGCCACCCTCAAATGAAAATTTTTCTTTGTTAGGTCTAAGCAGTTTCCTGTACTTGAACTTGTCTGTTGCCTCTTGTCTTAGCCCTGGGTACCTCTGAGACAAGCCTTGTTTTTTGCATCTTCCCATTAGCTAATTGCAGAATTTCTGTAGAAAAAAAAAGTTTGAGGACCTTTAGTGTTTGAGTCATTAAATAAGCTATTCTTTGTAATACATGGGACATACATTAAACCGACCAAAAAGAATGTTTATTTTTCAGATTGAGACTCTTTTCTGCCATAGACAGTTGTTTAGATAATATACCAATTCCATAAAATATGTCAGGAATGTGTTGTTTTTCCAGCAGATGGTGAACATTTTTTGAGGACTTAGAGTAATTTAATTGGAGTAGAAAACCTTTAAAAATACATCACCACTTCACAGACACTCTGTAAGGCCTTTATTTGGATAACTTTAGTGATATTCTGACCATAATTATGTGATTGTCCAACTGTCTTGAAGACAAAATGCTGTAGATATATTGCATCTTAAAAGTTTTAATATCTGGCAGACAATGTTTCTGACAACTATGGCCAAAGGTAACAAGGTAATAAAATTCCTTTTATACTTCCCATTTCAGATTGCTTGATGTATTTCCTGGTATAAATATTGTAACGGCTGGAACAAGTTCAAAGGAAATCTTTGTGGTATTGATCATAAAGTTTAAGAGGCTTTGTTTTACTACTTAAGTGGGCATGTCTCATTTTCCATTTTTATTTTTCTTTACGATGTGCAAAAAACTGCCTAACTGAATTAAAGTTTGTCCCCCATTCTTTTTCTTCCCTTCTCCCTCAGATTGCAGCTATTCTCAGGAAACGAAAACTTGACTATTATTTGTACAAACTGCTACCTGAGATCTTGCAGTCAACTTCCTTTTTGACAGCAAATGGGACCTTGTATATTGCTTGCTTTTGCATTCTAAGGTTGGTATACTATCCTAAAAATGAAACATAGTAAAGCTACTTTTTGTGCAGCTTTTCAATTTGTATAATAATTTGTTTCTTTTTGTAATAGGCTTGTTTGTTATGTTTTGGAGTAAGAAAAGCTATAGTAATCATCTTGATTTCTGATCTTACCATTGGAATATGAAACTTTGCTTTTTTAAAAATTATTTTTTAAAAATTATTTTATTCTCATTTTTGTAATCTTTTAAATGAGTAAACAAGTCAAGGTATCCTTGACTTTGCTTCTTTTTCTCTGTTTTACTGGTTCAAAATACATTGTTGCAAGAAATTCAAAGAGATTCTAGAGGGGAATTAAAAAGGCCTACTCTTTCTTTCCTAGAAATAATTGATGTAATTTGATATTCGTTTATATTTCCTAATGCAGAGGCTGTGATAGCTTTTAATTATCCTGAACTTTATCCAGCCATCCAAGTTTGTACTTTCTTTATGGTCATAAATGAAGGAAATCCCAGCACAGCTTCTGGAATTCTGTAAGATACGGACTTGCTTTGAAAAATAAGCATAAAGGGCACTTCTGCGTTCTGTTTCCAGCATATATTTCCAGTAACTATCAGGATAGTTAAAAATTAGAAGTTGCTGTTTATTAGTGTGATTATGCATTTATTTTAAGACATGTTACACATAGACAGGTAAAGCCTTACAGTAGCCATGAGTGTTTAAAAGTTAACTGACAGCACACTCGACAGCCCCTCTAAAAGATAAACCCATTATGCCCTACTTCTAAATCTATTTAGAAGCCTCTAAATTTTCCATCAAAGCTGAAGAAGAGAAAGCAGAAAAGAAGAGAAACTGGCTGAGGAGCCATGGAATGCTTTTCAAGTAAATAATTTTCAAAATTCAAAGTGAATCTATAAGCAATGAGCTCTAAAGAATATGTTTTCTAGCAATCTAGGTTGTATTAATATAGATTTATCTTTATTCCTCTGAACTATAGATGCCCTTCCTTATTCTGCCATGTATTTGCCTGTAAATCAGCAGTCCTTTACTCCATGGCTGTAGTTAAATGTTATTCTCTAAATTAAGTTGGTATGATTATAAGTTCTATGGTTTTCAGCAGTTGCTGTTACGGAGGATATTAGCCATCTAGCAGCTCTGTGACTGTGCCTGTACTAGTTACTGAAGCAGGTAAGAGACGAGTGTCTTGCTCTGAAGCCAGTTGGTATGGCATCACTTTCACCTATGTGGAGCATAGCTATCTAAAGCTGTTCTGACCTCCCGAACAGCATGGCCAGATGAAGATTGGGTAATGGAAATGCTGCCTAGTCCAGGTGCCCTCCAAGTCTCCTTGAAGCATTGTTTGGGTTTACCTAGGTCAGAACCATGCAAAGGATGATTCCAATGATTAAACGTGACAAGGGATACATGTAGGTGCTTAAGCTGTGCTGCACAGTAACCAGCCAGCATCTTGGGAGGTGTACATGCTTCTTGTCTTGCAAAGAGATGCCAGTGAGGAATAAAGAGCTGCAGCAGAATCCTTGCTGGCAGAGTCTCTGCACACTGCCCACCACCTGCAGTTGCAGGACTTGCAACTAAAAAGTTGTTGACTAGAGTGTTGATTGAAACCGGTGAACTGAAATCACTAACATAGGTAGAACAAGCATTTAAGGCAGCCATGGAAATGGTGCCTGTTGAATGAATGTCCAATTATAATGAGAATTTTGTAGCTTTTCTGTACAAAATGAAATTCAGAGCCTTAGCAATTAAGTGACTAGGATATGTAAGAGCTATTAAATGATGTTTCAGAAAACAATGGATAATATGATTATCAGAGAAGAGATGCACTTGTATACTTTGGAAAATGAGTACATACCTGGTGATGATGCACTTGGTGCTTTTACATGAATTTCCAAGTGCCTTTGGCAAGAGTGATTGCTACAGCTCTTCAAGAAGAAAGGTCCTGTGTATTCCAGAAATTAGTAAAGGATTAGCAAGTAGTTAATATATATGAAACAAAACAAAGCATAAATAATTAGTTTTCATAGTAGAAAGAGATTGCCGCTGAAGGTCCTGCTATGTTCTTTGTTTTGGATATACCTAAGGAATGTGGAAAAGGAGCTGAAGACTAATGTGAGAGATTGTATGAGATTATTTAGGCTACAGAAATCTGACTCCCATCCATTTCAGAAAGATCTGTTGATTAAAATCACTTACAAAATTTGATAGAGAAAAGTGCAAAGTAATGCATTGGGAAGGAAAAAAAAGCAGCTCTGTCCTTACTGAAGGATGGGCTTTAAACCAGCTGTGATTAATCAGGAAGGTGTTTGAAGATCGCCATGGGTAGGTTATTTGAACAAGTTACTTCAGCACTTGAATATAGTCAAGGAGCCGAGTGAGTGTTTGGAGAAAAAATGAGAACACACCAGGAAGCTGAATGAATACATGACACCTTTACATGAATACTGTGTGCCTTTTTAAGGGTTTCTCTTAAGATCATAGTGTTGAAATGTACTTAATATCTTGTATTTAATATACTTGTCTTGCAGTGTGTTAACTTGAGACAAGCTTGCTTCTCTCACCTGCTTTTGGGTGGTTGATGGAGGATGCAAATGTGAGACTTCATTCCTTTATTTTCTACCAATTTGTGTCTTTTTTAATATGTTTGCTTTTATAATGTTTTGATTGAAGTTGTATTATTTGAATTTATTGCTGTGTGATACAGTGAACTTCCTTCAGTGGCCCCCGAGATCAAGAGTAATGGTATGTGATTATCCAGGCCAGAATGTGGTTTGGTGTTGTGCATTTTAAACCATCAGAGAATTACCAGTACCTCTGTTTCTGCATAACTGGCCTGGGTGTTTCTGGACTTCATTTGCAACCATGGAATGAGATTGTCTGAGACTGTGAAGACCTAGATGCTCTCTGTCTGGTTCTAGATAGTGATGAGAGATTGGATGAGAGATATGCAATAGGATATATGCTGCAGTTTTTTGTATCTGTTTTTGATTGAAAGGCAGATTATAGCAGCAGCAGTAACTCAGAAGCAGAATTGTCCTTCCAGCCCTGTGCAGCTTATTGCTCTTATCCTTCTGGAGTTCTAGACCAAATCAATGGATTAAAGGGTTTATAGATGCACATGTTAACTCATATATATGGTAGTTTCTTCCTTTCAGCTAGGAAAAACTACCAAAATTGAAACTAATGCAGATGTTCTCAAGGATGTAAAACTTTAGGAAAGAATATGGAATTAAAATAATTTCAGGCATTGTTTAATACTTTCATCATTTCACAGGTGGGTAAAATTTCAAAAATATCTAAATCCAATGTCAGCAATGACTTAGGCAGTGGATAGGTCTTCTTGTTTTAGAAGGGTTTGCCAAGCTAACTTGACTGACTTTTTTTTTTTAGCTCCTGTTTCTTTTGTGTGGTGAATTAGGGTCTGTGTACAGGCTGCTCTGTTGGCAGAGCAGTGAGGGTGATGATCTCTCTTATGGATGTGTGACAGTCCAGCTGGGGGTTGTAATCTCTTCTGCTGGTGACGTCCAGAAGACTACATCTGTCTGGGCTTCAGATGGAAGTGCTGGGTTCCTGTGTTGACAGGAATTGCATCTGTTAAATGAAAGGTGTGATTTTTAGGTTTATGGTTTAATTACACGTAAAACCTCACAAAGACATGGTTCTCTTAGTCTAGCAACTAGAGTAATTAAGTTTATCCATGTACAGCTTGTATGTTGGGGAATTAGATGCATGACCTGAAAGAACTCCTAGTTCTTTTTCCAATTTCTATCCATACAACATGTGAAAATAACCATGCAAATAATAACAAAATCTAATTTTCATTTAGTTTAGGAAAAGTTTAAATGTTTCAGTTAGTGACTGTACATTTTTATTTCCACTAGACTTTATTATGTAAAATGTGTTACTGTTGTTTCCGAAATCTTGTCAAACCAAACACGCAAGGATTTGTAAAAGGATTCTAAACCATGCCAAAAGAACAAATTACTGTTTCTTTCCCACAGAAAAGGCATTTGTTCTGTTACTTAACAGGTGTGTCTGGTAAGATGTGTTCATACTTATTAAGATGCTTAAAATGACTTCTCTGAAACTTCATACAGTAATTACTTTCCGAGAGAGTCGTAATAATGAACTTTAGCTCCTGCAGCATTTGGCATTGTCATCCTGAGAAATTATCCTTTTGCAGCCGTGGGAATGAGCAGTGTGTGTAATTGCCATTACATCACTTGCTGCTGATACACTGGCTCTCTTTTCACTTACGAACATAAGCTGGCATTGCTTGCTGGTAATGTTATTTTTGCAGGAGTATGAAATGAGGCTGCTCATGCCTTTGACGGCAAGAATGAAAGTGAGCTAATCAGATGGTGTTGATTAATTATCTTTGTTCTCTCTTCTGTGTTGTCAGCATGAAATTTTATCTAAGAAAAAGTCCTCTTTTACCCTGTATGTGTTTGCCATTTTGTTTGTTTATTTTGTTTGCTGTGTTTTTAGAAGGGTAGACTCCATTGTAACATTTTGTTTTCCCACTGATAGTGCTTATCAGCTGAGCAGCATTGGTATAATTGAAGTATGTTCATTATCATGCTACCAAATGTCACGACTCTGACTCTTGTTTGCCTTTGTGATCAACCTGAATAAGTTTGAAGGTGCAGGTCTCCTGAACAGACCAAACATGGTTGGTGACACTATGTCTGACATGCAGTTTAGCTTTCTTCCTTTAATAGTGACCAATTTATTGAAAGATTTCCTTAGATATTCTCAGTTGTGTAACTCTTTTTTTTCAACTCTTTTTGTTGAAAGAATTTTGATAGTTGAAATTATGTGGACTCTAAAAGAAATCCAGATCTAGCTGCAAAAAATGAGAGCTTTCCTGGCTTAATAGGATTGGGAATTCACTTCCACTTGTAATGTACAGACTGATTCCTTGGCTTATTGTAAATGTGTATTTTCCTGTTTTTAGCAGCAGTGGGTTGTCTCTTTGGAGTGTGGCATATATTATAATGATTTGATTTGATTTCTGTCCCACCTGATTGCATTGCTGCATTCCACAAGGCAGATCTTCCTGAAGACGTAGTTGGACAAGTAGCAAAGAGATGAGTAGCTACAAGATATTTTAGAAGATTTTTCTGTAATTAATATCTGCATCTTTTAAAAAATATATCTTGAAAACTCTGCTTTTCTGGAAGAAAAGGAGCCTTGTAAATGAAATAAATACATTATTGAAGTGTTTTAGGTGTTTAGTGTTTGTGAAGCACTTTGGGAACTCCTCTTGAGAATTATCCAACTATAAAAATGTAATGATTAGTGTTTATTAGTAAGTACAGATTAATGTAAGAAGACAAAGTTAATAAATAATTTGGAATTTTATAATACAGATAAAATATGGTGTGGTTCATGAATGTTCAGTTTGCATGTAATACATGTACAAATTACTTTTTCAGGAAGATACTTGGAAAATTCTACTTCTGGTCCCCTGGCTTTGGTGCAGCTTTACCTGCTTCTTACATGGCTATTCTCATCGAAAGGAAAAGCAGGTAGGGTTTATGTTTATGGATTTTCAGCTTAATATGGTAATGTTTCTTGTTTTGGTCATTTGATGATTGACATTTGCCAAACATTCAGTTTCATGTTTGTGGTTTGTCTTTTTTAATGTGCAGTTGGGTTGCTCAGGGTTGCCTGATAAAGCTGGGTTGCTTAGGGCTTCCTAATGAAATTATGGTTTTATTCTTGTTTGTTTTTTAAAATATAATTTGAGCAATGTTTGCAATTAGTCACAGAGAGGGAGAATGCAGGTGACTTAACAACATGACATTAGTTAAGATAGAGGAGTTATAGGATGTTGTGGAGGAAGCTGTGGATGAGCTGAAATAATTCAAATTGGATGAAATGTAATGGTACAGAATACAAAGCCTTTCACTTAAGGAGAGATGCTGAAGTTCAGCTGTAAGGTCATTATGAAAGCATGAGGAGGTGGGAAGAAATCTCTGAGTAATCCAGGGATAGCCCAAAGCTACTATTTGTAATATGGCCACAGGAAGATGGCAGGTGAAATCCTGGCTTGTAAGGTTTTATTGTTTGAAATTCATCTTATGTTGGTATCTTGGATAAATAGTGGCAGTTATAATACTTTCTTAATTTACTATGGAGTGAGATGCTTTAGTCATCTAGTTAGTAGGTTTAATTTAAAGAAGAGAAGGTGACAGACGGGTAAACTAAGGGGTTACTCTTTTTAAAAAGATGATGAAAGAGGTATTAGAGGTGGTGGGAATGCACTTTTGATTACTGTGAATGTCTGAAACTTCCTTAAGCAGTCATTTAAAAATAATTATATCGTTATGTTGTTGACTCACTGTCAGGTCCCATTCCTGAACTTCAGCTGTGGAGTAAGCAAGTCCCATGCCAAATTTTATGTATGCCAAAGTTCTATCCTTTTAAAAGAATGCATTAGCCAATGTTTTTGAAGATTTAGGATGTGTAAGAGCTTCTGGAAATGTGGGAGCACTTCTAAATCACTTTCTTTAATGTAACTATAGAGAAAACAATCGTAATCAAGTTACCTAATTAGTTAATTATCTGTTTATTGTCCTCTCCAGCTGATTGATTTTCATCTTTTGGGAATTACTTTGTGGAATATATTTTGTAGAATACATTTTAGTAGAACTTTGTCTAGTTACTTAGACACCAGCAATGCCATTGGCATCAGAGTTTCATTTTGGGGTAAGAGCAAATGCTTTTTCTGCCTTTGATCAGTGACAACACTGGCTTAACTCTTCCTACAGATTTGTTACAATGCGAGACTTTTCTGTGCCAGACTCCTAATAGTTCTAGATAATGTTAAAGAGGGAGAAATCAGGCTGGTTGTCAATCTGTGAACTTCTTGTAGCTTTCAGAGTATTTGTGAGTGGAGAGTTGAAAGTGCTTATGAGCCCAAAGCCTTACAATGTTTTTTTATAACTGCTAAACAACTATGAGAAAGTTGCAAATCTACACTTGTTAAGAGTAACAAAAAGAGTAGGCAAACAAATTTTATATTAAGTGGGTTTTTCTGGACTTCTTAGTGGCAATGTGTGAAAGCTCTGACGTGTTAACAGGATTCTATTTAGCATCTGAAATTTGAAAGAAATGGAACTTGAAATAGAGGTACGTGGAAATGACAAAAGTAGATTGATACAGCATGTATGCAGTGAATGATGCTGGAATACTTATTTCCTGGAGGGTTATTCCCCTTTCTGTCAGAATCCATGATGTGTGACCTAAGATATTTTGCCTAAAAATTCACATTATGTTGGATCAGTTAAAGGAATGAAGGAAGTGTTGGTATTGGAGGACAACATGTATGAAAATGGGGGGGTCATTGTTCTTATTGAAAAAAATTGTTAAAGGGTGTCAGGAGGTATTTGAAGGTTAAGGTTTTTTTTTTAAATACGAAGTTGTGTGGTGTGTTCTCAGATGGCAACTATGTATAATGTAAAAAATGCTGCTGCTGACAGTGAAATATGACTTTCTGATTTCACATCTGTTTGCCTGTTAGCTTCTGTTACAGGCAAAATCCAATTTTAATAGACTCATAGTCCCTTAGGAAACTGATGTTTCACATGGAGACACAGGGGCATTTTCAGTTATCTGCAGAGCAGCTTAAAACAAATTGTAGTGAAAAATCAGGGAGGTGGGAAAAACTGATTTGAATTCATAAACATATCTTTAGCCCTTCAAATTGCTACTAGCAGCTGGCAGCAACATTGAACTTAATCACTTAATCTCTTCCCAAGTGGATACCCTATTTTAAGTACCTCACTGGCATTTGCTTGCACAGCATCCCTGTCAGTCCTGTGCTTGGAAACAGCAGGCTTGTAAATCAGATTTTCTTCCAAGTGTTGCTGTTCATGTGTGCCAGCCTTGTACTGTGTAGTTCTTATGGAAGAATGGGAAAAAGAGATCGATAGCTTGGCTAGGTGCAAGTGCTCAGGTGCTCCTGAGGAGGAGCATGTTTTCTAATGTGTTACAGAATTAGTTTGATTGTAGTTTCTATCTGTGTAATATGTAATTACAGATTTGTATGGCACTGGCAATGAGGAGGGGAGATGACATTGCACAGAAACTTCAAACAGACTCATGAAATGATCTGCACTACATTATGCTCCTACAGATCTATAAAGATATAAATGGCATATTAATATATCCATGTGTGTTCTATTTGGTGAATATACAATATGGTTGTCTTATCTATGAAAACTAGTTAATCAGGATCTGTGGATAGGGCCAAGGATTAAATGCACTTCTTAATTTTTTTGTATATGTATCCATAAATGTTCTGACTGCAATCACATGTTCTGTGCCTTTTGTTCCTTACTCCAGTAGGAAGAACTCAGAATTTTTCCCTTTTTCTGGTGCTCTCAAGCTTTGTGGATTGCCTGTTAGAATTAGAAAGAAGCATCTTTACTGGCTCTAATTTGTTTTAATTGCCAATATTTTAGTCATTCGGTATCTATATATTGTCATAATAGCTATGGCTATATGACAATAAGTAAGCAAGCTTCTAATAGGTGCCCTTGCATGATTATACTTAAAAGAATATAAAATTCTTTGCAGTTTTACGTGTTTTACATCTTGTATTAAAGGAAAATGTGCAATTGTTTTGTCACAGAATTCAGTTTTGTAGTGTTAGGCATTAAAAGCTGTGTCAATGTCTCCTCCAAAATAGAGAGATGACTCAGTTTCATTAATTTCATTGAACTTCCTTAGGCATTCTTTTTATTAACCTTTGTATGGAGTTGTTTAACCGTACAATCCTTGTTGGGTCCTACAGGTGTTGTTTCCAACTGGTGATAAGAAGCAGTTTTATTTATAATTTAAAAAAAAAAAATATTATGCTTACGTCTTTTGGCTTGTGTTTGTAATTCCAAGTTACAGTCTCCTGTAGTTTCTTTCAACATCTGTTAAATGCTATCACCAAGAATTTAGCATATAGTAAGGAGATATGTGGCTTGGACTGAAAGACATGGCACTGCCTTGTTCTAGAAGTACTGAGACTGTTAGAAAGCAAGGAAGTAACTGAATATACTTGTTAAAATTGTTGTGAATCAAGCTGTTGAAATGTGATTTGAGACTTGGCTGTAGCCAGCCTGTTACTGGAAATCTGATTATATCTGTTGTACCTTGCTGACTTCTAAGACAAAGTAGTCTCATAGCTTGGTGGAGAGCCTGTATTTAAGACCTCTGTGATTACTTTCTAGGAAAAAATTGTTTTTTCTTATGTGTTTTGTAAATGTGCTGATGTTTCAAAACCACTTGTGTTTTGCTAGTAGCTGAATGGCAAACTTAATTTTATTGGACTCTTGCTCAAGAAATCATGTACTGGTACATGAATTTCAAGAACTATAAAGCTTTAAGAGGGGACACAATTCCAATTTAAATGAAATTAATTGTCTTGCTGCCTAGCTGTTTTGTTTTTTTCCCCCTGCCTTTTCTAACTAATTAAGCCAGAGAAAGTTTAACTACAGCCACCTAAAATTTCTGTGTCAGCTGTGTAGGGACACTTTTGGGGTTGCCCCTGCTCCCCCCTTAGGCTGCATTAATGTTTACATACTGGCTGTTAACATTATAGTGGCGCCTGTCTCGTCGCTACAGTTACGACTCTGTCACTGATGGTATTATAAAACTTGAGATTTAGGGCTTTTATAATTTGGTTGTAAAATCTTGCTCTGGGCAGCTATTCGTAATATGTTTTTAGTTGAAAACTTCGGGTGTTTTTCATAAAAAAAATTCAGCGTGCTGGACTCTTAGAAAAATATTTAGAGCACATGCATTTAAAAAGTGAAACAGTGCGACAATGGATGTTATAGAGGACATCAATATATATACACATATATTTAATGTTCTTGGAAACAAAAGTATTACTATGCATTGCTTGGAAAAGTGACAGAAACATTTATGTAAGAACAATGTGGAATTTTTAGACTGTATGTTTGTTCTGATTAAACATTCAGTGCTGTTAGGGTTATTTGCTTGCCATAAATACCATTAGTCTAAACATACTATAAAGGAGGATTTTGGTAGCACAATAATGGTAAAATGTATACACTGTAAAGAAATACTTGGATTTTATAAGTTTGTTCATTCAAATACAATTTTTTTGGTATATAGTTCTTTATAGTAGTATGGTATATTTTGACTTGAGGTGACAATTTAGTTTCACAAAAATGTTTTATGGTTATTGAATTTGACATTATATTTTAGGCAGACGGATGAATCGCCAGTATGGTAAGGTGAGTAATCAAAACAAGTGAACAAAAATCTTTTAACACTGCAAGTGTTTTTGCAAGCTTTAGTCGTACTTGCTACAGTTAAGAAATTGGGAAAGCACATTATATTATGGGATGATTTTGTGCATATTCTGTGAAAAAACTCTCAAATTCGAATCCCTGACATGAGTATTTTGTGGTGTAATCTGGTAAGGTGAGCTAGCTGGGAAACAAATTATTTTGGAATTGTGCTCCTCTAGAGTGATTATAGCTGTGAAATACAGAGTCAGGCTGTAGAAGTTACTGGGAAATCTTTTTGTTTCTAAACCAAAATATGTTAAATTCCATTGTACTTCAGCAAGTGCCTTGGTGAGAGCCAGTGTTTGAGGATTTATGTTTTTATAGTAAGAGTGCATAAACATTTGAACATGTTTTGCTGCATGCTTTGAGGGCTGCTACTGTGCTGTAGTTATAGAACCATCTCATAAAATGTTTGGGGTTGGAAGGGACCTAAAAACTTGTCTAGTTCCAACACCTTCCACAAAACCAGATTGCTTTAACAGTTATCAGAAGGCAAAACTGATCATTCAAGGCTGGGAGTGCAGAAGTCAATCTAGAAGATACTGTGATGGTCGCAACATTGTGAATGGCAGGTAGCTCAGGATAGGCAGCTCTTGGGAGTATTTTTCATGGAAAAATCTGTGATAAGCTGGTATTTTACACTAGAAGGATTGATGCTCTCTCTAAGATATATCCCTGGCAGTCATAACTCTGTTGATATATTCAGACTGTTTTCTGTTTATCTTGCAAGTATTACATCATTTGTTAATCCTAGAAACAGTTTCTGGAGTTTTTTTAAACTGTTCAGTTAATTCAATATTAATAAAGTCAGTTTTTAAGAACTGTCTTTTCTAAGCACAGGAGCAGGTCATTCCAGTGTGTTCTAAGTCAAACAAGTGGGCCAGAAGACCAGTTTGGGTGAACAACAAACTCCTTGTGGAGCTCAAGAGGAAAAAGAAACTGTGATTTCTGGAAGCGAGATCCGGTATCACAAGAAGAGTACAGAGCTGTGGTTTGCATATGCAGAAGATGTGAATGGTCAAAAACTCAATTAGAGTTGAAACTGGTCAGTGCTATACCTGACAATAGGGAAGGGCTTTTTAAAGTAATTAATATGAAGGGGAAATCTGAAGACAAAACATTGATACTTGTTCAAGGTGGTCACCTGACTAATACAGATGTAGAAAGAGCAGAGATTGTCTTTGCTTCCATCTTTAATTATACTGATAGGCCTTGGGCTGCTCAGTTCTTTGATTTGGAGGACCACATGGTCAGTACAATCCATTTGCAGACACTGAAATTGTAAGGAACCAGCTGTATCAGCTGGATGTTCATGGGGCCTGATGGGATTTACACCAGAGTTCTGAAGGAGCTGTTGGGTATTGCAACAGGAGCCCTCTCAATGTTACTCTGGGTACAGGAAGGATCTGAGATAAGAGCCAATAAACTACAGACCTGCTGGTCTAACCTCAGTTCCTGGAAACATTCTAAAGATTACTTTGGGTAATACTGAAAGACATTTAAAGAAACAACATGATCACCAGGCACAGTTAACATGGGTTCACAAAGAGAAAGACCTGTTTAACTTATTTGATGTCCTTCTGTGACCAGATAATCCATCTAATGCATGAAGGGAAGACTGTCATTTAAATTGTAGCCATATTGTGAAGCTGTCCTGTGTGAAGGAGAAGGATGAAGCTGTCCTGTGTGATGGAGAAGGATGTCCTCTGTGGGTTGTAGAAAGATGCTGTGTGACTGGCAAGGTATAAACTGTCTGCTTCATTTGTAGAAGTAGCCGCAGAGTAAAATTTGCTTCATTTAAATGAACTGTGGAAACCACTTGGTTTATTATGGAAGAAAGATCTTCTCTCTCATATGGTGTTCTTAATTATTCTTCTAGTAAGTCTATCCTTCATTCCTGCCCGTTACTCCTTGTAATTCTGTGTATGCACATAAGATGCATGTATAATCCTTCTACTTCTGGATAAAAGAAGTGGCTACAGTCAACACTTGGGCTTTCCTAACTATCTGAAATGTGTTTCTATTTCATATCAATCATTTCTTTCCAATCAGTTGTGTGATTCACCATTTTGTGTCTGAGCTACAGTCTAGATAACTGTCTTAAACTAGATTTCATCCGCTTTAGATGGCAAAAGTTTGACAAGGACAATTTGGTACTTGTGTACAGAGTAAGAAGGTTTATTGGGAATCAGTTCCACACATCAGTCCAGGTTATAAACTAATCAGGATTCTGAAAAACTCTACTGTGTCTGCATAAGTATTCAGCAACCAAATTTGAGATTCAGGCTGCATCATTTGAGTGCTGGAAAAATTTGGTTCAGCTTTCTCATGTGGTAATTGAAGTCTTGCACAAGATGAAGAGCAGGAGAGGAACTACAACTTTATAGATGACAATCCCTTATCTGGGATAACACAGGCAGACAGAGTAAGAATATTGGAAGATCCTGTGTGAAATATATACCTGTGATTCTGGAGATGCTGCAGAATGAGTTGCAGCATCTGGTTGAGTCTGTAGTTTATTTTCTCTCTGTGTTGTTAGAGTCAGGGCTGAGATGGATCTTGCAGAACTATTTGGTTGCAATTGCTCAATGGTCTCCAGATCTCTGAGTTTCAGAGGGATTTACCAGCTTAGGCACAGCACCAGCCATGTGGCTGCTTCATGAATGTAGAGGCATCTCAGGCAGCACCCATTAAACTCTGGCCTACTCTATCAGCGCATGTGGGGCCAGCATGGGTGAGCAAAGGGCAGTGCTAAGGTCAAGCAGCAAGCTCTGATAGATCCCAGGTGACTGGGTAGATACCTTCCTCTCTTCCTGCATGGCTCCATGAATAATTGAGATGCGATTGTAGTTAAAGTTTAATTTTTAAAAATTATTTCAAGGATCACTTTTGGCAAATCGGTTTCTGAAATGTTCATTTTGTAGGCTGAAAACTTAAGCAAAAATGATTAGTCATCTGCATAGTAGTATAATTTTGTGTTCTGTTTTTCATCATTAACCATAAAAATCCCACTAAAACCCCTTGTAAAAATTACAGTCCTGTTGAAATGCTGACAGATAAAATGTTAAAATTCAGACTGCTGCTGAAACACTGGACTATTCTGCAAGTCTGACTTGGATTCAAATGGCACAAACACTGGATTAATTAGTCTGTCCCGTCTGCTCAGCACTAGCATCCAGGACACACTCATTTGGACTTCCTTGGCTTAAGCAAACACTTAATACATCTTCTGTGTCTGAATGCTTGTGTGTAACATGCAGCTCCCAGAGGGGGAATAATGAATACTCTGCTAGTACAGAATAAACTTCAGATGCTGCTTAGGTGAGCTGGCTTGAGTGCTGACATTTACCTGGCAAGATAACATCCATGCCTAGCATGCCTCTGGTGCAATGACTGGAAGTCTTGGAGGGAACTTTTCAGTGCTGTGTTCCTCAGGTCTGCTGTGAGGATATTGTTTTTAGACACTGCAGATGAGAGCACTTTAAGTATTTGTTTCCATGCAAGCCACACTTACAAACCCTCTGTAAATGAAGTGCCTCTTTCCTGGAGCCTCATTGTTCCCAAGGAACTAAGGTTGTTGCTAGCTCTTGCAGCAGGAAAAGTGTGAAGGTAGAGACTTAGAATGGTAATGATTTGCTATATTTAATCATGTACAGCTTTTCTGTGGCAAAGATTACAGCAGTATACTTAGGTCAAACATCTTACTTCCCCTTCCTGCCCTCTCCCCTCCACATCCTGGGACAGAAAATGGCATGTTTTTATTTTCTTTGGTAAGGAAATAAAACACTATGTATCATAGTGTTTGTTGTAATCTGATGGCCTCCACTCCAGATTGAATCTTTTTAGATAAAGTAAGTGTATGCTGTTAAAACCTTCTCCTGAAGACAGTCCAAGAAGCAGTAATGGTGTCCATGGCTTTAAAGGCAAGAATTAAACAGGTTTCATGAATTTGGGCCAGTATCTGTCATCACAATCCAGACTACTCCAGATTTGGTGAAAGGCTGAAACAGTATGGACTGCCTGGTAGTACAGCATAATTTGGTCTATGTGAAGGAATTTATATGGGCTCCATCTTGCTGCTTCAGTGATGTGTTTTTCCTTTTAAGCTCTTCAGTGTCTGTTACTCATTCCTCATGAGCAGTGGACTGAGGAACTAGCAAAAGTGTTCTAATATCAACCGTTGGCAATTTGGATGTTTGAGCTTAATGCCAGAAAGTAATAGGTTCAAACTGGACTTGGCAATAGCTTATTTCTGTCTTTGGTAGGTGGAATATCTCATTAACATCTGTCTGTAGTATCTGGCACAGTTCATCATCCAGTACTGATATCCTGCCAGAAACTGGCAGTCAGTAGGGATGTGTTGAAATGACATTCAGTTAAACTTTCAGTACAGTTTGTCTCCCATTCTAGAGAAGGTTCACATTGATTTCTGACACTGCTATTCCTTGGGACCGCTTGTGGGACCCTCATTATGGATGTAGGCACACTCTTAATAGCATTCATCTGTCTTCTGAGTGATTAAATGAATAGTTCCTAACTGGATTTAAAGCCTGTTTTTAATATGACTTAATAGGCTGTCATTAGAGGGTCTAAAGGGGAGGAAAAAAAGCAAATGTCACTGTATGTTGACAAGTCTAACTCCACACACTACTTCCCTTGGAAGTGCTAGTCTGCTGTTGCTGAATACAAGGGTATTTAGAAGTTAGTCACACCATGTGAGAAGCTGCAGTAGTTCCCTGTTTGAGTTGGATTGATTTGTCAAATTAGCTTTTTTTTTTTTACACATTGCTTCAGGTGCTTTGTAAACTGTAATCCAGTCCCAAATGTAATATTAAAACATTATGAGTCTAAAGAGAAAATTAGTTTTAAACATGCAAACATTACAATAGCTACTAGTGTGACAGACTAGAAAAAAAAGTATCAGGTTGCTTAAGTCTTCTGAAATAGATGAAATAACTGGTGATTTGAGTAGCTTATCAAAAAACTTGTGTTGTGGAATGGGCTTTCTCAAACCGGGCACAGAGTATGAATTGGAGAGGGAAGGGCAGCAGTTCCAAGGGGCTTCTTGGGAAGCCTCTGTAGCTGCTTCTTGCTGAGCTGCTGTAAGATGGGTTTGGGATGTACAGCTGGGGTGTGGTTGAAGGACTCTTAATTTGAGAAGCCTGGAGGGTAAATGTTGAGGAGAACAGGTCAAATACTGGATGAATTTCCACTGGGATTGGGACAGCCCCAAGCTGTCAGCTGAAGGAGTAACCTTATATGACAAATTTTTTCTCCTTCCTGCCTTCTTACTCTTAAAATACACTGAGTGCATGTCCAGGGCCAGTGAATGCTGGACATATTTTCAACTCTGAATTTTTTCCATGCCCTGTTCTGCTCTTCCTAGTTTTTATTAACCATTTTGTCTGTAGTGTCCTATTTTGCTTTGGAGTGGTAGTGATTGTCAACAGAATACATTGAAACAATGACCTGCTGCTGCTGAGAGTCTCCAAACCAAAACTGCTCAAAAGTATTTGCTTTCATGCCTTGTGCTCATGCCTTCCAGACAAAGTGGCCAAGTAGCCCATGCCCAGAAAGACCTGAGTGTTTTCTTTGTGATAGACTGAGCTGATTAAAAACAGTTCTGTGTTACTATCAGCAGTCCAAAGAAATCGTTATTTGGGGCCTTACTTAACACTGGATAGACCTTCTATACCAAGAATGTGAATAATTTTAAAAATCCCTGGAAATCCTTAATTTCTTTTCCTGAGGTTTGATTAATTTGTTTTTCTTCTGCTATCTCCCAGTCAGTCATTCTATAATACTAATAAGCTCTCTGGAATCTTTTTATCTCTTGACAGAATCTTGTGAGGTTAAATCACAATTTAATTACGAGTTTTTTTCTTCTCTTTAGGTCAGTGTTTGTTTTTGCTCTGTAGATACCATAGAGAAACTGAGAGAGAAGGAAGAGGGAGGGAATGGTGAAAGAAAATCTGTATAAAATAGAGTATAAAGGAGTTTAAAAAAACTGAACTGTAGATGTTATCTTGTGTTGCGCTAGCTGAAAACTCTGTAAGAATTATTGGTACTAATTTAACTGGAATGTATTATTGTAGATATATTTTATTTTTGGCTTCTCTCCCTTTCCAGTTTTCTCATACCCTTTCTTTGGCATGTGTTCATATAATAGAACATGTTGAGTTTATTTCCTTTTAAGAAAAACAAATTCTGAATATTTGCATAAAACCATTTTTCTTAACATGTAATGTGCTCCAAGCAAGATTTGCAGTTTTGAGCAATTTCAGTTTCTCCAGCCTGCAAAGTGTCCATTTCCTACTTTAAACAACCCAAAGTATTGAAATAAGAAATTCGTTTAAAGAGGCATAAGGGTCATAAGTCCTTAAACTGTGTATTTTGGAGATGAAGTTCTGAACATTATTTTTGTGCTAAAGACTTGGTATTACTTTGCTAAGCTAAAAAGTGATCATGTTCTTTTTTTGAAAACTTACTGCTTAGGTCTGTTTTCATAATTTTCGGCATTATTTTGAAAGCTTGTCTGTTCCTGCTGATTTTAAGTGAACTTTTGCACCAGGACTTCGCTCTGACCTCCAGCTGTCAGTAGGAAATTGGTGGGTGTGAGAGATTAACGATACCCTAAACATAATCTGTAGTGCCTGTGTTTTTACAGGGAGGCAATCACAACTCCACATCTATACTTGGTTCTCTTGTGGTGTCAAGCTGCTGTAAAGCAGAAAAAACCCTACCTCTTACCTCTTCATTTTAACTTCTTTCATTCAGAGGAAACCTGTGATTTGTGTGTTTGATTTAATTCTGCAGGTTATAAAGTGGTGTGTTTTACAGGGGGGGGGGGGGGGTTTGGGAGGGGTTGGAGCAGACAGGAGGAATTCTTCCTGTTTTTGCAGACCATGAGTCCTGTCTGGGGAGCCATTACAAACTATTATGTTAGCTTCTTAGTTTATGTTCAGAAATTAAAGCCAGAATTAACTCTCTTTGAATCTTTCTTTTTCTTTTAAATTTAAAAAGGACAAATATTGTAAAGTTTTGCTATTTACTAAAATAAATATATATAATAATTTTATACATGTATATATATGGTATATACATATATGAACATATTTATTACTAAAAATTACTGTTTTGCTGTAACAAGTCATTGTAATATAAATTTTGTGCTCTTTACCTTTTTTAACATTCCACTCCCTATTTGCCTTTGAATCTAGTGATTTCTACAAAAATAGTTTTATTTGTGATTCCTTAGACTTCTAAGGAATGAAAAAAAAGAATATCAGTTAAAATACAGTGATAAGTGTCAGAATATGCAGCAGATTCAATGAACAGTGGCATTCATGTAAAATTTTAACTTGATTTTGTAGGAAACTAATATAATGAATTTATGAAAAAAATGGTTATTTATAGAAGTCATATGTAGTTCAGATTTTGTTGTGCAGGTCACAAGGAAAGGTGAGTTTCTAGTACCTGTTTGTTCTTGGGTCAAGTCTTGTTGGTTTGACAACACTGAGAGTTTTTGGAAAAGCAAACAGCAGGAATCTGAAGTTTTGGACTGGTGATGAAGTTAGAAAGCTTTATAGCAAAGCTAGAACTGCACTTGTCTTAGCAGTGAATTAGATATTTTTCTTTTGTGGTTGTTTTTCCCTCCAGCTGTTTAAATTTATTGCATATGTGGAGAAACATAACCCATCAATTAGATGCTTAATCATAGAACCTGTTCTCTTAATTGCATGCATAAAGATTTTTAACATGCTGCTGTATCCATCTGTGGGCTCCTATGGCCCTGTGCTGCTGGCTGCTGCTGGGCTCCAGGAGCTGTCACAGGGAATGGGGCCTGGGTGTGTACCTGCCCTGGTGTGTCCTTCGCCCTGGGAGGTGAATTTAGGGGCTGTCTCTCACAGCTCACACCTAGGGCTGTTCTCACTGAAGGAGGTGCCAGTTCAGTCGATCTGTGTTAAGTCTGTACAGTGGCATTCATCTTGCTGTAGTTATTTCCTGTTGTTTCTGCCTTATTTCCCCTTTAGTTTTGAGCAAGGCAAAAAAAAGTGATCATAAAAAATGCAGTACTAGTAAAAAAGAGCAATTATAGTACTTCAAATAAGTTAAATTTATTGCAGAGAATGTTTAGATTTCAGGATGTCTGCTCAGAAAGGTTTGTGGTTTAACTGAAACAAGACAATAGAGAAAACAATTCTTTAAACTTCGTATCACCAAAAAAAAGTTTTTGATGAGGGAGTTCTAGGAACTGGAGTGCTGCTATTAGACACAAAAGATGGGCAGGGCAAGGCCAAATGTATGAAAGAAATAAATATTCAGAAGGAGGAATGAATATTGAGAAAGATACGACTTAAAAATGACAGGTCCTACCTCTCTTCTGTGGCTGTTTAGAGAAAGAGATGTTTGCTTTTTGCTGGCAATTTTCTTTGAGGGCTGCTGTGGTTGCAATGATTAATTTATGGTAAAATTTCTGTGAGCATAAGTACATTCTAAGGATTCGTCCCACCTTCAGGCAAGGTTGATTGTGGTTTTTTTGTGTGCTGATGATGCTGTTGTGTTTTGTTTTTTATTTTTTTTAGCTTAGCAACTACTCTGTATTTAAGGGAAACCATAAATACATTGAAGGAAAACCATAAATGAGAGAGAACTGGCAAAGAGTTTTGTAGGAAAAAGCAATCTTGGTTGTATTTAAAGATTGGTATTTTGTATGATTTACTATTATATGAAGCAAAAGCTTATGCTGCTTGTGAAATTAGAGTTATTTTTTGAATTTTGTAGCACATCAAGCCAAGCAAAAAAACATTCTTCAGCAAACTGTTCCACAAACAATATGTTGGCATACAGATTTGGACAGTTGCTGCTCCTATTGGCATAAATAGAATTTTTTTTCTCACGTGTAAGGGAAATTGCACTTTGGCCTCAATCAAATAAGTTTTCCAGAGTTTACAGCACTTACAAGAAGATATAAATACCTTGCTCACAGGCAAATGAATTCAAAGTCTGAGAGCAGTACTTAGTGATACCTTTGACTTTAAAATACTTTTGGTTAAACAAAGGATAGGAGAACTTTAATCTATTTTGTATTTCCTATATTTTCATTTGAAGTCCTGAAGATGAATTTTGAAAAACTGAGACAGTTTCAGTAAAGAGCTATAAGTATGATTACAAACTTAGGGAACATAGTGGAAAAACTGAATGACTTCAGTTCTTGTTCTAGAAATGGTATGAGGGTGACTTGGTTGGAGGGGGTAGTGTTACAGGGGGGGTAAAGATGTAACTGTTTTCAGAGACCAGACTTAATTCTTGTCTTAGGGTGCAAATTGTAAAGATAAGTACCCATAAAGTAATGTATCAGTGGTTGGAAATACTTAAAAGGCAAATTAGATCTCTTTAAGTAAATGGCTAATTCATTAAAGAGGAGTTAATGTTTTGTATTTGTTAGAAAGATAGATTGTTTATCACTGTAATCTCTTCTGATTTTATAATCAGAAAATAAAAAAAAATGATTTATGGTATTTTGAAGTTGCTTTCCACCTTTTTTCTGTAGAATAATAGAATTGTTCAGGTGAGTCTTAGGAATTCAGCTAGTGTAGCTTCCTGCTTGGAGCAGGGCTGGCAGAGAATTCAATCCAGCTTGCCTGGGGATTTGTCTGGTTGGCCTTGCAAACCTCTGAGGACAGAGGTCCAGCAGCCCCTCTGAGTCCCTGTTCCATTGCTCTCCTGTCTGCTGGAGAAAATGCTGTTTCCTGGGGTCAGGTCAAAGTCTGCCCAGCCGTGCTGCTGGTCCTCTGTGCCAGCTGATCAATGCCTGCTTGTATTGGGGACCTCAGCCGGGCACTCGGTGGTGTAGCGAGTGCCAAGTAAATGGGATTAATCATTTCCCTTGACCTCCTACCTAAACTTCTGGTAATACAGCCCAGTACATTGCTAGGTTTCCTTGTTATTTTTATCCTGTAGCTTTCTGGGGTTTTTAACAGTTATTTTAGACTCTTTCCTCTGGGCAGTGCAATAACAAAGATATGTGGTTCTCTGTTGAGGTTTATAGGCCATAGTTTAAGAGCTATTGCTGTTATAATTTGTTCTGAAAATGTTACCAAGTTGTCCAAAAAGTAAATTTTACCGAGTTGAACTTTTCTTTGAGGAAGGTATAAATGAATGAGAGAATTATGTTCTAGAATTATCTTCTAGAAGAAGTGGCCCCTTGTAATTTAAACATTAAACGTGGAATCTGCAAGATTGAAATAATTCAACCATAGATAAATGTGGCCTGTGCTGGATAACTAAATGCTGGGACCTTGCCTACTCGGTTCTCTAACAAGCATGTAAGAAAGTTCATTTAAAAGTGTTTAGGAAGAAAAAGGAAATACAAAGTGAAAAGTATACTAAATACTACTGCTTGTTGAGACTTGAATTAAAGGGCAATTAAAACATGATTACTTTCATGCATGCCTCCTTTATCAGGTGAAGGAGAACTGTCTTGTTAAGACTTTTTCAGCCAAGTTTTTTTGTCTCTTTAACACAAGCAACTGGCAGGGTGGACCTTGGTCTTCTGCTCATGAATTTAGGGTTAACCCTAGCTCATGTTTGTCCTTCCAAAGTTAAAGATCACAGATATCATTAGAATCAGAGCTGAGTATGTGCAATACTGTCAATTGAAGAGGTGACTGGGAAGCACTGGGAAGCCACAATGAAGATATTTATGAAAAAGGCTTTGGAGAAAATGGCCTAAGATGGAAACCATGGAGAAGGAGCGGGCAGTAAGGATTTGTGTGTGCTTGGGCTTTCCCATAGTGACCTTGCCAGACAGTCACTGCTGTAGCCACCTGTTGATGTTGGTGTTGCCAAGATTAGCATTCAGCAGTGGTTCATGCACTTTAGGAGTGAAATGTAAGCTGTTTATTAGTATCTTTAAACCTCCCCAAAGCATGTAGTTAGACATGGCTGACTAATTACTTTTATTGTTTAATCATTTCCTGCTCTCCTAATACCATTTCCCAATTATGTTCTCCTCTTATTTACCAGCTGCAGTTTTAATACAGTCCTTGGTTTGTACCAGTGACCCTTTTACTTGGCCTACCTCCATCTTTCTGTCCTGTTTTCTGTCAGCTGTCATTGCTGCAAAATAGTGCTAGATTTTCTGAACTTCCAACTGCTTTTTAACAGCAGAGTTCAGGTTTGGGTTAGGCTTGTTGGATCACATTTGCACAGGGCCAGGAAGAATGCCCCTTCCCCCTCCCTTTTTTTTTTCCCTTTTCCCTGGAAACATGGGGCTATTTATTTTAAAAATAGTCACAGAAATTATTTGGAAGAAGAAAACTCTTTCTGCTTGGAGTTAGCCAGGGCCTCACAGACAGGCTTCTTGCAGGCAATTGGAGATGACGTCATCTAACAACTTGCTTTTTTTCAGTTCCAGAAGTTACTTCCTTGCACAAATTTTTTGTCTGCACATTTTGCCTCGTCCCAACCACCTACTTCTCACATTGGTCTTGCTGCAGCTGCACTGCAGCTTCTGATTTCCTTCCTCTTCTCTAGTCCCTTTTCCTTTCTTTGTCTCAGTGGTGAGTTGCATTTTACCTCCAAAGGACTACAATAGAAACCAAAACTCATTTAGTTCTTAATTTGTTAGTGTTTAAAAAAAAATTAATTTGAATGAGAGGCTAAAAGGCCCTGCCTGCATGACAGACTGCAGGGGAGAATCCACTAAATGAATTATGAGCTCATAGAATGATCATCCTGCATTGTGCACACTGTATGTACTATAATTGTGAATACACAGAGTATTCTCTGAAAACTGTGCCTGTCACTCGGTTGCTGGTTGAGGCTTCTCACAGGTGTGTTACTGCAGGATGTTATTGGTGTTCTGACATTTTCCAGAATACTCAAAGTGGATTGAGTTACCAGGTTAGTTCTCATGGGTAGGTTTATTTCTGTGTTTACAAACAGCTATTTGGATGTTTATCATAAATTTTTGATGCTATTATAGGGGTAAAAAATAATCTAAGAAATGAGAAATATCCAGTAGTTTTTCTTGAGAACAAATTAAAATAAGATTTACAGTACACAGAACTGTATCAGCTGGCAGTTTGCTATTCAGGAGGGTTGGGTCACCAATACTATTTTATCACTTGAACTAGCCAGCTGAAGGACCAGGTGAATGTTTGCAGACCAGCCTGAGAGCTGAACTTATCTTTTGCATCAGGTGAATTTTTACCCCTTTCTGTTCATATTTGTCATACAATATTTTGATGCTTTATTGCAAGTTGTAGGGGCTATTTTTCTTAAATACTTATGAACCCTATTCCCTGTCTTTTGTCTTCTTGTTTCTTGTGTGCCTCATCCTTACCATATCTTTAAACTCAGGCTTTTTTTTCGTAGAGTTCCATGCTAGAATCTTGTTTCTAGTATCTGGCACAGGGTGGTACTGGGTAGAGATGGTATACAGAGAGTAGATTTGTAATTCTGCCTTAAAAAAAAAAAAAAAAAACATGAAACAAACTGATTTTGAACAAAGTAGTTCAAAACTAATTAAAGTTTTGAACTTAAGTCAAATTTGAATCTTCTTTGTGAGCAGAAAGCAACTTATAGAAGTCAGGATGCTGTGTTATTGCTTTCTACAAATTCAGTGTGATGTGGAAGCAGTAAGACTTCTAAGTGGAACGTGTCCCTGTAGCTTAGATGGCTGCTGTTAAAAATCTTCGTCTTGATGTGTAACTTGACAACGTTATGGACATGTAAACATGGGAGTTAGAAAATACTGAATAAACTTTTTGGATGAATCAAGCTTGGGAGCTGTGTGATAGGGAATGCTTTATTTACTTCTGTCTGTGCTTTTGTTATGTTTGCTTCTTCAGTTGAACTGGTAGCAAGATATGTTCTGTTAACACATGGCTCTCTTAACATTCTGTGAATGCTTGGAAACTTAAAATGTAATGGCAAAATGGAACATACAAGACTGGGCTGGACCTTCTGTTATTTATTACCTTCTGGTGTAGCATATAATAAAAATCCTAAATGACATGAAGACAAAAATGGATTCAGGTTATAAACACACATCCATATTGAGAAACTTTAATGGTTGAACGTGTGGTGCCTTCACAAAAATTATCAAGTTTTGTGTGTACGACTGTGAGGACAATAAGAAAAATCCCAAATACTACAAGGCTGATGGTAAACTCAAGATGTTAAGAACACCAGTCCAGTAAGAAATACTGAAACTAGATTTTCCAATATTTGGCCACGGACTCTTAACAAAATCTTTGCAGAAGAGGAGGAATAATTGAGGGGAAAGCAAACCTGTAGTGGTAGTGTCTTCCACTTTTTTATGGATGAAGGTGGCTTGTGACTGATATACAGAAAATAACTTTTATTTCATCTGGACCCTACAGTGTGGTTGGTTGCTGGAGCAGCTCACATCTGTGTAGTTGAGTTCAGTTTTGGTCTTGTGCTGCAGTAGAATAAACAAAAATGTGAGAGCATGAGCTCAAGATTATACTTTTCCTAAAGAGCAGTGTGAGCTATGGGCAGAGATCAAAAAATAGAAGTGGAAAAAAAGTAGATAAAGGTTAGAAGAGAAGATGGTGGCCACTGTTCCAGGGCACTGTTGGCACTGTGACTTTCAACTGGCTTGAGCCAAGATTAGTGCGTAGTCAGTCTCAGCAGAAAACTTTTCCTGATATTGTCAGCAGAAGGGCTAAGGTGCCTCGAGTTACATAGTGCTGATCACAAAACAGAAGTTAACACACAAGCATTTTGCTGTAAATTCACAATTTCACGTAGGCTTAGGTTATTGTGTGCATGCTTCTGTTAGTGGCTCATGTGTATGCTTATTTTCTGATAAGTGCTGTGTGTAATTCAAGGTGCTTTGCCCCTTGTGACAGCTTCAGGACTCATGTGGAGTAGCCACTTACTATGTATAACTTGGTTCCTGTAATTCCTCACTGCTTTGGATACTGTGCTATCAAGATGCTATTTTTGGGTTTGTACTTATTTTTCTATAAGGTGGTAATGATTCACCCTGCGTCTCTTCCTTAATAAAATATTAATGATTAAAGTGTTTTTCTTCAGTCTGAAAAAAATATTTGATTCATTCACTAATTTTATCGTTTCTGTTTATAGGAGAGGTCTTCTCACAATCTACATGGCCAATCAAGTAAGTAGTCCTTTATTTCAAGAAAAAAAACATGTGTGGTCCAATGGAAATGTCTTGTTTAAGGCTGATGAATGCTGAGATTCATTGTCTTTTTTTAATCATTGCAGGATTTTTCTTTAAGAATTATTCATGATTAGGTAACTAAAACTATCATAAGAAAAAACTATGATCAGAGGTCTTTCAGAATGAGCTGTAAAGCAGAGGCTGAAATGTGGTCATTGTACTATGCTCAAAATTTCATGTGTCATAGCCCCAAGAAGATGGAAATTTTGTATTTCTCCTCCATAATAGAATGGCAATGGTACTTGAATGATTATTATTTTGCAGATGAGAAATCCAACACCATATACTCCAGTTTTGTAATTAATAGTTTCTCAAACTTGTATTAGCTGTTTTGCATGTAAACATTTTTACGACATGGTTGTATCAATTTAAATTTAGTATCATATTTCTCATATTCTCCTTCAAATAATTATCATTTGTCTAAATGATGCGTTGTGCATTCTTCCAAATATAAAATGCTTCTGTTAACTTGGTCATACTCCTTTAGGAAAGATTTTATTTTGCCAAAGAAATTATGTAAAGTTTTTGTACCATTTGAGTTGCATAGTCAGACAAACTACAAAAAAGAAGACAAGAATTGTGTTCAGACTACTGAAAGAGTTTGCTGGGGCCTCAGTAGAGTCATGCATGAGTCGAACTCTGATGGTGATGATAACATTAATGACTAAAGGGGTGAGACAAAGGCAATGTATCATAGCCCAGATTAGGGTGATAAAATTGTTATGTTCTCTTCCATCCTTGTAAAGTCACTGTTGATGACTTGCAATTCTGAGTATTTTGTGGGGGCAGAACTTTTGGAAGGAGGTGATATCATGGCATGTGTTAGCAGGTAAATATCCTGGAAAGTCCCTTTATGCATTTACCAAACTTGTTACATAGTTCTCTCTCAAATTCTGGTGCTTAACAATTTCTTTTAGGCAGAAGTTGTTTCTTTGCTTGTTTTGTATTTGTAGACTCTATCTTTACAAATAGACCCATGAGGGGAACTTATGGACTTCAGAAGAGAATAAAGTAATTTTTGCCTTTCACTTTATGATTGACAAAGTACCATTTTAAGTTTTTTAGCTTCTTGACTTGTATGGCTCATACTCTGTCCTTTAGGATTCCTTTTCTTTATGAAGTTTTTAAATATAATTTGAAAAGATGACAAATTCTCCTTTTGAAATTTAAGTTTTAGATGTTCAGACTCCCAGTAGAGCATGGGAACAAGGTTTGATTCCTGCAAGGAAATCTTAACCTTGGAAGTTTTCCTTGAATTCAGAAGGGCAACTGTGTAGAAACTTCTCATTCAAGAAACAGAGGTTATAAGGACAGTGATATTTAGCTGGACATACCATCACTCCTTTGGAATGGACTTTCCAAGGGAAGGGGGCAATATGTGTGTTTAAAAAGCAGCATCTCCGAGTATCCCGCTTCTGAGAAAGCTCTCGTGTTCAGGGCTCTAAGGCTGAAATGTCACACAGTTCATCTGCTGTTGGATGGAGTGGTAAGGGAAAAGCCAAGACATGCAGTTACATTTTATAGATGCCATTCAGCATCCATATTCTCTTCAGCATAATGGCTTATTTTAGTCACAACTCTTGGGTGAAGCCAGGGCTGCCAGGGTTTGCTCTGTAAACTGCCTGTGATCATGTCATATTTACCTTGTTAACAAGCCCTGTAATCACAGTAAATGTTTCCGTATTTGTGTTGCTTATCTTTGTCGTAGAACTTTATATGCTTTGATAAGATTCACTTATAAATTTACTAAGCCTTTAAAACATTTATTTCTGTCAGCTTTAGTTTGCAGCATGCCCCATTTTGAAAGCTGGCACATTTTAATTGTTGGTGATGGCAGATAGATTGTGAAATTAACCTGCATTTCTTGCATTCTGTAAAACTCATGTCAGGACCTGTTAAGATGTTAATGGAACTAAATGTATTCTTTTGTTTTGTTCCCCATTTTGCTACACTGTGTTTTGCAGCCTGAGCAATAAAAATTAAGGCTTTTTGTGTGATTCTTCATGTGTGCCTTTGCCTAGGTAGGCAGGAGGTAACTGTAATTACTGTTCGTTATTATAAGCGATTGTCATGACTGTTGCTGCAATGAATTTTTATAGCCAGATTAGGGCTTTTAAATCAGAAAATTTTATTTCTACTGTCCTGTTGGCAGTATGTGAAAATTTGTCCTCGGAGATGAATTGGCTTAGTGGAAAAGGGAAAGGTTTGTTAAATCTTTATGCATGACTGCTGTTTCTCATTTCAGCGAGTGAAATGCAGTAGAACATGAAAGGCAGTGGGGTCTAAGGACTCTTGTTCTAAAGGTGACATTTTTATTGTTTTTTTAATCTGGACCTACTAGAAACTTGTGAATAGAAACTTGTGAATAAGTGTCCTGGTTCATTTTAAAAAAGTCAGTGGTTATAGATTTATGTGAACCTCAACTCCCTAGCTGCATTTCCTTGCTACTTACATGATAGCATAGCAGATTAAAAATAAGGTATTTAGAAGATGTTTAGAATATATATGCTCTGTGGAAAAATAAAGTAAAAATGTTTTTTTCAGACTAGCTTGCTGCTAAGTTGAAGCTGTATAAGAATTTAGAAATAAGCATACAGACTGAAACATATGTAGCTTTAATTTTAATGTGCAGAATCTAAAATCAACTTCTGAGCTTCTCACTGGAAGTTGTTTGAAGTTTTTAGAAGTAAATTAGTGTGCCTAAATCCTAACATTGTTGAACATGTGGTTTTGAGACCTAAAGTTTCTATAATAGCCCAGAAGAGAGTAGTGGTAATCAGTGCTATGGACCACAAAGAACCATGGTGCTTTCAAGTTCTATTTTGGATTGCATGTATTAAAGTAATGAAATTTCTAGTATCATAAGAGATGCATTGGTAGTGACAATATAAGATGATCCTTCATGGATAATTTGAGATCAAAAGGAACCCCAAGATTCCAGCAAAAGGTGGAAAGTGAAATGTAATCTTTCGGTTATTTATATCTGGAGCAGTAGATGATATTAATGACTGTCCATGAAGATGACCTATAGCTCTTATGTTTCCAAACAGTTAAGGCATACTTTGTTGAGAACAGCTCAACAGTTGAGTTGTTTCTTTCACTATGAAGAAACTGTATCTTTGGATTAGGGTTTGGCTTTTCTAGTGTTGAAAAGAAAACAAACAAAGGCTGCCTTCATTATGCAAGATAGGAAGAGACTAATCTGAACTGGGACTATTTTGAAGGCTTTTCTGAGAAACAAAACTTTAGAAAAATTTCTGCGTTGTCACTGAAATGCTACACCAGACAGGAGGCAGTGTTATCCTGGCATGTGCTGAGCTACATGCTATGTTTGAAATTCAAACTGTGCATCACTACATCAAAGTGGTTTTTTGTTCTGTACTAGGACTTCTCATGTATGGTGGGCTGCTTACAAAATTGGAAATGTTAATATTAATAAGAGGCTCTTGAGGGTCATGGATTAAATGATACAAAGCTTAAGCGTAAAGTGGAGCAGTTGGTTGCAAAAGGCAGAGTGAAGCTGTTGGGTGCTGTTTCTTGAGAGTGGTGGGAGGAAGAAGTGTAGGGGTATGTCCCAGCCATAGAGAAAGCATTACTGAGTAGAAAGTTATAAATTTGGAAGATAGAAAGAAAAGGAAATAGAAAAGCATAACCTATAGGTAAAAATAACAGGAATAACAGGAATTGGTGTATTGGGAGTGTTAGAGGTAAAACAAGTGGAAGAAAGATGAGATGTGTAGTTTATTCTAGTTAAAGCAGAGAGCAGGTGATAAAGGAATTTATGGGTTTGCCATGAAAGGATGAGTTCAATTTAATGATTAATTAGTTTTAAGAAAATTCTAGGAAGAGCCCAGAAAGAGAAACAGGGAGAAATGGTATTATTGGTGTCCTGGAAAGGGAAGTTGAAGAAACTTTCAGCAAGTGCATCTGGACAAAGTTTACACAGAAATCTGAGAATCCTGAATCTTATTTATTCCTATGCTGATGTTGGGTCATCAGTGCATCTGCTGTTTGTGAAATACTGCACACAGATCCTCGTATGCAGAGAAAGAGATACTACTTAAACAAATGCTGAACAAGTTGATCAGTGGTGGATTCCAGTTGGTGATGCTCTGCTTTTGTATGTGATAAAGTAGCACAGCTGAGCACAGTTTTTTGCTGTTTTAAAGTAGTCCAAGCAGTTTCACAGTTGAATTGTTTTTCAGTTGCATAAACCAGCTAAATCTGGGTTCATTTTGCTGTATCATTGTTTATTCTTACTAGTGAAGTGTGAGGGTTACATGTAAGTTACACTCCTAAAGCTTGAAATATTTGGTCTAGGAGCATGCAAAAATGTTGAAACACAGACTCAAAAAGAAATCCCTCAGGATCTAATGGAGAAAAGAGTATCCAGTGCTCTTCAGTCAACTTTAACTCCAGATGTTTGTATGATTTTTTTTTTTACAAGGTGGAAGTCATAGTGACTCAAAATATCACAAAGTCTTCATGCTGTGCAATATTTAAAAAAACTCGAAGCTATTAACCTAATTTCAGATACCTGACACAGAAAGAGAGGAAAGCAGATACCAAGCTTGGCAGAGGTATGGCACAGTATAGAACATGATTCAAATATTTGATGCCAAGAGCCCTCCAATATAATTTTCCATATACCCTAAATTCGTTATTGTTTCATGCTTTGTGAGGGTGATAGGTGGATGGATGAAAGAAATAGGAGTGAGACTTGCTGTGGTGAGAGAAAAAGCAACAACAAAAAGGCACTTTTGATCTGTGCTTTTGCTGATCCTGTAGTTTTAACTTTTTGCTAAAGGCAAACTGGTAATATTGTAAAGGAAGGTACTTGCATGCAAGAAATGCTCTGACACTAAGCATTCCTAAGTGGTTTTTCTCACCAGCTTATCAAATGCTTTCTGTACAAAATTGCTGATGTATCTGAGTTGTTACAGATGTCTCAAGAAATACCTTGTGCCAGTTGCAATTAAATAAGGGAGGATACTATGAATAATGTAGGTTGAAGGGTGTTTTTGCTTAGTGGAGTTTTTAGAGTAATGTGCAATCATTTGTCATTAACATAACTTGCAACTCTGAGAACTTATCACCCAGTGCTGCTACATGTTATAAAACGTTGTGTACCAATTCAAAAACATCCTTTAAAATAAAAAAAAAGTCATTGTTGCATCTTCGTTTGTGAAGATTGTTGCGTTTTGTTACTGTGAAGTAATAGGTATTTAACACATCTCATTTGTTTCAGCAAAGCATTGTATTTGGCTACATAGTTTATTCATCATAGCACAAAAATTTTTTTCTGTTTGAACTTACTTAACTGACATTTTGTAAACTGGACCAGCTGCACCATTGGGAGCAGTTTCATCTTAGTCAAAAGATGGAGGCAATCCAAAATGACGAAGGATAGGTGAATTTACATTTACCAAATGCACATTTTTTTAAGTGCTTTGAACTTTCAGTTGTAGTCAAATGAATTTGACCACTCCTTCCTTGTCTTTTTAGATAATTAAAATTTTGTTGTGTGCCTTCATGTAATCCTGAGTACTAATATTGCACAAAGACAGCCAGGATGTAAGAGTTTAGCTATTCTTTCATCATATTAGTGAAGTTAGGAATAATTGAATTTTTAAAAATTTTTCTAACATTTCTGAAGTAGTCTTCATAACTGAAAGTGCATCAAGTAAATGCTTGAAACACTTGTCTTGCAGGATTGCTTTGTCACCTTTACCTGTACCCCTCTTCTAGAGTGACAGTTGCTTTGATTACAGCAGCAACTGGCAGGAAATGTGTATTTATTGTCTAAGAGTGTCCAGATTCTCCTTTTGTTCCTTGTGTTGTGTCACCTGTTAAGTTGACAGTGTGCTGGTCTAGGTAAAACTGTTGCTTAGTTCCTTCTCTCAAGCCAAAAAGCCGTAAGTACCAGGCATCTTTTTTTGTTAGAATAGTAAGTGGTTTTATTTTCTTGTTTTTATAAGTTACTGTTGGAACAGAAGAAGTACCTTGATATTTGGTTTAGATTGGATACTAAGAAAAATTTTTCTACAGAAAGGGTTGGCAAGCACAGTAACAGGCTGCCCAGGAATGTGGTGGAGTCACCAGCCCTGGAGGAATTTAAAAGGTGTGTAGATATGGTACTTAGGGACATGCTTTAGTGGTGGACTTGGCAGTGCTGGGTTAGCGGTCAGAGTTGATGATCTTAAGTGTCTTTCACAGCCTAAACATCTGTGATCTGTGAAAGTGCCATTTGAAAACTCAGAGAGAAGGGTTTTCCTTCTTGGAAGCTGCATTGATCTGAAGCTTATGATTGTAATGTGCTTCCTGCCTTGAGGAGGGCAAAGCCCCATTTTGGGATGATGTTCTGAAGCATGTACTGATTTCTCTAGGGAAGCATCCAGCACCCAGTCATTGCTGCCTTGGTGAGGGAAGAGCAAAAAGGACAGAATTTAGTCCTGGCTGGAAAGAAGTCTGAAGTACTCACAGCAGAATTTCTGCTTTTGCATGGACAAACTCTCTCAGGTGATGTCTTGCCATTTGCTGTAGTTGATAATTTTTGTAACTCTGTCACAAGTTAAGCCTTTAATTTTAGTGCCAACAAGAAACAAGTCTTGTCTTCAATTTAGACATTGAATTAAACTCAGTAGTGTTTTCCCTGGGGCTACAGTTCTTAAATAACACATTTCAAGTTTGAAGCTCAATGGAGAGTCCTGAATCCCTGCTTCTAATAGTGGCATTTTTGCAAGTGTTTTGGCCCACATTGTAGCTAGCATTGGACTTTGTCAAGGCTTTGTTTGCTTCTTCTTCTGTCAGGCCATGTGATATTCCTTGGTAAGTCCTCCCTTCTGTTGTGGGATGACTTTTTTCTCCTGTTTTGTCATCTGGGTTTAGGAGGAGAGAATCTTCTGTAGCTTCTGCTTCATTACTACCTGGATCTTAGTGGTAAAATAAGGCAGAAAGCAAAGAGCTCGCACCTTTCCCATTTCATGGAAGGCATACTCAGATGGAGCTCATGCAACGTTTGTTCTTTAAACGTGGCCTTGACCTTTGCTCTGCCTTATGGTTTAAAGTCAGGCAGAGTTGGCCCCTCGTTCTCAAAGGGACACTTGGGTATAGCTGGTGTCACAGCACGGACTGTCAGGCATCACAGATGCACTTGGTGCAGTGACAGTAATCTGGCTTATGAAACTCAGGAACAAGAACCAAGATGAATGGATTTTTATCCTTTAGATTTTAAAGAGCAAATCTCAAAGAAAAAGCTAATCACCTTAGTTTACACTTGAAGGCAGTGTGCTGGAGTGAGGAATGGGGTTTGTTTTTTCATGTCATTTCAGTAGGCAATCCTTAACACTCTGTAAATAGCAACAAAATATAGCATTCTTGGACACTTGATGACACATTATGAACTTTTCTTTCAGAAACATCTCAAAGGAAGGAAATAAATCATAATAAAACAGGTTTTACAGAGTCAAAGATCTGCATAACTAGAATATGCTGGTCACTCATTCTGATCTCTTTTTCCTTTGACAAGTTAAACTGAGAGCTGAGAACTAGCTTTTATTAATTTTAAACTCTTACTAATGGTTTTTAGTTGCTGTATATCTAGGTCTGCAGAAACATAAACTCTAGCCAAGGAATAATTAAAACTAACTAAGCCCAATTTTGAATAATAATCTAGAAAAGAAAGCTTGATTTCTGTTCTCAGAAAACCTGTAACTGTTCTCTAACCTTGTTACATGTCTGCTTTTGTCTCATTCTCTCAACATCCTTGAGGTACAGAAGAGTTGAAGAACTGCCAGTTGTATACTGGAGTGGTAAAGGCAGTGTAAATGTAGTAGTAGCAAAAAGCCAAGCTTTCAATTAAGATGTCAATAAAGTTAATATAGACTGCTTGAAGTACAGTTTTCTGAGTAATTTGGAGGAATATGGACACTATTCAAAAGAAATGGGTGCTTTTTATTGCTTGACAGTAATGTTCAGATTTGTTTCATAGGCACCCAAACAGAAGAAAAATTTTACCCTTTCGTGGAGTGATAGAGTTTTTTGTGGTGACTGTGCAAGGAAGTGTATTGTAAGATCAACATTTCCAAAATCCTCGCTTAGAAATTAAATGCAGATGTTTTCAAATAATCAAAGACTTGGTCATGCTTTATTCTAGTCGACAAATACTCAAGACACTTTCCAAAATTTTATTTTGGAATTCAGAATTAGATGCCATAAATGGGTAGGCTATATACTTTACACATATCATGTTCTGTGGGATAGGCAGTCTGGCAACTGAAACAGGCACTATTGAAATAAATTGCTACTTTTAAATATAAACATCACATAGAATTCATATGAGAAGGGAAATAAGCTGAAGTCTTACTTTCTTTTGAATAGAGCATAATGTAGTCTAATTTGATTAACAGAATGCTTTACATAATTAAATTATGGGTAATCATGGCACTCTGTGAGGATTTTAATAAATTGAAACTTAAGGTCATTGTCACTGCCCCCACCCTAAATTTAAAAAAGGCAGGTTTTAAAATTAGGAGTCATATGAACTTAAACATTGCTGATGTCTTCACTTTTAAGTAATACTGTAATAAAGTTAGATCCTGGCAGCTGGCATTCTTGTGGATTGACATGGCTAATTGGCTTTGGCATCTTAGCCTCAGGAAACCTCAGCCATCACTTCAGAGCAGGACTTTTGGCAAGAGTTAGAGAAAACATTTAATACTTTGTCTCTTGCTTTCTGTGCAAAGCTGCTTTGCATTTTGAACTTTCCTGTGTGTCTCATTAGGAACTCACTATAATACTTATCATTATTCTCCTTTAACATGATCTTTTATGATGAATAACTATCCATTTGACTTTTTAGAATTAGCAGAAGTGTCAATATTAAAAAGCAGTTTTGAGGCTTATCTCTCAGCCACAGCTGATAGCTTATGCAGATTTTCCTGTAAGAAATATACTAAGTGCTGAAGAAAGGTAGTTGACTTTTACAGTTAACTCCTTGCTTGTCAGTAGTGGAGATGAAAGTAATGCTTAGCTTCAGATTCTGAAGAGCTCCAGACACCCATCTCTAATAGCATTTCTGATTATGGGAATTGCTGTGGGTAATGATTTGATAGGTGAGATAGATGAGTCAAGAGAGAATTCAAGACTTGCCAGCAGGGCAAATCCAAGTAGTGTTTCAAGATGGTTGAGGATTTTCCTTGTGGGAGGAAAGGATTTTCGGAGGTCTTCTGGTAAAAGCATGTGAGAACAAGAATCTCCCATTTTTTCTCTTTCACAAAAATATTAGCAGTCTTCTTCCCTTCTGTCAGATCGTCACTTAGGCAGTCTTATTTTCCTCCTCAGGCCTTTGAGAAACACAGGCAGTATCCTCCTTTTTCCAGCTTCATTCCCTGTTACCTGGCAGTTTCTGCTGCCCTCTCATGCTTCCAAGTTTGTCAGGTTTGGGGAGAAGTGGTGGGGAGATGCAATCTGAGGGCTGAAAAAGTTGGGACCTTAAGCAAACTAAAGCTTTTCCGTTCTGTACGTGGTAAGGTGTAGATATGGAAACTTCTTTGGGAGGGAGGGATTTTTTCCATTTCCATTTGCATGTCCATCTGCTTCAGAACTATGCTCAGGATCCAGGTGCTGCTGCAGGAGGGAATTCTCTGAGTGTTCAGTGAAGCAGGTGAAATGCTGCTGCAGGCTTGTCACTCCTGCCCTGCCCCAAACCTGGAGTCCTCTGCTAAACCTTGAAAATCAGAGTCCATTGGAGCGGGGCATTGCAAGAGTGTGTTTGAGGCAGAGGGTTATTAATGTCTCGACTTTGTCAAATGGTGATCTGAGACATGAAAAGCAAAGGAAAATTCTTGGACTGGGTTCTTTGCAAGCTCCTGATGGCGAACAGTTTTGGGGAACAGTTGTAATGACCTCATTTCAGATACCAGATATACCAAGAGCACACTAAACTTTATTTGCTTCCTCTTGTTGGAGCACAAAGGAAATGGGGTAAAGGTGTTTGTGTGTAGTCAAAGGTACAGAGGTTGGTGGGTCAGCAGAGCTGCTGAGTGCATTGGCTAAATCTGTAAACATTCACTTTCTCTCTCTACCGCCTCCTAACAAAAATTGTAATGTATGGAATTGTGGAATCTTTATTTTTTGAGGTTTCGGCAGTCCTACTTAAAATTGTTCAGTTATTGTGTTGATGGGAGTTGTTGACAAGCTGCTTCTTTATGGCTTCTCAAATGGTTCAAGTATTATGTAAACTAGTCCTGGAGTACAGATTTCATTTTGTAGAAGACGAAATCTTTGTTTCTGTGTTCAAAATATGCAGAATGAAGATGTTTCCAATAAAACAATAGTTTGCAAAGTTTAAGTTTATTCTGCTGGTTTGTGATTTGACTTGTTTTTCTTAAACACAGTGTTAATTTTGCCATAGGACTGGCCAGTGGAATGAGCAGACATTCTTTCTGATTAACTATATATTACATTTAATTATGATTTTCTGTGCTCCATATGTTTCAGTTGAAATTAAATCCTTCATGTTTTAATTGCCTTTATCCACTTGTAGTATATTAGTGCCAGTTCTAGTCTGATGCTGTTCCTGACGTCATTTATAGGATAATGATAATTAAACAGAGCAGCAATTTCAGCCCAGAAATTGTTCTGCTCCTTTTGAAATTCTGAGCTATCAAAATAAAAGTCAGTTGTGCATTTGAATTCCTGAAATAGAGTTCCACAGAAAGTTTTGGAGCAAAACCAGTTTGGACTAAAAATTACAGCTGGCTTTTTTTTTTTTTTTTTTTTTGTACAGAAATGAGTTGTTTTCAAAAATATTGCAGTTAGCTTCTCTGTTTTCACAGTTTCTGTGATGCAAAACAAGAACTGCACCTTTGCACATACAGTCTGACATAACATTCTTATTTTAACTTCTGCATATTGAAGTATTTTCTGTGTTAAAAAGTGTTTCTCATACTATGTATAAAATGGTTTTAAAAGTCTTTGTAAAAGAGAAAATGTTTTTGGTTATGTTTATAGTCAGATATAATGGATGTGCTGGTGTATGGCAAATGTTAACACGTGGCTGCTGAAGTTCTTTAAATCGTGCTGTTACAGGATATGTAGATTTTTAAACAATGCTGAGACTAAGTTTTTTGGTTGTTTAAACAGTCACTGGTTTGGCATTCAGGGGGAGGTGGTTCATTTGAAATCTTGTCTCTGATATGCTCCTTATGCCTCTAATAAGGTTAGAAAAGTGGAGGAGGACAACTTCTAGCACAGCTTGTAAATGTCAGTCTGGATGGAAGACAGGTCAGCTTGAAAACCGTATTGATGTTGGAAAATGGAAAGAAAAAATCCATCCTCGAAGCTGAGCTCTAATGAGGAAACATTGGTAAGGAAAATGTAGAATTTCTTGGTAAAGCAGAAGGGAGTAATTCTAAAGTAGCAACCTACATTTGTTAAATGTGAGGAAAGTTAAAGAAAGAATAAGATTTATTTTATCTACATCTGACTGGTTTTCCTGAGGCAGATTTTTATCTTGGTTTGGGTCCTGTTCATGTACGAAACTTGCCAGCTGGTGTCCTGTCTTTAAGACTAGTTTTGTCTTTGGAAGACAAACTGACTTTCATAGCATTTTTAAAGGAAAATCCAGCGATGAGTGTGACAGTAGAATACTTTCTGAATCTGCTCCTCTTTTCTACCTTTTCCACACAATGGATCAGTAAATCAGACCATTAGACTATGGAAATTTCAGTAGTGCATCACTTAACCATATCTTACTATAGCATTCTGCTGAATGGGGCTATATCCAAGTCACTGCATCGTTTGAGATTGACCTCATGTGGTCACTTCCATGTGAACTATTAATGTTTTTGTAATGTGAGTAGTGTGATTCTTTAAGGAGTTTCTTTCTGGTTCAGTTCACCCTCTCAGCTCAGCTGCAATGTGGTGCCTCAGTAGCTGCTGCTCTCCTCAGATCTTGAAGACTGCAGGAGATTTTTGCAGACTCAACTGAAATAAGTCTAGAAATGGAAATGCCCTGTTCAGTAGGGAGAAGAATGATCTAAAGTGGGAATCAGAAAGAGGGCCTGAATGCCATCTGTTTAAGAATGTAAGTTTCTCAGTTTAGTACCTGGTTTATGCTGACAGAACATTCAATAAATGGGCATATATGCCAGTGTTTCACATGTTTCTGAATTTTGTAAAGTGTACCTACCATAGTTTGGGTTAAAAAACTTATAGGCATTGGCTTCACTAAGATGTTTTAGATTTAAAATCCATAGAAAGTCAATAACTTCATTAAAAATGTCCTGAATTTGCTTAACACTCCTCCAAAATCAAACTTAATAAATTGTCACCTTTGGATATTTTAAAGTGTTAGTGATTGTTCTATTTTTCAATTGCAAATTTCTTCATCTTGAAAAGTTGTGGTTTTGTTTATATACAATCATTTGTGTCAGTAACCTTAGATAAAGTAACTGTTGGCTTCACTCTTACTCAATTTGCTGGTAGCATTTCTGAGACAAAATTCTATTTGGAGCATTTAACTTACATAATTTGATGTGTTTTGCAGATCAGTATGTTGGAAAAAAGGTCTTAAAATATCAGTCATATTACAAAAATTTTCAAAGAGTGGATTGTACTGCTGTTTGATTGGAAATACACGTTTTTTGTATGTGTAAGCTATGCCCCACTAGCTGCTTATGAATACTTTATAAACAAATGTATTTGTTTTGAATATTTGAAAATTTAAAATTTTTTAGATGCTTGTATAGGATTGTTTTTATCAAAGAAGTACAAAAACCTTCCCTGCTTCCTGACACACACACACACATGCATCCATGCTTGTGCTTTGTCTCTTTTCTTCTCTTTCCGTTTTGATTTATTAGCAGGAGCTTTACAAATTATGGTCATTATCCCAGATGAAAAATATAAAGTTGTTTTTGGTGACAACAGTTCTTCCAACACTCTGCAATTCTCTGCTGTGCAAGAAATGACTTCTTGAATAACCCTTTTGCTTTACATTTAAACCCCGATATTCACCATGTCTCTTACTTATTCCTAGTTAAGGCTGCTGGAAGCTGAACCAGGTTCCTGAGCATGTTAAGCTGTGCAAACTGGCCCCTTGAGTCCTGAACCAGGACCCTGGTGCACAATATCAACCATTTTGTGTCGAAATGGATACACTGAACTTGAATATGGGCATTGTTTGCTAATGCTTGCAAATCACACTAAGTCAGTGGCCTTAGGCAAAGCACGACTTAATGAGAATTCACTGATGTAAATAACCTTGTTGGAGAACTTTGCCATGGTCTTAAACAATGAAGCTCTTGGACACCTCCCCCCTCTCCCCAAAAGCAAATCTCTGTAGGTTTTCTACTGGATTGCCTGACTGCCTGCTTGTATGGCATTTATGAATCTGAATGAACCAGAAGTTGAAGATGTTTCTGTTTTGGCAAATTTTAGAATAAGGCTTCTTACTGATTTGCTAAGAAAGTTTTACGAATGGGCACAAATATGTAATTTTTCTCTCAAAATTCCAGCTTATGTGCAGTGCAGCCTGTATATTCTCCATGTAGAGACTCAAAGAATGTGTGCCAAGACGGAAGGAATATATTTGGAACTTTACTGAATGGAGTTACTGCAATCTGTAGTTTGAGCAGCAGCTCAAACCAAAGTCAAGTTGATTTGTGCTAAACAGTATTCACTCATGTTAAAGGGGGATTGGAAAGAAGCCTCAGACACAGGTCAGGGGTATGGAAACCCTTAAACCTGTGCAGTGAACTGAAAATACAAAGGTAGTGTGTGGAGCAGTATCAGAAAACTCCAGCTACAGGAATTTTACCACTGGTTTAAGAGGAAGGGCCAGCATAGCAGTCTGTTGCTGAGCATTGTGACCTTCAGCACAAGTAGATGATCAATTACTTGGGACTTACTGAAAACAGAAGATCAAACAAACTGTTAGGGACTAAAATGAAGAAAATGAGCAAGTTGGTGTTTTGCAATATCCTAAAAACCAAAACTGGTAGTTTATGTTCATGTTTGTATTTTTAACATATTTTTTCATTTTGTGGGTTATCTTATGTGCAAAATCAGCAACAGATTCACAGAATACTCTGAGTTTGAGGGGACTCACAAGGATCATAGAGTCCAGCCCTTCAGTGAATTGCCCATACAGGGATTCAACTCACAGTCTTGATGTTATTAGCATTGTGTTCTGACCAACTGAGCTCATTGTACATGTGGATCTCACACTATGGGCATATCTAAATTAAGTCATAAGACCATGTATCTTTTTTTAGCTGTAGTACAGATGTGATTCTTTTGACTTTTTTCAACCTGCCAAATCTTCTGCACTGACTTCAGTGCACTGTATTGAAGTATTTGCAAATACTTGCAAATGTAATAATTCTCCACTGGTCTGTGGTCACTGTTGTTATGTACTCAGTTGTATAGTGTTTATCTTGTAACAATGTTCAAAACATTGCTTTAAATTTGGACTTGTAATTTCAAATGCAGAGAATTAATTAACCTGTTACTTCAATGGTACTTACCTGTTGCTCAAATAAGGAAAACAAGATAAATAGGAAGTCTTCCTGGTTAGAGGTCTTTTTTTGTTAAGGAAAGCAAGTTTGCAGAGTATATTTGTGTTACCTATAAAAACCGTTAAACTTTTATGAGTTAACCAAGAGTTTACAGGTCACTTGAACAGGTGATTTGGAGAAAAAATAGTTGGCAGGTTTGGTAACAGTGTTAATACTTAATTTTGAGAGCACAAAAAACGGTGATTGGAAGCTCCTGGAATAGTTTTAAATAATCACCCGATATGTATTAGTTTAATAAAACAATGAGAAGAAGTTCATCTCACTAAAACGCATTAACTCTGACAGCTTCTGTGCCATTTTATTTTCTCATGAGGCATTTTTAGCCTGGTTGTTGAAATTAGATTGATGAATGTTTAGGTAATCACGCATGATGATCCTTGAGATCAACATTCAAGTCTTAAATTGCAACGTAATTGTTTACAACCATCTAAAACTCCCAACAAGATGCAGCCTGGTGTAAATATATTCTGAGATTCTGGACACTGCTGGAGGTGGTGAGGCTACAACGAGAGAAGGTGGGCTGCTCTTCTGTACAAGTTGTCACTGAGCAAAGCTGGTAGTTGACTCCCTTTGTTATTGGATTGGTCAGCAGTGGCATAGGTGACAGAAAAACTAAAACAAGCAGAAACAGAAGCCTGTGAATTTTCCAACGTGTTATGTAATAGCTAAAGAAGAAAATAGATGATGAGAATAAAGGAAAAGGGTAAAGCATATTGTACTTTGAGTACTTATCTTAAAAACTTGGGGCTTTTATTTAGAAAACCCAGCATTTAGGAATTTTTGATATGGATAGATTTTCCTTTTATAAAGCAATCTGGAAAGTGTAAAGGCTCGTAAGATGTGTCATCAGAAGAAAACTGGAAAAATAGATTGGTCAGAAAAAGGGGAATAATTCCCAAAGAGAATACCAAGATTTCTTGATTAAAAAACTGATAAAATATTCCTGTTCTGCCAGTAGAAAAATGAGAAATTGTATATATCTTTATGATGAACTTAGAAACACTGAATCTTGTATTTTTATAATTTCTTCATATTGATAATTTTTATGCATCCATGTTCACTAACTCCATTTTTTGTTCTTCAAATTCAGCCACAAAATTTTAGATTGGCACTGCAAAAGTGAGGTTCAGATATGGCTAAACACTAGGTAATGGGGAAGAGCACCTATTGTCATTGTCATAAACCCTTTGGGAAAGGGGAAACTGAGAAGATAAGCTTTTGCTATTTATAGTTTGTCTAAGACTATAAAAATGAGAGCTGGTTCTAAAGTTTGCAGAAGCCTCATGACACTGTTGCATTGATGAAGTGGCAGTAATGCAATGCATGTGGGGAGAAAACTCCTCTTTTATATATACAGTGTTGGAATATGATTTTTCACTTAGAAGAGAAGTTGAAAATATGAGGAAAATGTCAGTTCCACATTTTGTAGCTATTAAACACCCCCATTTCCCCTACGCCCTGCAATTTAATATTAAGGATGATTGGGAAAGGAGTAGAGGATAAGACTGAAAAATCATTATCATGCCACTATGTAAATCATGAGTGCGCTGACAGGTTTACTGCTGTCTGCAGTTCTGGTCCTCTTTAAAGTGTAATAGAAGTAGGAAAAGTACCTCGTGGAAAAATAAAGATGCAAAGGTGTTGAAGAACATGTGTAAGTTGAGGAGCTAAATTCGGCAAATTTAGCCTGGAGGAGAATAAGTAGGAGACAAGTAATGTAAAATTGTGTTTGTATGAAGAGGGGGAATGATGATGAATTATTTACTTGTAATGCAGGAATGAAGGGATGCCAAAGAAAACTGTTAGCAGTTCAAAACAAACTCAGGCACACACATGCAAAGCTGCACCGGACAATTAGGATGCCAAAAGCTTTCTTGTGGGCTGCAGGAGAAGTTGTGGGAAAAATAATTCATTAAGGCAATCAAATGTGGAGATCCTATACGTTGTTCTTGCAGCTGTGCCCTGGAATTTGCTTCAGAGTATAGCAGAGAAGGTATTTTTCAGGCACTTGTTGCTGGTGGTTTTTCAAAACCAGGAATTGAGGTGCACTGCTGGTATGACCATTTCTGTGCTCTGGAGTCTAATGCAGGTATTTCTCCTTTGGCCTGTGGAGTGGGAATTGAAAGACTTTATATATCTACATCTGGAGAGTCGAGTCTTGCCCCTTTTGCCAGTTTAGCTCCAACAGCAGGAAGGCATTTTGCCATCTGTGTAAGCTGAGAAACGATTGCCACTGTTAACTGGGTGACCTGCTGGACCTCCAGGAGACCACTGCAGAGCTTGCTGAAGCACATCTCTCCCTTCCCACTGCCTCTTGGTGCGTAGGCTCTTACCTGCATATTTATTTTTCATTATCCTAGCTGTCCATGGAATAATTAATTGAGCATACATAAGCACAATTTTCTCTCTATGCTTAATTCTTAATTCTACTTGAGTAAAAAAACCCAGGCAAAACAGGCACTAAAGAAAATGCAGGGAAGCCACATGGCATTTGGTACTTTGGAGCATATGTGGTGGAATCCCTGGACAAACTCTCTCTGTTACTAGCACCCACTTACACAGGGATGGTGCACGCTTGGGAGGATGTAGCTTACCTTACCAAATCTTCTGTTAGTGTATACAGATGGGGAAAGTACTCTCTTCAGCTGAGCTTGTGCCACTGAAAAATGTGGGAGTGTCTGTTCCAGTGGATGGACATGAGGGAGTTTTTGGCAGCGTGATTAATAAGACTTCTGTAACGCTGATTCCACAGTTTTGCTCTATCTTGTCAAATAAAGCAGATCTCTTCCCCTTCCCACCTCACTAGTTTAAAAGCACTTGGACTCTTTAATTGTCATAGACCATATAGGCATGAGTGATATTTTAGAAAAAGAAATGTAGAGAAATACTGGATGGTTTTAGAGAACTGTATATACAGTTCTGCCTGTAACTCTGTTTATTATCCATTATCTAGTGAGAAACAAACCTTCTGGAGAGGTATTTCTTTTTTCAGACTGGAAGAATGGAAAGGATATTGACTTTGTGACTGAAGACAGTAGGAAATTGCCGCGATTCAAAAGCACTGTAAAAGAAGCTATTTCCTCAGGTTACTTTTCAGTAGGAAGATGATTATGCTGTATATGCATATTTATCTTTGATGTAAATGTCTGAAAGTATGGAACATTGTTTAATCATAATAAAACTCATTTCCTAAATAATTTAAGATGAAATGGAATCATTTGGCAATTAGGGCTGCTACATCTTTCAAAGGGTTAAATGCTAATTTTAGCTAGAGACTTTTAAGTAAAATAGATTATGCTAACGTTTCCCTTAAGTAATAGATACATCTTTCTGTGGCATATCTGATTCTTTGGTAATAGCATTAAAAGTTTCCTAATTTTAATTGAGAATGATGAAAATGTTAGGCTTTATAAACTTCTTTGTGTAAGAACTAAGAAATAAGGGAGTTCTTTTGATTTTGATGGGCCCGAGCATCTTTTCCATATGGATTCAATTCACATTTTTATCGGAATGTGGAAGTCATTACTCTGACATTTGAAACTGAGGTAGCAATAAAAAAAATTATCACAAACAAGACAGCAGACACAAATGATTTTGTGTTTATTACTGGGTGGCCCTTTTGAAACTTTCCCAAAGTTAATTGGTTCCAGATATTTGAGAATTAAAATTGTATTGTGACAAATTTATTTCTGGTCATATTTAACTCGAGTCTTCTCAGTAAGGCGGCTTAAACAAACAGAAAAGTTGTCAACCCACTCATGTCTGTCTCCAGTTTTTGTTGTAGTAGCTTTAATCCCAGTGATTTGGTTTAATAAAGACCACTGAGAAAACAAACACTGGTGGTGACTGCAGTGCTCTTGTAAATTATTTATCGTATCTCTAAGGTTTTACTGTGGTGTAAGTGCTGCTGTGTTAACTTAAATTGTTCACAAATATGTCATGTTGGATTAAATGCCTGTGTAGAGTTTGTGTGCCTGGGAGCAATGCTTCCTGCTGTCTGGTGTGGGATTGGTTTGTGTGTGTGCAGCTGGGGGCACACAGACCTGCCTCTGCTCTCGTGGTGAGTGACCAGAGCAGGCTAAAACACAAAACCTGGGGTTTCATGCTCTACTTCCAGTGCAGCAGATGCTGCCTTACACAGAGCAGTTTGTCTGAATGCTTTGTGGTTGTAGACATTCTGTGAGGTCTTGGGTATGGGTCAGTGATGGGATTGCTTTGCTGCTCACGTCAAGTTATGTGTGTTGGGAGCCCAGGGGCTTTGCCTGAGGGAGGCAGGAGCCCAGGGCAGGGTGTGCAGCACCTCCAGTTGTTCTGCTTATGATTTGGTATGATGTATTTTCTGTACAAAATGCAGCACATTTTCAAATATTTGCAAATAGGAGACAAGTGTGACTAAGTAGCATCTTAAGTGCATATTACACACATTGTCATATATATGTCTTCCTGTACTGTAGTGTGCTCTACTGCTATTGCTCTGTTTATTCCACTGAATAGTTTGTTGAATGTTTGTTGAATATTCATACACTGATATTGCATAAGAGTAGCTTTGTTTTTTCCATTTGAAACTAAACTTGGGCATGAAAAACATTACTAAACCAAATTTACCTTAGTATTTACTGTACCTATCTTATCAATATGTACCTCAAACCTGTTTTTGTTCCTGTAGGAAACAAGCCTTTTTTCAGATTTCTTAAACTTCTATTGCAGGTCTCAAGTCTTAATCTTGAAAGGCTTTTAACATCTAGGGTTAGAAATGCCTAAAGCTGTTTCTGACAAGTAATGAAAGTCTTGCAGTGGCAAAGTCAAAAGTGGGAATTGCTAAGAGTTAATTAAGTTTCTTTTAATGAAAGGATCTAATTTGTAGCTCAGTATGCCAAGTTCTTGGAAGATAGTATTTTTCCTCTCAGAGATTGTGAGTTATCAGCTGTGACACACTGGTAATAAGATACACATTCAAACCTCCACATTTATAGTTATATTTAAACTTTAAAACCACACCTGGTAAAAGAGAAGAGAAAACCTTTGTCCTCTGTATGTTTTCCAGAATTAGCAGTAAGTAAAAATGTTAAAAGGAAATGTTAGATTTGTGTAGGCATGGGCTTAATTAATACAAGTCTATTCTCTATAAGTGTTGTGTTAGTAAAATTTGTGAAAAAGCACTACATTGCATTAGGGTAATTTATGACCCAAATAAATGTCAGTTGCTATGGTAAACTAGTATAGAAACAGTGTAAGTAGAATAAAAAAAGTGAAGAACTAGAGTAAATTTTAAACATTGTAAGAATAGTGATACAATTCTTTCTTTATATTCACCCAAGCAAGTATAAGTTCATTTACAATATATTTATTAACAGTCTCAGGCTAATAAAACAACACTTATGGAGCAATTTTGGACACTTTCCAGCTCTCTGTATTGTGCAGTGACAAGTTAGGCCAGTGCTTTTTTTTTTTATTTATTAAGAAAAAAAAAGAAGGAATCTGTATTCCTGGCTCCTTTATAAGGTTGTTAAATGTGCCATTTGGCATTTCAGAGCACTGCTTTGCATTGTGCTCAATTAGTGCGGACGAAGCAATCACAGCGCCAGATCAGAAATGTGCCTAATTACTATAAACCACTGAGGGATCCATTCATTCTGCGTTTCTGGCTCTGTGGGTGCCAGCCACAGAGACTCCAGCAATTTCTGAAGCCTAATCCTGAGTCACTTCTCCATGTTTCTGTGGCACTTGCATTTTGGAACCTGTAATGGGGTCTGGCTGTTTATGACTCTGCGTTGCTCCACCTCCCATCTGTAGTATAGTCTGGAAATGAAACCTTGGTGCATAGGGAAGGATTGAGAAAGACTCTTCAGCCCCTTCTACACACACACTTCCCTCCTGAAAAAGGAGGTGACATTTTGTTTTATTTTAAATTATTCTGACTCCTGCCACAGAGAGCCTTTATTAATTATGAAGGCTATGGATCAATCTTTGGAATAGGATTTACTTGCAGCCTGTACTAGCCATTATGATTTTAGCCATTAGTGGCTAGTTTGATGCCAGCCCTCTTCCAGCTTGATTACAAACCTTTCCCATTAGCCTTTTTTTGGACACTTCTGGTTGGTAACTTATTTTTGAACACCTACTGCACATTTAAATCCAGACTTAACAAAGATGAGTGTTGGCTACCTACTTTTGTAAGACCTGTATTTGAAGCAACAAATCCACACCTTGCTGCTTTAGTTCAAGCTGTTTTATTCATAGGCTTTTGTAAAATGGTAATTCATCCTTCTACCCAGGGAAGGAGTTGGCTGCTACCAGAAAGAGTTCCTGTATCGATGCTGTTGTGAGCATAAAGCCTGGAACAGAGCTGTCTTGGAGGAGCATCTTACTGTTGACAGTTCATGCTGGCAGTTTTTCTTATGTTTTGATTATGCAAGTCATTTAAATGCCAATGAAGTGCATCCATTTCAGCACAAGGGTTTTTTTTCTGTACATTCTGTCAGTGAAGAGGTGAGAATCTAAACATCTGATAGATAAGAGGGAAGAACTTGTAGTGAAGACCTGACCTGGTATATGGTAGTTTAACCTATCATGTTGCTAGTTACTCTTAAATGTATGCCAAACAAAGGCATCATTTTTGTCAGCCATGTTTTGAAAGCTTTCTGTAGAGTTAGCCAATCTGAAACTGAGTGTCTCATTTGTTCTCATTTGACATTTCTACACTTATCGGGATTAATTTGCTCATTTGATGGGGAGCACAGTGTGTTTTAAGGTCAGTTGATTGTCTGCTGTGGTTTCTAAATTGTTTTCAGCGTTGCTGCATTCCTTAGACAATTCCTTGTTCTGTAATTGTGTACTTGTTGTGATTTATGTACTTTTCCCTCAAGAAGCATGAGCTATTATTTGGCTGTGCTAATGTACAGGGTGGTTAAATGAACGTGCCTATCCATGCAATCCAGTGCAGTTTATGGAACAGACCCACTACATGTATTTGTTACCTTTAAGCCTTGCCAGGAATAACTGTATGTTTTGTTCCCAGTAAAAGATCCTCTCTCTTGTTGTTTAGTACTTGGTTGAAGTGTTTGCTGTAAATCTTAAACTCTCTATAGTTTTTTTAAGTTCATTACATTTTTTAAAATAAAAAGAATAGGTAAATGTTGAGGGAATAAACTGGTCTGGTGAAGGGATTCTGTTTGTCTATCCCTGAGGTGGGAAGCAAGCAAGACTTTGAGCTATATTTGAATTGAAATTTAAACCATCTCCTTATTAGCTTTTCATTGTTGTGATACAGCTCTACATCACTTGGAGTAGCTTAGGGCCATGCTGCAGTTCCTGAATTTGGTAAATCTTGCAGTAGATGCTCCTGTGTGATCTGAATCAGTGGCCTTTAACTGTGCGATCACTGTCTTTTTCTTGGGAACATTGCTTATTGCCAATAAAAGATTATAGATTTCTTGCAGATTAGCAGCTGCTCAGTTTCATAACTATAACTCTTGGTATGTTTAAAGCTTCTGTAAAATACAGGTTATCAGTTCCTCCATTGGCTTTTCTCTGATGGTCCTCAGCTGCAGTCTCTAAATACTTCACAGTCTCTTAAAATTTATTCTCATGAGTCAACTCTAAGTGGCAAATATGGTAACTTTTTTTTGCATGATAAGTAGAATCATGGAATTATTTATTTGGATGGTGTTCAAAAAGTATTCAATAACTTGATGTGATTCAGTGTTGGGAAGCTGAGGCATTTGTCGTTGACTACTCACAAATTTCTTGGGTTACATTTCTTTACCATATTGGAATTGTACTTGTTCTGTATGTTCTCAAGGCAATGTATGGAAATAACTAAGTCAATATTCTTTATGACTTTTGGGAGGTAAGTGAGAAGTATTGTTCCTCTTCTGGATGAGGAATTGCCATGGTAGTACCATCAGGAGTAGATTTTTAGGATCTCTTGATTGAGGGTCTCCTACCCTTGGGAAAGAAGACCACACTACCTGGTTATAGAAGAATCTCTGTGTTTCAATTGTCTTGCCTGATATCAGATAAGAAAAACAAAAGCTAGAATCTGGCCTTCCTGTGTGCACTCCACTCGTTTTACCAATAATCTGGTCATGTTTCCTTGTGATTTATCTCTCAAGTTTTAGAGAAAGAAGGAGAGGGGTTTTACAGACCTGGCATTAAATGCCATGTTACTTCATTTCCTCCTTTTACCACTGTCTATAGCAACCATCTGAATTTTGATGAAAGTCTTACATCACCTGAGACAGTGAAAATAGAAATTCCCATATTAGAAATAGAAAGTCCCATATTTTGTGAGTTAGAGTAGGCTACACTTTTTTCCCTGTACAAAACCATGTCCAATAATTGTTAGGATGACAATGTTAGTTGGCAGCAATAATCAAATCATTGTACACCAGGCAAGAATATTGCATAATATTGAAGTCAATTTCACTACAGTAATTTTGGTAACTGCAATATTGTTGAGCAATTCTGTCTGAAAGCTTCTCTAATGTGTTTCAGGACGTGAAGATTGTAGCCAACTTCATTTCAGGTGGCTTGAGTCTGAGTCTGGTTCATGCTTTGATTTTTAAGGACATTTTACTAATTCAGCTTGCTAGAGGTGCTTTCTTCTGCTTTGACATTTGATGTTAGTCCTCTGGTGCTGCAACTGGGCTGCATGTAGTAATTCATCCATTGCAGGATCAGGCCAGCTACCTTCACTTTGTGGAAAACGTTCAAGAGCAAGAAGGAGGAGTATCCCTCTGGCATGACAGAGAAACAGAAGTGAAGTGTTTTAGACTTATGCAGTACATGGGTAAATCCTGCAGATTTGTACATTTAGAATTCTTAAGCTACAAAGTTAGGTGTGGTGAGTTCTCATACCTTTTGTTCAAGCAGATTTGACAGATTTTACTACTTTTCGCTATTGTACATGTGCACAATGCTTTAATGATTGTGAGTTATTTAAAAGCAGGGCTTGTGGAGTACAACTGCACCATGGCTTTTGTCAACAGCCTTAGTGTTGAGACGTGGCCCTTCTGATAGTGTATGTGAAGGAGAAGTGTGGCTTCCTCCTGAGATTGGTCTTGTGATAAAAGCTTCCTGCTTTTCTTAAAAAGAGAAAATGGCATGCATGCATGCTTTGCTATGGGCCTTGCACTGCTTGGCAGAGGAGGGTGATTCTTAGATGCTGGAGGGACTGTTGTGTCAATTTTGAGGAAAAATATTTGGGAAGAAGAATTTTTGCTCACTCAGTTTATCTGAAATGGGTTAATTTGCAAACTCTGAATATTGTGCAGCCTATAAGTGAGGGTTTCTATTAGATGCTCAGGGTCAAAATAAGAACAGCTTTCTTGAGAACAGGAAGCGTTCAACCAGTGCTTCTGCCAGTTCTCAAAATACTGTTCTAAGTGATGAAATTTTTAGCTCTCCTTAAAAGAAAAAAAAAGTTGATTAAAAAATAATTCAGAGTCCTACATTACATTTATAGTTAATTACCATTCCCTATATAGTATATGGCTTTCTGAGTTTTTTTGCTGATTATTTTATGTTAAGTGGTTTTAATCACAATCAGCATCTGATTTAGTTTATTGTTTTTACAGTTAAAGATAAGAGCATGTGATAAAAAAAATCACAGTTTTTTGTTAGGTCATCACCAGAATGTATTCTTTCTCAAAACCAATTTAGCTGTTGTGTACCATTGGTAAAACTTTTCTAGGCAGAGTTGGGAGGCATTTTTATAAACTATCCCAAAAATGGAGTTAACCTGTATATTCTGTTTCTAATTAGTTCTGAAAGATTCTGTGACATATATGCATTTAAACAATAAGCTTGGGAAGTCAGTTGAGTGTCTCATTCAAAGCCAGTGTAATCTATAGTACTGTTTACACTGTGGTCATGATAAATCACTAGTTTGAAAATGTTTTTTGGATTTAATTTGTATTAGTTTAGCTCATAACACCGTGGGTAAATTACAATACGTGGAAACAAACCAATTGAGACAAAGAAATTTTTGTTCCATTTGCAAATACAGAGAGCTACTACTTAAAATTACTACCAGTGGGAAATGTAAAAGGTGAGGTAATCCCCTAAAGAAAAAGAGCCCTGGTTGTGAAACACATTAAATGTAAATCTTGTAAAACTTGTAGGGAATGTACTGAAGTACTGAATTGAACCCTCTCAGAGTTCATGCTAACAAGAAATTCTGGTCAATGAAGGCAGATAAAAGAATTGTAAATGACCGTTTAAATTAGTCTGGAATTCCAGAACATGTGCTTGGATAATATGAAATAAAGCTGTCTAAATATGCAGCTCTCATTAATTTACTGGTCATAGTGAATGTCTGTTACAAGATCTGAGGCTGCTGGAATAACTTGCTGGTGTTTAAATCTCTACCTTTTTACAGGGGTTAGAGTGGAGAATAGGGATCAAGGATCTTTCGATTTTGCTCTCTGTTATCCCAGTAAATCACTGAGGAACTGCAGGTGGACCATGAAAGCTTGCCTCAGTCTTCTTTAACTTGTGTGGCAGAAGAGTTTGGCTTCACTTGTTTATAATAGCTTGGAAATGAATTCTACAGGAACATCCTGGTGCTTGTTGTCATGTCACGCACCTTGTCTTCTTGTATGTTGGCTTTCTTTCACCAGTGCTCTTAGGATGAGGAGGGTGAGGTGCTGCAAAATCACAGCAAAGAGTCAAAATGGATGGGCAGGCAAAGATGTAGTAATAACTGTAGGATGATCAACAAGGCCAAGTGCAAGGTCCTGCACGTGAGTTGGGGCAATCCCAAGCTCAAATACAGCCTGAGCGGATAATGGCTTGAGAGCAGCCCTGGAGAGAAGACCTTGGGGCTTGTGGTGGATGAGAAGCTCAACATGACCTGGGAATGTGAACTTACAGCCCAGAAAGCCAGCCTCGTCCTGGGCTGCATCCAAAGCAGCATGGGCAGCAGAGTGAGGGAGAGGATTCTGCCCTTCTGCTCGGCTCTCTTGAAAATCTCCTTGGAGTGATGTGTCCAGCTGTGGAGTCCCCAACATAAAAAGGAAATGGACCTGTTGGAGCATGTCCAAAATGATGGGGGGCTGGAGCACCTCTCTTATGAAGATAGACTGGGAGAGTTGTGGTTGTTCAGCCTGGAGAAGACTCCAGGGAGACCTCACTGCAGCCTTGCAATATGACTTAAGACAAAGATGGGGACAAACATTTTACAAGTGTCTGTGGTGACAGGACTAGGGTCAGTGGTTTTAAACTAAAAGAGGGCAGATTTAGATTAGATGCAAGAAAAAAATTCTTTGCTTTGAGGATGGTGAGGCACTGGAACAGTTTGTCCTGAGATGATGTGGCTGCCCCATCCCATGGAAGTCTTTAAGGCCAGGTTGGATGGGAGTTTGAGCAGTCTGGTCCAGTGGAAGGTGTTCCTGCCTGTGGCAGGGGAGCTGGACTAGATGGTCTTTAGGGGTCCTGTCCAAACTAAACCATTCAATGATTCTTTATAGTGTTGGAGTTCATTACAGCTCTGGACTCGGGGCAGTGTTGCCCTTTTATCCTGAAAATTTGGTGTCTACATCAAGCCCCATCAGACCTGCTGTTTCTGTATGTTGTTTCTCCAGCAGCCTTTGGCCAGGCAGCAGCAAAGTTCTCCATTAATCAGTTTCAAACGAGATAGAGGGAGATGTAACATGATGAGTGTTCCTTCTCAGCATTTTGGAGCTGAAAATGAAATTTTCGCTGCCCCTAAATCCTGGGGGTGAGGGGGCACTGACTATACAAGCAAATGTGTTTGTATGTTCCTGGTCTGGCCAGACTGGTCTTTCAGCCATTATCTTTTCTGCTATCTGGCAGCATTACTAATCAAAACCAGGTTTGACAGTTGTCATGTGCTTTCTGCAGGCTGGCTTGCAGCTGTTTGCTGTCCTTCTGCTGTGTGATTGGAAAGAAGTAAGGTTTTAGTTGGCTTCAGCAGATCATTTCTCAGATGCAGAAACCTCTGCTCCATGACAGTGGTGGGGCAGGCTTGCTTGGACCTCCTTTCTCTGGCATTTCTGTCAAGGCAGAGGAGATTAAATGACATATTTCTCCAGTTTCCCATGCTGGCTGCTGGCCTGATTTGTGGGTAATTCACTTCATGATCATTATAGTGCTGGATTTTTTTTTCCCTGGCTTCCTGGTACTTAGTTAATTGCAGTGTTGAGCCCTTCAATCCTTTGTGCAGAGAAAGTTAGAAAAAGGTAAAAGTCAGTTACAGGCTGGGACCAGGAATCCCAATGTAAATACCAAGCATTTTTTGGGAGGGGGCTGGGAGGAAGGAAAGGGAAAAAAAGCAGGTAGAGGAGAAGTCAGGAGAATAAAACCAATAATCATGATCTTGGCAAATGTTACAAATGTCACAACTGCACATTACTGGATTCAGATTAACATAAATATAGGCAAATGCTTTTATTTCATCCTCTTACCAGAACATATTGTGTGATTATTTTTGTGCTTGGTTCATTTGCTAAGCATGTGTTCTGCAACTTGAAATTATAAAGCCCTTTCAAGGAGAGGCTGAGGTTCCTGAGCAGGACTGCAGCATGGAGGAAGATCGGGATAGTTTAGTTAGGCAGAGGGTAGAGGTAAATTAGTTCATAAGGTAGTTTATTAACCCTGAAAGTGCACATTTAGGTCAATGAGCAAAGGGAATTTGTAAATGGAATAGAAGTTACACTGACCTGTGTGTAAATTTGAACCTATGTTTACATGACAAATCTGCAAGTGCTCTCTGGAATGAGCAAGACAACTCAAAAAAAGTTACTGTGCTATTAGTCTTGTTAATTTTAATACTGGTTTATTTATGCTATATTAGCGATGAGTTTTGCACATCTCCAAGCCTCTAGTTAGGGAATCAACACAAATTTATTATTTAAGAAAGAAGAATGTTTCCATATGGTACTTTTCCTTATAAGATACATGGCCAGGTGTGTGCTTAGTTTGCACAAAGGTTGGGTAGGTAACCAGAGGAGAGGGAAGTAAAGTATTATGGAATGCAGAGGTGCATGTTTGATGCAACACATTCTGAAAGCTGAATTTGGGAAAAAATTAGAGATATTTTGGAAAATGGATACAAGGCTTTCATGGACTCTCTAAAATATGCTTTATCATGGGATTTACATTGGGGTCTTCAGAGAATTCACAGTTAAATTGCTTTTATTGAAGGTAAAGGCAAGAAATTATTTGATCTGTTATTAGGTGGCTGAATAGAGCTTGTGTCTCGCAGGTGTCAAATATAGGGTGATCTACTTATTGTACAAATAAGGTTGCAATAGTTCAGTAATGAAAGCAAAGACATTCAGAATCATTCAATAAAGTAAAAGATGGAGGTACATGGAATTCACATCTGTACAATGGAATTAATTGAATTTTCTGTGATTTTTCAGAGACTAGGAATTTACATATCTGTCTTTTTAAAAGCTTTAGTTCAGCTTCAGTGTTGTATTTTAACATATTTTAAAAATATTTTAAGTCTATAAAGTATATAGAATAGCAACACAGTCTATATTGGTAATTGTAGTAATTTCATCAAAAGTTGTAACAATAATTAAGCTCCTCAGTTAAATCTGTCATCTGGAGTAAGGTTTAGATGCAGACGGTGGCTTTACACTTGAATTTTGTGGACAGAATTCAGGGGAAAAAAATTCATAAACTTCTTTGTTTCCCTATTCATTGTTGCTTCTAAATCTCATCTCACCAGATTTTTTTATAGCAATCATTCTTGTTTTCAAAAGTTGTGTGATAGTTAGCTACTAAAGGCTATAACAATAGGTCATATATAATCAAGTTGAAAGATTGTTATTAGTGATTTTGGATAGACTGTCAAAACCCTTTCTTCATATAATTTGCTTTTCATGAGGAAGCACAAATTTTACAGGCTAGAGCTGTCAGCTAGCTATTGTATCAAAGATCAGAAAACCTAATAGGAGTGAAAAAGTATCTTTTGTGGTATTCCATCCTTTTTTATTCTTATGAACAATTTGCACCATTTTAATTTTAATTCAGTTAGTTTTTTTTTTTCTGTTTTGTTTTGGGTTTTTAAATGCACTTTTAGAAATAGATGTTAAAAATCGTCAGGTAATTAAAAAGTATACATTTCTAAATTCATTAACTTGCATGATCAATCTCTTCACTGCTTGCATTTGCAGTTTTAACTTCGGTAAAACAGGAACTATTCTGATGAAGTATTACGTGAACCACTTTATTTTTGTGAATACCTAGAAAATTCAAAACATCTGGAATCTTAAGCAGTGTTTCTGTTTTTCCTACAACTTCTATCAATAATGCACAATTATCTTCCACTTCAGTTCTGGTTCATACAAGTGTTGGTTTCTCTATTTTTTTATTTTTTTTTTTAACCCACTTATAAAGAATTTGATCAGAAGCAACTGCTTTGTTGGAGTGGGAGCAGTTGGTCATCTTTTCTGGAGATTACATTAGAGCTTGCACAGTGTTACAGAGTGGTAGGGTACGTTAGGCTGCCCTTTCACCTCACATATGAAGTAACACACTACACATTCTTTATAATGAGCAACAAATTTTAGGATTCAGTAACAATCATCTTGGCAACACATTTGTTTCACACTGAGATCACTAAAACCATGTGTTGATAATTTGCTTTCTTACAAACCTCTGACTCCCGTTGTTGAGTAGATGGCTTATTCACAGTGAATTGAATGCAAATAAATCTCAAGTTTTTACAGCTTTCTAAAAAATCTACTTATATTGTAATATTTAATGAAAAAAACAGTTAAAAAGTTCCTAGTCAGCAATTTCTTTGAGAATAGTATAATTATTTCTTGAATGGACAGTTTTGCCTAGTTTGATTTGCAACAGAGCAGTACTCTGTGTATTTTTAGCAGATTTAATACAATGAAATAAACCTGCCATTTCAATATACTTAATAACTTTTAACACATTATTTAAGAATATTAAAGGCATTTGAGTTCAAAGGATTTAAACTTAGTATTGAAACAAGTTGTATGCAAATATTTGGCAGCCTGAATATTGACTATTATTATACTGGTAACTTTGGTAGATTTGAAGTTACATACCAAGAACATGGCAGGCAATATGTGTTCAATAAACTGGATTTTTAGCCAAAGTGGATTTGATTCCTGTAGGGATCCTTTTGCTCTCATCAAGATATTATCATATATAGAATTTCAGAAAGTGTATGGAGGTGTGTTATTTTTACATTGCTGTTGTGGGATTCTTCATGCAGCTTTTTTTTTTTTTCCTCTATTCTTTATGGAGAATTAAGTGTGATGGAGTTTGTCTCTAACACTTAAAAAAAATGCAGTACATGTATATTTTGACTTTCCCCACCCTTAGGCTTATTCTTCCATATGCAACATGTGCAGCTCGAATGCCAGCAGGATATTCTATGTTTTTGGATTTCCTTATGACTTTACAGCTAGAAACTACAGGATGGCCTTTCACTTGGCTGGCACAAAGCATTTCCATCACTTAGAGAGAATTTGAGGAACTGGGCTGTGTTTCTCTGGGAAGCAGAAGAAATTTGTGGGTCATACATAAATTGCATTTTTTTTTGTGGACTTGTCACTTAAAATATTGTTATGAAATACTGAAACAGGTTGATCAGAGAGGTTATGGGACCTCCAATCTTAGAGATGCTGAAAATGGGCCTAGACAAGCTGGTCCAAGGAACCTGAGCAGGACCAGACAGAGTCATAAAATTGTTTAGGTTGAAAAAGGGCTTTAAGGTCATAGAGTTCCATCCATTAACCCAGCACTGCCAAGTCCACCACTAAACCATGTGCTGCAGTGCCACATTGGCACATCTTTTAAATACCTCCAGGGATGGTGACTGAAACACTTCCTAGGGCAGCCTGTGTTCAAGTGCTTTACAACCCTTTCCAGGAAGAAATTTTTCCTACCACCCAAACTAAGCCCCTCCCCCAGTGCAACTTGAGGCCATTTCTTCTTGTCCTATCACTTGTTACCTGGGAGAAGAGACTGACCCTCACCTGGTTACATCCTCCTTTCAGGCAGTTGCAGAGACTAATAAGGACCCCTCTGAACCTTCTTTTCTCCAGGCTAAACACCCTCAGCTCTTTCAGCTGCTCCTCATGAGACTTGTGCTCCAGACCCTTTCCCAGGGCTGCTGCTCTTCCTTGGACATGCTCCAGTACGATTCTGTTTGTTTCTGCATTCGCAGGGCAGAAGGGAGAAAAGATAGAAATTGAAGACAGTGTGAAAGCTTGGAAAAAAAAAGAAATGTTGCAGATAAATTTAGGTTTTAGGACTGGCAAAATTTTGCTAGCTGATTACTTTTTTATCATTAGTCTCTGTGATGTTGTAGCCCCATGAAGGTATTAAAAAACTCTGAATGGTTACATCATACTCTTTTTCCTTGTAAGACATTGCCTTACTCAAAGCTCCACATACTCACAACTAGTTTGCTTTGTCAAAAGGATGCAGACCTGAAATATTTACTGCTGCGTGTCCACTTCCTTCACCTTAAAGCTTACACCAACAGTAAGATTGGGCAGATTACTGTTTTGAAAGATGCACTTCTGTAAGCCTCCTCTTAGATTTTGCATGCCAAACCCTCAGTAGTTTTCTCCAGCCTTGTCATTGTTAGTCAGTGGCCATAGGTGGCCTCATCCCCACCATGCAGTTTGAGTGGGAAGCTGTGATTGTAGTGCTAATCTTCTTAGTGAAGGGTGGCCCACCCTTAGTGAAGGGAGAACATCTGTGCTGTTGCCTTTGCTATTGCTGTGATTTTTCCTTGTTTCTGAATGGTTTTGACATCTGGCATTAAGGAGGTGAGTATAAGTGTACTAAGAGAGATCTTTTACTAGTAGATGTGAAAAGAAAGTCACACCCACCAGTGGTTTTCAAAAGAAATGAAAGCAATTTAACTATATTGACAGAATGCTCAATTTGGTTGAAACATCCCTAAAATTGTTGGTGAAAGAAGCCAATTTTGTGAAATACAAAACGTTGTGTGAGCTTCACTTCATCTCTCAGAGAAGAAAGGTTTGAGAAGCAGAATCACAGTGGAGCACTGCCCTGCATCCTTGCAGGTGTAAGTGACATAATATTTGCCAGCCCCATGTTCTGGAGTTCACACATTCATTTACAGGTGTGTAGGGAGAACGTAAGGTAATTAAAAGATCTTTTATTAAGTTATTTTCTGCAGAAAATTATTTAGAAAACAGTAAAACGCACTTAATCTGTCTCTAGGAAGACTGAGGAGTTAATCTCAAGAGATGTCTTTGATCTCACATTTGTTGAGATACAGCTGTCTTGAGGTAGTGGTAGTGGGAACGCAGCACGTCATGCAGGCATGGAAGCACTGAGCAGCTTTTTCTTAAAATCACTGTTTAGAAAGATGATCAGCTACTGCAAACTGCTTTTATTTATGAACTTTCTAAATGTGGTTGTTTTGTTTTTTTTTTTTTTTTTTTTTTCCAAGCAGCCTGCTAAGTACTCCTTAACATAGATCCTTAAATGTCAGGGTATTTTTTAAATTAGAACCAGATATTAAAAACATGTTTTTTTACAGCTGAAATTGAAACCAGCTTCACTGTTTGCTACGGAAACAAGTTTTTAAAGCAAATCTGTTCATGTGTACACTGATGTGCCAATCTGTGAATTTATGTAACTTACAAATTTTTTTCATGCCTTTTTCCAACCAGTTTGTAGAAAGATAGGTGGTGCAGAACCTGTTGCAGTCTGTATTAAGCCAATAACCTATCTCTGTATCTCAGAAGTATGTGCTAATTGTCCCACTGGATTAAAGAAAGGATGGGCCAACTAACACAGAAAGGTATTCAACTAATTAAAGATTAAAAATTTCCCCAGAGTTGTGCTCCCTGCCATTTGCACATGACTGTGTTGTGTTCTGTAAATCCCACCATTACGGAGAGTTAAGAGTGGCTCAGGTTGTTTTAGGAAAAGTGCTGCATCATACTATTGTTTCATACTAATTTGTCAATTCAAGTGCATATTAGTAAAGAGCAATTTTAAAAAAAAGTTTCATGACCTGTGAAATACCATATAGCTATTTTTTCCATAGTACTGCACTTGTACCTGACAACTTCTGGAGGACAATTATCTGGGTCTGAGCATCTCTGACCTGCTCAGAGCGTCTTCTGGAACAGAGGGATCATGTACTGCTTACGTGGTTACTTATGCTGGGACCAAAATCCTCAATACATGTCTCACCTTGCAATAAACACTTGCCTAAGCTGTGCAGATTGTTTTAAAGGAGTCACTGGAGCTATTCAATTGTAAAATAGGTGCTAAAAGGTAGCAGAAAATATAAAACATGTTAAAAAAACTTGACACAAATCATCATGAGCTGTACTGTCTGTTTTTTAATATGAATTTGTCTTTGTATTTGTTGGTGCAGGCCACAGAAACATTGTTCCGAATGGCAGTAGCAAGAGGAGCTATCACACCTTTAAGACATGGAGAAGTAAGGCTGAATATATCTGTATATTTTTGTTCCCTATTTATGTGTGATATAATGCTTTATTATTATAGTGCTTTATAAATTCCTGTAAGAGGTACTGTCTTCAGGTAAGTGAAGAGAGCTGGACTATATAAAACTTGTATACCTACATTTCAGTATTTTTTTAAAGGAGAACAGGAACCTAAATCCACCCAGTCAAAAATGAAATATTTTTCAAAGAACACTCTATTTTTCTCTTTGCTTCAATCAAACTTAGCCATATGATAGAAGTGACTCAAGAGAATGGCCTTTCATCTGCTTTGCCAAGAGCTCGGATCCAGTTTTTCACTGAATTTTCTCTATTAAAGATTGTCAAATCTAGAGAAATTCACATGAGGTCAGTATTTGTTACTGGTGGCTGTGGATGGGTTACTTCATCCTTTGTTCCTTTCAAGAAATAGTAAATTCATGTAACATACAAAGTATTAGTACATTAATTATTCCAAAGAGGATAAATGTATTTGAATGTTACTCATACATGCTTGTGTTCGTGGTGAACATTGTTTTCCTTCTTTGTATGATTTTACATGTGGTAAAAATTGTTTTGAATGTCAGTGATATCTCCAATATGGGCTGGTGCAATTTATACTTAGATTGAATTTCATTTAAAAAATAAAATACTGCAGTCAATCATGACACTGGAAGTGAGAAATGATCTGGACATTGCCACAGCTGGATGCTACAGTGTGTAGGGTTTTTCAGTGATAGAAATCTCAGTATTTTTTCATGGTCATATGATTTTGATCAAATTTCAAATAAGTTTGTGAAAAATTCTTAGCATTCAATCTGGAATCTTGACCTACACTGACCCTGGAATCCCAGCTGTCCTATAAAATGTTCCTTATGCTGATGAAGTTGCCTTAATTTCTCTTTTGTGACAAAATAATGTATCTCTGCATCAGTGTCTAAAGATGTACCTGAGATTTCATGTCCTGCCATTGTTTGTAATTTTAACTTTTCTGAATATATGGATCCTCTGTGTATTTGTTATACTCCTGTTCTCTAGAAGAACATAATGCCATTTCCAGAAGTGTTAGTTACTGAATATATGCATCCCTTCCAAATTCCCTGGTTAGATTTTTTTTTTCAGTGAAGGGTACTTAATTTTCTATGTTTTAATGACCAGGTTGCCCAAAAGGTTGTGTAGTTACCCAGTGAATGGTGTGAATTATGGAAAAATAAAATTATGGCTTTTTTTAAGAGTAACTAATTGTACTCTTTGCAATGCAAATTACTGGGACAACTACAGATGTAATCATGTCTGTTGTGAATGATATTAGTAATTTCTGAATCTGAACATCTTATGTTGAGCCTGTTCAGCTCACTGATGAGGTAGAAAAAATTTTGTTTTTCTTTAGATATTCCCTCTGATCTTTTATCCGTTAAACCACCTCAAGGGCTAGAGAGAACCAGGGGAGAAGCAGTAACATAAGTGGTGAGAAGATGTAACCATGGTTAGCAAGAAGGGAAGTGGGAGAAAGTGAACTTCATGTTGGTGTATGGTGTCCTGTGATACTTTTTCTGAGGTATTCCTGGAGCCTCAGTGGAAATGCAGTTATAGCTAAGCGAGATAATTTATAGATAAAACATGTAATAATGGTCCAGAATTGGCTTTTTGGGTAAGAAGGCAGTGGAAAAACCAAGAAAATTCCTTTTTTCTCTGTTGTATTTTTATTGGACTTTATGCAGGAGAAAATGTTTTCGCTCAAGGGAGATCTTCCATTAAATTCCATTGTGTAATTATAATTTACTTAGTCTGAAAATGAGAAATTACATTATTCAAATGAAACTAATTTTTCCAGAAGAAACATGCAATTATCTAGTCATACTAAAATTTTTTTTGCTCTTCCAAGAAATTGCTGGATGTTTGCACAGTGCGTAATTAGAAAAGGAGCCCAAAAAAAGTTGAGTATGAACTAAAGTTGACTGTATTCTGTTTCAGAAGTGTGAATTTGACAGTGAAAATCAAAACAGAGAAACTTTTTTAATGGAAATTTCATAATATGGCAGCAGCAGTCCAAATGTGCAAGTGCTGTTCAACTTTCACATCAGAACTTAAAAATGTAACACTATTTAAAATTTGAGAGAGGGTAAACCTCTTCACTACTAGAAGGCAAAAGTAATATGTTTGTTTTAAATTAATAAAAAAGAAGACAGTATTCTGTCTGTACCACTGAACAGATTAGTGTGCAAACATTTCTTTTACAGGCAAAACAGGATGCAAGAAAAGCTGTCCATTATGATCCAGTTGTCATCACCAGGATTTATGAATTACTATATTGAATGTCCACTGGCAGTCCTTTTTATTTCTCCTTTCAACACTTCTCATTCATTTGGCCTTATCAGGCCTTTATGCATATAGAATTTTTTATGTTTTTCATTTATTATGCTTGAAGAAATTGAAAAATGAAGTTGTACAGGTTTGGTCATTCTACTTTTGCATGTGGTTTATAAAACTGCTGTTGAGAGTTTAGATAATTGTGCTGCCAAAAGCAGTTATCAAAATTGGGTGCATAGAGCCAAAAATTATTTAACTGTGGAATATTAATCATAGAGGTTCCTGAAGAATCTTTGCAGTGGTTCTCTTCCTCCTGGTTCAGTTTAAGCGTAGTGGCATCCATGGGAAGGAATCAAACCCAGAAGCATAATTCATTCTCAGGATTCAGTATGTTGTTGTGCATGTTAATTAGTTATTTCTGTCAGTTATGTTGTTGTGGGGGTGGAGCATGAGGCAGAGCCTAACATTCATTTCTGTTAGCACTTCTAGCCAATTCCCAAATGATCCAAAAATCGTGGAGCAGATGTGATCACACCAAATCCCATGGCTGTGTTTCTGTAAGGAAATCTTATGATGCATTTCATTAATGACACAAGGCTGAGAGCAGGTGATTGGCACAGCTGAGAGCTGTGCATTTGGGGAGCCTGGACCTGGCACCACCTAGAGAACATCTCCAGCTGTTTCTTCTGCTTCTGGTCTTCATGCAGGAGGCTCAGATCTGCTGCCCTCTGTTCCTCACAGTGTCCAGTCTCTTCCAGACAGGCCTGCTAGCTCGGTGAGTGCTGGCTGACGTGGCAGCAGTGATGGGGTTGAGAAAACAGGAGCAGCAGCATCATGCCTGCTGAAATGAGTGAGAAGAGGAAAACAAGGAGGCTTCTGCTTCAGAGCTGACTGTGCTTTCCAGTTTTGCATTCCCTGGAGCCTCTACTGCTGTGTGCTGAACTCCCAGTGGCTCTAGAGCCATAAAGAGGAGCAAGGGTTGGCAGCAATGGGATCTGAGGAGTTGCTGAGGGCATGGTAGCAGCATGGAATGCATTTGGTACAAGCTGAGATTAAGTTTAGTGGCTAGACACAGAGAGAGAGAGAGAGAGAGCTTCCAAAATTTTACTGGAAATCACCAATTTTATTCACATTGTGCCAGTGGTACACCAGAACTAGTTGTCTTGTAGGATTTGTATATTCTGAGGAGATAGTGAACAAGGAGAGATCTGATTAGGACAATGAGTTTATGGGACTGATGTTCTCAGTCCCTGTAGATGAGGGCAACAAATGTACACAGAGAAGGAACAGGGGGATAAACTGAGAGGGTAGAACCCTTAATGGAAAAAATGCATAAAATATGTAGGCTGATGTAAACAGCTCTAATGGTAGAGCTGTGATTCCCAGAGAGCCACAACTGATACCAGCCATGCATGATCTCTGTGGCTGTTAGCTCATATTTTTGCAAGATCTTTATGAATTTGTAAACTGTCTCAATCACTTTTCATCTGAAAAATGCTTGGGGCATTTTTTAAAGATATATATCTATAGAATTCCCTAAATATTTCGGGAAAAAAAAAACCTATTGCTGGCTTAGAATTGAAAAAAAAGAAGGATTGTGCTCCATGGACTGTGTTACTCTGTCTGAAGTGTTAAGGTATAATGGGGAGCCATTGGTACGGCCTTTGAAATCTTTGTGTTTTGGCCTTGTGGTGATAAAGACAGGAAAAATACTCTTGCAGAAGAGAAAGACTTACATAGAAGAGTTAGAACAAAAAAAGAACTTAAGCTGCATGATGGAGTCTACTTTATAATGTCTGCAGCAGCTGAGATATTTCTAAGAAACTTCAAAGAAAGGAAGAGAGTCTTCAGTTTGTAGCATTAAAAGTGAATACCATTTATGTCGTATATTTGGTGAGTTTATTCCTTCCCATCCCTCTTCCCCCTCTGCTGCCCCTCTCCCCACCCCTGTTTTCACTAAAGCATTGTTCAGGAAATGCCATGGAAAACAAAGTATGCAAAGGGATTTCCAGACTGTGTCTTAAAGTTTCTGTGAGGTTTAGTTCATGGTAGTGGTTGGATTTAGCTGGGATGCCTGAAGAGATACTCATCCAAAGCCGTCTAAGAGTGTGATGAATATTACACTGGAAAAAAAATCAGGAGGAGGAGGCTGAATAGGATGTCCCATCTCCACAACTTACTTAGCTCATGTCCAGGTGAACTAGGCACCAACCTCCAGCCATGGGTCATGGTGATTTGGTGATGATGGTTCCTGATTCCTTTGACAATTTCCATTTATGTTGTCCATATGGAGCAATAAGCAATGTTTAGCAAATGTGCACCCATATGTGTGTGTCTTGTCTTGGGGATACAGCAGCAGTGCACCTTAACGGGAGTTATCAAAGCAGTGCTTTCATAAATAATGAGGCTGGAGCATTTGTAGCTGTGAAAGTATCATTGTCAACCAAACTTGAAGTATAAGTATGTATAAAAATGTAAGTTTTTCTAGCCTAAAATGGCTTATGACCTTGCAATGTAATACATGTAACTGTATGCATTGCTATGGCAGTACATACCCATGCTTGAAAGTGGACTTCGTTGGAAGAAGACAAGTCTTTGTTTTTGTTTAAAGCTATTTTTAACAGATTTCACCATTCTGTGGGTTTTCTGTAAATTCAGTAATGTGAAGTGTGAATTTTTATGAATTTAGCCCAGATACCTGTAAAAAGTAATTTTTGTGGATTTGAGTTCATAGTTAATACCGATGATATATTTGTGATACCACATTTAGCTAAACGTAGAACAAGGGGATTAGTAAGTATCTTTAAAATGAGGTTTCTTTAGTATTTTCACAAGTGAATACATAACAGTGGGAAAAGCAATATGAAATGTCCATTCGTGCAGCAGTGCTTTTCATTCCACAGACATACTAAAAGAACCTTGGAAAAGTTGAAGTGACATTACTGCCAGCTCAGGTTTTCCTTGCCCTCTTTCTTCCCAGTCCACTGTGCCATACCAGAGTGCAGTGTAGTGTCTTGTAAACTCACCTGTGGAATTTAAGTCATATAGTTTTGAACCTTTTGTATTATTAACAGTAACTGTAATGCCTTTTTTTAGGAGGAGGAACTTTTTAATTTTACTTGCCAATGGAGCGATTCAAAAGAGGTATTGTGACACCTGTCATCATACTTAGTTGTGTAATGTGGAGATGACATGGAACTAAGTATTCATTAAACGATAATCTCTTTTCCATATAAAGGGGTTCTACACTTGATTCTTAAATTTTGGGCTTTATCACAATGATATTTTTGCTTGTGCTTTTGGCCAGTTACATTTGTAATACATGAAACTCAGGAATACTTCATAAATGATCATATTGCAGGTCCTGAAGAAGTACTAAAAATAGTTTGAGATTAATTTTCATTTAAATAAAATTCCTTTGGGTGCACAGTTTCCTGTGGTTTCAGCTCAGGGGCATACCAGGAATAATCACTTACAGGTACATTAGAAACCTAATGGCAGTGAGACAGTGGACATCTGATCCCCTCACCCTAGTGCCTTTCAGTCACAAAGATGTCTTTATTATCCAGGATTCAAAAGTTCTGCTGTCACAGGCTCCCCCAGCATCTCTGGTTTCCATGCTTTTTCCTTGAATACTTTGGTACTGTCATGTTATTATGTGAGGAAAGATGTTTTCTCAGACTTATATAAATCTTGCAGCAGTATAGACACCGTAGTTACACTGAAGTCCTGAAGGTGCTCCCCTTCTTAAGTGCCTGTCTTTAGCCAAGGGCATGTTTAAAAGGCAGTGCTGTTGGGCAGGGTGAGCCATGTTTGTTCTCACTGCAGGGATATGGTTCCTGGAAAACCAAATTTGGTACAAGGAAACATATTTTTTTTATGGCCGTGTCACAGCTTCCATGGGCTGTTTCTGCCTTCAAGTAGGATTGTCAGTCTCTTGGATCTTATCCTCTGGGTTTTTCCTGTCCTGGTTAAGGGTTGCTGACACATGGAAAACAAGTGTATTTTTTAAATTGAATTTGTTGCAAAACAATGTAAATTTAATTTAACCAAATCATATTTCTGAATGTCTTGTAAGATCCAAAATGCCAGTAGGTTTCATTAATATTTTCTCTTATAGTTACCCACTTATATTTGAAAAATATTTGCAAAACTAAAAGGAAGGAGTTGTTTGCAGGCAGGTCTGAGTACCTGTTCATCTAAAGGGAGGTCCTTTCTCTCTGTCCTAAGAAAATAATCTGTATTTTAATTTTTAGCTTTCTCAAAAAAAAAAAAAAAAAGGTGTTTAAAAAATTAAAAATAAGAAGGTATCCTACAACAGTGTTGTGAACCATCAATTAACAACTCAAATTATTGGCATGCATAGTTATTGCTTTCTCATTAGTGAAATCTATTTTGGAAGTAGTATGGAGTCTGTCTTTTATAACTTCTTATAAAGAAAGAGCAAATGGATAAAGCATATCCACAAGAATAGAGCTGTTATATATTCCTCTGGATTAAAGTTTTGGTTTGGGACATATGTGTCAGAAGTATTTTAAAATCGTACTGGGATCTGGAAAATCCTTCTGGCAGGTCACAATGGGTAGCAGTTCAAAGGTAAATTAATTGCCAGAGACTGGCATACCTTATCTATGTTATCTGGAAGTAAGTCAAAAGTAAGTAATTCTTCTGATTAAATGCAGTGAAAACTAAAGCTTGATTGGAGAGAGAGAGAGAGGCATTGAGAAAGCCGTTGAACCCTGGGGAGGGAAACCACCAGATTGCCTTCGTGGTGTTCCAGTGTGCAGTGTTCCGGTGCTGTTTTCGCTGTGTATTCAGTTGTCTGAAGGTGTTATTTGTCTAGCTTGCCCTTGGTTATCCATTTTAAGTGCTCTATAGATTTTTAATTAATTTTTAGTCATGAAGAGGAAAGAAAATCTGTCTCAAAAGCATAGCTGAATATAAAGAACTTTTCTGCTTTTTTAATATGCCATTTGCCTGAGGATAGTCTGTTCCTTACTGAAAATCATCTCAAGCCTTGATAAAGTATTGACCTGCTCTAAATAATTTTAAAGTGCTGTGGTGGAATTATTTTGTTAGGGAATGTGAAAAATTAATGCACTGTGGGAATCACGTCTGGTCTAAATTTAAGGTAGAAAGATCTGAAAGTGGGATAGTGGCTACATACTTCAGAATATGGAGAGGTGCCACTGAAGAAAGGTAACATGCAAGTTTGGAAACTTGGAGAACTTAACTTTCAAAACAGAAGTGAAATAATATCTAGGCGACTCACGCTTTATATTTTTCTTTTAAGCATATGGAAAATGTAGTCTGTCTATTTTTCATGGAGTGGAACAATTGGACTTAATACTTTAGGCATTTGACGTACCATGCTAACCGTTATTGTTATTCTAATTTTCTTTAGTGCAAGCTCATGGTATGTATTTATCTTACAATAGTCATAACTTCCCTTTATGAAGTGAAACACGAGGCTAAAGAGTAAATTAAATTATGCTCAGGGGTATTTGCCAGGTGTGTTTCACCAAGAAAGTATTGGCAAGGAGTAAAGTGAGGAGGGAATTACCTATTTTAAAGACTTCTCTTTTTTTTTTTTCCTTTATACTTTGCCTGTGTATTTCAAGTTTCTTAACTCTTTTCCATCAGCAAAGCAGTGAGTGCATGGTAAAAGTAGACAATAAAAAATTATAGCAACAAAGCCAAATGGAAGGAAATATATTTAGCTCCCAGTCTAGTTTTCTCGTCTTCTATGTCATAGCCTTGGAATGAAGCTGTCATTTTCTTTATACTTATAACCTGCCCCCAAAATTGCCCCCTTCAACTCCATTGTTCTGTCAGAGTAAAGATCATGTGCCGGTGGATTTTTAGTCCTGTACATGAGGAAAGGCAGAGTAGGTGCTACTGGGAGCTTCATGCTGTAATAATGCTTCTGTCTCACTTTGGTGGTGTTGATACTGATGATTGTTAATTCTTTCATGGAGTTGAAGAAATAGACAACTGTAAGAAGATACTTAAGCTGATAAAGCTAAGAATTTATTCACATTCCTCTAGGCATTTAAGAATGCTGGGTGGTACTAAAGCATACACTCAACTGATCTTCAGTTTCTGTGCAAGTTGTTTGATTCAAGTTATTGGAAGAATGGCCTATGAACGAACGCACATGATCTTCGCTAGTGCTTTGCAGTGTAAATATGTGAGTGTCAACTAAATCACTGCTTTATGTACAGTCATGGAATCATGGAATGGTTTGGGTTGGAAGGGACCTTGACTAACATCTAGTTCCATCTCCCTCTCATCATGGTCAGGGACACCAGACCAGGTTGCTCAGAGCCCCATCCAGCCTGGCCTTGAACACTTCTAGTGAGGGGCGTCCACAGCATCTGTGGGCACCCTGTGCCAGTGTCTCAGCACCCTCACAGTAAAGAATTTCTTTCTAACAATTAATCCAAATGTACTCTCAGTTTGAAGCCATTCACACTTGTCCTATCACTACAGTTCCTGATGAAGAAATCCCTCTTGACTTCCCTGTAGGCCGCCTCGGATGCTGGATGGTTGCTGTGGGGTCTCCTTGCAACCTTTTCTTCTCCAGGCTGAACAGTCACTTTGAAGAAAGGGTGTCTTAATGTCACTGTAAATGTTACATTCAATGATTTTCAGCTAATCAAATGCAATATTCCTTTTGGAAAAGATGTTCTCATTCAGCTCAAGTTATTTTCTGCTTCTCGTTCACTTGTTTGACTTAGTCAAGTATTGTTGAACACAAAGAAGAAATAATAGTAATCCTTGGTAACTTTTAATTGTCCTGTATGTTAATAGATTGCATAAATTAAAATGCAGTTTGAAATATCTTTTTTGGGTTTCTGAAAAAAGGGTGAATGTGCCTACAGTCAGTGAGAAAGCTTTTTCTATTACATCCAACTTAAACAGTCGTGTTGTGATTCTGTGTGCTACTCTTTGTGTTTCAAGACCTCAGTTTTCTAACATTTTTTGGTAGGTATAAAGCTAGAATAATCCTACTTTATTGGGCATATACTTGATTAATATTATATAAAATTTAAAATTTACATGAATTTCTCTTAATCTGTAGAAAAATCAAGTGACAGTACCTAAGGTAAGCAGTTCCAAATTATAAAGGCTAAGGGTTTTATTGTTCTTTGCAAAAAGTGAAGGTATGGGAAAATACTGTTGATAGGGAGGTTGATTGCTAGGATTGGAAACTGATACTGAGCACAGGGTGAAGTACTTCTCGTGTGACATTTTTTGGTGGTGGGGGAAGAGACTCTAGAACATTTCTGTCACATGACAGGTAGTGATCCTTATTGAGTGAGCACAGCTAGCTTTTTCGGACACTGTAAGACTAGCACTACACTCCAGTTATCTGAAATAATTTCGAACTTAAAAATGTTTGATGATCTTCCTTCTTTTAAAGAACTTCTATGCATTTGCCCTGGGAGGCCAACCCTATACCTAAATAACAGCATGTTTAAGAGAACAATCTAGCCTCAGATATTTAGGTACCTTTACAAGTGTTAAGCAAGTTATTGTTTAAGAGCAAGATCAAATGCTCTTGCTCACTGCTCAGGAGTGAGCATTCTGCGTACTCAAAAATCAGGAATAGTGGATGTTAATGAAATAAATATTGCTAAAGTTCTGTAGTAACAGTCTGCATGGGTTCGTTGTAATAATTTACTGTAATGTTTTTGAAGTATTTAATCACTTAGAAAGGATTATATTGTCTTTCTTGACTGATATCTCAGTGCAAGGTGATTGCAATAAGTGAGGATCTGGTCTGCCAGGAGCAGGAATGTTAGGGTGCATGAACTGCTATAACAATTCTCCCACTCTGAACCATGAAACCAATCTGTTCCTGTCGGTTACGATCTAACGGAAACTAATTCTTTGTTGATGGAATCAGGTGAAAAATATGTGGTTCTGATTAGCAAACAGTCTGTAGAGTTTCTTGGTCATGGAGAACATTCCTCTGGCCATGTGCACGTGTTCAGATGTGTGTGTGTGACTATACATATTTATGTTACAAATGCATCTTCTTATATTAAAAATGATAGGCAGTTCAGTTTTTTGAATATATTATTTTTAAAAAATATTTGTACTACAATTGATAAAATTATAATATCATTATTAAATATATGTTTATTATGGTAGAATAAATAATCAGTTTTATTGTTTCTGAGTTTCAGAAACTCAAATTTTTAAACCCAATAACCCTCAGAATAATATTTAGTAGAACTATGTCACAAATACTCAAATATGAGCCTTTCTTGAAGTGGCACTGTTTTCTGTAGGAAATATGTATTATACAAGTGACTGCCTGGATAAAATAATGACCTTTCATTTGTAAGTACCCTGCAGAGCTGCAAAAAGTAAACTGGTATCTGCAGTCTGCCTAATGGACTGCTCACCACATCACCGCATGCAATTAAGCATAAGTGATTTTTCTGCTCAAGACAGCCTCAAGACCGATTTAGCAATGAAACTTAATTACTTCTAGCCCTTAGAGAAAATGGCCCAACAAGGTTGAGGTTGTTGGCAGGGCAGTGTGGGAAAGCTATTGCTGCGACTCCCTTCCCCACTTCTGATTTTCTGTTTGCAGTACTTAAAGCACAGTTAACCTTCAGTTAAGCAAATATTCCCACAAAAATGCTGCATTTTTATTTCTTTCTCTGTTACAAGGCTAAAGAAAAAGATAATGAAACATTGCAGTGTTTCAAAAGCAAGAATTCTGATCAAATCTCACTGCTTCAGTCTATGGGTGAAGTTTTTCTGTGCTAAAGGAAATGAAAACTTAAAAATTAGTTCTCAAATGCCCATCTAAGTGCTAGGTAGCCATTCTGGCCAGAGAGGTCTCAAGCTAAAAGCTAAAGCTAAGTGCATTTGTGCTTCTTGGCAATTTAATATGCTATAGGTAAATTATTCCTTTAGTTTGTACTTAGGTTACAGGAAAAATGCTGAAGGAAATGAACATTACCAAAATAAGGAATCATATTAATAAGCTACTTTATACTCAAAATTGCTTCACTTGAGTTTTCAGGAGTGTGTTATTTTTCAAGGAAACAGGAACTTCAATTCTATGACTCCAAGGAATACATCTGGAATAACAATTCAGAGGGACATATGGCATCAATTGGCTTATATTTTCCTATATGAGGGTTCTGATTGAAGTAAGAGGGAAAAGTGCTCATTAATTATATGGGATTAAAAATGCAAATGTGATGCTGTTTTGGATTTACGTGCCCTATTAAAGAACTGTTGGAAAAGATGTGGAAGCTGAGCAAAGAAAATTTATTTTCTGTTAGCTGTGGCAATTACTTGCTTACTTCTGTAGTATATTTTCCCTTTAACATTTTTTGACCCCCTTACTCTTATCTCTTCATAGAGAAATTTCTCATTTACCTCTGGGATTGTAATTTACAAAAAGAAGCAATATTGCAGTTGTAATTTGTTTGATAAATTTCCTCCTTAGTATGCTTCAGTACTTTTTCCTGTTAACAGCTAGGAACATGTTTATCAATGGAAATATTCATGGGTGACAAAACCAAACATGTGCCTAAATATTTGTGAGAGTGTGCAGCATGAGACTAATTCCCAAGGGCATGTTTAGCACATGCTCTAGTGCTTTACTCGGTAGGGAGTGAATTTAAAAGTGTGTACAGGTCCCCTTGATTTCAACAGAATTTAACCAAAAAAGTGACTTAGGCTCTTTGCTAGACAGGAAATAATTATTTAAGCATGTACTTGAAGTTATTTTTTTTTAATTTCTTTTTTTTTTTTTTTTTTTTACGCCAGAGCATTGAAAGATTTATTTGAATGAACACTGTTTTAGCCTTACATTTAGAATCCCTGGACTAGTTACCAGCCCTGGCTTGTATTTATTATACTGTATTATAGATATATCCCATGTACTTTTTAAAATTTGAACTGCTCAGGCTGACATTTTCTGAGGTGATGAGGATGGTGCTCCCCATCATTACGTCATTAAACTGACATTATGCAATGTTAGTTTACCTCCTTTCACAAAGGAGGCACGTGAGGGCTTTCACAAAATCCATCATGTGGCCAAGTAATGAAAGACCAGCCAGAGACCTGAATTGCAGTTGCACCAGCAATGTGTATCAAGAGCTACATGAACTTCGTAAGGGATGATACCTGCCTTGAACAGCTAACTACCTGAATGAACTTGGGAAAAGGCTGGGAAAAAGTTTAGTATTAACATCTCCTTGAGAGGCTTGGGGTAGGTAAGTGACTGACTCAGAGTCCTCCAAGTACATGTGAAAAGTAAGCTTTTGCTCTCTTCATTGTATGGGCAAAATGCCACTGCTTATTTTGCAATAGGTCATGCAATAGATATACTTAATTCCTGTAATAAACTAATTAATGGGGTTACCTGCAGTGTAACATGGTCTTGGTAACCCACGTGGTCTCCTGTATTTTAGGTTCTGGTGGAGCTAAGTCCCAGTGGCTTGGCAACCTCTGTTCTTTACCATCCAGTGATATAAGGTGATGCTCAGGTTGCCTTAGAAACTTCATGCTAAAAATTTAGGACTAATAATATTGTTGGGATATAGGATATATCATATTCTTTGCTGACCTCTTGAATTCCACTGAAATTTGGAAGCTAATCTCACTCCTAATTAGAAGAAAATGTTTTATTGGGTTAACAGTAACAGCCTTGCTGCCTCCTTTTGTTCATTGCTGAAGTGTTTATAACAAAGGGAGTCATGCACTGTGTTCTTTACAAAGCTCCTTTCTGGCAGGTGCTTTGACTACCTTGCATGTTGGATTTTAAATCTCTGCTAATTTATTTGTAAGAAGAGTTCAACACTCATTTATAATTTACTTGTCTGAACTTGGTCTGAGTTGTGTCATTTTGTGGTTTGTGCAGGATAGAATCAGAGGCAGATGTGAAAATATTTCTTGCAGTAAGATTATTTTGTACACAATGTACTCCTCTCTGTAGCATTCATTACAGCTCATCGGACTTTCTGTAAATTCAGGAAAAATATGTAGACAAATAAATTTCCCTGTGTCATCTGTATGCCCTTGAACTCAGTTTCACTTTGAAATGACTGTGTGAAGAGACCATGAGTGGGTACAATTTTCCAGTCATAAGGAAAGTGCTTGGAATTCCTGACATTTGGAAGTGTGCACATATGTTTAATAAAACGTGAGTTTGTTTTTTTGGGTTTTTTTTTTTGGTTTTTTTACAAAAAAAAAGCTCTTTTAAGTTGCTGAAACTCAGAACTTTTATGTAATCAGATCTGACCGTGGAGCTGTTTATCAGACTTAAAGAAAGTGCCCTTCACTGGGCATTTGTGTGGTAGTGATGATGTTGAAAGGAAAGACTGACTCTCTTTCTATGTTCTTGGTAGCCACCAAAGATCTTAAAGTTCATTCTCTTGTTTTGTCTTGAATAACAGAGCCATTTAAAAGTAGCAACTGGTGACCAATGTGTTCTGGTAGAGGTAGTGGGTATCAAGAAATAATTTCTGTATGTCTTCCTTTCCAAAGCATTTTCCAGCAGTGAACTGTACTTGTGAAACTGGCTTAAATGAGCGTTTTTTCATACTCCCAATATGAATTATTTCAGTTCCAGTGTGTGCAGTTTCTGCAAACAGCATTTGGCATCAAGATGCATAAAATATTTTTGTTACTTTAATGTGTTAATTATATGGGAAATACTGTTCTAGGTAGTGGAACTTTGGATACAAAAGACAGTAATAAATATACTTAGTTCTATTGACTAATAAATATGTTGATGTATGATTTTAAAGCTTTTAAAGTGCTGCTCAGTAATGGACATGGTCACAAATAGTTGGCTAAGAAAAGGTTCCTCCCTTAGTCCCTTATCTCAAGGCATTTTTATGCAAAAAAAATTACAGTTTGAGGTTACACTACTAATTCTGGAGTGAAAAGTGACACCTGTTTAGCATTTCAAATACTGTACTTATGTCTGAAGCAGATAGAACAGTTTGTGCCTTTGAAAGTTGTCTCTTGGCATCTTCACCGCATTTTTGTTTTCTCCAATATTCAACAGTTGCTTTTTTTTTTAAGGTGCTATCAAGACAAAGTCTTTTCTTAAAATAAGTAGAAAGAGCCCACAAGATTCCTGCTTCTACAGCTTCATCCTCAAAGTGAGAGCTGTGGCAGAGAAATGTGGTTAGAGAGTACAAGCCTTGCTGGAGTGGTACTGGGAGAACTGGGCCAGCCTGCTGAAAGGGGACTCAGAAGACTGTGGGAAGAGTTGTCTGTGAGTTGCAGCATAATTTTGTGCTGCCTGCTATTAAGATGTCTTCAGTCCCACAGCACTGAATGTGAAAGGTTCCCTAAGTAGGGATTTTGGGAGAGCTAAACTTAGACAGAACTGCTTTTATTGCTGGAATACTTCATTCAGTCATTTTCCCGTTTTAGGTGAGAGTTCAGATTTGTCTCTATTAATTCACTCAGGGTATCTTAAGGAATTTTGTGAAAGATTTGTAAAAAAGAGAAAGAATTGTGTTTCTGTTTCTGTTATTCTTATCTGGCATTATATTAAACATTTGAAAATATACACATTAAACATTTGAAGATATAGTAATGAACCAGGGTTGCTTCAGTTTTTCTTTGACCCATTCCTGTATTGTAGGCAGATTATAGTATCAAAGTACTGTAGTAAATCACTTAATAATTAAATTCTTTGTTGGTATCTCAGGAGTTTGAAATTCCTTTGGGTTTTCCCACCACCACCTTTGAAGATAAGGCCTGATTTGTCATGTGTTACATGATTATAAAGTAGTTTCTGCTCAGGTGACCTAACAAGCAGATAAAAATGGTGCTATATTTGGGGAAGAGAAAATACTTTACAAGTTTTTTTTGTAATTTAACCATTTGTTCTTTAATGTCTGTAGATTTAGCAAAATTATATTCTTTCAGAGTATACAAGAATGTTTATCCAGTTGTGTAAGACTGTCTTATTATTAATCAAAACCTTTCAGGTGTGAACATTTGGTTTTAAATTGGAAGCAAAAGCTCTTTGCTAGAGAATCAGTACTTATTATAGATAAGACCTGAGAAAGCTCCTAATTTTTATATCAAAGCTTTCCAATTAAAGACACATTTTCAAGAGAAACCAGAAGATAACAGAATTTAATTATCAATTGTTTATTTTTTATTTTTCAATTGTTTAATTTTTCTGTCATTTAATTTTTTCTATCTTGAATTTGTTTCTACTCAAAATCTTAGAGACCCCAGGTGAGATTCATAAAGGCTTCTTACACAAAATCTGCTAGTATTCAGCCCTCATTCAGCTTTAATGTGATATGTATGTATCATGAGTTTAACTTTTTGTTTTAAGAAGCCAAATGGTAATAAGGGTCTGTGAATTTTTTCCCAGACAATATTTTTATGTGTGCTTCTCTCTTGGTAATAAGCACAGTATTGGTCAGCTTTTGAAGAAGCACTTCATTGCCCCAGTAGGTTAGGAGGTGATCTAGGAAAAGTATGAAACACGGCCAGAAGTTCTGGAAGCAATCAGAGAATTGTTTTGATGTTGGGATATTTGCACAAGGGTGACAAGCTAAGGGCCTTATACAAGGCTCAGTTTAGTTTCTTGTTTTTGCAGTGTAAAGTAAAGCTCTTAAACACAAAAGCAGCAACAGAAAACCCCAAATATGTTTTTTATTGGGTTTTTTTGGTGTGTTTTTTTGGGAGGGGGGTTGGGGAGTGTTTTTTTTTGAGGAAAGGCAGCTGGTAATAAGGGTTGAAAAGGACTCTTAATGGTGTACTAATTTATTTCTCTTCCTTGTCCTGACAGGTTTAATTATTCCTAAGTATCAGTGAATAGACTGATGACTAGCTCAAATTTGACCAGTTCCACTGATGATGGGACAGTGGTAAAACTGTTCTTTCCATTTTGTTTCATGTTTTTTTTGTGAGTTGTAGTAGTGAATTATTCTTTTATAGGTAACCTGTGTTTTACTTAATTGTAGATAATCCAATAAGACATTTCCTTTGATTCTTGTGGGTATTTTTTAAATTCTTCAGTCATTATCCTGTCTGCAATTTGGAGGGTTTAAATCAGTTTTACCGGCTGCAATATTTCCTTTTAAAGTAAGATGATAACTTTCTTTCCAACAAATTTAAAAAAATTAAAGTAAAATTGCTTCCCTCCTGAAATATTTTTTCCTGGATTTCTTGCATTTTTTCTAAATTTAAAATAACTCAGCATGCTCATTTCCATAGTGTCTCCATCAGTGTTTTAATTGTTATTTCCTTTTCCCCCTTTGCTTGAGGAAACACATCTTTCATGTCACTTGTGAGCAAAGGAGTAGTCGATTTATACAAAGACCAAACCACCTACCAAAATTATAATCTTTTTTAATTTCCACAAAAATGGAACTCCTTTTCTGCCTACCTCTCAACCTTTTGCTGTTGCCTCCTTCAGTGTTTTATATATTATAAGAGTTATGCTGTTACTATCCCACTACTGAGTGATTCATCTCATCTGATAAATAACTCCTAGTTGTGTACTGCTCTGCTTGGTTATTTCTCAAGGAACGTGCAAAGATGCACATTATCAGTTTCACTTTTTCCAGGGGCTGAATAGCATAATTCTACCAACAGCATTTGATTTATGGCAAGTGATAAGGAGGTAGGGAACAGAAAAGTGAGGAGGGGATATTCCTAGCTAAAAAAAACCCCAACAAACATGCTCCTCTGAGAGTAGGTAGAGGAAGAAAAATTACATAATGGGAGAACAAAACAGATTTCTCTGTGAATCAGAATAGTTGATGTATTTTACTGAGTCTTCATGAACTGGTGTCATGATGAATAGACTTTTGTCCAAGCTCTGTTGTCCTTGTAACAGAAGCAACTGAATTACATAAGGCCAAAACAGCATCAGTGAATGCAGCAAATGCAGTAAGCTGTGCAAGAGGTCAGCCTTGGGTGTGTTCAGAACTCACCTGGTGCTCCAGACTCTGTGTAACAGTCTCCCACTCTAAAGCTTTGTTACTACTACAAGTGAAATGGAAAATTACAGTGTTTGGTCTGAAAATAGCACTTTGGTCAAAGAAGTGGTGTTCTGATGTTCAGAAAAAAAAGCCATAAACCTGATAGAGCATATGGGTGCACATCAAGTATGGCAGGAGAAAAGACACAAACTCATGAACTGAAGTAATAGCATGTTATATTCCCCTTGGCTGACATCTCAAATATCTTTGTAATGGTGAAGACTAGGTGTTATTCAGGACCTGGTCACTGCAGAAATTGGATGTAGTCATCAAAAAAGTGGAGAAGAATCACAGAATGATTAAGGTTGGAAAAGACCTCTGTGGTTGACTCTAACTCAGCACTGCTGGGTCCACCACTAAACTGTCTCCCCAGCTGCCACTTATGCTCATCTTTTAAATCCTTCCAGGGATGATGACTCCACCACTTCTCTGGGCAGCCTCTTCCAATGCTTGGCAACTCTTTAGGTGAAGAATGTTTTCCTAATATCTAAAACAAACCTCCCTTGGCTGCAGCTTAAGGCTGTTTCCTCTTGTTCCATTGCTTGTTCTGTGGGAGAAGAGTCCAACTCTGCTGGGAAGGAAGTTGTTTTTTAATTATCCCTCCAGAAAGTTTCAAACCTGGGAAGGCTGGTGCTTTTACTTTACTTTGTGCCTCTTCTTTGTGTGAATCCTTTTGTTTATCTATGGACAGTATCATTTCAACAAAAAGAATATACCCAGGTCTTACCTGCTTCTATTTTAAGTATGTTGAGGGTTTTTTTTCAATATTTATTTTGCTCTCAATGGGGACTGGAATTGATACCAAGTAAGTAATCTAAAGTGTCAAAGACATTAATACCCACTGTTATTATGTGATAGCATAATTTTGATTGCATGGATAAAGTATCTTAAATTATTATTAGCAAGATGTTTATTTAAAAATATTAATGTGAACACAGTAGTTCATTTTTGTTTACCAGAACTATTATATTTATTTCCCAACTTTCAACCGAATATCTATAACGTTAGTAATCTCTTATGTATTAATCTATTAAATATTGTCCAGATTAACATTTTGTCTATATTGGTATTGCATTTCTACAAGTTTGTGTTTTTTTTTTTTTTTCTGTAATTTGATAGCTGAAACTATTGGTTCCTATTTTACATTGGTGTTTAGTTGCTTGAGTACCTGTAACCTGATCTGTTTGTCTGAATTTTGGCTGTTCTGGGGCATGTGCTGCCTGCTTGACTCCACTCTCCTTTTGTCTCCCTGGTTTTCACTTCTGTAATGATTCCCTGCAGACCATGAACATTAAGGTTCATGTGAGGTCAACCATGCCTTGAAGATAGTGGCAGGAGTGCAAATAATGACAAATATGGGGGGGTTACATGGTGTTTCCTGTATTTAATTTACAGGCTGGTGATTTGTGAGCAGCCTACAAGGATGCTGCACAGTTTGGTTTATCTTCAGGTTCAGATTTGAATCCCTAAATATCCTCTTGTTCCCAACCCCGTTTTGTTTTTTGCTTTTTAAAAAAATCATTGAAATTGATGTTTGGGGATCTACTCTCTGAGTTTCTCTTTTTTCATCTTTTGTATGTATTTTGTTTCTTTACTTTTAGTGGTGTTGTGTTGACAAAGCTGTTTCTATTTAACTACCACCTGAACTCGGGCAGGGTGTAAAGGAAACTGGTCCAGCTAAGGAAAAATTTTAGTCCCTCATGACAGTGAGACCACATGGAGGGAACACAAAATAATTTCTTATGGATTCCAAAAAGACGAGATGGCTCTAGGCTAGAAATACCTTTTGCAAAGTAGGAAGTGATGTATACATCTGAGTGATTTGAAAGCTCAAAAGAATTTCTCTCTCCACCAGCTGATGCTAGCATGTAATTTACTATTACTAGTAATGGTGCTAGAAGGTAGCAAGGCAGGCAAGTTATTAAAAATAATATCAACAGCAACAACAAAACTCCCTCTTTTTTTCAGCTTTTTAATAAGCCTATTCTAAATTATAAGATTATAGGCTTCTGCTTATACTCTGAATGAACAGCAGTTGTTGGCTGGTGGAATATGAGGAGCTCTTGGTCTCCCCCAGAGATCCCTTTGGCCATGCAAAGGTGAGTGCTGGGGGTTGTGGTGCTGGGTACTGCTGGGCTGTTGTGGCTGCTATTAAAGAAATAAAATAAAAATGAAATCCTTTTGTTGCTGCCTTGGATTCAGAAAAGTAACTAAAATCTTTGAAATCCCAGGAAATTGTGGTATAACAGTATACTCAAAGATTTCAGGAGCGTTTGTGAAAGCATTCCCTTAAATATGGAACAATTAAATTTGATGAGATAACCTTATATGTCTTCTTTTAGTTCAGTTGTCTTTGTTATTAGTTTAGCAGAAAGAAGTCTTTGTTTCAGGATACTTTCACTAAGATATGCTAAAAAATCTTTTGGTTGATTGATTTGTTCTTACGTGCTCTATTGGGAAAAAAAAAATCACATCTGTATGTGATGGATACCCTGATATTATGCACTCTGTCATTTTACAGAGTAGGATGTGCACTTGAGCTGTTTTATAGGAAAGTCCTCTGAGACTGTTGAGGAAACAGGCCAGAAACATAATTATGCCAAAACTGCTGACTTCTAAAAAGAGTTTCCAGTGATAATAGGATTTAAACTAAATGCAGTTTAATTTCAATTCCATTGCTGCAATTTGCAGGAAAGAAATTTTGCCTTGAGTTTACATTTTTCTGGGTTTAAATTTGTTAACCCTTTGTGTTAATCGTAGTTGCTTTTATTTTCAGTGATAAAATGATAAAATTGTGGTTTGTAAGAGATTATTCTAGTGTTGCATTGAATTTGGATGTTCTGGTGCAGTAGGGAACTGGCCCCACAATTTGTCCCTAGTCCTGTTTTTACAGAGCTTGTCTGGGAGTAGCTGAGAGGTGAAAGGATGTTTTCAAGTGGTCATCCCTGAACCCAAGGAGGTTTGAGTTGTTTGATGTACTTTATAATCATTTATTGTCTTCAAAGTTTAGATAGTAATTTTTTTTGTATAATCCCATTTTGAATGCCATGTTATTTCATGAGCTGGCAGTTCATCTACTCACATCTCAGCTTAAGAAGTCAAGTATTTCCTGAGTCAGTTTAATGGAGCAAATATTACATGACACCTATGGATGCATTTCACCTTTTGCTGTACTGCTTTCAGAATGCCTGTCCTGTAATCTAAAAGCCTTTAACAGCAGGATCTTAACCAAATGATCTGGTCTTCTGCACCATTTGTGGTGCACCTACAGGTGCAGAAGACAGAGAATTAAATTATTTCCTGACAGAGCGACGTGTGGAGCCCTGTAATCTTCACTAGCTAAAGCTGGTGCGTGTGCTTCAGAGCAACACTTAATGAGAGAGTTCAAAAGGGCAGCAGGTGTGTTCTGCAGAGCAGCAAGAAATCAGTCGAGCTCTTTGCTGTTGTATTTGAAGATGTTCATGTTGAGTCATTTTACACAGTTCAGTGAATTGAGTGACCTCATGATGTGCTTTCCTTCATGTTTTCTCTTATCACAAGAAATCTTTGCACTTGTTGTTCATCCTTTCCTGTAAACCAAACCAGACAAGTCTTTCAAATGTACTTGTGTCATGTCTCCCCAGGCAAGCCAAGGTAGACTCTGGTGACATTTTGGACTAATTTGGTGCTGAGGATTATTTGAATGCAATATTTGGGGGTGATGGGGGGGAATCTCAATACTGCTTTGAAATATGACGTTTTTGAAGATTGAAATTTATAAGTGTAATTTTACAGGAAAGAATATAATTGATATATACTTTCAGGGGAGTAGTCAACTGTACTAAATGCAGATGTTTCATTAGCAAAAGTGTTTAAATAATCTTTTTTCTCCTGTAGGTAAAAATCATATGTATGATAAGCCTTTAAATTTTTAAAAATAATTTAAATAACTTAGTTAATTTTTCCATAAACAAAAATTCATTAAAAAATTTTTTTTAAGTTATTTGTGGAGTAAGACATTTTTTAGATGTAGGTTTTTCTCATGAGATAATAATTTTGGGCTACATTGAAATTTGGAACATGCATATTAGAAAAGGGTTGAACTCATGCCATGCTGTACTGTATGCTCTGTGTAGACCTGGTACTTTCACTCAACATTAGCTGTGTTTCTGCAGAAACATCAAGTGTGAAACAGTTAAAAAAATCCACAGTTAGCAGCAGTTCAAAATTTTGTTTAAACATCTTGTTTGTGTTATAGTCTCTTTAAGGCTGTATTTAGCCATTAGTTAATGCATTTTGTATTTGAAAATGCAGTGATACTGTTCTTGATGGCTCTGTGGTGTAGACTGGAAAAGATGAGTGAAAGTGTTGCAAGAAAGATCAGACTTCTCTCTCAGGTTTAGCTGCTGGAAGGTTTTCTCATTTGAACTCGCTACTTCATCACTCGGGCGTGCTTGCTGAGTCTCTCCTTACTGAGTAGAGAGAGTCTAGATGAAGGAGAGCTTAAAGTAAATCCACAGCTCCTTGGCCAACATGAGATAAGGTGCATTCAATGTTGCTTAGTATTTTACATTATTTGTATTAGAATAATGAAGAACTTGAAATTTCTGAGTAGCTTCCTAAAATGTGTCCAGAAATTTGAAACAACTGAGTGTGGAGATACTGCAATAATGTCGAGATCTTACTAAATTTAGGTGTGTGATGGACTGGGTGACCAGTTACAAATGCAGCTTATCTCCCTATTGTGACTTTTTCAGGTTCCTGGTAATTCTCAGGGTACACCACCATAGTCTTGGACATGAGTGCTGTATGCAGTTATTTCAGTGGATTGCACAGCTATTTTCCAGATTTTCTTTAATTTTTGTAGTAACAATTAATACTGCTAAATGAAAATAATACTTGCAGATGAATTGGTTTAGATATTGATAACCAGGTCTTACCTAATTATATCCTTTTCAAGACTATTTTGACTCTGTGTATCAAGGTGACCTCTTTCTTTGAGGTGTTTTGTGTACAGTTTGAATGTGTCCTCATTTATATTTTTAAAAAGTTATTAAAAAATAAAAATCACAGTATTACCAAGTACCACAGTACTTTTGAAGTTCTCCAGGAGCAGACTCTGGAGGTTTGGTAAACTAGGTAGCCCACATTATCTGTCCCTTCCCTTTTCTCTCCTCTTCACCTTTTCCTACTGCTGTGATACCACTGTATGGATGCAGTTTGCCATTGGGAGTTTTATCCACTATGATGGATGCCATGCAAGATGTAATTTGAAGGTCTGGGACAGCCTTTGTGGCAGCCCTCCTTCTCCTGCTCCCAGCAGGTAAAGCTGTGTGCAGCCATCCTACCTCCCCAGAGAACAGCAAAGGGTGAGAGAGGCGGGGATGCAGAGCAGAATATGGCAGAGATGTAATATAAAGGAAATTGTGATTTGTTTCATTGTTTTGAAATGTTGCATTCTTTTTTGGGCTCAGCAAAAAAGTAATGCTTCTAGGCATGAATAAACATTCATACCTACTTCTAAATATCTAAGAGAATATTTAAACAATGATCAAAGGGCATAATCTTATATTAACCTTGTTGTACTTTGATCTTGTTTTTTTCTCTGTTGTGATGGGAGTAACAATAGCAGAAAGAATAAAAATTAATCTGCCTTTTTAGTAGCATTCTCTGCTAGTGCCAAGACTTTTTCCTGAACCTGTAGGTGTTGTGTGCGGAAGTGGGTGACAGGTCTTCTAACGTTTAAGTGATTGTTGGTAAAACAAGCAAGACAAAATTGCAACTGCTTGGAGAAAGAGGAGTATAATATAATCTTTACCGTTTATCCTAATCAAGGTGTTTTAAAGTTCTGTAATGGAGGAAGGAATGGCTGTTTGCTCGTATGTGGGCCTTTGCTGTGTAATCTTTTAAAATTCAGTACTTCAGTAAAACACCATTATTTTTCCACTGATTTCTGTATCAGCGTTGAGCTTCTGTTTCTTAGGTCTAAGAATACTGTAGCTTAATAAAAAGATAGGGAAGGCACTGTGAATCGAGCTAGAATGGTTTATAATAGTGCTTCTCATAGCTTCTGCTTAGCATCTCTTCTTTCCACTCAGTCTCCATGTAGGAGGTGGTTAAAAGGACCACCAGAGGGGCTCTTCAGAGCAAAACTGGTTGCTCTCTGAAGCACAGCTGTCACCAGCAGCCTGAGCCCCTTCCCTGGCTTACTGGAGTGATGGGGATGCAGAGTGAGAAGGAACCTCCAGTATTGGGATGGAGTAGACATCTGTGGTGAGAACTCAAGTCCTTCTTTTCGTGTGCCACAAGAGTATCTGTACTTTCTCAGGAAAATTCACTGGAAACTAATTCCATCACAGCATGAACTCCTCCGTTCAACAGATAACACACTCTGTGCTCTCACCCCCTCCAGTCAGTTCTGATTCTCTTCCCTAACATGGTCACATAAATATTACTTTTTGAGAGCCCTGTTCCCCTGAGGAGCTGACTGTGTCTTACGATGACAGCCAGTGTCAGCTGTACAATGTGGAGGCTTCTGCCTGGGGAAATGTGAGAGGCATTTTACCTTATCAGTTTTGCTATTCCCCTTCCTCACATTCTCAAGGGGCCTCTTCCTTGCAAAGCAATGCATGTAGTTAATGTTAATGAAAACTCTGACAAAATTGTAGAGAGATACAGGAATACTCATGTTAAATGACATCATATACAAGATGCCAGGATTTATGCACAAACATAATTAATTTTCATAATTTTAAAATATTTTTCCTCTCTTAGTGAACACCAAAATACTGCTGTATATGTATATATAGAAATAGCATTTGTTTTAGGTGTCTGCTGGTTGTACAGCATTTTTAAGAAAAGAAATGCGCAGTTCCTGAGCATATTTCTTCATGTGTATTTCTCCTGGCTGCTCCATTGGTATCCTCAGCCTCTTCTTTGCCCTGCCCACCATCTCATCCAGCAGAACAGAATGGGCAGCTGTGGGATTGGGCACACGGGGCAGGAGGCTCTTGAGCACAAAAGATGACTGTCTATTGTAGCCAAATTGCAAAAAATCTGAACATGCCAAAATTTTTAGTAATTTTAAAATTTGTCCGTCCAACTGACTTCAGTTATCAAATACATCACTTAACGTAATAGTTAAATGGTTGCAATAGTGGGAAAACCCTGTTTTTTATGTCCTAATTATCAAAATAGATAATTAATTTCTACCTCTTTAACCCTGTCCCTTTAGTAGCTGTTAATGCTTATGTAAAATTCATCACATTCTGCTACTTTTCAGAAATTTCACCAGTATGAATCATTACTGGATACAGTGGCTTTCATGACACTACCTTGCAAAGTGCTGTGCTTGTAATATTTTAATACATGTGCTTCACAGCAACAAAATTCTTTCAACACCTATAAGCTTTTGAAGAAAAATAACTTGCAGTTCCTTTTTGGATACTAAGGTAATATCAAACATTCCAATTCTTCAGTGATTGTGAGCTCTGGAAGAAAAAGAGACAGATAAGCAGAAATTCTCATGGTGAAGATGAAATCTTGGATGATATTTGTAGCATGAGCTAAGCAGTTATATTCAGAAGCCTAATACAAGGCATCTGCACAGATTACTAAGAAAATTTACTGGGTTTTTAGTATTTACTACACTTGTAAAGCTCTTGTAGGATAAGTAACCAGATTTAAATTTCAGCTTACAGACAGATTTAATACTTGGAGATGTTAGTGTTTTTGTAGTTTTCATTTGTGGTGTGGTATTTCAAGTATATCACTAATTCTGCCTTTTCAATATAATTTGAACACTTCACAACTAATTAACATTTATTTGTCAAAATTACAATGAAGAGAAGTTCAAATCATGCTGGTTGAATTGACTGTGTTAGTATCAGGCTGTGATTTGATCTGGGTGTGGCTTAAGCTGTCTGATCATGCCCCTATTAGTCCTTGAGAACAGAAAATGGTTGCTTTCTGGTGGGTCATGTCTATGAGTTGTTTTTCTGTGCATCTCTGTGCCAGCAGGAGACAAATGGAATAATCAGCAAAAAAAAAAAGGTACTGGAGGAGGCTGCATAAGCTAATGTTGCCTATAAGAGCTTTGTGTAGTTTCAACTCAAGCTGTGTGCATGGCCCAGCAATGGGCAAACCTGCACAGCAAGATGTGTAGCCATCATGAGGAACATGTCAGGTTGAAGGAAGATCATAGTGACCCAATCTTAGATTTTAAAATATGTATTTGAAGTGTAGATGTTTAAATTGAACTCAGTACATTCCTGTGGTATAATACAAAACTTTTGCTTGTGTTAGTGATGAAACTGGTTTCATTTGGCAACTGCTTTTTTGTGCTTCAGTCTCTCAAGCCTTGTGCATTCTTGAAAGCAGTGGACTCTCCTCAGAAGCTTCCAGAATGGATATTCTGTGGCTCTGTCACTGTATGTTGTAGCTCTGTTTGTTGGGGCTAATAGAATATGAAAAAAAATTGGGGAAGAAACTTGGCAAGTGTTGAGAAAACAAATGAAGAATTCTGAAATGCTTAATTATAGGTATGTGTGCGTTTATATATATCTACATGGAATTTGAGAACTAGAAAATTGAGGGTTTAAATTTTTTTTTATTCTTTTCTGTTCTTCTGGGACTGGCAGGTGCTCCCAGTCTTGGCTCAGTTACTGTCTGCATTTGCCTATTGTAACCTTTTAATCATGATCTATCAACAGTACTTTAACAAGAACCTATATAATCTCTTGTTTAGTAACACATACTAGTGTTTCTTTTGATCTTATCAGCTCAGGGATTGCTTCAGACTTGCTGGCAGAAAAAAATCAGGAGCCTCTAACAGCTGAGTGCTGTAGGTGTAGCTGAACTGGCCCTGTTCCCAATAAGTATCTGACAAATTGTTTTCTGCATTTTCATAAAGCCTATAAACTTTACAGCAGCAGCAATGTTGCTTCAAAAGGTGCTTCAAAAGTTACTTAATTTCAGCTAAAAAAATAATCATTATGTGGATGAACACAGGTATGACAAGTTTTCTCCATTGCTTTTGATTGCTTCTCTCCTCCTCAATTAGAGAAGGAGAGAAAGTGTTATAAAGATTTTGATTTAACAGGCTTGCCTTTAGAAAGAAGGTAAAACATTGCATCCCTTGAAATGACCAGAGAGATGTGGCTCCATTTCAGGATTTCCAGTTGGCATGTGTGTTTTGGGATCACTGGAAGTTTGATCTTGGTGAAGGACAACCACCATTTTCTCTTAACTCCTTATACTTTCATACAAAACCAAATAACCCGTTTTCAATGCAAAATATCTTTGTTTTAAAAACTTCATTAATGACATTTCTGTATAGGAACTGTGTGACTTCTTTAATAAGCAGTGGCAACACTGAGAATTGAAATAGCTCATTTTTGCTGCTTGCAGCAATACTTACGAATTGAGCAGTGTTCCTAATAGAAAAATAAGGGATGTTATAAAGATATTTAAATGGAAATTAAAAAATAAGTAAATCACAATTTTTAATTAGTGTGTAAAAGAGAAGAGATATTATATGACTTCACAGGAACCAGTGTGTGCCAACCCAGCAGGTACAGACAGTAATGTTTGATGATGGTTGCACATCTTCTGTTACAGCTGTTGGATCTTGGACTCAGAGTCTTGCTTGTTCCAGATCTGTACATGCTTGAGGAAACTCAGAGTGCTTTGCATTCCCTCTTGGCTCCTTCTCTCTCCCTGGGGGATTGAAAAACAAGGAGCTTGTGGTTAAATGTAGCAATGGTTCTTGAAAACACCCTAGCCTTTTCTAAAGCACTGCTTGGACCTCTAAGGTGCCATCTGCGAGGCAGCGCTGGCCTTGGAGAAAGCAGCAAGGGACCCAGAGACACAAAAAGCTGGATGGTTGTAGTAGGGCTGGAGCTTCTGCACGATTTGGGAGTATGTTTTCCCTTCAATCTTCACTGTATTTTCACTACAGCTTTAGTAAGTCATTTTACAGACCTGAAGTATATAGTTTTATTCGATATTTTATTCAATATTGAAATTTAAATAAAAGTAAAAGATTCAGAAGCTTTTGCTGAAGTGTACATATGCATGTTTTATTATTTGTAATGCATTTGTTTTAAAGACATGCATCAGTAATCCTATTATTATGAATGCTGGTGTGACAAGACACCATAAAATCATGTAGTTGGATACTGATCAATACTGGCTGGTGAATCTCACCATACTGCATCAAGTGTATACAAACCAGTCCGATCACATTGCGTTAATTAATCATGGTAATGAGAGAAAAAGTTGCCATTTTGCTAGTCTGAATTTGACAATACTTCAAGTTCTAGCTGTCATTAGCAGTTTTTTCTACCAAATTAAGGAATAGTTTTTACTCCTGCTGGCCGGTACTCCAGCTACCCTCCCTGTCTTCTCTTGAATAAGCCACAGGCATTAAGATACTGGCAGTGTTAGTTTTATAGCAAGTAGTGTAACATGGGCATTGAATTGCTTTTTGTATCTACATCTCCTGGAGTTGTTTAGCTCACTAACTGGTGGGAGTAGAGTTGTGCTCTGTAGAATCTACTGTACTTGCCCAAAAAGAACATCAATATAAGAAGTGGTGCAAGAGTGATGAGGGATGCAAGTGATTATTACTTACTCAGGACAGTAAATAGATAAGTGGTGTGGAGAGCAGGAGAACTAGTTCAGTGCTCAGGAAAACCCCTTGCCAAACCCATTGCTGATGTCATCTAGTGTTAAGTGGCTGTATCAGCCTTCCTTTGCACTGTGTAAGGGCCGTTCTTGGCAGCGATCTCAGAGGTATAGCTGATGCTCTTGGCACCTCCAGGGTTTTGGGCTGAAGTTCTCCCTTTTAGTCCCATATAGGTGATGATGTAGCTGTCATGTAAGAACTGCTGTCTCAGCTAATGGTGGCTAATTCCATCAGGTAATTGCTTACTGTGGTAATTTCTTGCCTGAGGTGTTAAATAATGGTAAAAAATAACTTTATATTAGAAAGGATGGTCATCAGATCAGATTTCAAGAGGCTGAATGTAAAGTGATGTGGCTCCTGCTTTCACATAAATTCTCTTTACACAGCTTTTGGTGTCTTTTTATATGACTTCTGGTATCTTTGTCTAGTTATTCAGAAAGGCTGTGATTTCCATCCCTTTTATCTACTAGAAAATTACAGAAAATTGCATGCTTTTTAAACTAGCTATTTTGTTATTAGAAAAGATTAAAAAATATATTTTATAAAGACAGTTCATTGATTAGGATGTTACATACTCTGCAGGCAGAAAAGAGATATTTTTTTTCTTCTCTCTCCACTCAGACTAAATTTAAAAGCATGGAAAGGCATAAAACTAATTTTGGGGCATAGAGCCATGATAGGGACTGCAACATCAAGTTACCCTAAGACATATATGTATGTATTTCCTGGATCATGGAGTACAAGACCATTACATTAATCTGCATGGCTAGTTCCATTATTTTAATTTGCTTTGTTTTGGTTTTGTTAGGATGGAGTTTGCTTAAGAGATAATCTTAGTGATAAAAACCATAGAAAACATTTTAATAAGGGTAATAACACATCTTGAAATAAAATTTAGGAACCAGAAGCAAGTGTAGCTTTGGGGGTTTACTGTTAGTGAGGATTTTTTTTTTTATTAGACCAATTAATAGGTATGGAAAAAAACAGAGTGGCTTTTGGGTACAGCAAATCATTCTTCATGTCTGGAGTAGCAGTAAATTAGAAAAATGGACTGGATAGTCAAAAGTCCCATGGAGTATCTAACACGATCCCTGGTAATAATAGCTGATATAATAAAAGATAATGCAACTACCATGCTACTGTGTGTGAATGTAAAGGTGAGAGGGGGTTTATAACCTCTAGCAGCAGAGACAGCAGTAATCTCTTCTGTGGATGAATATATTATTTTAAGGAATAAAAAAAGATGCAAAATAGTTGGGGTTTTCTGCATCATATATTTTAAGAGTAAAGATTTTTAACCAGTTGTAAAAAGCTCCTAGTTATATGTATATCCCAGTTATATATATTGTAACTTTGGAAGAAATTGACTGAAGTACTAATTATAGAAGGAGCTTATTTAAACTGGATTTTCAATTTTCCATGGTTTTTACCACTAAACCTAACGTCAGACAGACTTCAGCTGGCAGTTCAGTTTTCTGTAGCATGCAGCCTCCAGGATCTAGGAGTAGTTACTTTGTTTTTATCAAGTGTAGCTGTGTCTCTGACATACAGTGCAAAGTGATTGAACAGGAAGGTGATGGTTTTCAGGCTTTATGAATATACTGGAAGTCAAGTGTCATGTGCTGGTGGTTGAAGCTGCCTTAGGTCTTCTGTGAGTAGCGCTATCCAGTGTTGGAAGTGTAGCTCCAACACTCTGGATGCTTTCACCATCTAATATCACTAATCTGCCCATTTACCTCCTCCTGTCTTCATTAAATATATTATGTGTTCTTTCAGTGCTTTTCCTTTTAATTACAAGGTCTATCTAACTTTATCACAGGCTTCAGTCCTACTCTTTATTCTGGATGTATTGGAGAACCAGCAGCCTCCAGTCAGAGACCTTTTGTACCCCAGGAAATCTGACTATAATGGAAATGCTTAAAGAAAATGCACATAACCTCAGGACTGAGTAATGTGCGGGAAAAGCCTGAATACACAAGACTCAAGTAGTTTTGATAGTTTTAACAGTGTTATTTTTCCTTTCTTTGGGCCAAGATTTTTATCTGGCTGTGAGGGCAAGTCATTTGTGAGCTGTCGCTGTTACTGGGTCAACTGCTGTCACCAGTGTAGCCTGAGGGCATTGGAAAGCAGCTTTGCAAAAAAGAATTGGGGGTCCTGGTCCTGGTGGACACCAAGCTGATCATGAGCCAGCAAAGGACCCTTCCAGCACAGGAGGCCACTGTCAGCAGGCTGAACAAGGTGATCTTCCCCTTTTACTCAGTGCTGCTGAGACACATCCATAGTGTCGTGTTCAGTGCTTTCGTTCCCAAGCTGAGAAATCTAGGATGCTTTAACCTGGAGAAGAAAGCTCTGAGGGCATCTTAATGATGCATATAAATACTTGTTAGATTATTATCAAACTTAGTGGGGGAAAAACAAAAGGTGAAGAAAGAATGAAATGAAAAAGGTCAAGAAAAATACTATTTAGTGAACTGGGTGTTTTTAGTATGCAAAGGCATACTTATTTTTTCAAGTTTTGGGTTTTTTTCTGTTTTGTTGTCCCCTTCCCCCCTCACATCGTCCAGAAAACTGGTTCTTTGCCATTTCTCACTTATTTCCCAACATTGTTGCTCAGGCTGTCAAGCCTTCTTCTCCCTGTGTCTCCAGAAAAACCTTAAGGGAATTGATGGTTGTTGTTTGACTGATTAAATACATTTTGAACTTTAGAGGATTAGGGCAGATCTTTTTGAGTAGAATTAGTGTTTAAAAATAAGTCTGCTTTTGCTGCTAGTTTGAAATGAAATATACCGTTATCCTTATGAAATGCACCTTTGCCCTAATGTTTTCATATAAATTGATTTCAGATGTTCACATTTTTGATGCAGATATGATAGTTCTGATGAAGGAAAAGGAAAAAATGGGTAGTTTACAAAGCAGATGTTATAGTGTCTTGTGTTACCTAGTTTTAAGTCACCTGCCAAAAGATTTAGAAAAGGGAAATGGTGTTATTTGTAAGATTTTTTTTTGTTCTGAAAGTCATTGTAAAGATTTCCTATGCAAATTTTTGTCGCACTTTCTGATCTGTTTTAACACACAGCAGCCTCCTGTTCTACAGGTTTATAGCTTTCTAATTTGTGCCTCTACCACCTCTTTCATTTCTTCTCACATAAGATATCTGTATCCTCTCATGATCAAAACTTCTTCAGCCGTTAAAAATAGGTGCAAATACTTTCCTAAAGACTTGTAATATTTCTGTGAGGATTTTTCCTCCTAAATGATGATATGAATGTGGGCCAATATATCTAGAACAAAACAATATTTTCTCACTTGTGAACTGTACCTAACATACATGGAGTGGATTAAAGCATGTTTTCCTCAGCGTCTGTGAGTCCCTGTGCAGGTGGTAAGGAGAAGGTAACAGCTCTAAGCTCCAGCAGAGAAGATGGCAGAAGGAAGAAGGATGTTTCTCTCTCAGTGCTGGAGAGCTGCTAAGTTTGCTCATTGACTCTTGTATGATGACATTGATAATACAGAGAGAGATAGGATTGTTCCAAGTGAGTTTGGCACTAAGGTAAACTACTGGAAGGGATACTCTTAACTTGGAATAGAATTAACTGCTCTCAAACTGGCTGGAAAGCAGTTCAGCAGAAGCAGCTGTCTATACAAACATTTTAAACACCATGCCTTTTAAACTGAAACAATATGATATTTGAATAAATGACTAAAGCAAAGACGGGTAAAATAGGATGTTTAAATTTCAGTTCTAATATTTTATTGTTTAAATTCTGTTGTTTTATAATTATTTTATTGCTTGTTTTTTTTATTACAGATGCTTTTAAGTGGTGCCATTTGCTGAGTCTGTTGTCCCACTACCCTGGCTTGTATTTTAATTTTTTAGCTTCTAAAGTCCACTAGAAACTAGGCAATCCTTTTTGGTGACTGAAAGAAGCTTTCATTCTGCCCCCTCAAGCATGTAAATAAAGTGTGGTTTTATAGTAAAAGTTATAAAATCTTCGTGATCCAGAACATGCAGTAGTGTGTTATGTAATAATACCTTTTCTCCTTCTTGTAGGTCCTTTTGTTCTGCATCACAGCTGCTCTGTTCATGTTCTTCTTCAGGTATGTTGCTGGTATATCTTTTTATGTGGTAAAAATTGTTTTGTACAGTGTTTCTTAGAGGTTACTGTTTTTTGGTATTCATGTGTATATTGTATATTCTTCACTCAAGCTGGGTTGAGTGGGGTGCTTCCATGGCATCACCCACTTCTGTGAACATAACTGGGCTAAAAAGGGAAGTGCCAAGTCTTCTGGAGAATGTACTGATTACTTAAGGAGTTTCATCTCCTAAGTATGACCCTGGAGATCTAACCGTGTAAAAACAATTGGAATCTGCCTTTCATGGCACTTTTCAAGAGTTCATGGCAAGAAGATCACATTTTCTCTTCTGATAAAAGCAGAGAACAGGAAAATCAAATTTTGCGGTCTTAAATAATATTAAATATTTGACATGCGTGCAGGTGTAACTGCCTTCTTTCAATTTTAGAGTAAGCTTTGAATTGTATTCCTGTTTAAAAACTCACAGTAGTGGGAGATGGATGAGACACTCATTTTAATGACTTTCTTGTTCAATGACTTCTCTCAGTTTGCAATATATATGTATGTCATATATCTTATTTCACTTTAAATACCAGACCTCTCAAATTTTCTTAATTATATCTCAAGCTGGAAAGTTGCTTTTTAAAGTAACCTTTGACTACAACCCTTTGACTTAGAATTTTCTGCAGCATACAGCCATCTATGGTTCTTCAAGTATGATCCCCTGGTAATTGCAAAACTCTGGAAGCAGCTTGTTTTTCATAATTCCATTACTTATGGATATTGGCCAAGAATAGTCTGTGGATAGAAGAGGGCTGTTAACTTAGGGAATTTGAAGAAGCATTCCTCCTTTCATCTATAACCCATTAAGAACCTTGCATTGGCAGTCTTCTTGCTTTATTTTCTTCTACATCCCAGAGTTATGCCATAACAGCCTCAGAGAACTTGACTTGTGAGGTTGAGGTTAGACACCTGCCTGCATGAATGCTGATCAAATGAATTCAGAGCACTGACATTCTGGTCAAAACTATAAATATTGTATGATCTTGGAGTAAGTAAGTCTTTGGTAGTGAATAAAGTTTTCTGTCTAGTTTTAGAGAGAAGCTGCAATCACAGGTCTGCAGAGAGATCTGCAAAAATCACAGAATCCTCAAATAGTTTTGTCTGAAAGGGAGCTTCAAGGTCATCTTGTTCTAACCCCCCTGCCATGAGCAGGGACATCTTCCACTGGACTGCTGGTCAAAGCCCCATGCAACCTGGCCTTGACCACTTCCAGAGACGGGGCGTGTCAGGGAAATTCTTCCAGTAACTCACCACCGCAAGGTATGCCTCAGGAAAGAATTGCACCTTAATATCAAATTGAAGCCAGCCCTCTTTCAGTTGGAGGCCAATACCTCGATCTGTCACTACATGCCCTTGTAAAAAGTCCCTCTCCAGCTTTCCTGTAGCCTCTTTAGAGGTGAGAACTGATACAGAGCCCACATGTATTTGGTGTATTTTTCCTTGACCTGACACAGAAACACTAGCATTTGAATGGGCTCCAAACAGCTTTCTCTTCTAAAATAATGACTCCATGCCAAGGCTGATGGAATATCCTGTTGAGCAACCATCAACAACATTTAATTCCTTTTGTCTTTGTATTTTAACAGAGGAATTAAAATAGGCAATCAGATTTAGTTTAATTCTTAGGGAAAAAAAATCTGTTTGTAAACACCAGTGAATGTGCTAAGACAAGGTAAATTTGTCAAAAATAAATAGCACAGACTGGTTTCTGAGGTGGGTTTTTTTTTCCTTTCTCATTGTAATCAATATTGTGAATAGGACTTCTTCACAGTGCACTACTTTTCTGAAGAAACCAGGTTTAGAAGTGTCTGGGTGAAAATACCTCTGGGTATGCACAAAATCTGGTCAGCTGCTCAGGAAGAAGAGACAGCAGAGAGGTCACTTAATCAGGCCTCAGAGTTGTCCATTTTTCTGGACTGGCTGTGACTGTGAGCTGGTTGCTGTCTGAACCCGTATGTGAATTAACCGTTGATCCCCTTCAGTAAGATTTTGGACAGCCCTTGGAAAAATCCTATGTGGAGTCCCAGGGAAGGCAATCTTCCTGTCTCTGTTGCCATCTAAAGCAGAAAGTAATTGGGAGAGTCATTAAATTATGTTTTCTGTTTAATGGCTCAAAATCACTTCAGCTTTTTTCTTAATCCTAAATGGATCAAACTGACAAAATCACATTTTGGAATTAATACCTTATTCAAAGTTAGATCTGTTTGGCTTGTAGAATATATTCCCAGTGACTGTAAAACACTGTTTACTCTTAACCTGAAAACCAGAAAATTCTCTTTTACATTGTTCTTATTTGGTTCCCAGAGTGACTTTTTGTCTTCTCCACCCAAGTAAAATGTCAGCCAAGGTACTGAGAGCAGTAGCAGTCACCAGTATCATATATAATCTCTTTATTATTGAAGATAAAATTCTAATATCTATATGGTGTAATTTGAAGCTTAAAATGTTTCTAAAAAGAGACTTCATAAGTCTACCTCTTTGCTATGAAAGTCTGACTGATGCTTGGGAGTCAAATGTTGCATGGAATAAAAGCAAAGTAGTCATTTTCTGAGTTCATATAAGCTGTCTTATCTGAGGTTATCGAGTTCTCTGATCTTAAAAATGACTACTATCCCCAATAGGTAGCCCTGGTTGGCACTACATTCCTAACAGCTCCAGATTTAACTAAATTTGGCTACTGTTTCTGCTCTGAGTAGTTTTGAGCTGAATAATTTTCTTTGCACAGCTTGTACCATGATGCATGGCAGCTGCATCAGCACTGAGCCAGTGATTGGGATAGCATGGAAAGCAGAGATGCTCCACAGCATTCACATGGAATTTGGTCATTCTTAAGTAACTGCATACCAACATGACTTAAAGTGATGTTTGCTGAATCTAGGAGATAAAAAGTTGTTTGAGTTGGAAAGTTCAAAACTGTTTTCTTAATGGAAGAATTGAGATTTGTTCCATGCATCATGCAGCTTCCAGGGTATCTTCCAGGCTGACGTGTTAATAGCAGCCTGTAAAGTTGACTTTCCTTAGTGTTGCTTCTGGAAGGCCAGTGCTCTAGTTGATAGATATCCATTACAAGAGGAAAAAAAAAAAACCAATATGGGGCATAATTGCAATATGATCATACCTCTCCCTTGGGGTGGGTGTCTTCCTACCCACTCCTACTCTTACAAGAAATACTGATGTATGAATCTTGGTCTATGGAATTACAGGCATTGCTGTTCTTGATTTATTTGAATATTTCCTTTTCTAGTATCATGATTGTCTTCAGAATCTCATTATAATGTCTATCTTATATTTTCTAACCAAATTCTGTAATAATGTAATAATTGTAAAAATTCTGTAATAATTCTGTAGTGATGAGGCAGGTTTCATACTAGTTGAAAACTTCACTGAGCAGTCCTGATATTTATCACTACAGTTTCCCCCAAATTCTGTTGGACTGTTTAAACATTATTGCATCTGCTACAGGACAACAAGAAGAAGGTGCTAAATCTCAGGTGTTAAGAAGTGAAGTTACAGAACCAAAATGGTAGAAGGAAAAAACAGGAATAATTACTCGAGAATTGATAAAGTGAGAGGAGAGTCAGAGTGAAAGGTAAATTCAGAAGAGAAATACAGAAAGGAAGACAGTAGGAAGAAGGAAGGAGAGAGTGACTGAAGAGGAAAGAGAAAAGGTCATGTCAGGAGACAGTACAAAAAATAGAAGAATATACTAGTAAAAAAGCAGCTGAAATGCAGATGATAGGTTTACAAGCAACAGAGTTATATTTACAGACAGAGGAAGCATATTTTAGTGCAGTATTTTTTTATTTCTTCTCTTCCATCCTCATCTTGTGGTACTTTTCTCCTAACTTGGACCTCTGTTTTTTCTCAAAATGCTTCTGCTCCACTCCTCTGGAAGTGACAAAATTAAGATGCATTATTCATTTGTGGATAGCTGTAGTATACACAGTATGGTGGAATCTGACATATGTATATTTAATTCACGCATATAGGCACCCATAGTTGAAACTGGATTGTTCCCCTTCCACCCATTTTTGCCTGAGAATCTTAGATGCAGAAGTGTGTCTGGGGAGAGGAATGTTCTCATATCTGTAGAATATTTTCTAAAGGAATTAATTTTTAGGTGATATTGAACTCCACTGGGTCTGAGTATTCTCTGCTTACTCAAAAAACCCATTAGTTTGTGGTGTGATCTGATGTCATTGTGTCAGCTGATGTGTTGTGAGTAGGACTTCTTCACAGTGTGCTACTTTCCTAAAGAAACAAAGTATTGAGGTGTCTGGGTAAAAATATCTCTGGATATGCACGGAGTCTAGCCAAGTCTAGTTCCCTTCAGGGAGAAGAGACGGCAGAGAGGTCACTTGATCAGCCCTCAGAGACCATTCTTAAAGTGTCTTGTAATAAAAGTATGCTTTTCTTCAATGCTTGTAGTTTTTGTTGTTTTTTTTTTAAATTGAAGTTTGCAAGTAATTAAGGTTGTGGGTAGAAAGGTTTTAGTTATACTATGGTTTCATGCCATCTTATTTCAGTTTGAATAATTCCTGGTACTGTCCAGAATATTCTTCTAGAGTAAGTGGATTGAATGAAATGGAGAAGCAGGAGGGATCCTGCATTGTGTAAAATAAATATTTGTAAAACACGGTGAAAATGTTGTTTTAGTAGTGGTTTCATTTTGAATATTACACACGGGACTTTTTTGGAAGAGTGGTGCAATGGCTGTGCATTTTCGTGCTTGAAGAAATCCACATAATATAAAACCTGCAGTCCCTGTACAATAAATGAGCACCTACATATAAATCCTGTCCATATAAACTTAGAAAATCCAACGATTTGGGTGAATATGTGTTGGCAGACTACAGTACTGGTTGCTATGGCAGTTAATCCTTAGACCATATACTACCAGCTTATAATATGCACACGTTAATTCATCTGCTGGGAACCTTAGAAAGCAAAGCTCCACCTATGAGCTGAAACCAGCTGTTAAGGGAAGCTGGATGTTTCTGATGATTGATTGAGATCGTAAGTTGAGGATGAAGGCTGCCTTCTCTAGAGGTAAATGCTAAAGTGTTATTTTCTAAAACAGTAATTTCAGACAATCTGAAGTTACTGCTGTGATTTCACAAAGCAGGACATTGTGTTTTGCATAACTCAGGATTTGCATAGCTCACAACAGAAAGCTCTTCATCTTTTAATGTTGGTTGTATATTATGTGCTGATTAAAAATGGTTAACAAAAAGAACATCTAAGAAATGCAGATGCAGTGTCATATACGGCTACTAAAGTAGAGTACTGAAACTTGTGTAAAGTCACTGAAAACCTTTGAGAAAGGTCCTTTTGTTCACAGAGCCCTTTATCCTATCTCATTAAGGAAATTCTAGCCTCCCAAATTACAGCTATTTGCTCTTCTTTCTCTGTGAAACACATATCCTGTAATTTATTCAGTATTTTTGGCATGATATTTCAAAGTGCCTTTATTTTATTTTAAAAATGTGTGGTACCAGTGCCTTGTTAGTCTCTTGTTTAATCACCTAAACTGTTTGAAAGATATTTTTGCTTTATAATTCTACTTTTCTTCTACAGTAGAATCAGCAAGCTTAACAGTCGGAGTTGCTATTATATGGATTTAATATCAAATAATCTTCCCTTTTCTTATAAAGATTATTTTGGAGGCTTTTCCATTTGCTGTAGAATTACAGGAGTGCATTAGAAGTCCTCTGCTGTTGAATTATTAGGTAATAAATCAGAAGAAAAGAGATGAGGACTTTTTTCCATGTTTATGTATGTTTTTTATTGTCCTTACATAAACATCTCAAAGTTAGTGACTCCTAGTGTTGTTTTGGTAACTGTCATGAAACTTGATTTCTGAGGTATTTTGGATGACCTGGTGAGTAGATGAAAACATTCAGCCTCCTAAGAAATGCTATAAATATCAGTTTGCTTTATTTAGTGCAAGCAAAAGTAGAACATGGATTGCAGGAGAGGGTTAGGGATGAGAAGATAAGCTTCTGGGTTAACTCAGGCACTTCTGGCAGAGACCTGCTGCTGGACTTGCACAGGCTGGGTTCAAATATAAATATGGGTAAAAGGTTCTGTTTATCTACCAGTAGAATAAAAAGTGAAAAAGGATTTTTACTTTTTTTCTTTATATGAAACATCTTTTTTGTTCTCTCACAGTCTTTTAGCAGACTTTCACTGCATTTTGGTTCTTTTGTCTCTTAAGTACTTTTGGATTTGGTTTGAAGGGAAGTTTTGTGGGTTGCTGAGTTTTGCGGAGCTCTGGTCTGAGCTTTCTGCTACATTCACAGGAGAGGGAGACTGATCTCCTCAAGCTAATGCTGGACACACATCTGTAGTTCAGAAATGTTAAAGATGTATCTTATGTATATTTTTATTAGTGCAAGAATTTGAGATTTTTAGATTTTCCTACAGGTAAGAAGAATATCTGGACCTAGAGATTTTACAAGAGAAATGTATATTTAGGGTGGAAAATTGTAGTGTCCAGCAGTATTAAGAGAAACGTCTTTAGTTGGTTTGTGAGCCTCTCCTGACACTCTTGCACCTTCATTGTTTACAGTCCTGCTATATGATATCCCTGAGTAAATCCCACTTTTGCTATTTCTGTGTTCTTATATTTGCAACTGCAAATGTTTATTTCTCACCTATTCATTTGGGTAGTGCTGAAGGAAGAGGACAACAGTAGTATCCATAAAATTAGAAGAAATCAGTTTTGATCCCCAAACTAGCATTAAGAGAACCTTACAACAATTAGATCTTTAACCTAGGGTTAAAGAACCTAGGGTCTCTTTCCAAGACTCATCTTCAGCTTTAGGCACCTATTTGAGATATTTAAGTTAGGAAATAGGAGGGAAAAATGGGCAAATCAAGAGGGCAGTTCCCTTCTTGTGTAGGTTTAACTTCTGTTGCAGAGCTTTCTCTCTCTAACTGATGATACAGGGTATTGTGCACCAAACTTAACTTGCATAGTTTTAGGTGGAATACATCTAAGCTAACATTTTTCTTTGAAGTTACCTAGAGACTATATTAAAATTATTCTGAGGGATGGTAAGTACTTAAGATTAATGGAATGCCGAGATACTGTGATTTTAATTTTTTTTCTAACCTATTCTGCATACATAGCCCATATTATCTTTCCATTTCTTGGACCCATTTTTGGCTTTAATATAAAAAAATTACCTTGTGTTCTGCTAATAAGAGCAAAAAACTGAAAGGGACATGTATATTAAAATATTTAAGTATTAATTTTTTTTTATTTGTTATTGCCAAAGTTTTTAGATGGAAATTACAGGAAAAAGATGTAATAGAACAAACTGATCTCCTACTTGGAAAAAATATGTGAAACATTTGAAAATTTCCTTCTGTGTTCTAAATAAAATTATTGTAAATTTTACAGTAATATAAAGTTCAAAACTGCAGTAAACTGTGATCTCTTTAGATCCTTCTCAAGAGGAAAAGTTAAAGTATTTGTACCTTTTTTGTGCCCTGGATATCCATCTTTGGAACTGGAAAGGTTTAAATTTGCCATTATTTATTTCTGTCTATCTCTGCCAATTTGGTAACAGTATTTTAAGTATTGTTTTAAATTAGAGATTTGTCATGTAATGTTAATTTTATGAAGTTTTTTTCTAGTACCTTTCCTTGAGAAAGAATGTATTAACAATATATTAAATTTAGTGATTAGAATGTAGCATTTAATATTCATGTTTGCCTTCCAAATATATGTGTTTGTGATATTGAAATGTTACCAGAGCAATCTTAGTCTTGAGATATCAGGAGTTATTGGACTAATTTCCTGAAAATACCCTGAGAGAAAACCTCTGACATTTTAATGGTGATCGTTGATCGCGTGACGCCTGCTGCATTTACAGTTTCTCCCAAGGAAATACACACCACATCAGCCTTTAATCCCTGCACTCGTTACTTCATGGTCAGCCGTGGTATGGCTGTCACGCCAAGCCAAGCAGTGTCACCGTGTCCAGGCATACCCCCAGAAGAGGTGCACAGTCCATATACACCACAGGAAACTAAATCAAATCTGAGAGCCTATACTGCAAGATTTAGGTGTTCAAAGGGATGAGCAAAAATAAATGTACAGTATTTTAAACACTTCTGGTATTAAGATCAAAGCAACTGTTACCTGGTGCTGAGCCGTGCAGGTGTCATCTCTGCCTCCCCCTGTCCAAGCCGGCAGCTCCGCAGTCTCCTGAAAAGCAGGTGAGAGTGTAGGAAAGGTGAGATAGTCACAGTGACAGTGTCACTATCAGCAGAGACAGATGATTAGCATCACTTTCCCAGAGTTGGGATCGATTGTGAGGAGTGGTGGTGAGAGCCAAGGGGAGGAAAGGGACTGGGAGGAGGCTCTGTGTGGGCCTGTGTGTGGTGGGGAAACAAATGCTCCTCTTGAGTGCCTTTCAAAATGTTTTTTTTCTTTGGATCCTCTTGAGGATGACTGATGGGTTACACTGAGTTCCAAAACTGGCTGCTTCCCCTTGACCTGCTCCTGTTATCCGATGCACTGCTTGACCAGAGAAGAAAAGAGAAGCGGGAGGAGGAGACGTGGGATGGTATCCTCAGTGAAGGAGTAAGAGGCCAAGCAGGACAAGGTTTTGACCAGCCATGAACCAGCTGTAATTAAAGGAATGGGAGAACGTGGGTGTTTGCATTATTAGGGCTATAGGGGAGCTTTTTCTCTTTGGGTTTACCAAAGCTCTTCAGATAAAGTACTTGCTTAAAAGCATAGTGGATCATCAAAGTAACTAATTTGCGAGTCATAAGGTCATTTTTTTCTTTTTTTTTATTTCTGCCTCTTGATCTTTGACAAAGAAACATTACATGCTTTTGCAGCATGCTGTCTTACAACTCTGGTTTTATATGCTTGAGCAGTACCTAAATGTTACCTGTATCAAATGATAGCCCAGAATGAAGGTGATCATTGTCCTTTTGTCATTTAAAAAAAAAGCAGATACTGCCTCCAATCCCTTGAATTACCTTTCTTGTAATAGGAAGTTTGCCAGTCCCAATCCATAATATTTTTCACTTTTTCTTTCAAGTTGAAAAGCTCATAGTGTATGAAATGAGTAGACAGGTATTTTATTGTCATATTGTATCATTGTCTTCAAACTAGCTCTCTTCTTGAAGGCATGAGTTGTGATTAGGTCAGGCTGAATGAGAAGTATTAAATGTGTGGGCTGAACTTGGGTTAGTTTTCATTTCCCTATGTTAAATCATGCTGCTCCTGATTCCTGCAGTCTGCAAAAAGGCTGCAGAGTAGGCTTTCTCAGCTGCCAGCAAAGGGGGGGAAATTATGTTCTGTTTAGTTCCTGTCTTTCCTATCTTTTTTTGTGGTTGTAGTTTTTCATATTGAGATCTGCTGGTACATCTGTTTAATGATAGCACACATGTCAAAAGTCAAGAAGATGCTTTAGAGCAGCTTTAAAGCATGTGACTTCTCTTTTGTTGGGCTTCATAGCTTTTAAAAATAAACAAAATCCCTTTTACACTAAATTCAGGTGTCCTGCTTGATTGCTTTCTGTGGATTAAGTAGTACCAATGATTTTACAGCGATAGGGGAAGAAAGGAATAAAATTTGATAAAAGTATCATGGTTTCCATTGCTGCATTGCAAGGTACATATGCCAATTTCCATGCTAGGAAATAACTGAAATAGGGATTTTAGTACTGTGCATACGCTATTAAAAGTGTAACTAAATGGCCTACAGAAACAATGTGTTTCTTTAGGACTTAAAATGTAACACCAGTTGTTACCAATAGTTTGTTGCATTTTCTAAATCAGTAAGTTTACTCTTGTACAGAAAATACAAACTTTTGAATGTAATGTGAAGGGATTAAATTTAATTTACCATTTTTGGTCACTTTTAGCCATATGGTACATAGGGTCCTGGAATGTATTTAAACTTTTTTTTTCCAACAGTAAATCTTGTCCTCGTTTTAACAGATTGCTTTAAATGTAGCTGGATCCAGTTGCACAGCCTCCTCAAGAGAGGAAATGTGTTGCCTGCAGACAAGCAGTACAAGAATTACGGCTGTACAATAGGGAGTATTTTTCCACCATTATCACTTTTCAGTGGAGATTCTTTTTCAGATACGTAACAGTGACTCAGTGAACCAGGAAAGTGTTTACCTGCAAGGTGATCCGGTGGTAACAGGAGAAGCTTTTGAGGGCTAACATTTCAGGCGTCTCTGTCCAGGGCCATCCCCAATGGAAGAAAGAGGGTCTCCTCCCCTTCTTCAGGTTTTGTCAGTCAGTCACAAAGGGCTTTTGAACTGCTCTCATATTGATGTGTCTGGGCTTTGGCTGTTTATCATCTTCCTGTCATCCTTAAATACAAAATAAAAGAAAGGAAATAGCTTCTGATTCTCAGACTTTGAGAATAAACTGCTTGTGGCTGCTGGGGACCTCGCTGTCCCAGCTGCCCTGGAATGCCTTCTTTGGGGATGCGATTGCTGGCACTGCTTCACATCACCCCTGTAGCTCCCAGGCACTGGCCAGAACAAGGCTGATATTACAAGTCAGATGATGAGGTTCACAAGCAATTGAGGTTCACAGATTCGATTTCTGTCTTTGATCCTGGCATTAAAGTACCAAGCTCTGTGAGTGGAAGTGTAGTGCAGACGAGATTTCTGGTTGCTTTAATACCGCTGCTAAAAAGATCCATTCACAGGATGTGGAGATTGGCTTCTATTTTTGCAGGATTTCAAACTTGTTAGATGTATTTTGTCTGTCTTTATTGTCAACACTACAAGCAGCTAGGTTTTTTCTTCCTTATTTAAAATTATTTTTCTGTAAGATTTTTCTTATTTATAGTATACTATAGTATAGTGTACTGCGTAGTAAAGATTTGGCAGCTAATTGACTTACCCTTTCACATACATTTGAGGCACTTTACAGTTTGCATACAGAGTACTAAGAAGATTTAAGTACCCTGCTGAAGGTCAGAGATGAAATTTGTGTACCTTTGAGCCACAGAGTTCCAGTGCAGTTCTTAAATCACAAGGCTATCTCTCCTGCATTCCTGTTACAGGGCATAATTTAACTTTGAAAAGTGGGGCATGGTACAGAAGTGCTGCCAGAGAATTAGGTAGGAAGTAGTATATAAACAGCCTATATAGTACCATAGAAAGAAACAGGAGACAAGGATGTTATACAGGACAGTGTTGAGTACTTTGCACAAGTCCAGGCAGGTGACATCACTCGCTCTTTCTTTATCTACCACCCCTGTAACCCCATTGTAAAAGGCCACCAAATTTGTCAGGTACAGTTTGCTATTAGTGAAGTTGTGTTGGCTGTCAGCAGTCACCTCCTTGTTTTCTGTGTACCTTAGCACAATTTCCTGGAGGATCTGCTCCATAATCTTGCCAGGCACAGAGGCAAGACTGGCTGGCCTATGTTCCCTGTGTCTTCCTTTTCTTCTTTTTTAAAAGTGGGAATTTTGTTTCCCCTTTTTCATTCGCTGGGAGCTTCACTGACCTGCTACAACTTCTCAGATAGGATGGAAAGTGGCTTAGCCACTTCATCTGCCAGTTCCCTCAGGATCTGTGGATGCATCTCCTCAGTTTCTATGCATTTGTGCACCTGCATGTTCTGGAGATGGTTTCAAACTTGATCTTTTCCTATACTGGATGGCTTTTTCATCTCCCACTCCCCGACTTTGCCTTGTGCAACTCAGGCAGTGTTGCTGGATCATTTGATGACAAAGACTACGGCAAAAAGGTCATTGAGTACCTCAGCTTTCTCCATATCCCAGGTAACCATGTCTCTTATTTCCTTCTAGAGAGAGAGTCCACATTTTTCCTTGTTTTGTTTTTATCACCAGTGTACTACAGAAGCTTTTCTTGTTGCCCCTGGTGTCCCTGGCCAGATCTAACTCTCTAAGGATTTTAGCTTTCCTAACCTCATCCCTGGCTGCTCAGGCAATCTCTGTATTTCTTCCAGGCTACCTTCCTTGCTGCCATCCTACATAGGCTTCTTTTTTTTTGTTTGAGTTTGCCCAGGAGCACTTTGTTCATCCATGCAGACCTCCAGGCATTTTTGCTGAACTTCCTCTTTGAGATGCATTACTCCTGACCTTGAAGGATGTGATCCTTGAGTATCAACCAGATTTTTTGAGCCCTTTTTCTCTCTAGGGCTTTATCCCATGGTACTATACCAAACAGATCCCTGAAGAGACCAAAGTCTGCTCTTCTGAAGGGTATTAAGCTTGCTATGTGTCCTCCTTGCTGCTGTAAGGATCTTGAACCCCACTACTTCATGCTCACAGCAGCCCAGGCTGCCCTTGAGCTTCACATTCCCCACCAGCCCTGTCTTGGTGAGAAAAGTGCAGCATAGCTCCTGTCCTTGTTGGCTCCTCTATCACATGGAGAAGGAATTTATCATCAACACATTCTTTACTCTTTATTTCTCATTTTCTTTGCTTTCCCAGCTCCTTGGCTTAATTTCTTTTGGCCATCTGTTGCCTGTCAGTTCTTCCTTTCGTTTTGCTGCTGCTTCTTTCTTAGAAATAGTTACGTAGTTTTGCTGAGCTGAGGGTCAGTGTAGTTGCTTGTTTAAATTAGAAAAGAAAAGTAGTCTCCTGACATAAAAAAGGAAAGAAGCAGTTTGGAAGTTTGAGAAGCAGTTAGGAAAAATTTAATAACCATCTCCGCATTTACAAAATTCACTTTTGAAAGGACAGTTACACCAAGAAATGAACTGTAATTCTTGAGAGATGGATTTAGAGTTCAGAAATCCCTGCTTGTCATTTGAATGTTACCTGTGTCTGTTTGATTGCTGCAGTCCTTTGTGGTGAAACTGAGCGGTTGCAGACATCAGCATGGTCCTGAACTACAGGTCCTGAACTGGTAACTCACACTCATCACATGTTTCTGATTTGATAGCAGACAGGGCAGAAAATCTCCGTTTCATGAAAAGCAGAAGGCAATTGCATTACATTAGAGTCTACATGTTTTGGTATGTATTTTTAAAATAAATAGTCTTTCTGTTTATGTAAGGCTCACACATGATCAAATATTTTACATGTAACTACTGTGCAAATTGAATATATATTTTCAGTCCAAACACTGCCATCCCAAATATGACTTTTTACCATATGACATTTGTATTTCATTTTAGAAAAGGCGTATTTTTAACTACAGACATTGAAAATACTTTAAATTCTGTTCCTGTGAGCTAATTGCTGACTAGAATAGGAAAATAAGAGCTACTTTGTGGTTAGATGCTTGTGGTCTTTCTTTTGGCTTTTGGCCCTTAGATAAAATGTCAGGGAAAGCACAGTAAAGGATAATGGCCTCTATCAGTGCACCCTGGACATAATTTGAAGCCTGTCAAATGTCTGCTACTTTATAAACATTGATTTACATAGTTCTTCTCCACTCTACCATCTGCTTATTTGGTTGGAAGAGTATAAATTATGTCATAGATGATTTTCACAGACATGCTTCAGTTCGTAAAGTCTCAGTTTCACAGAAGGAGAAACTGCTGCAAAAAACCCAGTTTCTTCTGTGAAACTGAGACTTTATGGGCCATTTCAAGTATTCTGAAGAATGAGACATTCTTTATTCTCTTTCATATATTTGATATATTGACTAGAAACCATACTGAGGAAAGGTTTCTAGTCTTACATTTTTTGCCTAAATAAACCTTACCATGAACTAACCAGATCTGATTAATGTAATAACAAACTCTAATTCAAAATCTGACTCTGCTCTTACTCACATTAATATCACACCATGGTTCTCATCATCAGGTAGATGATGAGATGATTAAGCTATTGTTATTTTTATTTGATTTGCAAAAAAATTTGGATTTTACTTCTGATGTGAATAAGATAATTGTTACAAGTAAACAAGAAGTGAGGAAAAACTGAAAAAAAATTAAGTTATTGCAGTCATATTTGAGTATTTGCTCAAAAGAGTAAGATTAGTGGCTTTTAGATTTAAGTCTATGTTTTTTGAAGTAGGTAGAATACCTTAGGTGTTTTAAATAGTAATTTTCTGATATGCCTGAGGTTTTTTCCTCTGTAAATTTGAATGAAAGAATATTTAATTTTTTTCAATGAGACATTATAGTAGTGTTTAGCCCAGCATAATGCAAAATGTCAAAAATTCTGGCATGATTCCTCAAATGCACTCTTTGAAGACACTTAGAAGAAACAAGGAGGTGAATAACAGTGTGCACAGTTATTGGTGAAGAATTAATTGTGTCAAGTCAATCTGGCTTCCCTCTGTGAAGATTAGAGGCTTCATTGATTCAGAATTAACAGAGGATATCAAATATCTTCAGTAAATCTTTAGACAGACTCTCATGTGACATTCTCATAGGAAAGGCCTGAAAGTACACTGTAGAAAACACCCTCCTACTTATGGATGAAAAACCTGAGTACTGAATTTACCATTGGAGTGGAAGCATCATCCAGGGATAATTAGTTCCATCCACAGATTTAATATCAAGTTCTGAGTAATCATCCTAGTCATTATTTAAGTTGTTGAACAACGAGACCAAACCTGTCTTCCAAGATGTCTGGCTTTGTCCATAGATTTAATAAATATGTCATTCAGAACAATTTGCTAAGTTGGAAAATACTCCCAAAATATACAATGCAAATTAGTGGATGGTTCTACACTTCAGAAGAAAGAACTGTACGGATGGAGAATTTGGAACCTCTTTGTGGGTCACAATTCTTCATTGCAGTTTGTAGGACTTAGATGGCAAACTGAACACGAATCAAAGTACTGGGATCTGGAAAACAGCAATTGTAATTGGCTGATGGCTGGATGGACACAGCCAGAGGGTTGTGGTCAATGACTCTGTGTCCGGGTGGAGGCTGGTGATGTGTCCCACGTGGCTCTGTCCTCAATATCTTCATCAATGACGCAGGCAGTGAAACTGAGTGCACTTCCATCCCTGGACGTGTTCAAGGCCAGGCTGGATGGGACTTTGAGCAACCTGGCCTAATTGAAGATCTCCCTTCCCATGGCAGCAAGGTTGGAACTAGATGATCTTTAAAAGTCCCTTCCAGCCCTAACCATTCTCAGATTCTGTGATGATATAAATAGAGAGTACAACATACAAAGCATGTGAAGTTAACCACTGATCTCTCCTTAGTGTCAATGCTGCCAGCTGCAGTAACAAAATTTAGCTATACATGGACACATTGTGCAGAGCCCAGAGCAGAACAGGAGTGCTCACTTATAGACCATATTGTTTTAGGAACTTGAAATTACTTGAAATGTTTTGTTTACTCCACAAAATGTAGATAATATAAGCTGATAATAGTCTCTCATGTGTGTAGTACTTCTGTAATGATGGCAAGAGTAATGAACTCTCTTTTGGGTAAAAAATAAAAGAAATAATAGTCTAAAATTGCAGGGTGTAGATGTGGGATAGAAATAATTACATTTGAGAAATTTTCTATTGTTAATACTCACCAAATAGTGAGGGATAGTTTGACCAGGGTTGACATGAAGGGTAGAGCTGCAGTCCTTGTTTTTAATGGAAAAGCGACTATTTGAAATTTCTTCTGTAATTTTATGCGATTATTCTGTATAACTTGTGGTCTAAGTTCAAATGTGATTATGATTCTGTCTCTGAGAGTGCCTGTTGATTCTAAGCTCAGGAGAACTTGAGTGAGCAGGCATTCATACATGGAGGCTAAATGACTGGTGTCGAACTAACATGGAAATTTTGGTATTTATATTGGATTTTTAAAAAATAATAATTCCTGTTCCCTGCAGGAACTGTTCCTTCATAAGATGTGAACCATCACTCCTAAAAGAGAATCTATTGGAAATGCTATGTTTTGTGTGTGTCACCTAGGTGCCAAAGAACAGTAGATTGTATTTAGTGGTAGAATTTCTGAGGAAGGACTGCTGGCAAAATAAATGTGTCTCCAAAGCAACAGAGATCAGCTGTAAAGAGGAAGATGATGTGTTGAGGAGTAGGTGGAACACCTTTGTGACTTCATGCAATGTAAACATGCATGGTAGTTGTCACAGGCTCATCTCTAGTACATGCTTGAGTGCATTTCTTCCAGGAGTGCAAGGTCTCCTGAAGAAAGAAAGAAAAGATACATGATTGTAGCACAGATCTTTATTTAGCAGCTGCTGTAGAAGGCTGTTTGAAATCTTGTCACTCTTGAAATCTCATCAGTTGTACAATGGAAATACCAAGGAGCTTAAGGTTTTTCCAGTTATTCATTTCCTGGTTAGAGTATCTTTTTCTGTTGCTTCATGAGGAATTAACTTAAGAGGTAACTGCCTATAGTGCTTGAGGAAAAACTAGTCTTAAAATGCTGGAAACCAGAATGTACAAATAAATGGAAAAACTTCCTTTTGGAATTCTCTTTTGAGTTCATTGTTCTATTTTTGTAAAGATCAGTTGATAAAATAAGACAAAGTGATTTGATTTGTCCCTGTCCTTTTGAAAAGTTAAATGTTGGACCCAACTAAAAGGTAGCACTATTAGGTTTTCAAGATTTGTCACCTTCTAAAGCTGACTTAATGAAATTGGAATTTAACTTATCCTCTGTTGTCACTCTGTCACAAAGACTGACAGGTTGCTGATAATTTCTTGCTGATACACCTCTTCTCACAGGGACAAACAAAGGGTAAGCCTTATGCTGAAAGCCAAGCTTTCAAATCATTTTGAGCTTTATTTGTGGCTTCTGATAAGAGTGTGAAGTTTTCACTGTACTGAGTGTGCTGTGAGTAGGTGACAGGGCAGTGTCAGTTTGAGTTATATCAGCACAACCCACACAAGCAGTTCTAGTCTAAAGAGTCATATTGGGAATACAATGTAAATCATATTGATTAAAGTGTAAAATCATTGGCTGCTCTAGACCACTATCCAAATTGTTTGTTGTGTGTTTTAAAGTGCTTGAGTATGTTTTAATAAGTGATGAATATAAAGGGAAAGGGCAGGAGTAAAATTTTTGGCTTTCTTAACTAATATCCATGCTTTTCTCTTTGGGATAAGTAATATTTGCTTGCATTACATGCTTGATAAGCTGAAGATGTGATCATTTACAGTAGGTTCACTGATAATCTGCTGTCAGTTGTCTTTGGGAAGTATAGAGCGACTTACCCAGGAGTTATTCTTGTAATTTACCAAAGCAGTCTGGTGGTTCTTTGTTCCTCTCTCAGCCTCTCAGCACATCCTTATTTCAGTCACATTTGATTCACAGGTACTATTAATTTTAAAAGAGAAAAGATTAATTTTATGCGTAATTCAGTGCATATTCCTCTTTAAAGTGGCCTTGCAATCAAATGGCATAGCAGCAATTAAAAGAAGTATGTTGAACATGCCACCAGATAACTCAGAATTATAGATAACACTGTGACTGATATGCACATTTACACTCACGTGTATCCGTTGACAAGCAGTTATCTAGGTTTCAATGAGAGGCATTTAAGAAAAATGCAGCATTTCTCAGGAAGGAGAAAATGAATATAAGGTCCATTTTCTTTTGAATATTGTTAAAGTGTCATTAAATAATGTACTGAAAGGTGAAAATGCCTGCACTTTCAGTTCATTTCAATTCTGATTTTAAAGAAGTCATCTGACATTGGATCTACAAATGCATTTTAAGGCTTTAATTTATACTACTATATTAATTTAATATAAAGTATACTAGACTTTGGAAAACAACCAAAGCTATGATGGTATGTTTTAGGATCTAGGAACTATTTGGTTGACTGCCTTCCCCTTAATTAAATTTAAAATGTGCATTTCTGTTGTTTGCCCTCTAATTGGTAGAAATTGTACCGTAAAGTACAGCTTCAGCTAAAACTACTCTTTGAGCAAAAATAGTTTGCATATACATACTGTATTTTGTGTGTATATATGTATTCAGAAGCTCTCTATTACTTGAAATAACTAAAGATTCCATATTAGGGAAGATCTGGCGCTTTAGATTGTCAGAGCACCAAGATGAGATTTGCAAATACTTAAGTTTGAGGTCTTGTTTTTTCCAGTCTTTTCTTCTCTGTTCTATCCATTGCACATAAAGAAGTAATCTGTTTAGAGGGACTTTTCTTCTCAGGAAACTGGAAATGTTTAACCCTCAATTCTGTCCAGGATATCCTAACCTATGCCCATTAGGTCAGTCCTGGAGGTTTCTTTTCTCCAAATGAAACGGTCTGCTAGGCGTGTGATTTTTTGGTTATTCTATTCTATTCTATTCTATTCTATTCTATTCTATTCTATTCTATTCTATTCTATTCTATTCTATTCTATTCTATTCTCAAAAGCAGCAAATGAAGGAAAATCCCACACACCCTTCTTCAGCATTTCAGAAGCTGTCTGATAATGGAGAAATAAAATTGATTCAGGTGTGAAGGGCTTTAAGGTGTGTGCAATGTAGGATCATTTCATACTTCCACAAGTGCTCCTTGTCATACTGCGTGCCGCTAGACTGCTGGTAAACCTCAGTATGGTATTTGGGCATAGTTCTTACTCTGCCAATATGTAGAGTGAGCTTTTGGAGGATTTCTCTTTCAGTAGCCATCTGCTCAGTAATAGCCTTTTTTTTCTCTTTTTTTTTTTCACTTAGCTGGAAAAGATTACCTGGCATACTTGACATTCGTCTCAAGAACCCAACACCTTCCCTGTTCTGCTTAGCATCCCTTCTCCCGTGCTTTGCTCTTTTCATCTCATGTCAGATGTAATTTGGTGCAGGTATCTTGTTTCAGATATCTTGGTAGGTAGATGATAGATAACCTCATCTGCATTTTTATAGTGACAAAGGTTTTCCAGAAATCTCCTCTTTACCTAAGAGGAGAAGTACTCCTCTTATCAAGTTCTGTATTTTAAAATGTGCACTCAAATGTCCTTTCTAAGTAGAAATTTTCATGTGTTTTATTTCATGCTGTGTGAGAATTGCAGCTTAAAAGATAATGATAGATAAAGAAGAGAAAGTTTAATAAACTACATCTGAAATGCCATTGCATTAGTGCTTCAGAAGGCATTGCCACTTAAGGTTCATTTAGGGTTTTTTAAGAATTAATGGTAAATTCCTTTTTTTTTTAAACACGAGATGCTGTAGTTCCTGATATTTCCCAATTTTTAAGAACTTCTTACTTTTGATATTGAGTAAGCTAGCAACTAAAAAAAAAGATGTGGAAAGAGAAATAATTATTCTAATTTTTTTTTGGTAAAGTATTCTTTGCTGTTGTTACAATAATAGATAAGCACTTTTTTAGATTCAATGATTAAAAAAATTATTTAAGTGGAATGTTGCCTGAATTATTTTGCCTAATGTATTAAAAGTAACACTTGGGAATTGGATTTTTAATCTAATATAATCTCAGATGGTCTCTGATGTAGACATCTAACAAACAGGTAGAAATTGCTTAGTTTTCACTATCAATTAAGGTGGTAGTTGATGGTGAATACATTGGTGCCCCCCAGCTTGAGCAAGACTCAGTAAAACAAAATATTCATTGTTTTCTTTGCATAATTGTGTAATGAATATTTCCTGAGTAACACCCTATAAAACCTCAGGCCTTCTTGGGATATACAGAGGAAAGAATTGTTTGCATTGTGTATAGTATTTCTGTGACCAGGTAATTGTCTCTGCCTTATACTAATTGCCAGAGTTGCTCAAGATGGTACATTAGACATGAAAAGGAGCTGTAAGGATCAAATTGAGCTTAATTTGAGGAAAACCAAAGGGAAAGTAGGACTTCAGACTCAATCTTTTCAGAGCCAGTGAGGTGGTGGGTGGGAAGCAGCGCTGCTCTAGTCCTCGGCCTTGTGGCATCCACCTGTGCAGAGGAGGTCAGGGACCCCCAAGGAGCCTGGAGCTCCTGGTGCTCCAAAGCCTCACAAGTTACAGCTTTGGAAATCTGTCTGTAATGCTCATTAAAGAAATATGCCCTGAGTCCTGAGCCTGGAAAATGCTGATGGTTTCTACCATATGTGAAGGACATGGAATGGGGGTTTTCTCTTATGCAGAGTAACAGGAAATTTCTTTAGTTTGTTATAAATTTTTTTTTGGTGGTGTGTTTTTTTTTGTTGTTGCTGTTTTTTGTTTTTTTAAAGTGATGTCAGTGGGCTCCTGGCTGTGCAATGGTAGAGAGTTACTCGAACTCTCTGAACAAGGCAGTTGTAGTTACTTCCGTTTGTATGTGACTTTCTGTCTGTCTGAGCTGCACAAGCTTCTTTCAGACAGAATTCAGGAATAATGCTCAAGGACTAGCTGTCTCTCTTGCTCCATTTATTTTATTCAGTAATTAAATCAAGCTTTTCTGTGGTCACGAATTTTATAAGATTGGTATTTTGTAAGATAGAGTTAATTTATGAACTATTTATCTCACAAAATGTTTGAATTCAAACCTAAATTAAGATCTAAGAGAGGGTTGTATTTTTTCTAAAAAATTTGTATTTTCTAAAAAATTTTACACAGATTCTTCCAAGGTTATTAACATACATAGAAATTATTGTACTGGAACAGATCAATGATTCATCTAGTCCTGCTGAGAAGCACTGGTGAAGCATGCCAAAACATAAATCAAGGACTTGATCAGGATTGCAGGTCTGTCACGCAATGCTTAACCCAGCTGGAGACCTAGCAGCAGAGTGCAAATCATGGGTGACTGATCTCCCTCACCTCCATCTTCCTGCCCTGCAAGAGGTGCTGTTCCTTCATTGAGTTAAAGTCTCAGTGCTAGAAGGTACTTGCAGAAAAATCCATCATGGAGCAGTGGCTTCCCGGAAGAGCTCTTGCTCTGTTCTTGCAGGGTGGGACCGTGTGGTGGGGGTGCACATTAGAGCCAGGTCTGTGCCACAGGCCTTCTGTACTGACCTGCCCTCCATCCCCAGGAACCAAGGACATAGCTCCTCATTCTCCTATCTGCACAAAGTCTTGTGAGATGGAAAAATGATAGCTTGTGTAGTTGGGGGCAGGGAGACAGCATGCATCAAACTGCTGTTTTGTTAAGGTCATTATGTGTTTCATTCTGCTAATAAACAAGCATTTGCCCTGTTCCTTGGAGGAAGACGCTCGAGTGGTTACTTTTGAATGGCAGAGTATGGCACTTAGAGGGTGAAGTGTGTCTTGTGAAGGTGCAGAGCAACCCCCACAGATCTGCTGTAGCCACGAGAAACAGGAACAGTCTTCATATGAGGCGTGTGTAAAGCAGTCTGCTAATGGTTGGGTGTAGGGTTGGTCCCGAGCTTACGAAGAGATACACAAAGGATCTTCAGTTTGATGTGGCATGTATTCTGATGGGACAGAGCTGGTTGCTGAGTAGTCCCAAGTGTGAGGGTCTGAATCCTTCTTTGGGGAATGAAAGAGAAGAAATTTCCCTTTCCGTCTTGGAAGCAATAAGGGGAAAACATGATTGACTTATTTAAAGCCTGACTTTCGTAGGTTGAGGAAATACAGAGGAAACCATGTAGAAGCCTTCCTGCAGGGCTACCCTATCCCTTTCAGGGGTGGGAAATCCCTCAGTATTGAAAAAGTGTGTATTGTCAGTGGTTGATGATCTGAGTGGAGGTCATGGCATCCACAGAGTCCTCTGTTAGTCTCAGCTGGGGCCCCTCTCAGCAGCACATGTTCTACTGTGGTCTCTGGCAATGGCATGTTTGGTGAATATCCAGCAGTGCTATTGCTGGATGTGTGTTGTTATGGATCTCAGAGCAGGCGCTGTTCTGGTTCATTTAAATTGAAGTTGTTTGGCTTTCAAACCTGCTTAAAAAGCATAGGGTGAAATAACCTGTTAGTGAATGCTGGTGGAAAGCTGCAGCATAAGTAATAGAAGTGTTGTTGACATACTTGTAGAAAATACCAGATTTTAGTTTAATTCTCTCCCTATTCTTCCAATTATTTTTTTAAACTATATGTCTATGACAGTGTTCCTTTAAATATGATGTTTGGTGTTTGGGTTTAATATGGGTAATTACCACATAGTTAAAGGTAACAATGTGGGTTTTGGTCTCAGAAAATTAAATACTGTATTTAGTAGATTTAATATCGAAATACCAGTAAAACAAAAAGATAAAATATTCTCCTAATGCTTACTAGGACTTTACAATTGTTTCCTGTGTAAAAATTGGTTATAATTGGGAACTATGAAATATAAAATAAAAATTCAAACCAGTATATAAGACATATAATCAGAGGTGTGGTATGACTTTACAAATTTGGATTGGATGGAATGTTAATTTTGGATTACACTTTGGAACTCATGTAGTGTTTAATAAGCCTGAGGTGCTGTGAAGATGATTGAAGCACTATACAGAATATTGAAATATGATTTTATGACATTAGGAAAATGTCTTACAGAGGGTAGTAGCTTTTGATTTTTTTAAGCAATTTATGGCACAACTCAGTTTTACAGCTCTTTTCTTCCTTGTCAGATTTTTCCTGGCTTCAGCAGAGTTCTGGCTATGCTTTGGACATAGATAATTTTGCAGACAGAGAACTGCCTTTTTTTTTGTTTTCTTAGGGCACGATGAAAAAAAAAGCTTTTGATCTGTTTATGAAACTGTATAAAACCAGCACCTTCTGACTTTTTTATATGCTCATCCCATTGTAATAAAAGTTTTACTGAAGTGATCCTGCTATTTTAAATTGAAGAGACAGGTGGATGTCAGTGATACACACCCAGCAGTAGATGTGGAGGAATAGCACTGTCAGACACTACCCTGTGATTTTATTGCAGAAGTGGATATAATTTATTGTTTGAGGAAAAGAGAGCAGCAAAATATTATTTTGAAGGTGAGCCAATTCATATATTCTTGGACATTACACAGACCACCCAGATCTGAAGCCATGTTTTATGTCTCTTAAATGTAAATAGATTCAACTGAGCATTGAACTGCCTTCCCAAGGCCAGTGGAACACTAAGGAAAGGAAAATCCACCTTTTAAATTCTCTTTTGTTTCATATCTTCCTTAGTGAAAGGTTTCACAGCAAATAAGTCTGATGAGTTTCTGGAGTAAGGGATAAGAAGATTTGCTTATCAGAAGTGCAGGGTTCCTTGCTGAGAATTAGGTTTGCTTACTCTTGGTAATGGCTGTGATCCTGTAGTACAGTCTCCTTCCAGCCATGTCTCTGTGTTGCCACAGTATGGGCACAGCATCTAACAAATTGTATCCCTGAGGACAGGTGCGTCTACTAGAGGGCAAGACAAAAAAGGTGACTTTGTTTCATGAAGGAATTTGACAAAATTCAGTGAAATTCCACACCTTTCTGGTATTTCATATAGAATGGCCCGCCAGATGTTCTCCTGGTTAAAAAGCTCCATTTTACAAGTATCAGCAGAGAAGAAAAAGTAGGTTTCTCTGATATAGGGAACCTCATTTAAGGATGAGAAAAATGTGAATGTCCCAAATTGTAATGCTTTACTGTTTCATTCTGCTGTTATCTGCAAATGAATTATAGTCTTCATAATGTTTGCTTTTATGCTGACAGCTGCAGTCATGACAAGCTCTTTCTCAGCTAACCTTGAGAAAAATCCTGTATCCAAATGATAGCAAAGAACCAAAATCCAACAGCACTTTTTCCATCCCATCATAGTTTCTGAAATTTTATTGAGACCCATCTTGGAGAAATAAGTCAGTTTTTGCCAGTAAAGTGAATCATTCTTTGGATATGCATATATGAATTTATACTTAAAGACATTGATGTGCAAGCTGGTGTGGAGTTTCAGTTTCTTAACTAACATTGGGTCTGAGGAGTAATTTATAATGTACACTATATTTAGTTTATATAAACATCCACAGTTAGATTTTTGTATAAATGCATTATGGAATGTGGGGGTTTTTTATAAAGCACTTACAGCTCAAATAATTACAATTCATTAAAGCATTGTGTAAGGAAATCTGTGGCAAACAAACTGTGGCGGTTTCTTGTGGCTTCATATAATTTTGTGATATTTCCTTGAATGTTTTGGAAAAGAAGAGACACTGTAGCCATTAGAAAAGTGTAAGTTTTAAAACTGCTCATTTAATAAGGTTTTTAAGCCACAAATGGTGTCATTTTCAAACTCATTGTGGATTTAAACTTGAGCTGCTTTATGCTGGCAGAATGAGGCAATCTGAGGGGGAAAAAAAGGGTAAAAAATGATTTATAAGAATCTCCATTTCAAAATATAATGGATTGAATTTAATATGAGACTTTTGAAATTCATATTGTGAACATATGTTAATAGAATCTTCCTACAAAAACAGATGACAAGATGTGAAAAAGATAAGACTCAAGAAAACTTTCTTTTTCGTAAGTGTAGATTTTTCAGGTTAGCCTTTTAACAGACATAATTACTGTCAGGGGAGATAACTGTAAAACTGTGTATTAGTCAGGTGATATCCTGACTGTGTTTCGTCTGTTTTTTAAAGAAGGGAGGACGTTTCCCACAGCACTCCCTTGTGTTTCTGCTGGTCTCTTTCCTAAGGAAGCTTTGAACTCTAGAGCCAGTTTTGGTTATATTTGTAAAAGCATAAAGGTCCCAAAGATGGAGAAAATTCTGCTTTTTTCATAACAATAAGCAATTGTGCAGACAAAGACAGCTGTGCTGGTGATCACAGCCTCCTGCATGAGCCCAGTTCTTTCTAGATCTCAGAGAAGTGCATGAGGGTGTTGCACTCATGGAGTATGCTTGCTGTGCACATTTTGCTGGAAATCAGGCTCTGTGGATTCTTTTGCTCCTGGAAGAAATGGTTGGTTTAACTGTTCATGGAAAAAACAAAATTTATTTAACCTAACTGCTTTTAAACAGCTGTGCCACTCTCCTGTTGAAGTTGAATGGGGATGATCAAAAAACCTCCCTGTATAGTCAATAATAAAGGGCATTTAAAAATCTTGTTATTTTTCATGTCTCTGAAAGGATTACTGTTTATGTGCACCCTTCTCAGTACAGATTTTGTTTTTTTTTTTTAACTATTAGTAATAAAAAAAAGAAAAACTTCATTACTGAAAAAAGAAACTGGAAATTCGACACAATCTGGTTTAATGTGCTGGAGAGTTAGGTAAAGTAGCAATAAAAATACTCACTGTGTGCAGATACTGAAAGCCTGAGTTGTGTAAGACATTACTTCGATGTGTCAGTGCAAAAAGTTGTTTAATATTGTTAGACAAGAAGCTCAACATGTCCTGGCAATGGGCCCTTGCAGCCCAGAAAGCCAACCGTGTCCTGGGCTGAATCCAAAGCAGGGTGGCCAGCAGGGTGAGGGAGGGGATCCTGCCCCTCTGCTCTGCTCTGGTGAGACCCCACCTGCAGGGCTGTGTCCAGCTCTGGGGTCCCAGCACAGGCAAGATGTTGGAGTGGGTACAGAGAAGAGTCGTGAAGATGACCAGAGAGCTGGAGCACCTCTCCTATTGAAGACAGGCTGAAAGAGCTGGTGTTGTTCAGCCTGGAGGAGAGGGCTCCAGGGAGACCTTAGAGCACCTTCCAGGGACTATTTACAAGGGCATGTAATGATAGAACAAGGGGGAATGGCTTTACACTGAGAGTGGATTTAGTTAGATATTGGAAAGAAATTCTTTCTTAGGGTTGAGGCAGTGACACAGGTTTCCCAGAGAAGCTATGGCTGCCCCATCCCTGGAAGTGTTGAAGGCCAGGTTGAACGGGGCTTTGAGCAACTCTGTTTAGTGGCAGATGCCCCTGCCTATAATAGAGGAGTATGAACTAGATAAGCTTCTGATGCAAGCTGTTCTCTAATTGTATGATTGGTAATTCTTAATTTCAATTAATTTAGGACCCAATTTCAGTATACTTTTTAAAGTTAAATTACTGTTTGTAACCATGCAAATTCTGTATTGATTGAACAACAGGAAAAAAATGTTTACAAACCTCCAAAAAACAAACTGGATGAGAGTCTGATAAAAGAGTCTGAGTCATCCAGGAGGGCAAGATAAATCTGAAAAGATAAAAGGTGTCTTTCTTTTCTTCATTGTTTCTCTCTCCAGCTTCAGTATACAAAACAAAAGCAGATTTGTATGCACACTGCTCCTCTGTGAAAACCTCTCCTGGCAAACCAGTAGGTTTAATGAAGAGGTGAAGCATTACTCTATCTTTTTGACAGCACCACTACAGAGCCTCTTGCATCTTCATGAGCCTTCTGTGTGAGGAGAGGTGCTCCGCAGCCCCTGTTACCCATGTGCAAGGCATAAGAGGGTCTGGGACAGAGTCCAGATCAAACTACATAATTTCATTTTATCAAGAGAGAGCTAAAATGTATATGACCAAGGCCTCTGTGGAGCCTCTGTGACTTGACCACATAAATGTTCTGAAAATTCATGGCATGTGCTGCTTTGTCAAGGTTGTAGCCACAAGGTTCATTAGTTGTATGGGCATCAGTGTGGCTCTCCTCTGTCAAGATGTCTTAATTCTGGAATATTTGCCCTGATAATAGGAATACACAACATTTTGGAGGATAACCTTTTAGAGAAGATCCTTTAAATATGGGTAATTCTGTCCATATCATAAAGAAAAACCAAAAAAACTTCTTTAGGAACTTTTCCTGAACCACCGCTGAAAGCACTTACACTATTCCTGTTGCAAATTGCTTGCAATCAACTTTCCTTTGCTCCTGATATACTAAACTTTCTTGCACATTTTCTTCTGGCCCATAGGGATGGATTCTGAATCTAAAAATGAGAAAAGAATTAATGAAGTACTCTTAGTGTGGTTTGACATGAGTAAGACAGGGCTTTCAAACTGCCTGTTTTAGATATATCTGCCTGTTCTGCAAGATGTGACCCTTAAAGAGGACATGGCTCTGGGGCATTTAGACCTTACCATTACTAGTAGGATTAGCAGTATGGCTAAAATGTTCTTCCTAATGAAGTCCAAACTGATATTCCAGACTGCAGTGTGACCCCCCCAAAACTCACTTGGCTGCATTCCACAGGTCAATTTTTCACAAGCACGTTATGAAACACATTCATCACTGAATGCCATACAATGTTGTTTTGCAAGCTAACAATGCACGTTTTTATGTATTTTGAAATGTATTTATGAAAGAAATAGTTATACTTAAAATACAGAACAAATAAGTGAATAAAAAAAACTCAAAACATCCTAAATCCCCAGACTCCACCCTTTGCTCCATCATAGATAAATCAAAAATGTAAACTTGTTGTTTTTCTCTAGAACAAACGTTTCACAGCTGTATTTAAAAGTATGTTGATGAAAAGTGATTCATAAGGTGAAGTAATCATTTTTATACAGTGCATTTGGCAGACTCCAGCCAAATTACACCATAAAAGAAATATTATATTTGACAGCAAACTGTTAGCGATGTGAAATTTGAGAATGAAAACTGTCTGAAGACTTGCTTATGACTATGCTGCTCTCTGATGGTACCCTGTTTTTCTGACCCAGCTGAGGTCAGTATGTGTTTTTCCCATCTTTGGGAATTTAAGATTTTAGATAAACTTCTAACGTCCTTCTGTTGTAAATTAATTCACGTTTGTTTGGTTTAGACATAATTGGAGGCTATGATATCTGATTTGTCTACTACAAATTGTTCACTACATAGAATTCTTACAAGCTAAATATAAAATAATTTAACTTATAAAATTTTGGGCTACCTTAAAAGTTTTTAAATTACATCCATTTTGTCTATTGAATTTTAATTTGAAAAGAGCGTGTGTGATTCACCAAATTGCTATGTACATAATGCTCGATGACTTAAAACTGTAACAAATAATTACAAGGATTTAACAGAATGGGATAAACCTCTTTATTACCCTTGGCATGAGTGACTTGGGAGCAAAAGGTTGTGACCTACAGGGTCAAGAATACTATGTGGAGTGTTTGAGGGTAGTAGATTTATCAGACAATCCTATTCAGGCTCTGCTTTTCCACTGAAGCTGTCCTGATGCTCTGCAATTAGTAGACACCAGTTACCAGGGATGTTAATGCTCCTTCTGGGCTTTGTTTGTTTTGTTGTTTGTATGGAGTACTGATTAGGGCTTTTGAGTGTGGAATTCACTTGCAAGTGATTTATTTTGTATCTCTAGGATGTGTTCCAACTGGTTTGGTTTGGTTTGGTTTAGGGTTTTTCTTCCCTGGGAAATCATGGTTTCAGATAGCAGCCAGAGCGCAGACTTTGAGAAGTTACAAGAAGTTCTTTTTAATAAATATTTCTTCTTAGGATGAGATAATTTAATTTTCTATCATGAACTCTTTTCTCCATTTTTATTATCCTCCTCAAAAAAAAATTCCAATATGTTACTTTTTTAAGCACTAAATGAAATGTTCATCATGGATTTATAAGAATCTATTGAATAAAGTTAGAAGTGAGGATGTCACTACATCTGTGTATTCGAGGAAACCCGTGGGATATTTTACAAAAGAATGTGCCCTTGCTTAAGCTTCTCATTCAGAAATTAAACCCCTATTGATACATAGAAACAGACTCCTATTCATATGTTCCATATGATTTGTAGCATCCTAATCCTTGCCATGAATCCTTTCCTTATTCTCTGAATCGTAGATGAAACACATCAATTCAAAACATGGCTTCTTCACATTTTTTTTTTAAATGTCAGCTCTTGGTTGAATACAGTTCTAATTGTCTCTTTTCACAAGTGCTGGGAGTTTCCTAATTCCTGTTGAAGAGTAGTTTATTTTCAGTCATTTAAAAACTTGTCTTCTGTGTGTATAGTAAAATTTACCATGAATCCGCACATTCATGCGACCGCCTAATTTCATAAACTTTCAATTTCTTTCACTTTTACTAGTACTTGTACTTTTTACCTTCAACTATCAGTGTATTTTGAGTGAAGCATGTAAAATACTACTGTTTTTAAACAATGTTGTATTCTGGTAGCCAGTAGAAAATAATGAATTTAATTAAACTTTAGTAAGTAATGAGTAGAATGAAAGACCATGCAGCTGCTACATTCTGCCTGGTTTACATACCTGTTAATAACTTACTTGACTTCAATGTAATTTTGTTGTCCTGTGGTTACCATACTAAAGTAAAACTTTTGCTGTAGTTTCTTGATGGATTACAAGTAAAATTCTGAAATCATAATAATCTTTCCTACAACTGGCTAGATTTTATAACTTATTGTAAACAATTAAAATGATATAGGTCCAAGAATTACCATCTGCTATATGAAGTTAGGAACATTGTTCATGTATCATTGATGAATATATTAAAGTAGTAAAAAACGGCCAAGAACATGCCATTAGAACTTGGATTCCTCTCCATCTAATGACTGCAAATTGAAAATTAAGCAGCCTTCTCTAATCTGCTTTCATGGCTTTGCAGTGTCCAGAGCAGTACATGAGTCAGCATCAGGTGCAGTCTGGAAAAAGACACATTCTGGCTTGGGAAGAGATAGATGGAGGAATGTAATCCCCTGGAGAAAACAGTCCAAGTATCCTGGCTGTTACTCTAGATTTTTTTGTTGAAAAGCTGTCAGAGCTGAAGGAATAGTTTATGGTGCAAATCTTTTGTCTGCTGATTTCTTCCTTTCCTGCTAAAATGTGCAGGTCAAGTGGGCCAAAAATTTCCTTTGCATGTTAGACTCTTTCTTTAGTTTGCCATATTTAGTTTATTGCTCCTGTTGGAATTAAAGGGACATGTCACTGGAAATTCCTGTTTATTTATTCTTACTAAAGCCTTATAAAGGGAGCACATCTCAGAAGCAAGACAGAGACATAAGATCTCTCCTGAAGCACTCTGTACAAGAAACCTCACAGGAAAAGGAGAGAAGGGATGGCCAGCTTAACTGGGTGGGTACATGCACCCTCCCACAGCTTCATACTGAGTCCTTGGTCTACCAGGCACAGTTGACATTGTTTCTTACAAAATGTTGACTTTGAAAAAAGTGCCTGGCACAGACCATTAGAACAGTTAATTCTTGTTGGCTGCACATTTGTATCAAACACAGAAGTAGTGGCAGATGTGCTTTCTGGCCCTCCTACAGCTGTGTTGCAGTTGCGTTCTGCAGCCAAGCCACTCATGTCCCTTCTCCAGTCGGAGATTGTGTCCACGCGGATTTATTTACCTGGCTGTGCCTCTTCTCTGGCCAATAACTGAGAAGCGCTGGACAACACCTTTACTTTTTCTTCATGAAGTTAAGCTCCAAAACTGACCTTTACTTTTGGATGACAAACACAGTGTAACGCCTTCCATTCCCAGACCTGCTGGGATTGCAGCCACATGAAGGTTTGTTTTCCACTCCATTTTTATATGGCTTAATATTTTCAGCGACAACAAAGTGCATTGAGCTTGCTGACTGAGTGTAAAATGAGGGCAAGATTAATTTTATTCTAGGAGGATAAATGGTTATATTTGTGACTTGAAAATGAATGAACTTGAACAGTTAATGAAAACTCTAATAAGAAACAGGTGAATTCAAAGTTAAAAAGTAATTTTCTTACTCTTGTTTACAATTTTGGAGGTTTTTTTCAGCTAAAGGAACCAAGGGCTGACCGCGGCCTGATCCCTTCTGGTTTGTCATTTACTGCAGTGATACTTTGTTATCAAGGACAAAGAAACCTTCAGAACATCTCTGGAGACTCTCCACTTTCCCATCCCCCCTTAATAAGGTTATGCAGTTGGTTTGACTTTTGGATGTGTGAGGACATTTAAGTGTTGGCTCTATTTTTCAGACTTTCAATGTAGAATGAAAGTACTTGAAGTCATGAGAAATTGTCTTATCTACTCCCCATTCATGTTATAAGATCTGACCTTTCAATTTTTTTTTTTAAGTCTTCTGTAATGGAGAGTCCATAACATCTTTAAGCAATCTATTCTTAGCCATATTTTCAGATAAGATTTTTGCAAAGTCTGATTGAATGAACCTTGATACAATTTTGGTCTATTCCTTCTTCTCCCATCCACAAACACGAGGAAAACAGATTATTTGCTTTACTTTGTAGCAAACTTTGATGGCAAAGACTTATCACATGCTGCTATCTGCTGTATTTCCCCCGCCTTGTCTCCCTTTACCCTATTCCCCTTTGTGATGTGCAAGACAATTTATTTCAGCTGGTAAAGCTTTATAAATATGATAGAGCAAGACAATTCAGTGTTTTGCATGTTTTGCAGTGTTTTGCAGGTAGCCTTTCTTCTGCATCTCAGATCAGCTTTTACTTTTTGATGCTTCACAGTTCTTACCCTGTATTTGTGTAGTTGATTGTTTCTACGTACGTATAATATACATGCAGTTGATGAATAGCATCCTGGTTTTTTTCTGAGCCAATCTCTTCCACTTAATAAAATCTCAGAATTGCAAATGGTTTGGGATGGAAAGATCATTAAAGATGATCTAGTTCCTGCCTCCCTGGCATGGGCAGAGACACCTTCTGCTAGACTAGGTTGCTCAGAGCCCCATCCAACCTGGCCTTGAACACTTCAAGGTATGAGGCATCCACAGCTTCTCTAGGGAACCTGTAACAGTGTCTCACCACACTCACAGTAAAAAATTTTTTTCCCAATATTTAATCTAAACCTACTCTCAGTTTAAATTCACTACCTCTTGTCCTAGCCTAAATGTCTGTCTAAAAAGTCCCACTCTGGCTCTCTTGTAATCTCTTTAGGTATTAGAGGGTGATATAAGGTTTCTCCAAAGTCTTCTCCAGGCTGAGCAACCCCAGCTCTCTCAGCCTGTCTTAATAGCCCTTGTAGCCCTTCTCTGCTCAGTATTATCTGCAGATGTAATAGGCATGCACTTTTTTCTCTGTCGTCACTCTCACTACTGAAATTACTGAGTAGCAGACATCCTGGACTGGTCCTTGTGGAGGACCACTTAGTATGTCCTTCCAGTTTTTCAGGAAGCCGTTGACAACTGCTCTCTCTCTACTCTTGTCTAACCAGTTTTGTATTCATTCTAGATATCTTCCACTGGATGATGTTTCTGTGATTGTTTTTAAAAGGAAATGTCACATGCTCTAGGTCTGAAGCCTGAATTAAGTCAATAGCATATGACACACATTGCTTTGCATTCCTAGTCACAAAATGAGACTCAGTGTTACAAGGACTTTTTTTTTTGATAAGTGCGTGTTCATTCTTAGTCATGTCCTTGTGGTTGTCTTCCAGGTGCTTACAGTGTCTGTTTACATATGACCTTCCTCCTTAGGAAGCCAGTTGAATTGCAGTTTTGTCTAATTCCTCCTTTCCCAGACAGTACCATAGTTAGTGTTTAGCACTGTCTTTTCTAAAAATAACTAAACATCCCAAAGTTACGTAGCTTTCTCACTATTGGGGTCACTTTGGTGGCTCACAATCAGTCTGTACCTGGCCTTCACTAGGAATGCCAGGAAAATTCAGATTATGGTACATATTTTGTAGTTGACAAAAGCAGATGTGGTATATTTACAAAGTGAAATAATTGTAGGAAGTTTTATTGATCTCTTAAAGGATACCAACAACATTTATCTTCCCAGCAATAATTTTTGGAAGATTATTTTCAAAAGTACTATGTTCTTGCTTAAATTAGTTAACTGCAGAAAGTATTCTGTGTAACATAATAAATTTTATTTTTCTTCTTATTTTTGAGGAAATGTGTTTTGTCTGGATGATTATATACATTCTTGGCATGGAATTCATTTTTTCTCAAAAATTGTTTTTTTTTCAAAAAATCAAGATTGGAAGCAGGACAGATGTTCAGAAGCCACATTTATGTGTGATTATTAGAAGAAGAAAGGACAAGAATTGTCCAGCACAGATGTGACACATCCTCCCTCTGACTGTGACCTGTAGGCTTGGGCTATGTGTCAGGTCACTCCAGGTCTCATGGCCAGTCTCTCAAGTCGGTCTTTTAGGTTTATTTGAGGTTTTTTTGGTGATGCAACTTTCTATTCCAAATACTGCACCTGGATGTGCAGCACTAAAAATATGACCTAATTGATCAGCACTGTAGTAATTTAAAATAAAACTGTTATGTTAGAGTAAAATGTGGTCTATTGCTGAAGTATAAGCCAGCAAGGGAGTTACTCAGGAGTGAATTTCTGTGGTTGCACTGAAATTTGGTTTTCAAAATAGTGTTTTCTTGAGGCTGTGCAGATTTTATTCACTCTGTGTTTCTTCCAGCACAGATTTTACATTTTAATGTCTTTACAAGGCTTCCTATGGTACTTACAAATATCAGAGGCAAATACCACATCATTCAAGCTGGAGGTGTGGGTGTAAACTCTAGGTCAGTGGGTAAATCTGTATGGAGCAGTTATCATCACAAGGAAATAAAAGTTGAATTTCAACAAACTTTGCAATGGTCATTTAGATTGTGTGTAAGAACAAGATGAGGTTGTCCTAATGCTTATGGCTAAATACTTGTAACAGTCTCAATGATTTTGGCAACATTCTGCATTATATGGAATTAAGAATATTGCTGAATAATAGAGTGAAAATCTCAATTCAAGTCAATGTATTAAAAATTACTCACTGATCTTCACTCTATCCTAGCTCAGCAATGGTGTGGCACATTCAGAATGATTGCTAATTTCTTTAAAATATTTTTAGAGCTTTTCATTTCATTACAAATTTATTTGGATCATATATTTTATTAAATGACAGTGATAGGGTTAATAAATATAGAAATATAAATGGATTTTCTCCTTTTAATCACATTTTCCCCAAATTGAAACAAAGCAAACAGCCAAACTTTTTCCTCAAATCCAATTACGGGAACATTTGGGAAAATGAAATGTTGTATCCATTTCTCTTGAATACTTGAATTAATCATTCAATAAGAGAGGTTTAGCTCACTGAAATTTTGAATCATCTGCAAATAGCATTAAATATGTTTACAGAAAAATATGTTTACAGAAAACAGTTCTGACAAATTTAACCTTTTTTTTTTTTTTTTTTTTTTTTTCCAATTGCAGAGAGCTGGTAGAAAAAGCCAGAGGAAAAACTGGAAGTAGATAAATTTAGCACAGGTCCCCTTCTAAGATAGAATCATTACAGGTGCCTCCATTATTTGATAATGAGCAAAACCCGTTGTGGGTTTGAGATTATTTGTTTTTTAATCTCATAACAGCATGTCCCTTTAGTGACCGATCATTGTTCTAACAACAATGAGACAGCATCAGTGCAGCCCTGGTTCCAGAGGTGGACGTGGGTTTGTACATGTGTTGAGGTACATTTCTCTGTGTCCTCATGCCTCTAGGGACGATTTGACTTCCCATCTTCATGTCTCCAGGGGTTTTTCCATTTCCTATTTTTGTTCTGTGCCTGATTTGGAGAGAGTGTTTGGGTTTTGCTGTAACAGAAGGTTTCTGTTTTTTGATAAAACACTTGTAAAAAAAAGGTCAAAACTGGATAGTGGAAAAATTACATCCCTTCACAAAATTCAACAAAATCAATTGAACTAAGCAGTTAAATCCTTAACTTCATTGTTTAGTCAGCTTTTTTAATTGCTTGGAAAACTGAATTCATCTCTGAAGTCTTCAGCACAGGAAAGACATGGACCTGTTGGAGCAGGTTCAGAGGAGGCCATGAAGGTATCAGAGGGTTGGAACACCTTTCCTGAGTAGGGGTTGTTCAGCCTGGAGAAGAGAGGGCTCCTGGGAGACCATAGAGCACCTTCCAGTACCTAAATGGGATTTATAAGAAGGGTGGGGACAGACTTTTTAATAGAACCTGTAGTGACAGGACAAGGGTTAATGGTTTTAAACTAAAAGGGTAGATTTAGACTGGATATAAAAAATGATTTTTTTATTATAAGGGTGCGGAAGTGGTAGAAGTTGCCCAGAGAGGTGGTAGATATCCCATCCCTGAAAACATTCAAAGCCAGACTGGATGCAGCTCTGAGCAACCTGATCCAGTTGAGGGTGTCCCTGCCCCTGGCAGGAGTGTTGGACTAGAGGATCTTTAAAGGTCCCTTGCCCCCATACTGTTCTATGGTTCTGTGTTGGCTTCTTCTACTAGCTGTGTGAGGCAGGGGCTTTGATGAAGGATCTTGAGATGGGAACATGACCACCTGAATGATTCAGTTGCTGCTCCTGAGCCTGCAGCACAGCATTTTTGGTACAAAGCGATATGGAATGTCTGCATCCAGCTAAAATAACAACATTTTTTTGGTTGTTTTTAAGACCTATTAAGAGAAATTCCACTTGCTGGAATTGCAGTTAGTTGCACATTTCGGAAAGTGCTAATCTCTGAATAATGAGGGTGTTGTAAGTAGTAGGATAATTAACATCACTAGAAATCTGATTTCAATTTGACAATAACACAGAAAACTTGATTAATAATCAGATGTGAAGTGTTGATTGATAGCAGCTTTGGTTTACAACTCTGAATCCAGTATTGTAATTTAACTTCAATAAAAGCAGCTTTCTTTTCAATTGCAGTGTCACATTCTTCACAGAATTGTGGAATTTTTCTTCTAAAATGTCATTCCCTGGGTTTACATGAGAGCTTAATGGGACCATAGTTCACTGTTGACTACATGGTTTGTCATTTCCATGCACCTTTTCTTTCCAAGTACTGAAAATGATGCATTCAACTTAGGTCAAGATAAAAATAATGTACGTCCTCCACGGTGCTAATCTCACCATTCTCCTTGAATGTTGTCCCTACTTATTCTTTCTTTGTTCATTTACTTTTTTATAAAATATGATTTTATATTCACTGCATCTAATGGTTGCAAAACCATGACCTTTTCAAAAGATCATTTTATACTTCAGGCACAACTAAAAGAAATGCCATGGATACATTCTTTAATGTTTTATTTAAACATGCAGAAGTTAACTATCTGATTTGGAAACACAAGTTATGAGACTTTTGACTGAATTTTGATCCTGGCTACATTTGCACATTTAAAAGTTTGAAGTATAATTTTTATAAACTAGAGCTCTTCTGATTTCAATTATTTTTAATGTGACTTCTGACATGTTTTCCAGAAGCTGCATGTTGTCCATGGGGTACAAGTTTATATTTTTGATATAATTTTTTATATAATTTTATAATTTCACCTTACAATTTTTTCATAGTTCTGACTTGAGTAGGTAAGACCTGTGTGTAAAGATAAAAGGAAAATACATGTTTAATCCAGAAATAGGGAAATTCAGAGAAGAGAGAGTCTGGATATGGTTAGTTTTTTTCCTGTAAATTTGCCTCTGGATTTCCTCTGTGCAAGTTGTGCCTCATAATCCTACTGAGTCTTGGATGCAGCGGTGATGTTCTCTGCCTGTAGCCAGAGTTGGTTCTCCTGGGGTTATGTGGTCCAGTGTGGTAGGGCCTCCTTCCTGACCCTGGGAGGGAGGAGGGAAGAAGAGGTTTTCCATCAGTTTTTCCATCCCAGTCCTGTGAGAGTAGAGGAAGAAAGAAGCACGGGGGTTGAGCAAGCAGCTGTGTGGTGTGTAGCTGACTGCCAGGTTAAACCACCACCATCTATGAAGGAAGCTTACTGTGTTTTGATCTCGTGTGCTTCACTTAGATCTAGAAAGGAAGCTCCTTTGTGTTTATGTACTCAACTGCAAATAGTGGTTTTTATCTGAAGGAATTGTATCTAAATACCTCTCTGTTTCCCAAGTAGGGTGCTGCAATCTTAGATTTGATGCACTTTATTTCTGATGAGAAAATATATAAGCAAGGTAGTCTTTCTTTTTAACATATAATGTGAACATTGGAAATAATTCCTAAAGTCAGAATACTCTTGTATAACCATATCTACAGAGACTTTTAGGATCCAGTTTCTCACAGATTTATTTTAATTAGGACCAAAATGTCTTTCTGCATCCTCATCATAAACCACTGACACCTTGATGGTTTTAGACATTGAGATTAGCACAATAATCAAGTTGTTCTTTGGTTGCTGAGAAGAATCTAGGTAGTCTTCAGACAGGTGGAAAGTTAACCACAACTAAATAAGAACAAGTCAAAATAGGTTTTGTAGTGTGTCCAATCATAATGCTTAGAAATAAGATTTTGTATTTAAAAGTGAAAATGTATGTTCCTCCACTGGGCAAAATACTAGTGATAGACATTTCTGAACAATCTTTGGTTTGGGTTTTCTTTGTCATACTGGATTGGACTGTATTAGCTCTTATTTTATATCCAGAAATAATAAATACTTCATTTTAAAGTAATATTTTTCTTCATAGTTACATCACTGAGGAAAGTCTGACTGGTTTGGAATTGTTTTTGGATCTCAGAGCCTTTTGGGAAACTAGTAATTCCAAAATGTGATTTTATGTTGCAATCATCACATAAACAAATTAGTCTCAAATCTGCTTAGAACTGAGCTTGAACTAATTCTTTCATTTCTGTGATTCAGGATGATTAAGCATGTGTGTCTGAGTCTTGAATTTATTTATTATCCTGTTCTTCAGTGATGCTTGTTCTGTGCTTTCGGTCTTGTAGCCACAACCCACTTGATTAGCATGGTGTCAGTCCATGAGGAAGTATTGATGAATTATTTTTTAAGAAAAAGAAATGAGCTTTTGAGAATAACAGTTAAAGGACAGTTGAGGGGAAATACGAAAGAGCTCAACTTGTAGGAAGAAAGGACAAAAGATGGAAAAGGAAGAAGGGAAATGGATACAGAGGATGCCTCAGAAAAATGGCAGCTGTTGCTGCTGACTTTTAACACTGGGGAGAGGATGAGAAATGAAACATTTAAGATCATGAAATCCAACTGAAAAACAGAAGGAGGGAGATATAGTAACCTCTCTAAGCAACTTAAAACAGAAAATGGCTATCCTCTAGAGATCAGCATAGGTCACAAAATACTGTAGATTGTCTTTAATTCCTAAAAGCAAGGGATTTAATACCAAGGGCTATAGCTGGAGTGTCCAGGCAGTCACATTTCATCACTATGATCCTCCCTCTTCCATAAAGAAGACACCTTAACTCAGAAACCTGGACCCCCGACCAGTCTTCACAGGCAGAGTTGCTGCAGTAATATGCTAACACATGTCCTGTGCTTGAAGTGCTTCCTTCCCACATGGCCATAATGAGAGCTCTGCATACAGGAGTTTCTGATTTACTCTTACCCTGAAGGATAACATAAGCACTGTGGGGATGTTGTTAAACATGGCATGTTGTTACTACTATGAGCTGCTTTCTGCTTACCAGTTCTGTGAGTGAAAAGTGATGTTCCCTCTGAAGGTTTCTGGTGCAGTGTATATCAACTGGTCACAGAGAAAATCTTGAGAAGAGCTATGACAAGACATACTAATAAAAAACCCCGAATTATAATTGCTGGCATCCAGCCTTAAAGTTCAGTGTGGGAAATTCTTCCCGCAGGATGGAAGGAGAGTACAGTTAACTCGTGTATAGCACCTCTTTACATATACAAACATAATTACAGTTAGTTCGTGTCTTGTTGGAAGTATAGTTTGTATCAAGCCTTGGCTCTATTCCACTTTTGCTGTTTTCTTTATGAAAAAATAAATGTGTGTGGCCGTAAGTTAAATTTATCTTATAAATATGCACGATTAAATCGACCCTATTTGCTCATGTGCCAGAATAGTCCCAGCAGGGGAATTTTGAGAACCCAAATTTATTGCTTTGGCTCCTTGATTCTTCTGCTCCTTCAGCTCCAACCAGGGCTCTGGCCAAACAAAAGTTGAAACAGAGTAGAGCATTTCTGCTGTGTGATCAGGTTCACTGTGCCAGCAGGGACAACTGGCAAAGTCGCTGATGCTCTTGGCTTTGTACCAGGGACAATCCCCTCTGATGGGAAAATGTAACCAAATTATGCACCATTTGAATTACTGCTTGCTGGGCAAAAAACAGTGTTGCCCTCCTGCAGCATGGGATTTGGTCCCTGGGACTTTCAAGGCAGTGGGAAACATAGAGTAGTAGAATGGTTTGGTTTGGAAGGAGCCTTAACGATCGTCATAGGCCAGGACACCTTCCACTAGACGAGGTTGTTCAAAGACTCATCTAACCTGGCCTTGAACACTGCCAGGGGTGGAGCATCCACAGCTTCTCTGGGCAACGTGTGCCTCATCACTCTCACAGTGAAGAATTTCTTCCTAACACCTAATCTAAACCTGCCCTCTCAGTGTGTATCCTTTCCCCCTTGTCCTATCACTACCTGCCCTCGCAGAAAGGTAGGTGAGCTACACTGAGTTCCTCTGATGCCGTACAACTCTGTTATCCCAGGCTTGGCAAGTTGAATAACCCTAAAAAACCCCTTACAATTCACTGTTTAGATTTTTCCCATCCCAGCGGTGTCTGCAGTGCTGGGCACATGTAATGCATTGTACTAGGCTCATTTGAAGCTTGAGTGGCTCATGGGGGTCAGCAGCAGAGTGCAGGCTTTTTCACCCCTTGAGCAATGAAGCATTGAGTAAAAGTTATTATAACCAATTAGTGGTGGCATTATTATTACCAATTAGTGGCTGTATGAAGCAAATCATTACTCTTAGTTCAGTTATTAGCAGCCAGGTGTTCATGAAATGTGCTGTGTGCAGCCAGTGTTGTACCTCAGCAGTCACTGCCGAGGCCAGTGTCCCTGCCCCCAAAAAGAAGTGTGTTTGAAATCAGTGTGTAGGATTTTTTTGGTTGCTGCCAGTGTTGTGTACCTACTGAGTGAATGAAAAAGGTCATTTCAGTCTCTAGACTGGCATTCTGAAACCTTTAATATAGTGAATTCATGATTCATGATGTAAAGCAAAAAATTAGAATTCCAGTTTTGTTGTTGGTTGCTGCTTCATTCATAAGCCATGCCAGAGAAAGGGGAGTTGCAGTACAAATTACTCTTGACTGCAAGTATTGTTTCTATAGGACTCCTGTTTATAGAACCCTTGAGAAGCAGTATTTCCACACACCTATTAGTTAGGCAGAATGACTTTACAGAAGACAGTTTAGACAGCAAGCAACATTAATTAAATTCTATTTGAAGAGCTTAATTGCACTTTTTACTTTTTTAAAATTAAATAGGAAGTTAAGAGGGGGGGAAATTCTAATTGTGTCTTTAGCATCACTTCCTTATTGAACTACATATTTAACTTTGATGAATTTTTCAGGGAGATTCATAGCTGTAGCTCTATAAATACACAGAACAATTAAAAAATAAGAAAAGTAAGAATAGCTTATAAAGATCCAATACACTAAATAGTTTCTGCATAGAATTGAATTTTATTGTGTAATTAGAATAGGCATTAGAAATATTTTTTGTTTCTTGGAGAAAAAAAGTAGGGGGTTGGAGTGCTGGTTTCTTTTTTGGTGATTCAGATGTCTTCTGATTTCCAGTATTAGTGAAGAAATTTTCTTTGGGGTCAGTTCAAAGGAAATGAATTGTAGGATAGCATCCATCAGGGTGATTCGAGCACAGCTGGGCAGGGACATCTGGTGGTGCAGTACAGGAATAATTGAACACTTGCAACTGGAAGTGCAGTTGCACTGGAATGATTAAGGAAAAAAACATAATTATGGTCATACTGTGATTTCTTTTCTCTTCCAATATTATTCTACAAACACTTACATGCATGTTTAGATTGTGGTTTGTGTATGGTTTTAATTTACTGGAAAAGTAGAAACTATAAAGCCCTATTCTTGAGCTGGCAGCTTGCAGACATAATGTGTCAGACACCCTTCACTCAAAGGGTGTTTAACCTATAGTCTGCTGCAGGTTTAAAATCAAACTTATGAAACTGGGCTGTGGTTCCATGGATGGAGTGGGATATATGTTAAACCTGTGCATTTGGACTCTATACTTCTGCTAGTGATTGACTGTGAAGTCTAGGCTAAACTGATTTCAGTTGCTTCAGTCCATCATTTAATTTTCAACCCATCTTTGAGTCCATCTTTCTGTAGAAGTGCTGTGATAGTGCTTGAGCTTCTGAACTGTGTGTATGGGTAAAGAATCATAGAAAATACAATTATTACATACCTTTGGTTTCAAAGTTCTGTGTTAATTAAAGATACAATGAGCAATTTTATTTGTATGTATTTACCTTGAACTCCTATAGATCAAAATATGAGACCAATATTTTAACTACTGTCATTTTAAAAGACAGAATCTTTGCCATGAATTTTTTGGTTCTGTGTGTAACTGTGCCTGATACTTACGGTGCACATGTTGATAAAACCAAGTCCTTGGAAACGTGTGTGTTGAAGGTCATACCCTTGGGAAAAGTTTCCCAGGAGTGTGTAGTGCTGTGATGTCTTACCAGCTCTGCAGCAGGCACTCCCCTGCCAGGACCAAGCAAGACTTTCTTCTTTTGTGAACATCTCTGATCTTGTTAAGTTTTTCCAGCTGTTTGTGTATATCCAGCCATTGGTAGTACATGTTGACCACTCATGGAGCCTTCTGAGAGATGGTGTCACCTGCTCTTGGAGGGTGTGGGCACAGCATTTCCAGGGTCAATGTGGTCTCTGCAGGTGGAAGGAAAAAGGTTGTCTTCATCTGCTTCTCTTTACAAAGCTTTTGCGACTGCTAGCCTGTCTTCCCTTAGAGTAGGTGTGCTCTTGAAATAGTGGTGTTGATAAGTTACCAGTTTGTGCTTTGTGTATTGTGTCAGGAATGCATTTTTACCATCATGTATCCCCTCTGCAATTCTATAAAAAGAAAAGGGGAAAAACCACAAGTACCTCCTCTCTCCTATGCTACCAACATGGCTTTTCAGGAGGAATCAGTAACAGCTGCAAGCTTCAGCTCTTTTTATTTTATCCTGGACAGAAAAAAAAGTCAATAACCTTAATCTTTCATTGCCAAATATGGGCTCCTTGTTGTGGTCATTCTTCACACAAGGAACCCCGTAGTTGGTCAGAACAGATATATCAAACTCAGAATAAGAGCAACCACTGTATAATTGAAAAGTGAGACTTCCAATAAGTCATCTTAAAGAAAGGAGCTGCAGAGATCAGCACTTGGCAAAGTATAATTTTTCTCAAAGTCAGAAAAACTATTCCCTGCAGCTTTTCACAAGAGGGTGGGTGTTTCATTGAGATCCAACCCTCCTTTCTCTCCTTGCAGCAAAACTTCTGTTTTGTTAAACTCATCATGACTACTTTTCCATAAAGCAACTGTTCTTTGTCATCTTGCATTGTCACCCTAGTGGTTCTGTCACCATCCTTTAAAAGTTTCTCTGCTGTTGGTTTATATAAAAAAGAGAAGCACTGGCATTTGATGCTGTATCCTTTGTTTCAGAGATGTCCCAAGGCTGTGGTGACAACTGGGAATCAAGGATAGCCAGAGTTGCTGCAGATGTGCTGGTTTTTGTTAATGAAAAGCTGGTGTTCCTCTGCAGCCCTTCTATGTGATATTTAATTTGTAACATTTTATATTGCCAGCAGCCATTATAGAGAAATCTGTTGGTTTTATCTTTCAGGTGCAAAGATGGCTTGAAAGGGTTTACATACTCTGCACTAAAGTAAGTAAAATTTCTGTGACTATGTAAGACAAGATTTTGGGGAATCATGCACAGTGGCTGCTGCATTGTAAGACAAGAGTATTCCTAAGAAAAATCATTCTGCTATAAAATTTTTCCAACTTTCAGGTATACAACATATTTTGAAGAAGGCATAATCATAGAATCATTTGGGTTGGAAAGGACTTCTAATATCATCCAGTCCAACCTTTAACCCAACACTACCAGGTCCACCACTAAACCATGTCCCCACATGCCACATCCACAAGTCTTTTAAATACCTCCAGGGATGGTGACTCCACCACTTCCTGGGCAGCCTGTTCCAATGCCTGACAATCATTTCAGTGAAGCAGTCTTTCTAATATCCAATGAAACCTCCTCTGGTGCAGCTTGAGGCAGTTTCCTCTTGTGTGCTAGCAAGAGAGAAATCCCTTCCTATTTGGGACTGTTGTTGAAGGAAACTCAGACATACGATTGCATGTTTTTGAAAGAGTGCTAATCCCCTGTCTTTCTAAAACTTGAAAAAAATTGTTTCTAAAACTGGGATTAATGATAACCCATGTTTTCCTAGAAGGAATGCCTGCTGTGTTTTTACCTGGAGGTTATTTGCTGCATTACAGAATGACAAAGTTTTTATACCTTCATTACCCATGGCAAGACTGCCATAGTATAGTGTAACTTGGATTGTAGTGCATAGTGTTAGGAAACATCTTGCCATTGTGTCCTCCCTTGCCCTTGATACACAGTAATTCTACACCTAAAATGAGCCAGTATATTGACAATATCAACTTCTAGATGAGGAAGGAAGGGTGAAGATGAGGCCAAGCAAAGCAAAGCTGTTGCTTTGGTGGGAACAAAAACATTTTGGAGATTCTGCAAAATAGATATTTTATAAAAATATTGTAGTAATTATCAGCCTTTATGTGACCCCATTTTGCTGGAGATAATTGAGATATTTCAAGTGCCTTTTTATATTCTTGTTTGGTGTTCTTCCCTTGTCTGAGAGATGGACTTCCTTATTAATGTTTTTCTCTTTAGTTTTAAAAAATTCCTGGCATCAATTGTATACTGTAGCTGAAATACATCTTTAAATATATGTCAGTGGAGTGATCCTCTTTTGAAGAAGTACGACATTTGGCAGCTGTATAAGATGGGCATTTACAGACCTGGGAGTCTGTAAGAGTCAAACTAATCTAAGACTTAGAGGCTTATACAGGGCTTCATGCATTTCTTTGAGTTAATTATGTAATTGTTTTGTTCCATTTTGCTTTTTTCTTTCAGGTTCATTGTAGGGAAAGAAGAAATTCCCACCCATTCTTTTTCACCTGAAGCTGCATTTTCAAAAACAGATAGAAAAATCAAACATAGTGAAAAAGTGTCACAGCCAATGAACATACTGGCGCTAACAAAAAAGATCATGGACAAAGTGTGAGTGAAAAAAACCAAACCAAAAGCAAAACAAAATGAATTGTTGTTGGATAGAGTACTTTAATATCTGTTATGTTGTATTTGACAATGTTTTATAATACTTCTGCTTTGCATTTCAGTATTTTTCTATTTCATTTTTACTAGGTAGATAATAGTGGCAAATTATGAACTCTAGTGAAAGCAAAACTTAAGACCTGTATGTCATAGATATGACTTGCAACATGCAGTTGTCTAACAAGGGAGAGTAAATTCAGTCCCTGGTGAGTGCAGGATGGTGGTTGCTTTTTCTGCAGTTTTCAGCAAAACCAGTTCATGGCATAGCTCTGCTGGAACTAGTGGTAATTTTAAGAAGAAAAATTACACAGCAGCACACCTTACTTATGTCACCATAAGTGACTGTAACATAGTCTTTTGGGGGACCTACATCCCTGTATTGCATAAAGGAGAACTACCTAAAAATAGGATTGATGGCACATGGGCTGCCTCTGCGTTCAGGAGATAGGAAATTGCAAAGCAGAGTGAGTCCAAAACTGTCTTGCACAAGGTCAGGTCTAGCTATCTGAAGTTAGGCAAGGTAGGTCCCCCACTATCTACAGGATCCAATTCATTGTCTTAGTATGAGCTCAAAGAAGTGAGAGCAGTGAGCTTTTCAATCTCATAGGTTCAGATGATTTACTTCTGCTATGACTGATTCGTCTGCTTCAGGCACGTTGGATACCACGAGGAGTCAGTCATTTACAGGGACGATAGAGTAAAAAATGGATCGGGGTGGATTCATGTGACTGAATCTTCACTTCCGCTGACCTCTTCAAGAGCAGTTTTATGACCAAATCTCTACCTGCTGACAGGCAGGAGAGGGTCTTCTAAGAACATTGTGTTCTCAAAGTAGTGGCTTATTTTACTTTGCTCCGATGATGAGCAAAAATGAAGTGATTGCCATCACATGATGACTTTCTATGATTTGCTGTGGTTTTAGTTGAAAAGTATGAGGGAAGTCATCAGTGGTTTTTCAGGCATGACTGTATTAGACAGCAGAAGACCTACAAGGAAAAGACAGCTCCAGTCACAATCAGATTCTTTTAGCTGAATTGCTTATGCTTATTTTCTCTGAAATACCTGTTAATCAGTTTGTTAGAGATAGTGCATAGCTCTTCTATTGTTGGTTAAATGCAAGGATTGAAGATGGAGAAGAACATTTTTTCTTTAAGGTTTTGAAACTCCCAACTCAGACATTCTGAAAACTTTCAATATGGAGTTTCTATGCACTCACTGGTTTCTCTTCCATATGGTTCTTTTCAATATAATTGAGTCTAAATGCCTGTAACCTGAGCACATTCTCATTACAATTTTTGCTACATAAACTGACCTCACAGATGATTTATGGCCATTAGACTTTATAGTACACGATTCAAAACTTCCAAGATATTTGACATAGTATATAAATTGTGTAATTTAGTTTACATTAAAGCTTAAATACTTGGATATAGCAAAATATAATGTTCAGACCCGGTGTGACATTACTTATTTTAATTTTACATAATGCAGGGCTAGAAACTGTACAATCCACACATCCCACCATTCCCCAAGCCAGTCTCTTTTAAATTCTCAAGGTCAAATTCTCAGTCCAAAGGAAGAGCTACACAAAAATCTACATTGCAGAAGAAATAGCCCAAAAGTGGGAGGCTTGTAATTGAGAGAAGTGTCACAGGATGTTTCTGTCCATTTGTATGATCTGCATTCCCCTTCCTTGACCCTTACAGTGGTGTGATAGATGAAAGGATGCAGGTAACAGATGCTTGCTCAAATATCCTTCCAGAGCCATTGAGCAGAGACAAACCAGGGAAGGTCACATCACGCCTCCTTGTCGACCACAGCAGAAAATTTGTTCTTTAATTTGGCATTTTATGTGTAGCATGGCAAGAGGTTGGATCCAAATAAGTGTGCAGACACTTTTTTCTTGGTGTACAACTAAAGTATTGTTAGTTTTTATTATCCTTTTATGGCATCATAAAAGTTCACAGTGCCCTTCAGTGGGTAATGGGGAGAATGAGTGCTGGGCAAATAGCCCTTTATGTATTTTTAGGAAAGAAAAATTTATGAAGTCTCCTGTCGCTGATGCTGAAAACAGCTACGAGTTAATATGTGTTTCATTATGCTTTTTGCAGGTGCAAACATGGCCCAAGGCACAGATGCTGTAAACACTATGGAGATAATTGCATCTCGTACTGTATTAAAGTAAGTGCAGAAAAAGTTCGATTGACAAACTCTGGCAAAGAGGGAGTAAAATTCTGTAGTCAGGAAAAGCATATGCTTAGGAAGTAAGAAATGAGCCTGTTACTCATTCTTCTTCTATTGAAAATGTGACAAGCCAGAAAACAGATTTTCTCAATTTAGGGCGGGGCGGTGATGGGGTTAAAGTTCTCTGGTCTTTCAGATTAGCCGTAGTGAATGAGTAACATAAAATGTGTGGGAAAAAATGGACTAGCAAGCAAGGAACTTGTTTAACTATGTGATGCACTTCACGGCTGGGCCCACTTGTGAGTCCCCCCTAAATAAAGCACCTGGAATGTGCTGCTGTGGCAGGCGGCCGTGGTTCCCGTGCAGCTGCGCGGCTCTGGAACGTCGCTGCTGGGCACTGGCTGCACTCCTCCAGGCGTTTATTTTAAGGGCTCGGGGTAATGAGAGATTGGTCACAGTTGCTACGCCCAGGAAGAGCTGTTCATCTCCGGTGGTATAATTCATCCTCCATTATTAATGTGATCAGCGCATTTTTTTTTCAGAGAAGTACTGTGCAGAAATTTGTGTTGGCTGGCATTGGGTTGGCACAGGTGGTACCACTTGCTATGCCTGTTTTGGAAGTTGGTAAGACTCCAGAAGATCTCAATGCCTTAGTCGTTGACCTGATTTTATATATGGAGCAGCAAAAATGGATTTGAGTATCTTCAGATGCTTTTAATGTATATTACTTTCAAAAATAACTTTGTAGCATTAAAATTTTATATACAGTTAATATTATCTCAGAAAAGCCACACTTAACTTTGGCATCAGAAGAGATCTAGCACATTTATTCATGCATGTTTACTAACAACATCATTTTTTTGGTGTTAACAAGTTTTTTGCCCTGCAGTATATTAACAGTATAACATGGTGTAACATAGGTATAAACTGTGCTAGAGTTGATAGAATTTCCAATGGTGCTTAAATGTTCTGCTTATTGCAATGAGAATACTCAGTAGAACATTGATGAATAGCTCAAGATAGTTTTTTCACTTTTTTTATGTCACCCATGCTGTAGGTATGACATATACACAGACGTGTAGACCCAGATTAAAATTACACTTTTACAGCCTGTCACCACTGTCTCTGTCCACTTTATGTTTCATTCATGTGCTCTTTTCTTCAAGGCAAAACATCTGTGGTGGCACAGACTTTGCCTTGTTCTGGTTCAATGCCTTGCCCAGTGGGTTTGCTGTTCAGTGCCTCCTGGCTTGCTTTGCCTCTCATCTCCTGGGTGGGCTTATGTTTGGTCAGGTCAGCATCCTCTGAGGAGCAAACATTCCCATGCCTCTGTCTGCAGAGTACTCTCTGTTTTCCCCATAGATATCAAGTGTCTGGCCTTCAAAATCAATGTTCAAGATTGCAGTGAATATTATATTCAGAACAAATATTAAAAGTTAGGCTGAAGTGATTTTATGCAGATTTGATATGTTACACATCCAGATCTCTGCTGATGGCAGCATCTCCTGGTGTGCATCTGTTTTTTTCATGGGTACTTTGCTATAACTTTGGTCTGCTTTCATCACTTAGGCATATTTTACAGTAATTAGCTCTTAACTGCAGTTAGTCCAGACTTGCTTTCATCAGAGCTTTTTATTAATATCACACAAAATCCTTATGCATCCTGTGCTGCATGCTCAGCATTCAAATCTGTAAGTACAATCATAACACTATATTATTTTACAAGCACAGTTAGACCAAACAAGTAGGGATTTCCGTTAAGAGTACTCATCGTGGAATTCTACTTCTTCATGGAAAACTCATAAAAGCTAGAAGAATGATTGCGTGTGTGAGACTTTGTAGGTAGAGGTAAATGATCTGACCATTATGGGATGTAATAAGCTTGAAAGAGATTTTGAAACAAGAGGTTGATAAAGAAATAGGAGTTAGTCTTGTTCAATTACTCTAGCTGAGAAACCCAAATCTGATTTCAGGGTGTGAGTTTTGCAAATTACAGTAAGCTAGAGCCACACTACTCTCTCTTAGGTGATAGGGGATATGTTAATTATTAAAAGAACCTGAAGTTGGGGAGGAAGCTGGATATTCAGGAGTACTCATCCTCTTCACTTGTTTATTCAGCATCTTTTTGTTTGTGCTATATATATCCTTAAATGGAATGAGGGGAGAAAAAGCCTAACTGATAACAGAGCTGAATAAAGTCTTGACCTGACAAAAAAAAATCTAAAAAAAATGTTAAGGCTCTTCTCTCTTTGGAGAAGACAATTGTGCATTTGAAATATGTTTCATTCTTGGACGCATCCTCTATAGTACTTTAGTATAAATTATTCTTGACTACAATAATCTAATAAGGGAGATATTTCTGAAGTGACAGTCAGATCTTTTCATTTCCTGTCTTTTCTGTGACCTTTTTTTAAAATTAAAACACGAGGAAAAGTTTTTATTTTTATATATTTTGAATTTTAAAGATCCAAAATTCTTAAAGTTCAGTTCTCTCTATGACTGTTCTTGGAGTTGATCAGTAACAACTGTCAGCTGATATGATTTGAGCATGTTCTTACAATTCCTTATCTGTAACGGAGCTTTCAAATCTGATAATGATGTGATGAGCTGCTCATTGCCAAAATTTCCATTCAGTGTTTTTTTCCCTTACCCTTGAACAACTGGTCTTCTCATTAATACATCTGTGCTTTAACTGTCATTGCATGCTCTTTTTCTCCTGCTTCACATTGAAGTGCACATCAGCTCATTGACATCATCATGGCTCTTACATAACATTCAGTAGTGTCGTACCACCTGAGTTCATTGACTTCCCTTCAGATTTTAAATACTTGAAATGCTTTGTGCTTGTAAATGTCTGAAAAGAGCTGTGACAGAAACAGTGGAACAATATTTTTCCTCTTTTGGATTCTTTGTGTTTACAGTGAGGAACCATTAGCCAACAGTAGAAGCCCAGTTGTCTGTTTTTTCTGCTGGTGCTGCAGACAGGACCAGCTAACCCTCCAAATTTACTGGTGACTAGAGTGAACTCAAAGAAAGTCATAGAATGGTTTGAGTTGGAAGGGACCTTAAAGATCATCTTGTTCCAACCCCCTGCTGTGGGCAGAGATACCTTGCACAAATCAGGTTACTCAAAGCCCCATCCAACCTGACCTTGAGCAGTTCCAGGATTGGGGTATCCACAACTTTCTGAGAGTATTTTCTTATGATTGTAAGTCTCAATGTTTTGTCTCTTGAAGGAACATGGGCTACTATACCCAGAATAAACACTACATATCTTAATTAATTTATTTTAACTATCTTAACTAATTCCTAATATATTGCAACAGATTGGCTGAGTTTTTGGTATGTTTCTGAACTCTGTTTATGTACACATGTGCTCTTCTGAATTTGAGTTACATCAAATATCTTGAATGTATTATTAAGAAATTTGTTTCTCAAAAGCAGAAAAAAAGGTTTATTCACCAAATTCTGGAGATATGTCATTACACTGTGCTACTACTTCTGGCTGATCTGAGCTCCAACTCAAAATCTCTGTGGAGAGATGGCTCTTAGCAGAGTTTTCTTTGCTCACTTTTGTTTATTATAGTGTCCTGCTTATGCTCTTCTGTGTACTGTGTATCCATTCTTATTGGAGGTCTTTTTATGGAAGAGGAAAGTTACAATACTGTACATTGACTGTAAGATTTAATACTTCCTGTGATATGAAAAAACACCTGTAGGTGTGATATGATTTCACCTGGTTGAAGTAATGAGCTAAATAGAGAGATTTTGCACAATAGTTGATACTTCATGCACATCAGCACCAAACCTCAGTCCTTTGGTTCAGCATTTCTAATTTGGGGACTAATAGGAATAAAATCAGGGATGCGTTTGAGTGTTTCCAGTTGTAATTTAGATGTTTCCTCACCCCACTGAAGTCCCCTTGCCTGGACAAAAACATCAAACACACTGTTCTGTTGTTTCTTGTTTTGGGCTTTGTTCATAGCTGCTGGGTTTAGGACTTTTTTTTTTTTTAAATTTTCTATGATGGCATGAAGGAATGGAGATTTTTCATTCAAAGAAATGCTACTGGATCATTGGATGACTTATTTTCTTCCACTTGATTCTCATAAACCCCTTCTTGAGTGGCCGGAAGAGTAATTGCATCAGAATTCAGGAAGAGTTTATTTACTGGATGTCTAACCACAATAAAATTTTACAAGCTTTATGATGCATTATGAAGTTCTTTAGGAGGTAAAAATGGTTGAGTTGTGAGTCTGAAAGGTTGCTCAGTCAAACCCTCTGCCAGTCTTCCTTGTCACTGGAATTGTGTCCCTGTCACCATAACTGAAAAAGGTGCCTGCCGTATTTGCAGGTGAGTGCAGAGATAGTTTTCACATAAAGCATGTTCCAAGCAAAAACTGGGTAAAATTTATTCAGAATTATTACAAGAGTTCAGGCTGAGGGTAAGAATAATGATAGGAAGCATTGGAGGAAGTTAGAAGAAACTGGGGAGAATAATTTGGAAAAACAAATCAATGTGGTTTTGTGTCATGTTAAAAAACCCAGATCCGTATCCAAGGTGAAATAGTAAGTAAATTCTTTGGAACCCATTTTATCTTTTCTCATTAGCTCTGCACAGGAACTCCCTTCCAGTTTTGCCCTTCCTGTTACTGCAGGCATCCCACAACCTTGTGTTTGGCTGAGGCAAAGTCCATGAGATGTGCCAAGCCACCAGGGTTAACTTCTAATTCTCACACTTTCTGAAATTTATTTTTGGTGGACTTATTCCTCCTTACTGTTTTCTCCAGACATTTGAGTGTAGAAGTATTCTTTTTTTTCCACCGCAGTGCTTGCCTCTATAAAGCCATTTGTGGTTAAAAGCTGGTCAGTAACCTGGAAATGAAGTCCTCAGGATTATTTCAAAGGACAGAATTTTGGAGTAGAAGAGAAGGCTCTCTCTTGAGACCTTTCAGAAAGTCACAGAAATTAAAGAAGACTTAATTGTTTGTGGTTTTACTGCTTTTGCTATTTTACAGGGTGACTAGGAAAAAGAAAAGTCTAGAGTTTGAAGGTGGGGATACATTTATTCATTTTACATATTACCTGCAGAGTGGGTTTTAAACTATTCAATGTCAAAATTAAGTCCTTCTGTAGAAGCTTCTTCTTTTTCAGAATTTGTGGTTTCTTACCACAAAATCTCTCTTTCTTTTCTCTAGGGCTTCATTAGAATGTTTAGCATCGGTTACCTGATCCAGTGTTGCCTTCGGATTCCTTCCACCTTCCGCCATCTGCTTACACAACCATCGCGGCTATTTTCCCTTTTCTACAACAAGGAAAATTTCCAGCTTGGAGCTTTTCTGGGATCTTTTGTCAGTATATACAAAGTAAGTTTATAACACACAGAAATGACAAATACTGTGTTTTTTATTTCACTTCCCAGAATATCACAAAGAGCTGAAAAGTCAGGCTGCTGACTTTTCAGTACTGATACTGTTTGCTGCAGCATGTCACTGACAAATTTTATGCTATTGCAGTAATCAAATTGAAAACAGAAAGCTATTCTTCCATTCTGTGTGTTTTTTTCTATAATTTCTAAATAAACCAGCTTGGTTTCAAGATCAGGAGATAGAGAGTACTTCAGAGAAAGTGAATTCAAATTTCAAAGGGATTTGCTGGTACACAAAAGCATTTTAAAGCAGGCACAAGTAGTGACTGCAGTAGCATCTCTGTTGCCAGAGAGAAGCCATGTGCAGATTTTGTTGGCTCAGATATCTGGAATTCTTACTTGACACTAAATAGCAGGAGACTGCAGAACATACAGTGTGTAGCTGAGGAGACATTGCACTGTCTGCTTGGAAGTCTGTCCTTTCTACCCCGTTATAAGATGACAGATTGTGAACTGATACACATTCATACAGCACTGTTGGAATTACTCAAATTATGTTTATTGATGCCAAAAGAGAATGTGGCAAAGCACGCACCCCAGTGCAGAAAACATTGCACAGTGCAGTGCTGAAGTGTGTTTTGCACTTTTATATTCTTAATCACGTGATATTTTTCAGCAGCCACTTTACTTGCTCTGCAAATTCAAGATCATGCTGTATTATTGACGGTAATTATTGTTTACTGAAAAATAAAAGAAGGAAGTCACACATGTTAGCAAAACAGCATTTCACTTGATTAGTAATTAAATTGAGAGACAATAATTTGTAAGGTTACAAGGGCTAAAAGTTTTGATAGCAAAGCACAAATGTGCTGTTCAGAGTTTGCTTGAAAATATTTTTCTCAAACTTTAAGAAAAGAGCCTTTAGAGAAGAAAAGTATTTAAATTGCAAAAGCTAGAAAGATTTTGATAAGTTTAAAAGCTCCAGTTGAGATGTGCAATTTAGTCCAGTAGATACTCATTTTATGAGGGTGACATATTCTGACTTTTATTTACTATTTTTAAGTATGTACTCAGCACTGGTGAGGCCACATCTCCAATCCTGTGTTCAGTTTTGGGCTCCTCTCTGCAAGAAAGACATTGAGGGGCTGAAGCTTGTCCAGAGAAGGGCAATGGAGCTGGGGAAGGGTCTGGAGAAAAAGTCTGGTGAGGAGCAGCTGGGGGAGCTGGGGATGTTTATCCTGGAGAAAAGGAGGCTCAGGAGTGACCTTATCGGTCTCTGCAACTGCCTGAAAGGAGGCTGCAGCCAGGTGGGGGTCGGTCTCTTCTCCCGAGTAGCAAGAGACAGCACAAGAAGAAATGGCCTCAAGGTGCCATGGGGAGGTTTACATTGGATAGCAGGAAATCTTCCTTCACTGAAAGGCTTGTCAAGCACTGGAACAGGATGCCCAGGAAAGTGGTGGCGTTGCCATCTCTGGAAGTGTTCAAAAGGTGTGTGGATGTGGCACTTGGGGATGTGGTTTAGTGGTGGACTTGGTGGATGCTAGGTTAACAGCTGGGCTTGATAATCTTAAATGTGCTTTCCAGGCTAAATGATCCTCTTAATTCTATAATTCTACTAGATGTTATTGTTTGCATTTCATAACTTAAACAAATTTGGATTGCCTTATACTTTTCTTCCAATTTAAATAGGCATGTAGGGCAACAAAGAGTCTCAAAAAAATTGGACCATGGCAAAAAAAAGTGAAATGCTTGTTGCAATTTGGATCCAAAATGCAGTTCTGCGTTTTTGGATTAACATATTTTCCTAGTTCCAGAATTTATTGAATGGATAAAAAAATCTGAGAAGGTTTGGTATGTAGTTGAAAAAAACCTTTATCATGCGAAAGAGTCTAGACAGGTACAGCAAATGAGGATGACATTAATTCAAGATTAGCTTTGGTGTTAGACTGGAATTCAAATTACATTAATATGCTCTCTGATTTTGAAAGAAATGGCAGCAGTAAATTGTAAATTAAAACACTGAAATGTTTTGGGTACTATGTCCAACTCTCTGGACTTCAGGATCACCAGTGTTTTAAAAAGCTTGTTCTTTAGTTGTGTTGATTTCTTATGTTTTTGTTGATGTAATTTAGTGTCTCTTGATATAATAAAGATTGTCTAATTAGACATAACATGTCCCAGTAATGTAAATTTCTACAGCTCTTAAGAAATTACAATGTGATTTTACCTTTCCCTTTACAGAATCTTATAATGGGACAGTTTGCCTTCTCACATATCAATTAAATTGTCTTTATTGTAACAACCTTACCAAGTAGAAGAACATGTTGTCCCTGGAAGTGCTCAAGGCCAGGCTGAATGGGTTTCTGAGCAACCTGGTCTAGTGGAAGGTGTCCCTGCCCATGGCAGGGGAGATGGAATGAGATGATCTTTAAGGTCCCTTCCAGCCCAAACCATGTTATGATTCTGTGATTGTGGGTATTATTACACTAACACTCTTAATTCCTGCTATGTGCTATATTAGCAACTTGTAAGGAATACCTCCAGTCTGTGTGTTATCAGAAATAAATAGGGCTAAGCCTGCATTCTGTTCTCCTACACAGGGTACGAGTTGCTTCCTGCGCTGGGTCCGAAACCTAGATGATGAGCTTCATGCACTTGTAGCTGGTGAGTCCATGAAAAGTTTGTGTTGCCTGTCTTGGGACTTTGTAAGTATTCCTCTTGTCTATCATCCCATTCCCTTTTCAGACTTCTGTAATGAAAATAGGACTGTGTACATCAAGGTTGTGTCAAAGTGATGTTTCAAGTAGTGTCAAGGAAAGAGTTGCAATTAAAATTGTAAGGCAAATTCAGTCAATTGTGGAGTTTATGTTCATCTCCAAGGACAGTATATTACTGTGTACACAAATATAAACTTGTCCTTTAATTTGCAGCTGTAGAGATGTGAGATAAAAATATTGACTCTTCCATATGTGACAGAATACACATGGGGCTCCACTGGGTCCAAAGAAAGACCCTTTTGCCATGAAATTTGTGTGGTAGTGAGGCCCTTCCCTCATGTGCATCTGTCCCGTGTTGGAACCGCAGAGGTCTCTCATCCCACAAAGAACAGAAATTTGATGCTGTGCTCCTGAGCACTGAAGTACAGATTTGTTTCAGCATTTTAAAACATTGTCTCTTTAGTGATATAAACCATACTTGGATGAGCAGCAAAAGAGCATCACTGAGCTAACAACAGAAATAAATAGTCCTGTGCAGTGTTTGTTGGGCTGACACACCACAGTGGTGACCTTAACAGTGCAAATCACAACCTTAACAAAGCTTTTCTTTTTAAATTGTTGCAGGGTGTCTAGCTGGAATTTCTATGATGTTTTACAAAAGTACAACTATCTCTATGTATCTGGTGTCCAAATTAGTAGAGGTAAGTTATTATCCTCCTAACAGAGGTCTTCATTTCATTTATTTTTTCAAGGCAGAAGAATGAACTTCAGAGGCTTTGTCAGGCAATTGCAGTAAAATACAAAGTTGTGTTGTGATGATGTTTCAGTATATGTGGGCCAAAAGGCAATGCTGCCATGTGGTCCCATTTCTTTCTTACTTTCTATTTTTTGACTCATTTTAAATGTCCCTTATCCACTGGTCTTCATGTATATTCTCCATGAATTTTTTAATCTCCTGACAACCCTTTGCTCTGTAGTTTTTGCAGATTTTTTAAATCAGAAAGTTTCAACAATGTCTGTTCTGCCAGAAACATAAATCAGACTTAGTCCTTAATTGCAGATTTATTGCCAAAAGCTACAGCTTAACTTCCTGCCTTTGTTCCCTAATTTTGGCATTCAACAGTCTAAGATAACTCAAAATAGCTTAGGTTTTAGTCTATAGCTGAAGTTGTTTGTCAGTGTACTTCAACTGATTGAATTCTCAGCTTTGGAATGAACTTTGTTCTAATTACTGTTCTTCAGGCTTGAATTATTTCTCTGAACTTGTTAAAATTAGGAGCCTAGGAAAAAAAATAGTTACAGAGTTTGGGTATGTTGATTATACTTTCTAATCAGCATTTGATTTCTTACTGTGATTTTTCTATACAATTGAGACTTAGTCTTGGTTAATTCCCCAACACCACCACTGGAATGAGTTGATAATGTTCTCTCACTATGCATCATCCCCAAATTACATATTTCTCCTGCAGACCTTGAAAGCCTTGGTCTCTAGCAATATTTATCTACCTCCATTACCAGAGCAGAATTCATTTTAAAGAACATAAAAAGAAGGAACTTTTTTTTGTTACATGTAAGATTAAACATAAAAAGGGAAGATACTCTCTGTTCCTACTCCTTACCCAAGTTCTGAAGGCAGGTAACATATTGGTCATATAAACGCAAATCTGCGTTACCCATACTGACTTTTAAAGCACCAGTTGTAAAAAAAACAGTATTATCTTGTATTGCTGATGGTTTTCTCTGGACTTTGAGACATCAAGGCTACAGTGAAATAAGAAAAGTGCTGTGTGTTCTTTCTTCCTTTTTTTTTTTTTTTTACTACTTTTATCATCTTGTGCAAGCCAAGGGTAACTGACCAAAGAGGCGTGTGCTGCTTTGCAAGGTCAGGCTGTGCTCAGGAAAATAAACTGTACATGTTTTCTCAGAAAGTAAAGTATGTGATTTCAAGCTGTTTAAGAACAGTGAATATTCACTTTGTTGGAATAGTTATTGCACTGTTCTTTTGCTTTTTTAAATTGAAGAATTTAACAGAGCAAACTTTCCCTTTTTTATCTGTAGGATCTGTAACATCCAAGCTGTTGCTAGTCCTGTTCTGTGCATTAATAGCCTCTTATTAGATTGATCTTGGACAACTTCTGTAATCTATCTTAATCAATGTCACATTTGTTGTCATATAAAAAATATATCATAAAGTCAACATGTTTTTTTGAAAACAAAATGTAAAAGGGTACTTTGATTTTGTTGCATTCAGCTTTTTTTTGTTTTTTTTATAGACTGTATATTTCAAAGGCATTGAAGCAGGGAAGGTTCCCTATTTTCCTCATGCAGACAGCATCATCTATGCCATTTCTACATCGATATGCTTTCAGGCAGTAAGTATGTTCTCTAACAGAACATAAACTTCTTTAAACCCAACACTGAATGAAATGAGGAGCATGGCGAGACAGTTGTATAGAAAAGATGGTGAGATGTAGTGATTCACAGCATCTTGCTCCTGCCTCCTGGGGCTCCTGCATCCTTGTTTTGAGTGTCACTGTGGGAAGGTAATTTCTAGGACTCAATTTCTCCTATGCTTGTAGCTGAATATACCAAGCATCAAATTCTTTGGAAAGGACCTTAAAATGCACTGACTCAGAAGATGAACATTAGTATATGAACTTCCATAAGCATGTGAAAAGACATTTTCTCAAGGAAGCAAACAATATAATACAATATTTTATGGCTTTTTAAATCAACTGAAAGTTTTCACTGTCAGCTGACTTGAATTAATATTGCCAAGTTGAAAAAATCTGCAAAAAGTAGTAAAAACCCTGAAGTGTTACATTAGAAACAAGCTGTAGTTACCATCTTTTACACTTCTCAAGTCAGCTACATGCCTTTACCCTCAGTCCTTTTATCATCTGCATCAGCTAGAAAAGCAACTTTTCAGTGCTACCCAAATAGCTCTACTGTTCTACAACATCTCACCATTTCTAGACCTTCTGCTGAAACATCCCTGCCTGAACTGCATGTTCTCTGGACCTCCATAACTGTGTATATTTTTTGTGCTCCCCAATAAACAGTATATAAAATGACCCTAAAGCAATATTCTGCTGTCTTGTGCTTAACAGGACAGTTAAGAGACACTCCTCCTCCTCATTGTTCCCGTGTACTTGGGAATATCTCTAGGTCTAGTATCAAAGTGAATTGATATTTTAGTGGTTGGGATGTGCCTGAAGGTCTCCAAAATACTGCTGTCAGGAACAATTGTGTGAGACTAACAGACATAAAGCTCATATGAGAAAAGAAGGAATTGGTTTTTTTGTTACTTAATAACTAATTGGAAAACAAATCTAAGACTAGAAACAAATTTCTATGTTTAGCAGGAAGAAGGAAGGAGAAATTATTAAAGGATCTACACTGAGGTGTTTGTTATTCACTATATTTCTGAGTGACCCAGAAAAGTAATGGAATAGAAAAAAGACATGAATTTTGGCTACATGACATTACTTAAGATAATGTAACATAAAATATAAATATGACTACAATAAATGGTGGATCACAAAATGCAGAGTGGGTAGGGGATAAAGTAGCAGGTAAATTTGACATCCACCAGTCCAAGGTCATGTATATAGGAATAATGATTGTTGTTGCTTTCGCTGCAATGAGATGTAAGTTAATTGTCACCACTGGTAAAAAGATTGTATTCTGAGAATATCAGTCTGTGCTGGTGGTGGTCATACAGAGCCCTGAATTCAGCTGAGAGCAGGAAAAATGAGTTCCATAACAATCCTTTTGCTGATTTTGGCACCTGTAGCAGGTGAAGCTTTTGCCTGACAGTGTCAGCTGGCCCTGATGAATCCTCTCCTTGCAGGCTGTCATGGAAGTTCAGAACCTGAGACCTTCATACTGGAAATTTCTTTTACGACTAACAAAGGGCAGGTAGGTACTAGGGAGTGTGTTATGGCTTGTCTAAACCTGTCATTGATCACACTCAGCTTTCTGTGTCATTCACTGTCAACAGCAGAGCCCTAGAAGTACATGAAGGCTAATTTCCTGTGGATTTACTTTGCTTTTCAAACAGTTTGCAGTACTCTTGAAATTCTTTGCTGCTGAAGTGACATTGCTGGGTTTAATGTAATGACAGGAGCAGACCTAACTCTAGTGAAGACTATTTAGGAGATGAGTGTTTTACTTGAAGCCTATTTAGTTCACTTGGAGGGTGGGATGCTTTCAGATTCCATTGGAACATGAAGAATCCTGTAAACAACTATACATATTGAAGAAATCACTTAGTATGTACAGTGATTGACAAGATGGAATTACTGTGGGTTTAAAAGCATTACCTGAAATGTCAGAATATCTTTTAAGAATACTTGAAAGTTTCAGTACTTTTTTATAACTGTTTCAGTTGGTAAAGGATTTTTTTTCTTGGAAAGCTACTGAAAATTTTTCACTGATCATAATCATAAATATACACTGTAATATCTTACTGGGTGTTTTTTCTATTTGCTGAAGGAATCTAAAGAACTTTCTTTTAAAAGTAGATTTTGCTGTAACTAACTTATAAAAGTACTGTTTAGTGAAGTGTACACTGCTGCACTGGTGCAGTGTGTGGCAGGAACAAGGCATCCAAATCTTGATGCAGATCAGTTTATGAACAGGATTATAAAAGGTAACGTCTGTAGCAGCAGTGAGGTCTCCGGGCTGTAAAAATAGAAGTGAAATCAGAGGCCCACTCCCGGAGCATGTTGAACCTACGCTCTCCGTGGCACTGTACACACGTGAGGTGATTGAATACATTGCACAATATAGCAGGAAGCTTTCCTTGGGATGCTTGGAGGCAGTCCTCAGGCAACCTCTGAGGCCCTACAAACATGATACAAGGAATGATGTCAGTGCAGATGTCCAATTTAGGCTGCGTTTTTTCATTTTGTCCTAATTCTAAGATTGCCTTAGTTGAAAGAGAGGAAGGAAGAGAAACTCTGTTCTGCTCATTTATTCTATCTGAAGCAAATCTCTGTAATAGTATTTTTTGTCACTCTCTCCTTAAAGACAATTTATTTTGACATTTTGTACACTTTTCAGTCTATAGTTGTGAAGAACAACAAAATGGAATTAGGGTGTAACACCCATAAAATTGACATCCAGACTTGGGCAGGCAGGGCCATGGTTTGCTCTGCTGGAATGAGAGAGCAGTAGTATATTTTGGTTTGACCTCTTTTTTGTGGAATTAAAAGTAGAAGGGGACTCTTCCCCTTTTTCATAAGTTGCAATATTTGAAGTATACTTACACAAACACTATTAGCCACATTTTTCAAATGCATTTTTTAAAAAAAATCTTTATTTCCTGAGGTGAAAAACTTTCAAACGTTGAACAGTGCAGTTTGAAGCCTGTATTTCAGAGATTTTGATAGTCTTTCGTTATATGAAAAAATTTTATTTTTTTGTAAGAAAATGAGTCGTGCATTCATGCTTTTTGTCTTTTCTTTTTCAGGTTTGCTCTCATGAACAGGAAAGTTTTAGATGTGTTCGGTACTGAAGCATCTAAGAACTTCAAGGATTTCACGCCTAAGCTTGACCCAAGATACACAGTTGTGCCACCAGAGCTACCTCTGGAGCTGTCTTGAACACAACAGTGTGGCTCATCATTGAATGTGATCAGCATTTTGTCCTGAAAAGTTAATTAACTTGACAGTCGTATATATGGAGGAGGGCTAGGGCTCCACTTCAGTATTACTTCAATGAGAAACGCTTTTTACCAATCAGAAATACTGAAGCTTTGCAGGGAGGTGTGGCTTAGTGATTAAGCCCCTTCTATAAGCAGAAAACATTTCATGGATTACTATAGTTGGTTGACAGTATGGTAGAATCCTGAATGAATTAAACAAATGAGTAATATATTTAGAGAAGTAAAAGATAAATATGCTTCATAATTTCAAAAATTCTAGTAGAATATTTCTTGGTAAAACTAAAAGTAATTCTTAATTTAGAAAGGAAGACAATTGGCACAGTTTAGGTCCAGAATTTTACCTGATCTTAAAAATATTGCAGTCCAGTGAAAATGCCTCCCTGGTTTTCTAAATTGCGTCACTGATTTGTCTCAAAAGAGCCACCACCTCCTCATTAGTTAAAATTGGGGTATTTTTATGCTGCTGTGGTTGCAAAATAAGGCATTCCTTAGGAAAAGAAAATGCATATTGATTCAGAAATCACATTCCAGGGCTGTAAATTCCACTGATGACAGAGATAACAGACAAGGAAAACAAGAAGGCAGTACCGGTGGCTGCTGCACGCAGAGGAGCGGCGGGTGTGGTGGGCAGCATCTGCCAAGTGGAAAAGGACACAACTGGCAGAGGAATGAACGAAACGTTCCAGCCTCTGAGATGGTCCTGAAATAGCAGACAGTTACAAAAATAAAAAAGCCAAGAACAAAACAAAACAAAGCAAAAGAGACACCCAGCACCCCTCTCCCCAATTAAAATATACTGAATCAAAATGTTTCTTTTTGAAAGGGTTTGACATTGTCACCTTAGATGGCATCGGGTTGTTTGTCAGGCTGCAGCACCAGCCGGCGTTTCAAGCATTTCTTTGGACAAGAGCTGACCCCTGAGGTTAGGCTGTTTCAAAACAAGAGTTTTGACAATCATATTAATAGTCTTCTTTCCTTGTAATTGGTGAAGAATGGTTTTCCATCGGGCCATCAGTCCCACGACTGGCACAGTTGCATTAAATTTGATATGATACTCAATGCAAATAACTACCTACACAAAGTCCATCTCATTTTTACTGTACTTATTTCTGCAGATTTGTGTTCTAAAATGGGACCTTGACGTGCTAATTGCATTTTTTTTCCCTTTGCATTTTAAGCCCTTTTTAAATTATAACCCATTCAGGTGATGCTGAATGGTGTTCATTACCCTAGAAGTTAATGAAAAGATAAACTATATTCACATTCAACAGAAAAAAAACTGAAAAGAGGTGAGATAAACCAGGGAAATTGCAGTAGGTTGCATGTATTTTAAAAATAAAAAAAGAAGAAATCAGTGTTTTATTGGAAGTCTTTATCAGATAATATGAATTGGACTAATTAGTAGACTCTTTGTCTTGTAACACTGTAATCCTACCCCAGCCATAAACATATTTTAATTCCTATTAGCTGAATTTCTTAATACCGAATATACAGGAATTTTTATCAGATATATTGTCATGAAAATTTTACCAATTTGTGCACGAAATCTGCTTCCTCATCAGCTACACTAACAGTGATGTTTGGTCACTGTTACTAAAGGTGCTTCATCCTTTTAAACATTAGTTGTCCAATTTAGTGTGAATAAAGTTTGGCAAGCTAGTTTATATGCAGTATTTTGTTGCTTGGAATTATATTAAAATTCCTCAAAAGGAAATAAAAGTTAATTCAACAGGAACTTTAAAAGGATTGTAAGATATTTGTAGTGTTTTTCCACTGGAATATGGTCTAAAATATTTGACCTTATAAAGTCTGAGAAGTTATATATTTTAGATGGTATATTAGAACTCACACACTATATTATGAATACTTTCTAGTGTAACTATATACCATTCTCAAAGATATTTTATAGATGGAATAAGTTTCTCCACTGGAATGACAATTGTGATTGTTTCTCTATTTGAGAGGTTTTTTGGGGGAAAAAATCTAAGAACTACATCTCAGCAGCTAAACAACAGTTTTGTCTATGTTTCTTGCTTCCAAAATTCACAGTTCTTGTTTCAAGTTATTTTCATGTAATATAAAAAGAACTTAAAAAATTTTAAATTATTTTTATTCAAATTGAATATATGTAAGAGGAAAAAAAAAAGTCCTAATGTTCTTCCCAATAATAAACAGTTGCTGCTTGAAAAAGTGACTTTTTTGGCCATGTTGTTAATAAGCTCTCTGGAGTTGTAAGTGAAATGGAGTCATAGAATCCTACAAAGGTTTGTGTTGGAAGGGACCTTTTAAAGGCCGTCTAGATCCAAACCTCCATGCCATGGGCAGGGACACCTTCCGCTAGACCAGAGCTTGCTCAGAGCCCCTTCAGCCTGGCCTTGAACGCTTCCAGGGGTGGGGCATCCACAGCTTCTGCGGGCAACCTGTGCCAGTGTCTCACCACCCTCCTTGTAAAAAGCTTCTTTGTTAATTCTAATCCAAGTGGACCCTCCTTCAGTTTGCAGGTATTAGCCTGGAAGTGATTCTTGGTGGTGAAGGAATGCTGGGAATGTGACCGAGCATTTAAATTCACTGCAAAATCAAGTCTTAATGCAATGTCAGTAAAAGGTAACACTGGAGCAGTTCAGCTGGCAGCTTCAGCACTGCGCTTCCGTGGGTGATGGGGTAACGTGAGTTGGTGTTACTGTTCCTTTTTCAAGCAGAGCAAAGCACAGCTCCAGATCTGCCAGCAGGGAAGAGCTGCACGCCCTGAGCTCTGCCTGCCCCGTGGCTGGACAGCTGGGCCGTATGTGACTGAAAGGCCAGTGCTTTCTGCCTGCTGATGTTTCTGATCATAGGATGGGTGTCTCGTTGATGACTCCAGACTTCTTGCAAACGTTTATTTTGCAAAAAGGAATACAGGGGTAGGCTTGCTCAGGAGTTGGTGGGAAGTGGTGGGTCAACATGAAATGTCACAGTTCTGCAGTAGACGTTTGGGTGTCCTTAGGGAGTCTGCTCAGGGCAGCAGTGCTTGGCTCCCTGCAGGCATCCCAGGAGGCTGCTGCCTCATCCACAGCTCCCAGAAACAAGCATGGCCTATGGCCTAGTTCTTCATCCCTCCTTCACCTCTGCTCATCCCGGTTTCGAGTCATTCCCCTTTGCGAGTTTCCCTTCCCTTTTTGCAGGCCACTGTGCTTTTGCCTATGTTTGAGGACATGGGAAAGGTTTTTTCCAGATACCAGGTGTGATTCCAGATAGAAGAGTCTATTGTGGTCTGAGCCCAGACTTACGTTCCAATTCAGAGCAGCTTGTGTGCAGCTTCAATTTCCAGCTCTGTCAGAGGAAAATATTTCTAGACAAGTGGTCCTTGAGTGTGTGTGCACTGACAAGGCACAAAAAAGTAGCGAGAAAATTGGTGATGATACACTGAGCTTTTAGTTTTTTTAGGATTTTTTCCCCACAACTACATTTAACATGGCAAGGAGGAAGGGCCCCAGCTCTGTATGGCTGGACTTGATGGTTTTAGTTGTCTTTATCAACTTATGTGGTTCTCCATCAGGGTTATGAGTCCTTGCTGTGGTGCAAAAGCATAGGACTAGGAAGATGTAGCAAAATTCAGTTGGGGTCAGCACACTGGTGGCTGTAGCTTTGTGCCTAAATATTGATCTGGAGGTTTCCATTTCCAGATTAGTTTTTCTGTCAGTTTGCAGGGGGAGGGTGTCTCACAGGTTGCTCCTTTGACAGAACCAATACATTTTCTCTCACACCTTTGGGAATGCAATAGAAAAATTTGACATTTTTCCTTGAGCTACACTGTTTCACGGATTTTCTTACTATTTAGTACCAGATCCTGGGTGTTTTATTTATCCTGTAGATACACTAACAGTAAGATTTAAGACAATAATTTTTTTCCCCATAAGAAGCCTAAAATTGCCATTGTGGGTATGTTGGCAAAATCACCCAGTGCTCTCCCTTGCCTTTAGCCACATTGAAATGGAATCACTTCACTCAGGACACAGCACTCACCATTTGCAGCTGGTGGACTATGTCCTTCAATCTCCATCAAACCAGGATGCTTGCTTTACCAACATGCTACTTTGAATGTGGTAAGCAGAAATGTGAATTAGAGCCCACTTTGATCTCAAGGACTTTTTTTTCCCCTGGCACAGGCCCGGGAGATTTCCACTTGCTAATTAAAATGGAGAACAGTCAGAAGAGTTTTAAACATTAATGCCAAGATTTTACCCAGGGTGGAAGAGTCTGTTTGGAAATCCAGGCAAATGATTAATCTTCTCATGCTGGTGGAATCCAATCGATGTTTTTTCCCTCTCAGCTGCCACAACAGAGACTAAAAAATGCTACTGTGACTTTTTGGAGCAGGAGTTGATGGGATAGTTCCCAGGACTGCTTGAAGTTTACAGAAGACCTAATCACACAGGGTCAGGAACAAAGGCAAGGCTTTTTTACTGTATTTTCCTAGTATTTCAGAGTGAAAACCTGCTTTCCCATTACAGGCAGTAAAAACTTGCAAGAAGAAACTGAGATGAACAGATCTAGTGTGAGAGTCCCACACTAAAGTGCTGCTGATTGCACTGCATTGACACAATCATAAAAACCCTGGTTCTAAAGAACTCAGAAATGTTGGTTTGCTCTTTGCCTATTGGCTGTAAAACAAATGAAAATAAAAGAAACTTTCCCCCTCACCATGACATGTAACTCAACTGGGAAACTCCTTTCCTATAACCATTTACAGGAGTTGAAAAAGTGACCAAAATGTCGGCTCTAACTATATCCAAAGACTTAATAAAGATATTGGCTCATGTGGTGCAATTCTTACTGCATTGCCATCACTGCCACGTGGGTTTGAGACAGTATTATCAGTGCATAATGTTCACCTAGAGGAGCTGTGGGTAGTGTGCAACAAGGAGCAGTCACTTCTACAGAAGTCATCTTTGAAGGCACATGCCTTTGATTTTCCAGCTCATGTACCAGGGGTGATGAAGAAATCCAGCTGGCTTCTATAACAGTACAGCTTAATCCTCTGCAGGGTCACAGTGACAGCTAGGAGGTATCCTGGAAATCAGCAGATGTCCTGTTCAGTCAGATGCTCTGTCCCACAACTGTCAGTGAAGCACAGACTGCTGTGGGTCCCAAAAGCAAAGCAGTGCTGCTCATGCAGGGGATGTCAGGAAGCAAAAAAGCTGGTACATGCCCTGATGGCTTTACTTCATACTTGCAGGCTTACAAGGATCAAAAGACATCACCTTTCACATGGGTTTTTCTGTATCAACCAGTTTCATCTGCCCAAGCACAGCCTGCTGGAACCCAGGCAGGAAACCAGTGGCCACAAGAAGAAACTGGGGATTGTTAAGCCCAAGGCCACTCACCACCACAGGCTTCCTCCGATGGCTTGGAGGCTGTTTCTCAAGGCACTACTGGAGTCAGCCAGGGACTGGGCAGATTAGACCAGCTCCAGCAAAGGAGACAGAGCCAGACTGGCCGCTGCCGTCAGAGCTGTGCCCAGCGGCTCCTGGCGATGTGCAACACACAGAACAAAGCTGCTCTGATGGAAAACCTCCCCTTTGATAGTGCCCTTCACATGCTGGCCTGCCTGGGAACTCAGCTCCGTGCAGTCTCTGCTGGTCAGCTGTTTGTGAGCATGACCTCAGGCTTCATGTGTCTCTGGGAAAGAGAGGGAGCCTGGAAAACAGCCTTCACGGTGCTCCTGTGGGAAGCTGAATGCTGAAGTCTTGCTCACTTCAGCAGGAGGTTCTGCTCACCTGTCTGTCCCCCTTTGGCCCCATGGTCCTCATTCAACCCCATGGTAACCTAGAGCTGTTGAAGATCATCTGCATCCCAGCTCTGAGGCATGTAAAATCCTAGGATGATCCAATGGGGCGAGCTCAGCCTTTTTGCTCAGCTGGGAACAGCGGTAGTGGAGCTGCCCTTCTCAGCTGAGGATGTGTTTGGCTGTAATGCTGGCTTTGATCTGTACACAGACAAGGATGCTGGGCAGGAATTACTGCTTGCTCCAGCAATCATAATACCACTCAGCATGGGATTAATTTTTGATTCCATGAGTTAGTTTTAAATTATTTTGCTTTAATAAGTTGGTGTGGGAGGAGAATATTCTCACAGAGATGAGAGTGAGTCCAAATAAAACAGTGTATGTAGCAATGCAAAATGATTTTCCTGGGAACCTGGGGGATCTGAGGCCATGTTTTCAGACATTAGCTCAGGTCTTTAGAACAAATCTTTGAGCTCTTAATTCTAAAGAGTTTTCTGTTTGACAAGGAAAGAGTGAGCTTTTCCTTGCTGTGTTGGGCACTGTTGCCCAAGACGTGACAAGTAAAGCACCTTATGTTGTCATGCATAAGCAAGACCTCCCTCCCCTCGGGTCTGTTCCCTCCTGCAGTAGGTGAGAGCACAGACTAGGTTCCTAAGTGACTTAGGAGGATCATTCTCCATTTTTGGAGGTTCAGCCTCAAATTATGATTCTCAAAATCCACCCCAGCTTCAGTTTAACTTGACAGTAGTGTACTCCTTTAAGACGTGAAAACCTCCAAGGACCTTCTGTGCTGCCACTTTTCCTGCATGGATTTCCTCAGCTGTGATAATGCTGGGAAGCCTTCTGCCTCCCACACGTCAACAGGAATGCAAGGGTCCCTTTGCTGAGGCCAGTCCTCTGGGGCAACAACTGGCCAGAGGGAATAAGGTCTGGCCCATTTAAACTCTTGGACATGCCCCAGGACCTGCTTGCTGTGTACTGGTTAGTCCTGGCCAACAAATGTCAGGGAGCTCACAAACAAATTAGCTCTGAGAGCCCACCTTTTTTGTCTCAGCATTGTCTCCCTTCAGTTCAGAGGTATGGATGCAGTATTGATGCATGGCTGGAAAGGTGCCCACCAGAAAAAGACCTGGGGGTGCTGGACAACAGCAGCTGAACATGATCCAGCCTGTGCCCAAGTGGCCAAGAAGGCCAATGGCATCCTGGCCTGTGTCAGCAATGGTGTGGCCAGCAGGGCCAGGGCAGGGATTGTTCCCCTGTAGGTGAGGCCACACCTCCAATACTGTGTTTAGTTTTGGGCCCCTCACTGACAGAAAGATGCTGAGGTGCTGGAGCGTGTCCAGAGAAGGGCAGTGGAGCTGGGGAAGGGTCTGGAGCACAAAGCTGATGAGGAGTGGCTGAGGGAACTGTGAGTGTTTATCCTGGAGAAAAGGAGGCTCAGGGAAACTTTTCACTTTCTACAACTGCCTGAAAGGAGGCTGTTGCCAGGTGGGGGTCAGTCTCTTCTCACAAGTAACAAGCTATAGAACAAGAAGAAATAGCCTCAAGTGGCACCAGGGGAGGTTTGGATTGGATATTAGTAAAAATTTCTTCACAGAAAGGGTGGTCAAGCATTGGAACAGACCGCCCAAGAAAGAGGTGGAATGAATCACTGTCCCTGGAAGTGTTGTTGGGGTGTTGCTTAGGGACATGGTTTAGTGGTGGACCTGGCAGTGCTGGGTTTACTGTTGGACTCGATGATACTGGTGGTCTTTCCAACCTTAATCATTACAAGATTCTATGGGGAGGGGCCGGGCTTCCCACACTTCTGGCACTGCCTGCTGCTGCTGCACAGAGCAGAGAGGCATGGAAACTTCATCTGGAGGACTGGCAAAGATTTCGTTGTGATTTAGACTTGTCCAGGCAAGGCTTTGTGCCTTTGTTTTCACAGGAAGTTTCTGATTCCCAGTTGTCGCTTACTGCTGTTAAAAGGGAGGAAAGTGACTCATGGAGTTTCCTATTGGCCTGAGGAGATAGGCAGGGAAATTACTTACCAGGGACTCTGCCCAGACAGCAGAGCGCCTGGCAGTGAGGGAAAAATCAGGCAAAGAGGTCTCAGATTCATTATCGTGGCTGCAAGTTAATTGCCTGAACCAGTAATGCACATGAGCACATATCTCCTGTGGGCAATCATTGTGGGAGGAAGTGGTGCTGCTTTGCCAAAGGCTGGGGTCAGACAGGGTGACACACATTTTATAGCTTTAACCTCCATAATTTACTGCACGGACAAAGCAGGAGGGGAAACCAGAGATGGATGTGCCTGTTTCCTCTCACTCCCCCCTTGGTCCATTCCCTGGAAATCCCTGTCAATTCACCAGGAAGTGCACAGACTTACAAGTGTTTTGCAGACAGGCCCCGCTGCAGCCAGGCTTCAGGGCACAGCAGCC
>JACBWW010000006.1:23607915-23817652 GCA_020086605.1 Lanius collurio | reverse complement strand
GGAGAGGAGAGGAGAGGAGAGGAGAGGAGAGGAGAGGAGAGAGGAGAGTCGAGTCCAGCTGCATGTTGCTGTAGGCATTTGCCATTTCTAATATCTCTTTTGAGCTGGCTGAAGTTCCTCCTTGTGTAGGGGCACATGAAGCAGATGAAATGCTGCTTTTTAGGTTTAATTGTAGTTTGGCCGATAAACTTTGACATTGTGCATAAAAAAGTGGATCAGTTTTAAAGGGTAGGCAGTGAGTGTGGAAACAAGCAGCTCTGCTCCTCTAGGAGAGATGGGGACATCAGCACATGAATATGGCACCTTTTGAGCAGATCAGATGGCTTCTGTTCCTACTCTCCTGCCATTCCTATGTCTGAGAAATTGCCCCTTTTCAGAGGAAATCACTGGTGTCTCATCCAGAGCCTTTGGGAAGAGAGGAGAGTCATCCATCAAACATGCAATGAGCCTGCAATGTGCTGTGGGGTTTGTCCTGTGCTCTCATCTCCTTTTAGAGGTTTTAAAGAACCGAAGAAAGTAAGTGTTTCTTATTACAGACACAGTTGCTTGTACTCTCCAGACACACAGCCCTTGCCTACATGACTGTCATGTACACTCAGATCCAGCCCTGATTCCTTCTTGGGCTTCCCCCGTGGAAGACGAGGAGTTCTCTCTGTGCTCAGATGCCAAGGCGAGAAATACCTCCCTATCAATAAACATGTTTCCAAAACTCGGCATCCAGGAATCCCTCACATCCCTAATTGCCCTGATGCCATGAGATGACTTAGGCAGATATAAAAATACACCCCCAGGAACACACACGTGCAAATGAACACAGGACAGGGTACAAAACGTTTGGGACTTTGCTTAGCTTTGTTTCATGTGGTTTAATTTGATGCTACAGTGAGAAGGGACATTTGATTTCCTTTTTTTTATTCAAAGGAGAATACAAAAAAAAATTTTAATAGAGATGAAGTGTGAATGTATTGCTCTCCTATAAATGCTTTATGAAATCTCCATTGCTGAGGGTTGATGCCAGTCTTTTTCTGATAATGGTACTTTTATTACAAATGAACCATAGAAAATAAAACTATTGAGCTAAATTATACCTGAAAAATATGTTGTGGTCAAACTAATTTCTTCCATCAATATACAGTTCCTTGTCCCTTCTCTGCAAACAGATTTTTTTGCATGAAATCATTTCTTATTGAAGTATTTTAATTCCCTGGGGGCAAAATTTTACCTTCTGAATTTTGGGTTGTGTCTAGATGAGCAAAGAAGTCTGAAATAGGTTTTGCTCTGGATCCAGCTTAGCCTGATGCATCTACAAAAGACTTCACTCCAGAAAGAGCTGGATTCCATCAAGTACATGAGCTGCACCTGGAGCCCACAAGTCACTTTAGAAATCTTCATTCTTCCTCTGTGATGGCCATAAAAACCTCACAATTTGCAGCTGTAGATAACACACCAAAAAGCAGAGATCTAATTTGATGCCTGTGCTCATTTTCAGGTGACTTGCCGGTGTGCAGTTTGTCAGTGAGTGCTGTCGGAGGCAGAGCAGAGGCTCTCACCAGATGGTTTCTGACCAGAAGGTACTGGGGTGCAAGTGGGTGCTGGTGGATTTGATCTTGGGGTATTTTTCAGTGCAGTGAGTGCCATGTTTTGTCTCCCTGAACCCTCAGACGGAAGTGAGCCACCATCACCTGGGTGGGTAAGCCTTGGGTTGCCCATGGCAGGGATGCACGGATCCAAAAGTACAGTGTCATCCTCAGGGGAGGGAGAGGACCTGTCTCTTGCTTTTGAGGGATGGACCCCTGAGCTGGAGCTCATATGGGAACAAAAGTACCCAAGAAATATTTCTGAGGTCTGGGTCTGCTATGCCACACTTCATTTGTGAGGTTTTGGTAACAGATGATCTTCCCTTGCTGCATCATAGAAGAGTGCTAGGGCAGACTCAAGCCCTGACGTAGGGACTGCTCCACAAAGAGTGTAACCATGGTCTCAGGCCCACATGCTGAGCCTGAGCTTCCCAGAGCTGCCTCTCCTGCATTCTGAATAAGTTGGGTCCTCTGCAGGACACATCTCGGGTCTGGTCCTTCCCTCCAAGGATGCAGCTGGCCCAAAGTGCCCCACCTTGCTGAGCAGAGCACAGAGCCGAATGGAGGCACAGCTGTGGTAATGATCCAGAGGGCAGAGAATCTTTTGCAAATTTTTCCAGGAGCATCAACAGTTACACCCATCTTGAAGAACTGTCTACACCCTTCAAGAACATACCTGGAGCTGAGGTGGGAGAAGTCAATAGAAAGAGTCTTTTACAATTTGTGTTGCCTTAGCCTCCTTCAAAATTAGGCAGCTGATGAGCAAAAGGCATTCATAGAGCTGAACTTACATTAAGAAAAAATCAACAAGCAAGATACAAGACCTTCTACCCCAATCCTCTGGAAGGTTTCCTTTACCATTTCCTACAAATCCAAGGGTGACCTTTTATAAAACTAATGGAACAACCAGTGCTGTTTCCTCCCAGCCTGAAAACAGGCTCCAGAAGAGGATCTCGAGTCAAGAACCAACCAATGAAATATCCTGAACCATTATGTACTGCTGGAAAAGCCTATAAGATTCTTTATGATATCACTGAATCATTGAATTGTTTAGGTTCAAAAGGACTTCTAAGATCATCAAGTCCAACCATCAATCCAGCACCACCATGTTCACCACTAAACCATGTCCTCAAGTGACACATCCTCATGATTTTGAACATTTCCACAGATGGTAACTCCACCACTTTTCTAGTCAGCTTGTTACAAAGTATGACCACAATTTTAGAGGACATATTTTTTTTTCTTAATATCCAGTCTAAACCTACCCTTATGCAGCTTGAGGCCTTTACTTCTTGTACTATCATTTGTCACTTGGGAGAAGAAACCAACCCCACCTGGCTACAGCCTCCTTTCAGGTAGTTGAAGAAAGTGAGAAGGTCCCACCGAGCCTCCTTTTCTCCAGGATAAACATCCCCAGCTCCCTCAGCCACTCCCCATCAGACTTGTGCTCCAGACCCTTCCCCAGCTCCACTGCCCTTCTCTGGACACGCTCCAGTCCCTCAATGTCCTTCTTGCAGTGAGGGGCCCAAAACTGAACACAAGATTGAAGGTGTGGCCTCACCAGTGCTGACTACAGGGGGACAATCCCTGCCCCGGCCCTGCTGGTCACACCATTGCTGATACAGGCCAGGATGTCATTGGCCTCCTTGGCCACCTGGGCACAGGCTGGATCGTGTTCATCTGACTGTAGTAAAGGAGGAAGTGTTATGAATGGATGATGTGGGTTTAGATAAATCCCTGCCTTTTGCCCAGGTCTCTTGCTGCAGGCAGTAGCTTTACTGCGGCGGCCAACATGCAAACCCACCAAGACCCACTCTCATTCACAAGTGCTTTAATAATGGCTGATTCAGTCTATTATAGAATGAACTATTTATTTAATAGACACAAAATTAACAGACATAGGACTTAAAACAGACTATTACCACACAAGAATTAGATAAAAAGAGACCACTAGTATTACACATGGGGTTAAAGGTACCATCAATTTTTCAGCTAGTGAAGAAATAATATAACTTAGGATCCAGTGTTTCTTACCATCCAATTCCTCATGGAGCACACATTGAAATAATTTCCTTTGGTTCCCAGCATAGTAACCATGGCATTTGCATCCAGACTCCGGGAAGAAGTCTCACACACTTTCAGGGTGTGTGTGTGGAAGGCTTCTGTCTCCATGATAATTACATGAACTTCTGTAGACATAAGAACCATGTCTTTTAGTCAAGAGTGTTTTTCATTCATCTCTCCCCACATTTACTTTCCAGACTAAGGTACTGATTCTTAGCTGGGGCTTGAGCCCTTTTGACGCCAGAGATGACTCTGGGCTGGACCTGTGTTATCTCTTGCATATGCACCAACCATCTGTGGTAGAGAGGCGGTACACACATCCTGCTACAGGAAAGAAAAGAAGAAAGAATTAGAAATAATTGTCAGAAATGAAAGAGAAATAGAACTCTTCTTTGCTCTCTGTGTTCAAAGAGCAAGATCAGACGGGCCAGAAGTGAGCAAGCCTGCTGCTGACAGACAGGGGAGAAACAGAAGTAAATTGTATTTATTTAGATGCCAATCAACGTGTACAAATGTTCAGCAGCTCTAACACTGTGACAAACCAAAGCCTGCAGAGCAACATTTTTTTTTAAATCACTGAATAAAAAGTCAATATGGCCTGGAAAGAATTGGAAAGATATTATTTCCTGGTTCCCATGGGAATGTGAGCTGGGATACTCTGTGCCTGTTGCTGTCAGTAGCAACTATTCTGAGAAGACCCTGAGTGCCAGGTTACAGCAGCCCAGCCTGGGAGCATGTGGGCTGGAAGAGCAGCTGAGCTGACTTGTCTATTTTAGCCTATTCCAGGCATCCTTGCTCTCCTCCTTAGGAAAAGGTTGAACCAGGGGGAAACCCAAGTTATACCCTGCAGCACATGAGAAATGCTGTGCCCTGTCAGAGAGCAGAACACCTTCCACCTGCAGGACTGACACAGCTGTGTTTTCCTGCATGGGCGTTGCTGTTTGATGTACTGGTTTTGTTTTGAGGTGTTTGACACATTTCTCTCTGTAAATGTTTATGGGATAAATGTTCTTGCACTGTAGCAGGTGAGAGGATCACAGATGACAGTTGAGAAGAACATCCCCCCCAGATCATGGGGAGAGCAGTCCTGTGAGTCACAGGACCATGGGGAAACTGCACGAGGCTTTCTGACAGTTCCTTGTCTCATCTTCTTCTTTGGAAGGGCTCCAGCTCTTTTTTCATTATTTCTGCTGAAACAACTTTTTTAAAAAGCCATAATTTTGCACCTTTTTTCTTTTTTTTTTATCCCAGAAGTTGCAAAGTTTGGGACAGGAAAACTTTTTGGGTAATTACCTTTTTTTAAAAAAAATCATGTTCAATGAGATATTTATTACAGGTACCTGGGCAAGCAGCAACACCAAACATCTTTACATCATGAAAGAGAAGCGAGCCAAGTTGACAGTTCTCCACTGCTCAGCAGAGGAGGGGAGGGATAGAGCAGCTTTGGTGGGTACCAGGGTCAACCCAATACATTCCATGTCCTATCCCCCTGCTCTGGAAGCTCACATGATGGCCACTGGTCGCCCACAATGTAATGCCCATGGAGATGTGGCAAGCCAGCGATGCAGGCCTGCCACAGTAGATTTGGAATACTCACAGTACATGCTGTCTTAAAGTCCAGCCTGCCCTGTGTTGCCTGTTGGTGCTGGGAGGCACTGGACTCCCCCAGGGCCGAGGTGGGCATGAGTGTCTTTGAGCAGGCTGCTGGGGGTCTTGGATGTTAAGGAAATGCAGCTGCTGGAAGAGGAGCCACAGGGAACAGGCATAGCTCCTCCTCTTCTTACTGAACCTGGTCCTCAGATCAACTCTCCAGAGTATCCTGGAGCATCCGAAACAGACAGCAGACAAATTCATTAAAGTTAGCAACATGTGGGCCCCTTACTCCCCTTTCAGCTTGGTGAGCAGTCCTGTGGGTTTTCCCCCCAGCCAGGCCTGTCTGTGAGTTCTGAAAGGCGTGTTGGGGTCTTAAGCCACCATTAGTCATGAAGGCACAGCCTTTGTCTCAGGGGAGACGGGGATTTTGAGGGGATTTTGGACACATGGCTGGAAGGCAGCATTAGGGAATAATTGTTGCATGCAGCATGCTATTTCTGGAAACCTTCCCTCCTCAGCAGTCATGTTTCTTGATTTTCCTTGATTTAATGATTCAAAGCTCCCATTTCTTTCTTTATTTGGACTCGTACACAGTGGTTTTTTCCATTTCTGCTTTCAGTCTATTCTATGACATTGGGCAAAGCTGTTCAATGTCTTTCTGTTGTTTCCTCTTTCACTCAATGTCCATCATGTCCTGTCTGAGACTTTTTTGAATGAAAAAAAGGATGCTTCATTTTAACTGTAAACATGTGGGTTTTGGATCAGACAATGAGAGCTGGTTTTGAATAAAGATGATCTTTCAATCTGCAGCTGTGCTACAGAAGAAGGTTCTGCTCTCAGGCCCCACTCCTTGCCCAGATCCAGTCATTGAATGACCATAAGATTTTGCCAGTGGGAATAAATGTTCTGCTCTGTTTCTGGTTAGACTTTTCCATGCTTTAGTCTCCTTTACTTTATGCAGATTGAAGTAGATATTTTTGAGATTGGGAGAAAGATGGTAGTGCAAGTAATAGTGTAGTCAAAGCCAAACACAGTTAATAAGGGTTGATGTGTTTTTAAAATGGCCTAGACAGAACCGATCCACTTTTCACTGCTTGGTCTGCTATACAGAGCTCATCCTTGGCCTGTGAGAGTTGAATTCTCTGGTTTTCTGATCATTGTCAGCCCACTGGTGATGGGTGCATTGAAATTACATCACCCAGAATGGTGGAAGACCAAGATTTCTTCTTCTACTGGTAGAAAGAGCTCAAAGGTTAGTAGTGCATAATTAACACCCTCATGGGAAAAAGCCCCAAAGGATTCCCTACTGCCCCATTCCCTCCCACCCACTACCATTCCAATACTATAAAAGCTGAATTTGTGGACTTTCAGTACTTGAAGGGAACCTACAAGAAAGATGGGAAGTAACATTTTTAGCAGGATAAGGGGTAATGGCTTTAAACTGAAGGAGTGCTGATTTAAATTACTTAAAAGAACTAATTTTTTTTTTCAATGAAGTTGGTGAAACACTGGAACATGTTGATCAGGGAAGTTGGGAATACCCCATCCCTACAAGTGTTCAAGGTCAGGTTGGATGGAGTTTTGAGCAACCTGTTCTTTTTTAAGATGTCCCTGCTCACAGCAGGGAGAACTGGACTACAGAACCTTTAAAAGGTCCCTTCTAATCCAAACTATTGCATGATTCTATGAATTTACAGTTAAGACAATCAGCAGTGAATCAGCCAGATGGCTCTGTGCCCCCTTTTGTTGTTATAGGACATTAGTGTCTCTGGACCCAACTCTCAGCAGGTAAAAAATGGGAATTTTTGAGCTGAACACTCTGTGACTGAGCATAGGAGGCAACTTGATGCTGGTTATCTTTATGTGAAGGCCTAGAAAACTGCAGCCTGATTTCCCTCTAGTTTTCAGTAGATCAGAGATACTGAAATCAGTCAGATTCTCACCTGATTTCTATGCAATTCACACCCCAAAATACTGACTTTAGAGGCATTTCAGTGGGGCAGTGCCTGCTGCAAGACCATGATTCAGATTAATGAAGTTACACAGCTGTACTGATAAGGGTGGGGGAGAGAACAGCCTATTTTCCAAAGAGGAAAACCCCCCAACTATAGAAATCAATAAATCCTCAGGAAAAAGAAAAAAAAAAATCTGTTTTGAGATCAAGTTTCTCTAAGATACTAGCTAGCCCCTGTCACTAATGTTTTAAGCAAATGATTTTTAAATCATAAACATTTAGATGAAGACCATACAATTTTGAGTAGGTATATGGCAGTGTAACACTGAAGACAGATCATTGTCTGAGTATATAAGAAAGTATTTATAGGTCTGTGCTCACAAATATACATACATTTTGAGAATGTAATTCTTGTATTTGTAATATTACTTCATCATGAGGAAACTGGAAAACTTTGCTCAGCTTCACAGAGCTGTAATACTTTTATGTAAACAACCCATTTAGTCCAGACAGCTACTTTAACTTCAGCTTAAATCCTGTTTGCTTCAAGCTTTGACTTCCATTAGTGTTCTTTCAAGTTAAGCATAGGCTTAACAGCTTTATTAAATCAATGCCCAGGACAGCTGATGAGAATTCCAGCTATAAAGGAGTCTCCAGTGCAAAGACCATTTCTTTGGTCTTCTTGTTGCCCCTAAAGCTGTTTTGCTCAGCTACAGGTGTGCACTTCTTTAACAGCCCATTTGGTGGGTTGTTTATAGCCTCGGGGGTCTCCAGTGCTGATGAATGTCTCTTCTCTGTCACCCCCTGCCTGCTTCCACTGCATCTCCTGTCCCCATCCTCATGGCCTCTGCTGTCTTATCAGCTTTGCTTTCCTCATACAATGTATCATCCCAGGGTCATAAATATTTCATTTAAGTGTAGAATAAGTATTGTCTATATAAAAAAAAATAAGGTTTTACCACATTATTATAACAAAGAAAACAAATGAGCCAATAATGACCATGGTCTCTAGAAAAACTGCTCTTAGAGCTGAGCAAGATAAAGCAAAACTTTAGGCAAGCCAAGACACGTTTGAACAAAGCCTGGCAAGTCCTGAGGCCTCACAGAGAAAGAATGAAGCCTGTGGTCTTTTATAGCAATGGCAATCCTGAATTTAATGGGATACAGGGCAACAGTGAAATAAAAACATTAAATAGGCTTGGTGCCCACATTGAATATTGAGAAACAGCACTAACAACCTATTGTTAGCCTGGTGATTCGTCTTTTAGGAGACCCTGTTCTAGGACATGAAGCACTACATCCAATATTTGTTTAAAAAGACACAGAGTAGTTGCTCTGCATTAAACTTTTGTAAGAAGTCCATTATCTCCTGAGGGAAGTCAAATTCCCTGTATGCTATGTGCCTTATAATATACCTTAGATAAGACACAGTTTTAGCTCTTGAATTTAACTATCCTTTCCTTCCAAGTCTGTTCCAAAATATTAAGTACATAGGCCTAAGCAGTGAACTTTGGGCAGCAAGATCTTTTATCCCCTCTTTCAACATATAATGTTTTTTTTGGCCAGTATTCTTCTTTACTATACAGAACCTTGGAGGTGTGCAGTATGGAAGTCCAATCAAGGCACTCTTGCTCCCTTTACAGAATCACAGAATGGTTGGGGTTGGAAGGGACCTCTGGAGGTCATCTTATCCAGCCTCACTGCTCACACAGGGCTACCTTGAGCCAGCTGTCCAGGTCCATGTCTAGATGGCTTTTGAATACCTTGGAGGATGGAGACCACAACCCCTCTGGGCAACTTGTGCCAGTGCTCCCTCACATGAACAAAGTGTCTCCTGATGTTCAGACAGTACCTCTTGTGTTTCTGTGTTCCCCATGCTACAGCATGACTGTACAAGCACTTCATGGAGATTCCCCAGACCCCTGGGTTTCTGGAGATGGTTTGGAGGATTTCTCCATAATGGTATCTTCCAGGGAATTCCTTGTTCACATGTTGGAGATCCCCCTTAAGCTCATTTTGCTAACTTTGTGGTCCCTTCCTTCTGCACTTGAAGTGGGGCAATCCAGGTTATGTGTATAGACTGGGGAATGAGAGGTGGGAAAGCAATGCCAAAGAAAGGGACCTGGGGTCCTGGTCAATGACAAATTGAGTATGAGTCAGCAGTGCCCAGGCAGCCAGGAAGGCCAGGTGTGTCCTGGGGGGCATCAGGCACAGCAGTGCCAGCCGGTCAAGGGAGGGGATTTTCTCACCTGGAACATTGTGTACAGTTTTGAGGTCCACAATATAGGAAAGACATTAGAGAGTGTGCAAAGAAGGACAATGAGGATGGTGAAGGGCCTTGCGTAGAAGCCATATGAGGAGTGGCTCAGGTCACTTGGTCTGTTCAACCTGGAAGAGACCGAGAGGAGACCTCATTGCAGTTACAAATTCATCATGAGGGAAAGAGGAGGGACAGGCACTGATCTCTTCTCTCTGGTGACCAGTGACAGGATGGCCTGAAGCTGTGTCAGGAGAGGTTTAGGCTGGATATTAGGAAAAGGTTCTTCACCCAAAGGGTGTTTGGGCACTGGAACAGGCTCCCCAGGGAAGTGCTCACAGCACCAGCCTGGCAGAGTTCAAGAAGCATTGGAACAATGCTCTCAGGCATTGGGGATGTTCCTGTGCAGGGCCAGGAGATGTACTCCATGACCCTCATGGGTCCCTTCCAACTCAACATCTTCTGTGACTCTGATTCTGATACACAGCCAGTTACTGACTTGTCCTATTAACACCCTTCTCACATCCTTTTCCCTCCCCAGCAGGACTGAGGAGAGCACCACGTGGGTCCCCATGCCCTTGCCTACTGCCCACAGAGCTCTGTAGTCACTTTTGATATTGTCCAGGTTTCCCCTGGCATTATTGTTTGTGCCTGCATGGAATAACAGCAGGAGATAATGGTCAGAGGACCAGACAAGCTCTGGCAGTCCCTCCACAACACCTGGATCCTGGCCCATGGCCAGCAGTAAGGCTCTATAAATGTTTGATTGGGTTGGCAGATTGGTGCCTCTGTCCTCCCCCACAGTGCAGGCTGTTTCTTTCTGATAGTCTTGCATGATTTAAGGTTGAGTGGACCAGGCCTTTTACTTGTAGTTACATCTGTTTCCCCTTTGTCTTTGATGATAGTGAATCCATTTTGCAGCTGTAAGCCCTTAGGTGAGGCAGAAGCCTTCACCCTGATGCCAAATTCCCTGGCTTCCACTCTTCTTCCCCTTGTCCAGAAGTTTTGCTTACCTTACTGGTGGGAGGTACAGATGCTGCCTGCTTCTCTACTGCAGTCAGCAGAGAAAGAGGGAATTTGGGACTGTAATTCATCTGCCCTATCTTATGTATTGGTTTTAGGGAGCAATAACATAGTCCCTCAAAGTCTGGTTTTCTCCAGTGACTGCAAAGCTGTTCTAGATACAGGAAAGTTATACTATTTATTTATTTATTTATTTATTTCTGATGTGTGACATCAGGGCTTATAAAGTAGCTGCAAATTAGGAACAGCAAGAATTAAGTCACGTTCTTGTATGCACTGTAAAAACCAACACGGGAAAAATGGAGATAAAAATGAACCCTGACCATGTAATCTTACTTCTGGTTTTCAGTATTTGAAAAACATTTTGGTGACAATGTGCCAGCAAATATTTTTAATTTCATTTTTAAAATATACTGTGTGATCTCTGGATTAAAAAATGTTGATGAATACAACACTAGGTGGCATTGTATAAATACATATAAAGTCTTGCACATTTTCTGTTTCAAAGGAATTGTAAGGTATGAAAATCTCATTGAAATATATAGGATTTGCTCACTAATTTTTTGTCTCTGGTCAATGTAGTCTGAGGTCTAGCATTACTGGAATGTGTGGAGTAGTCCAGTGATAAGCTACGTTTTATGGTTTTATCTGCTACTGAAAATCTATGGCTCACAATCTGTCTTTTATTTACATATAATATTTATTCTTGAACAACAAGAATACTCTTCTAGGTAATAAATGAGAATAGATTCAAGCCTCATGGCTGCTTATCTTTCATGAGCAGCTTAGAGTATGACTGATTCTGTCCCAAGGTGGCCAATGAGTTTCTGTGAATCTCCATTCAGCATTTCTCTTGTGAAATAAGTTTCACCTCCTTGTTTTTATGAACACTTGTAAGGTAGGTTATGTCTCTGAAGGATCACATCAGGACTGTGTGATCACCCCACTTAGTGTAAATGGGATTGAAATATTGATAATACCAAACAAGAGAATGTTGATAGGTCACATATGTCACAGGGGGAAATGAACCTGGTTTGTAAATGGTTGGAGATTTTGGGGTGTCTGAAGTGTGAAATGACTCAGTAGGATCACGTCCTCATTGGCAAAACTGGAGTGTGCAGAAAGATGCAAGGCTTTAAAGGCATCAGGGGAAACTTTTTCTTGGAAGTGGCAAAATTTCATATCTGTTCTGAACTTGGACTAGTGCTTAATAAAGGGTACAGGGCAGGAAAACAAATCCTCCTCATTGCTCAGGCCTCCTGGGCAGATTCAGGTCCTGGGGAAATTTATCAGCTCAACTGCTACATGGGAAATGGGCTCCTATGAACCCACGCAAAACTGACTGGAGTCAACACACTGGAGCCTTCAACAGCCTGGTCAGAAATTAGGAAAGTTCTCATGTCTTTTCTGGGAAATCATTATGACAGGATACGTCTCCAAAATGCCAGCACTCCAACAGTGCAGCAGGAGGAATTAGAGGTCTCTGTGCAGTAGCAGGGCTACAACCCCTTTAGGATCATGGTGAGATATTTCACATGACTGGAGAACTTAGAAGGTTGGTTACAGGCTCCATAGGAAGGAGGCAAGGAAAGGGAACTGCCCTATATGAGAATCAGCATTGGGAACACATCGAGCTCTGCCTTGATATGAGTGATAAGCCATAAACTGAGAGTTTGTGGGTCAGGATTAGAAGGTGGTAGTGGTGGTGTTGCAGATTTCTGCTACAGACCACCTGATCAGGTAAAACTAGTTGAGACCTTCCTCAGCCATCTGGAAGAAGTCTCACATTCACAGGTCCTGATCTTCATTGGAAACTTTAAGTACCTTGATGTCTCCTGGAGGAACAATCAGCAGACAAATGAATTGTAGGTGTCCTAAGTAGACATCAGTGTCCAACTGTGTCCAGTGCAGGGAAATGAAACCTGCAGGAATAGCCTTTACCTTGCTTATCTGGGACAGCTCTTATTTTTACAGTAATGAGAAAGGTCAGCAGCAAACCTTGGTGATGAGGAAAACAGGGTGGATCCCTTGGTTAGTCATGCTCTTTCAGTTAAGTTTTTGTATTTCTTTCATGCAATGTCACTCCCAGTGTCCCTTCAGATGAGCAAGATGTTGGATCTGAGAACTGGAGGTGGCTCAGCCTCACCTTGAGAAGGCAATACTCCTGAAAACCATTTCCAAACACATTAAGTTAAAGAAGGTGATTAGGAGTAGTCAGCATAGGTTAAAGAAAGGGGAGATTTACCAGACCAAACCAAGAGCCTTCTAGAAAAAAATGATGGCTTGATGGATAAGGAGAGACCATATGGCTCTGTTCTGTGCCATCCTCATAGGGAAACTGATGAAGTATAGGGCAGATAAATAGACAGGGAGGTGGACTGAAAACTGACTGGACTGTGGGGGAAAAAGCATTGTGAGCACCAGCATGAAGTCCATGAAAATACAGAAAATCCAGCGGTAATTGGTCCCGAGAAAGAACCATGGCTGATAACTGAACTGCCGTGCCATGTTAGTAGTAGTACTGCTGCTAAACATGGGGAATTTATTTGTCTTCACACACTTAAAGCAGTAGGCTTCCTGGGACTCATCCCACTGTAGATCCATGCAACCCAAACAACTAAGCATGTGGATTGCGGCTAGAAATCTGCAATGTCTTGGGAGAAAACCATCCCTGCTTACCCTGAGGGACCTACAGAGGCAGACCAAGGCATCTTGATGGTCCTGCTCATATGGGAGGAAGTTTACACGGACGATGCAAAAGAAAAAGTGATTTTCTAGAAAATTCTAGGGAATAGAACTGGTAGAAGTTATTTTGTTTAAAATAAGGGTTATTTTCCTCATGGTCAATTTTGTTATCTTTCTATCTCCCAAACATGTTCCAAGATTAAAAAAAAAAAGTAAAATAAAGAAAGAAATGCCTATCTGTATCAGCATTGTAATTTACCATTTTGTGAGATTGTTTATTTTAGTTAAGCTTTAAAAAAAGCAAACTCTTTAAAGCAAGTCAATGGTTTTAGAAAAGTGGCTGGGATAAGTGGTGATTTACAGTATGTTTTTCACAAGATGAAAATAAAGAAACCAAAATATTAAAAAAAATGTAGTTAAGTTGAACCCTTTAAAAGTCTAATTATTTTTTATTGTTGTACTTTAAAAGCTTAATTCAGTCTTATGCTCTCTGGAGGAAAATTAAATGCTGCAAGGATTAACAGACATTAGCAATTGAACTGGCCAAGGAAAAGTTTCCTGTGTTTGCCTGTCCTCTCCTAATACATTTTTGGCCAATGCATTCTGTTTTGCTGTGTTGATGGATTATTGTTCCTATTTCATAGGAGACAGTAGGGATATGAGAGAATGTTGAAATCATGGGGCAGTAAAAGTATATTAGCACAAAGACCAATTATTTCTATCTTTCATAGCCAGAGGGAATGGTGCAACATCTGTTCTTAGCAACCATGGAAAATATTTGGTCAACCTGCAAGTCAGTGATTATTGCATTGCACTGACAAGAACAAGCATCATGTGATTTCAGACATATGGAAGGTGACTGGTGGGTTGAATTCTAATCTGAGTTGCAGAGCTGAGACAAAAATTTACATGGCAAATTTGGATTCCTTTCTGCCTGTGGGATATTTTTTTATCTTTTTTGAGTGTCTTAAGCTCTTGTCTTTAACTGCAATAAGTGATTCCTTTCTTAGAAAAGGATACAGAGCCTCCTAGGGCTGTTTTGACCTGACACCTACATATTGCCTGCTTATCAAGCAAAATAATAATTTATGAATGCTAATGCATATATTTTCTTTTTTTTCACTTTGAGATAAAGCTGGTACCTGGTTTTGGAGGTGCCTCTCCTGAAATCCCGGGGGGAGGGACCCTGCAGGGTACAGGTCTGTCCCTATCCCTGTCCCCATGTCATGTGTGCCCCATACCTGTTCCTGATTGGGAGGTTTGTGTGCCCGGGCCCGAAGTGAGAGGGTCCCATGACTGGAGTCTGCCTGGGAACTCCAGTCATGCGGCTGGAGGAATAAAATAATCCCTGAACATCTACAGAAATATCGCTTCATCTTTCCTTCCAAGTCCATCACTGTCTTATATATGTTGTAAGGATTCCTCGCACTACAACAAATGGTGGAGAATTGCTGGCAAACGATCCCTGGGGAAGATAATTCGTGAGTAACTCTGGATATCTCTCCTTGCTTTCATTTTGATGTCCCATCTCTGAACGATGGAGGACTCATGGAAGGACTCACGGCTGTCTGAACCACAAAGAGACATTTACCTTAAACTTAAAAAGGTTCTTGAACAGCAATATGTAGATTTTAGCTTAATTCAAACTCAGAAAGAACTCAGACACTTTTTGGCATGACTGTTTAAAAACTTCTTCTATGTTTCTTGGGATTTGATTCTTACCAAGGACTTTTGGAAGAATGTTTGGACACAGTTAATTTCCTAATCAAAAAATATGCCGATGCAGGACTATTTCCATGAATATTACCTGATTTCAGAGAGTGTTGAGCAATATCAGCTGTGTCCTGCTACTGTATCAGCAGTGAACACGTGATCGAGCAGTGCACGCATTGCAGTGGGCTCCTGCGCCACCCTGGAGACCGCACGGCCCCGACTGCAGGCGCTCAGTGCATTGTGGGCGGCGGTGAGAGATCTCCCGTGTGTGGGAGAGCCAGTGAGGCCAGGCACGGCGGGAGCAGAGCCAGCGGGGAGAGCGGAGCAGCGGGAGTGGAGCCAGGAATGACGCGGCAGCGCGGGCCTGGCGGTGTCCGCCCTGAGGCAGCAGCGAGGGCGGCGGCGGCCGAGGCGTGACCCCTGCGCGCCGCGTGGCAAGTGACGGTCTGAGCCTCGCACTGAGAAAGGCAGCGGCGATTGTGGCAGTCTCTATGGCAACTGTGGTGAGCCACACCGAGCAGAGCCAGAGTGGAGTGGGGGCGAGAAGGGAACTGTGCTAGCCCATGGCCACACAGCCGACAGCAGCAGCAGCGGCAGTGCCGGCAGTACAAATGTGAATGCCTCACAGGGCGTGGCCGTGTAGCCGCGCGAAAGCCCGGAAAGCATGGAGCAGTCACACAGAACTCCAGAGGAGGAGCGAGCATGGCACCAAACGGCGGTGCAGAGGTGGCCGAAGGCGGAGCAGCCGGCAGGGTCAGCGTGCAGCAGCACGGCCCGACCGGACCCGCGCAGCCCCACATGCAATCCTGAGGAGTCAAGACCCCGTGACAGGGACGCGCTGGCAGCCCCAGCCCTGGCAGTCCCGGCTGCGGCAGCTCCGACGTGAGAAAAACCAAAAGTGAAAGCAAAAACAAAGGAACTTGGAAAAATGAAAAGGTTATCGCAACTAGGGTTTTTGGAACTGTAAAGTGGTACAATATAAAGAAAAATTACAGTTTCTTGTTGAAAAACGATACTGGAGAAAGTATTTTTGTCCATAAATCTGCTATTGTAAAAAAGAACCCCAAAAGTGATGTTCCAAGCTTAGAAGAAAGAGAAAGAGTAGAATTTAAAATTGTGCAAGGAGTGAAGGGCCCACAGGCCGCAAGTGTTACAGGCCCTGGGGGTGTCCCTCTCTAAGGTAGTAGACAATATCCCCATAATCCCTATCCTTTCTCCTATCCCACCTTCCCCTTTTACCCCATGTCCCTTTAACCCCCATATATGCCCAGCCCAAATTTCCCTTTCTGGTTCCCCTCACAAAACCAGTCTTTTTCATTTGCCATTAATCCCTTTGCAATGCTGATGGGGGGGATGAAAAGGTGGGAGGGAAGAAATTAACTGTCATTTTCTAAGATTCCAACAGGTACAAAAAGGAAAATCCCTTCCTCAGTTTCCATCTGAAGTGTGCTCAAGTCCTGTCTCCCTTCTGATACTCCAAAGGAAATCTGGACATTTGCGGACTAAAGAGAGTGGCTTCCTTTCCTTTGAAATCGTTTTGTTGTTTATCCAACTGTATTTTTCAATGTTCTTTATTTAATAAGAAAAGGTGAATCGTGGAGGTGCCTCCCCTGAAATCCTGGTGGGACCCTGCAGGGTACGGGTCTGTCCCTGTCCCTGCTCTAATGTCACGTGTGCCCCATACCTGTTCCTGGTTGGTTGGTTTTTGTGTGCCCGGGCCCGAAGGGAGAGGTTCCCATGACTGGAGTCTGCCTGGGAACTCCAGTCATGCAGCTGGAGGAATAAAATAATCCCTGAACATCTACAGAAATATCGCTTCATCTTTCCTTCCAAGTCCATCACTGTCTTATATATGTTGTAAGGATTCCTCGCACTACAGTACATGGTAACCAGCTTAGTACCTTTTTTCTTTTTTTCAGTTTTCACAACTAATAGCTGAAATAGTTTGTCAGTAATGTTTTAAGATGTTGCTTTTTCTCTTGCAATTGTCACATTGCTGCAAGGGCACAGAAACAACTCTTCTGGCCCTTAGTATGACTGAAGAACAGAGAAGGAAAGTTGCAGGACAAAAACCTCCCAAACCACAGTTACTACTTGAGGAACAGAGCCCTTGCACAAACCTGCAGATCTCCTGACCTTTTTCCCCCTTTTTCCTACCACTGGTCATTTTTCTATCTCTGCCCTCCAGGAAATATTTTACCTCCTGAACTGAGTCAAATACTGAAGTTGTAACTGATACAAGGGGTAGAAACTCTGGCAAGGAGAGTACTCTACAACATTTTTAAACTGTTTGTTTCAAATCAAATTCCTTTGGCACATAGAAGACAAATTTATCAGCCTTGTTTTCAGGATTGATGATGGAATTTTTCACACAATTTCTAAAGCGGGAACCTGGGCCTGTTGAGCAGCCCTCATGGTCCCAGGCCTCTCAGCATCATGTTTCCTCCTGGATTTAACATACAAGAAATTAATAAATAACAAGAAACTTTCTGATGTGATTGCTGTAAAAATGCTATTAATCTCCCCTAGGCTTGTATTGGTTTTGGCTCAGACAGAGTTAATTTTCTTCGTTGTACCTGATATGAGGCTGTGTGGTTTGGATTTGTGCTGAAAACATCTGGTTGACTGCAAATGCTTTTGCAGCTTTCCTTCATGTGCACAGCACTGAAATCTGTTTTTTTTTCTGTGCGTATCAGTTAAGGAAACAGGAGTGTGTGAGTTTCAGAGGGGATAATTTGAGATGAGAACAGGAGCTGCCCATGGCAGTGTTATATCTGGCCAGCTCTATTGGATATCATGGAGCACAGCAAATCCATAAGCCCATCACTGATCTTTTCTGCAGCAAAATTCTAGTTCATCAGATAAAACTGAAGATGCTGATGATCTGGGGGATATTTTCATTTTGACATTTTGGGATTTGGACCAAATCACCAATTATCAGTACAGCCAGCATTTGTCTGTGTGTGATTAGATTAAGCATAGTAATATTTTAGTCACTGGAGGTACCATTCTTCAAATCAAACATCAAGTCCTCTTTAACATGCAGTGAAAACATGTTTGACACTTTAACCATACAAAATAGAGCCTTCTCTGGACCCTCTGTGTGTTGTATGATATGCAAGTGCCCACAGAAATCTATGTATGGGGCTGAGCTCCCTGCAGCAGTCCTGACCATGTGGTGCATTGCAGCAGGTTCATGTTCTGCCTGGGTTTTGCCAGCACATTTGTCCTGATTTCTGGGTGTTATTACTCCTCCCAGCAGGCTGGCACAGACACAGTTTCCTATCCCCCAGGATCAGCATAGCAGATCCCAAACAATCTTTTCTGATGTTGTCTGCTCTTCGCTCATAGCTAGTTCTGCTTCTGGATTTATTTTTCATGTGCTGGCGTGGAATGAAAGAGAGTGTCTCAAAGCTTACAGCTGTGGCTCAAGGGCTACCTTGAATGTAGCAGCTTTGGCAGCCCTGTCACTCTGTCCTGACTTTGGCATGGTGCTTCCCAGCTGGGGTCTTTGGGTGATTTTGATCAGTGAAGGGCATTTGTGGCTGTAGAGGAGATCCTCTTCTGTACTGCACAGTCTCCATGTCACAAGTACAACCTGTGTATACCACAGTTTAACACTGCCTCTTTACCTGGATTTCCATGCAAGATATCTCACTGCTTGTAGGTCCACTCAAAATCCCCCAAATTCCATGCCTTCCTTTTGTTGGGAGGAATGGAAGAAGATGGGTATTGACATTCTGTGTTGTCCAGGGCAGGTGAAATGATCTCAGTCCATGATTGGGTAGAATTTGGCCTAAATCTTGAAAAAAGATGCACCTCCCTTGGGCATGCTGTGAGGAGAGCTTTCCTGTTTTCTTGTGCAATCCGTCAGGTACATCTGGCCATAGCTCAGCTAGTGTAAAAGTGCTTAGCCCACCATCCTGATGACCAGTCCTCCTCACCTCCTCCTAAGTTCTGCTGATGCAGTTTTCTCAAGCTTCAGGCTGCCAAAATGGCCTCTTTAAAGATCTGAACAAGCAAAATGCACTAAAAAATCTTAGGTAACCTTGGATACGAGCAGTTTTTGCTACGGGTTATGGACGGATTGTAACTGGCATCAAACATAGTGGGAGGGGAAGGTGGGAGCAAGTGGCCAGGGACGTGCTGGGACTGAAATCTCTTAAGCCATGGCGGCACAGCATGTCTGGCCGTGCCATTGCATCATGTGAGAGAGAGGACTCAAACAGAGAGGACTCTGGGGAGCTGGAGTTTAATTCTGATCCCTAGATCCAGACATTTTTTGAAGGGTGGATGCCTGCTGCAGCTGACCTGCCTATCTTGTCTCTGTTAGTGTACTGGTGTTTGATTGATTCATCACTGTTTTGTGCTTTTATATAATTAATTTTCCTTGGCATTTGAATGCCCTTTTATTCCAGCCCCTCAGCTAATATTCTGCTTCCCACAGACACATTAGTAGTGTGCTCTAATCGCAGATAAGTGGTGTGGTAAATACCCTGGGGGCTCGTTACCATTCACGAAGTTACTGTTTGAGAAATATGGTTCCAAATGTGCTGGTGAATGGAAATAATTAGTCATAGCCCATTATGAACCACTGCTCTGCTGTGCCCTCTGTGTGCACTCCACAACACGTGTGAGTACTACCCACTGGTGGGTGTTCTTTTTCACCCAGTGCTGGCTTGAGCTGGTGGTCTCTCACCAAGCCCTTTTCTCTTACTTGGTTCTTGCCTCATTTATGGCCATTGCTGCTCTGCTGGCTTGGTGATCATTCGTCTCACCATGGGGACACTCACAATGCTTTACTGGTAGGAGCTGTTTGTGCCAGGAGCCACCTTTCCTTGGTGTTCCTGAGCACTGAACTCTCTCTGGTGGAGTTTTTCTCTGGGAGCAGACTCCACAGACAACACTATGGATAGAATGTGATCCAGAGACATGATAAAAATTCCTCCCTCTGTTGATTTCACAGACCTGTTGTGCTGACCTCTGAGGTTACTCAGCTCATGTGTAGGAGCTTAGACCTTGGAGAATATTTTTTGGGAAAAAAATTATATGATAATATTTCAACTTTTCCATCAAATGGTTTGATGGGGAGCATGTTACAGAAATGTCATTTCCACAGCTGTTGCTGCCCTGGAAGATTATGGTAGTTCTCTCAGTCATTATTAATTTCTTGAGCATTTAATCAACTCTATACGAAGAGGCCTATGAGCACTCCACTACTCTGCATCTGATGAATTTGGAGTGTGTCAGCCTGGGCTGTTAAATAGCTGTGGCTGTATGGAGAGCAAGTCAAATCATGGCTCAGTAAGCTTTGTTATTACAGTAAACAGAAAGGACCTACTTAATCTGCCTTTTTTTGTTTGGTTGTTTTTTTGGTTTTGTTTTTCCAAGGTTCAATCCCTTCCCTGTCTCACTGCTTGTGAATGAGCGAGGCATTTTGGGATTGCTTGGAATGTCCTTCCTCTGTTGCTTCATTTGGGTAACCCTTTTGTCTTTGTACCTGGAGGCTAACTTACACCTTTTTCTTGGAAAGAAAGAAAAATGCTGGCTCTGGAGCTGGGTTGTGCCAGCTCTAATAAAGTGCCCTCTCACTTAGGTCTCTACATATTCTTTGTGAATACTGATTTCTCTCCTTGACACTGATGCATTTCTCTGATGGCCTGCAATCGAGGGATCTCAAGGTCTGGCATCTCATCTGAACCGAGCAGGAAGATCCTTGCTCCAGCAGTCATTGTGTGATCTGGAGGCATCCATGTGGCCTTTTGGCTGGTCCCCTTTGAGTAGCAGGTGTTTTCTCCACCTTGCTTGTCACTCAGAGAGAGAAATGGGTGAGCTCAAGGCTAATGCAGTGCTGAGGTCCACCCCTCAAACCTCAGCTCTTTGTAGCAGGTGGTTACATTATTCAGCTTGAATGCAGCACAGTTGTTTGGTTTCTAGGTCAACCTGCTGAATCTCTTACTATTCCCCTATTGCTGCTATTTTTGGCTAAAAAGCCCTATCCCCCTGTTCCTTCATTCTATCTATTTACAATCACAGTTTGAAGGAGTATAATAAAAACTTTAAAAGAACATTTATAATACTGTAACTATCAGAGGATACAGTGCAATAATTTTTAAGGCTTAAGGAATAAACACAATTGATTAATTTGATAATAGAAAAAATAGCTGAGTATTTTCCAAATAATGATGCCAAGATTGGCTTAAAAAATTATTTGTACTTGTGAAGACTGGAAAAAACTACTTTGTATAGTTTAAAATATTTAAAAGTCCCAAAAATTTTATGGATTTTTGCATGAATAATTCATCTAGAAAGTCACCCCAGAAAAGTGTTCATAGCCTAGTGTTCTTTAGCTTCTGGTGCTTCCATTGCCACTCACAGAGTGGAGACAATACTTCATGATTTTGTAGTTACTGAGGCGTAAAAAATAATGAATAATCACGTTGGCCATTTTGAAAGAGTCCGGGATTTTACTGTACAAGTGCTCAAACAAGATATTGACAAAAACCTTCCAAACAAAGAGTCAATTTTTAAGAAAAAAAATAGGATGAATTGGTGGAAAAATACAGAAGAACTGTTTTTGTAATGGATATTACTGTACAACTAATTTGACTGGTTCTATTTATAAAACAGATACAGCTGTGGAAAAGCTTTATGAAGAAGCTCATAAATATGCAACTTTTATTCACTTTTAACCCTGAATGGAGAATATGTTCTTCCTATTGCCAAACCTGTGTGTAATTTATATTTTTCTGTGGAAACCATGTAAAGCTGAGTGCAGTCTTCATTCAGTCGTAACACAAAACCAGGAGAGTTTTGTGGTTTTGGCTGGGGCTTTATTTTATAATTTGATTTTAATCAAGTATAAACAACCTTCTTGGCTGGGAGATTGGATCTCAATTGCCTTCTCCCCAAATAAAAAATAAGGGTTCTGGGTAGCTGGTGTAGATTGGCTATTCATTGACAAACCTTATCCTCACCTGCAGATCCATGAGCAACCTGCCCTTGCCTTCACCAGATACAAAACCCTCCCTCCCCTCAGTGTATCATCTCTGAGTAAGCATTTATTTTTCTTTTCTGTTCCATTCTCTTGGTCTGGACCAACTTCATAATTATTTAATGCTGTTTTCCCTCTTCAGACAATGGAAACCAAGCGGTTTGTCACCTTTCTTTGCAGTCAGATTTGCTTTCAGATGTCTGTGTTTTGGATTAAAAACAGTGAAGAAGGATGTTTCTTTGCAGTATTTCTCAGGGAGATTTAATTGCAAGAATTCATGTTAACTTGTGTTAATATTACCTTTGGCAGAAACACTGTTCCCTTTTGATAAATACGGTGTAAAATGATAGAAGGAGTTGGAAGAACCAACAAAATTATTATTCTGTTTCTGCCAGGCTGCTGTGTGTGAAGGGAGATTTCACAGATACGAAGTCCCCAAATGATCTACCGTGATGTCTGGTAAGATACAGTTTAAGAGGAGTTTTAACATAGTGGAGAACAATCTATTATTACTGTAACTCACTCTTCTATGGCTCCAGGCAGTTGATAGTTGCTTGACAATTTTTCCTCAAAATTCAAAGTCCAAATGGCATTCTGATTTATAAATATAAAAATACATATAATCACACACACACATACATATACACACATTTACTTATATCTATCTCTCTATATATATGTGATATATAGACATGTGTATGTGTTTATGAAATATATATTCCAAAGCAGAAAATATTAGCATCCCTGCTTGTTATTTAGGTTTGTTGAATTCACTCATCAAAGAAATTTATCCCGGTGTCACTCAAGAGGAAGCATCAGTAAAGATGGTCACTGCTAAAAATTCTCCTCTGCCCTTGCAGCTTGGACAGAGTTCATCTTTCAGACCCAAGTGATTGGATGGATGAGTGAAGGAACCTCTTGATATTTTGTGCCCACACAAAAACTTTTGATGCAAACCAATATGGACTCCTTGCTGCCCGTGTTCTTCCCTATCTGTTTGCAATCAGGGCAAAGCTGGGTAAGACCTTAATTCTTTGGGAACTCGGCAGACTTTGTAAACAAGATGAAAAATGATATTTGAAGGGGAGATGGGATTTCACTGCTGCTGGCCTGAGCAGAATGGATGGCTGCTGAGTGCTTTTCAGTATTCTGAGGACAATTAGAATAAACCAGCTGGATTTTCAGAGCAGCACACAGAGTGTCAGTTAAGCAGATCATTTAGGAGTGCTTATTGCTTGTTGCCCATTGTGAAAATTTTAGGTATTTAAGCCTAAAATGTTCTTGTGTAAAACTGGCCTTGCCTTGTAAAATTTTACATGCAATCCACTGTGATTGACAAGGCAGACGTGTGTTAGAAGATGGGAGCCCAGAGGCATAAACTCCAGAGTTCTCCAAGATCCTGTAGATATTTTCTTTTATTTCAGTCCAACTGTTTTCACTTACCTTCCTAGAGCTGAGCAAAAAAGATGTTTAACCTTTATAGGTTTTCTCAGGAGAAAATTGTAGCTGTTCTGATAAAGTAAGGTCTATGCACTCTTAATTCAATTTAAAATGAAAATATTAAGACCATTTCTGTGCTGGCTGCCCTTCAGCATGCATTTAGTCAGCTTGAATTCTGATTACAGGCAGTGCTGAAACCTGCCTTGTGACCTGCACTGACCAGTTTCATTAGAAGAGATTTGTGCATTGCTCAGATAAAACTAGATGCATATTTAGCTAAAAATAAGGAAGAAATGGAAAAGTAAAAAACCCTCTCCCAAACAAATGCCATTGTAAAAAATGTAAAAATGTTGTCCTTTTAGCTCACCAAATTATTTCAGACAGAGCAATGAATGATGAATAAATTCTTAAATTAGCTGGGTCTGGGCTGGCTTGCATTGTTTGGGAAGTCATGCAGTGTCCACATGTGGCATAGGGTATTTATCCTCAAAGTCATCAACATTTGTCTCTGTTGTTCTGTCAGATTTGCTGTGCGTCATGCTGGGGGCAGCCAGAGGACATGCAGAGACCAGAGCAATAATTCCTTGAGGGCTCAATTTATGCCAAATATTGAGCACGATTTTCCCATGTAAATCACAAAAGACAGTTCCTGTATTGGACTCTAGGAATATTGGTGTTATCAGCAGTGCTTTATTCCCCAGGCATCTATGTTTCATCTCAAGGAGTGCTTGGCTGCCTCTCAACATCATTGCAGACGCTGATGGTGTCCTTAAGGAAGTTCTTAATTCTGTTCTCTTTTCCAGCTCGCCAAAAACTGTTCTCTTCTGTCAAAACCCTGTTCTCCACCCCATGTGCCTTTGAATCCAAAATACAGAATCATAGTATGGGTTGTTTGGGAAGGGACCTTAAAGATCACCTAGTTCCAAAATAGCCCCCGCCATGGGCAGGGACACTTCCCACTGGATCAAGCTGCTCCAAGCTCCATACAGACTGGCTTTGACCACTTCCAGGGATGGAGCATCCAAACTTCTCTAGGCAACCTATTTCAGTGCCCTAGCATCTTCACATTTAAGGATTTCTTCCTAATATCTTATGTAAAACTACCCTCTTTTTGTGTGAAACCATTGTCCCTTGTCCTATCACTCCATGCCTTTGCAAAAAGTGCATCCCCAACTTACTTGTAGACCTTTTCAGGCTCTGGAAGGCTGCTAGAAGGTCTTCCTGGAGCCTTCTCTTCTCCAGGCTGATATCTGATATCTCAACATGATGCATGGGCTTGCCAAAAGAGGGGGGTCTGTCTCTTATCTCTTCCTCCAGCCCAGTCCACCATGCCATGGTGGTCTACCTCAAGATCTCCTGCAAACTTCGTTCTAGATTATGAACTTTCGAGGCAGAACAGCACCTGAACTTTGGTGTTGCAACTGCTCATCCTTGTCACCATCATGAATATATTGCTTCTGTGTACCTGCCTGCTTAGTGCCCATCTGTGTGTTGCTGACCAGAGAACTGAAATGCACAACTACAGCAGGGAAAGCCATTTGGGTAATTGCAGATTTTTATTTACAACTACGCAGTCTTGGCTTCAGGACACTGTTGGTCAAGAAACTCAAGGCATGAATGCCTCACTCAGCTTAAGAAACACAAGTAAGTTTGAGGTAACCTCCTTCCCATGGCACTTGTTCTTCCCTCTCCATGTGTAGCTGCTTTTTCAACCTTCTGCTAGAACTTTTACCAAATCCAAATTAATTATGCTTGGCTCCGTTACTTAATTCCTCCTCCTCTATGCAAAACATTATGTAAAAAGACTCCTCCTAAGGCTTTCTGTTGTCCCTTGTGGCTTCCTGCAGATCTCTGGGATATAATTTATATGATCAAATGCTTGTCAGATTTCCCTAGTTTGCAACATCCAGCTGTGTGCTGTGGGACAACACTTCATCCTTTGATTGTTTACCTTACTCCCTCTCCACCCACCTCCACAGGAAATCTCATCAGAGCATTTGCCACGGGAGTGTCAGTCTTGGAATGAGAAAAGCCAGAAAACACTTTTTTTTCTTCTAAAGCCAGGTCCTCAGAAATATGAAGCTTTTCCATCTACAGCAATAATTTCTATAGGAACACATTCCCTTCTTACCTGATGATTATTTTCTTGGTCAAAATTTTGTCTTTATTTTATTTATAATGGTGTTTTTTGAACTTTAAAATTATTGTTATTAGTAATAATAATAATAGCAGCATTATTTCATGTTAATTCCCAAACACTGTTTCATTTTATCTTTTACTGATGGCATACCTTGGAGTTTTCATTTTCAACATATATTTTATTGTTTTTATTTCATGGAGATAGTTTTATATTCTTCTAACTCTCAAAGATTTGCAGTTTAATAGCGTGTACATATGTCTGCAAGAAAATAAGTTAGTGTGGCCCCGTGGCTTACTGCTGAGAAATGGAGTTACTTAACTTCCATGGAATAATTAGTTCATTTTGTTTTATATTTCCAACATGCTCGGGAGATATAAGTGATTGCCTAACAGAGATCACCTCCAAGTTATTCCGCAGTAAAGTTGCTGCAGTTCAGGCTCTGGCATCTGTTTATCCATATGAGCTTTCTCAATATACTTTCTTGATTTGTTTAATAGAGTATGGATGTGCCTTACATAGCTAAATTACCCAGAGAAAAATACATTGGTGGCTTGCTGGTAGCTCTGCAGAGGTACAGTTAATAAGTAGCTGTACTACAGTGTGCAATTTTAAAGTTGAATATGCATATAATTGTGTTCCTGGATCCAAGTCAGTTCTGGGGAACATTTTGCCCTAATTTTAAAACCTATTCCTTTTAAAAGGGGTGCACACAACCTGTAGGGACAGAATAATTGCTTTTCCAGGGCATATTTCTCAGTGGGCTGGAGTGGCTAATGGGTAAGTGCAACAATTCAGATGAATGGGATTGCTTCCAAAGCAGGACTATATATATACAGTGTGTATATATATATATATGCATATACACACACACATAAACTAAAAGAAAGTAGGTTTAGATTAGATATCAGGAACAAGTTCTTTACTGTGAACATGATGAGGCACTGGCACAGGTTACCCAGAGAAGCTGTGGATGCCCAATCCCTGGGAATGTTCAAGGCCAGGCTGGATAGGGCTTTGAGCACCTTGTAATAGTGGAAGTGTCTCTGCCCATGGCAGGGAGTTGGAACAAGAGGATTTTTAAGATCTCTTCCAAGCCAAGCATTCTATGATTCTATGTTCCTTTGATTCCGTGCTTTTCTGTTTAAATAATCAAGTTTCAATGGTTACTTCTGCAAGTCTGGAATGAGGTGTGCTACAATTATACACTCTTCTCCATTTCAAGAATGAATGCACCTTTAGACAGCCTATTTTTCAGTCGCCAAAACACACAGCAAACGACATGATGCACAAGGGTGACTTCTGAATAATATGACATTATTAATGAGGCTGTTCTCTGAACATAAGTGCGGTGCTCAGAGATAGCCCGGCACAACACAGGGATAACCTGGCACAACACAGGGAAGTACACTCCACCTCAAGGCTGAACTATTACAGAGCCAGCTGAGCAGAAAATTCAATGCCTCCATGCTGGCCTCGGGGCTAAGGGTTAAAAGCTTTGTTTTAACTGAATAGTGAGGTTGCCATCTCAGTGCTGTAGCAGTAGGAAATGAGTAAAATCTTCGCCTATACTTATTAAGGAAATGAGCTATCCAGGGACCAGGTTCCTTACTCAATGTATGTTACATGCTCCTAACAGATGTCAGATACTGAAATTCCCCATGCACAGTGATTTGTAAGCTGTAGAAAGGTGTTTAATACTTTGTTCCCTAAATGATGATGGTAGGGAAAACACTTTTGTAAATATCCTTCCCAAATCTATTATAGGGACCTTAAATGTAACAGATTATATGAAGTTACACGTATAAATCTTATGGACATCTTGTACACTCTTGAATCTTCTTCTGCTTCATGGCTTTCCATACCTGGAAATTTTGAGCACTTGTCAGCTCCCTGCCTCTGTGTGTGTGCTGGCTCAGCTGCTACACCTGAATTGCCTTTGTGAAGGACATTCTGTGGCACTGTATCCACTGGATGTTACTCAAGGAGATGGATGGGACCTGGGCAGAGATGTTCAGGTGGAGGGGAGAAGCTAAAAGATGAAAAGATGTAGCATGGACATACGGGTTCTTCAACACTGCTTTGTGGCTGTAGGTAGCAACCCTGTCAGGACAGGCTCTTACTGCAATGCCCAAAACCCATACTGGAGTCAAGAATAGCAAAATAGGGTAAAACCAAAGCATTTAATCACTTTTGGTCTCAAATTCTATAGTCTAGTGATTTTTAGACTATTCCACCAGAATTCTAGTTCTGTATCATGATGAATTTTTGATCTGAGTTTTATTCCACATGGCCTGCATTTTGTGCTGGAAAAATTCACTCTCCATTAAAAGCTGATTAGAACACAATTTTAAAAAAGTCACATTTTACTGGTATTTATGAAGCTCTTGGCTAACACTTTGGTGTTAGATCTGTGGTTTTTAGTGCATTCAAGTGTGGAAACTCTATTTACTTGTCTCCTAAGTGATTATAGCTAGCTTGGATGAACACATAAAATACTTTTTATATATTTTATTTTCTTTAAAAAACAAGAATGCATAGGACTATAGTGGGCTTAAAAATTTCCAGAGGTGATGGAGTATTTGAACACAGCAGTGCCCAGTGCATAGACAGCAAGCACCAGGGAGACATGAGGCCAGGTAAATTACACCTGGACACAAGAAATGAAGTCTTCACCACAAGGGTGCTGAAACTTTGCAACAGCACCCCAGTGAACTTATGGGGATGTTCTCAGAAATTTTCAAAACCTACTGGAGCAATATGATCCCATTTGGTGCTGTGTTAACATTGAGTGTGGGGAAATAGAACAGATCACTGCAGATCCCTTTCAACCAACTCCATTTTACCATTCCACTCCTCTGACTGGAATGCTGAACGTAGGTCCATGCAACTTGAATAATTATTTATTTATATTATTATTTGGTATTTATTCCAAACCTGTTTAGACACAGTCCTGAGCAGCCTTCTCTGGGTGACGTGGTTTTGAGCAGATGGTCTCCAGAGATGCCTTCCCACCTCAGCTAGCCTGTGAATCTGTGAAATTATGTGAAAGCTGAGGAAAATACTCCAGGGTGAGTGGATTTCACAGTTCAATCTGTTTGAAAAGAAAAGCTGAAGGCTGGCTTTGTTATGGTGGGCAAGTGTCTCCATCAGAATAGGAAAAGAGGCACTATAAGAGCCCTTCAGAAGGAAAAGAAAAATATAAGGATCAGAAGAGGAGGCAAGATAACTCAAGTGAAAAAACAAATATCAGTCTTTCAGTGATGGCAGATTAACCATCACTTGATATATCTTTCACTGTTCTCCCAGGAAGCCTGATCTAGCCAAACATGAACAAACTTTCTGTTAAATACAAGGTATTTATTCCACTAGCAGATACAACCAAGTAAACTTAATACAGCAGGATTTACAGGAGGCTTGCTTGCACGATCTAACAATAATTATTGAAGGATCTGAGTTTGATAGCTGAAGGGAATAAAATTAAATACAGGAAAAATATTTAGTTCAGGCTGTTGCAGATTTGTGGGGTCTTACTAAAGCTTCAACAACTGTGTATTCTTAATGGTTGCCAAAACTACCTGTTGACATTTCATCTCTTTTCATTGAGGTCCAATTTACAAGCAAAGTGAGGTGTATTTGAAGTAATGAAAATAAGAGTGTTTCAGCATCTGCTTATGGGTGGGTACTGGAGCATAACCCTGTGTTGCAAAGGGCAGTATTCCCAGCGCCTGGGAATAGCATCAGTGTTTTGCACCTGGTGGGGTCTTTCCCTGTATAATCAAAGATCTGCCTCATACCTTGAAAAAATTCTCGTGAGGCTGTACACCATTCCTAAGTGGATATAATAGATTTTATCAGAAAAAAACCCCCAACTTTATGGAATGCATCTGTCTGTCAACATAAATATTAATGAGATGTTGCTCGGCTTCACGTGAGCACTACTCACTAGTGACACTGAAGATATTATCTGAAATCTTGAGATCTACTGAGACCACAGTGGAACCAGTGAATGTCAACAGGACTGCAGCCTCCACTGAACAACACTGACTCCTTTTGTAAACAGAGGTTTGGGGACTGAATAAATCAGACCCCCTTAGAGACAGACTGTGTGTCCTTTCCTGGCACAGTAAGAATACAAGATAAGCATGGTTTGTTTTTTAAGTAGTGCTCCTTGACCTTTCATTTGAACATTGACACAGGAAAGGGAAATAAGAAGATTTCCACCACACAGTTTTCTCTCTGAGGTAGGATGCTCATGACAAAGAAGTGTTGGAAACCATCTTCCTTAAACCCCATAGAACAGAGAGAAACTGTCATCACCATTCCAGAAGTCCTGGTTGTTTCCCAAACCCAGGGGTGGTGGTAACACTTTCCCTCCCACATACAAATGAGCCAAACTCCTGAATTCCTTCAACTCATCCTGCTACATTCAGCAGTGAACCCCAGGGATGGAGACATTCTCCAGGGCATACTTCAGCCAACCCTGACTGACTTTTCTGTGTAGAGCAATGAAAAGAGGGAGGGAAGCCTTCCTGCTGTTAGAATACAAGTGTCTGCCAGATGTTAGCTGTTTCAGAGGGTGACTGAATGAAGCCAGTGCTCTTCCCTAGAAATAATCACCTGGCTCAGTAATCACTCCTCATAGCCAGCTGTAGTAGCCAAGAGTCCCTGTTTGCTCAACTAGTCCTAAAAGAGCAGGAGTCATTCCATTTCTCTTGGAACTTTTCCCATCTCTACCAATTCAGTCTTTTGGAAGGTTAGTATGGAGAAACTGCCTCTAGTTCCTTTTTGTCTGTATCTCTTTAAGCTATTTCAGGGTTGGGGAAGTGACAATCTAGAACACGAAAACTGGGCCAAACACAAAAAAATCTTGACTTCTTCATTTCAGTAAATTCTGGTATTGCATTAGAGAAGGTAATAAATTCTGTGCTTTTTCAGTATAACTAAAGTCTTTAGAATGAAATTTTATCGCCTGAAAAATAATGGCACAGGCCTTATCCAGCTCTACTACAAGAAACTTCTCATTAGTTGAAATTGTCTCTGGGGTTTAACCATCTAATGGACACGCTTTTGGTAAAAAAATATATTTGAATCCTTAGGGCTTTCCTTTTTGCAGAATTTTTATATCTTTATGGGAGTAAGTAGAGATGATTTGAGCTAAGGCTCAGGCCCTATACAAGCAGACCTCAGAGTGCAAGTTCAGGACACGAAGCAGATGGTGGGACTATTGTTACAAAGAGTGGAGCGACCAGCTCCTGTCGCTCTCATGAAGTTCAGTGTTGCACCCTTCCCAGCCATGCTTTAAACAGATGCTTAGTAAACTTTTGTTCTAGCTCAGATGAGTATTATCAGGCTGTGAACAATGGGAGGAATAGTAAGGATCTTTTAAAAGAGAAAACAAACAAAAAAAAGCTCCAAGATCCTGGAAAACTGTAGGAATGTATAATTAAAGGGAGCCTGGTGAATGGCTGTTTGCTGCAGAGAAAGAGCAGTTTTTCCACTGTAGAATAAAAACATACTTTAGGGACTAAATGCATTTTTCATTTGGGTGATATAATCTTGTAATCATTCAATATCCACATCTGTTGTTCTGGAGAGTCCTGCTCACAGAAAGGCTGCAAAATTGACAGCACTGCATGTTTTGTCAAATTAAAAAGGGGTAAAAAGACCCTGTACTGATAGATTACTTTTCCTGTCAGTGTGTCAGTACAGTGTATCCAATTCTTTACCCTCAATCCTTCTCTGATAATGCTCAACTCTGTGAAGTAAAATGGAGGAAAACCCAATGGTTAATGTGCCACTGTGGAGATTCATAACTCTGATATATCAGTGAACAACAAAAAGGGAGCCAATTGTCATTGCAAGATGTTTTAAAAAGGCAAGGATTTGCACAGGGCTTTATAATACAGTACAATAACATTTAGCTAAATGGAGTCAGTCTTGCAGGGTGCTGCACAAGCAGGAAGATCAAGCCCGTAAAACAAGCATGCCCAATATAAAACAGAGAATTAACATACATTTTAGGATGTCATTAGGATTTAGGTTGGACATTAACTAACAAAATATAGCTCACTTACAAATCTACTACTGTTTAATGTCCCTGATAAGAAGTTATGATTCTAATATTATCACAGATAAAATTCAGTTTAGTACCAAATTTTGTTTTAAAGTGGGAAGGCAAGAAATGTAGCTAAAAATTTATTTAATCCTGAGATTTTTTTTAATGACTGCTGCAATAGAAACTTGTGCAGAATTAAATCTTTAGTCCTCAAAAACTAAACATTAAGAATAATTTTATATATACTGTTAAAAACTCTTAATGAGATTAAATTTGAAAAACCCCTAAAAAGGACCCCAAAATAACTCCCTTCCCCCAAAACACCCTAAAAAACCCAGTGTTATTTATTTTCTAGTATTCCGTGGAATATATTTGTTGAGCCTGGGATCTCATTTTAATAGATACCAGAGAAGGACAAAGGCTATTGCTAAACATTTATTAAAATGCTCTTCATGTTTTAGTTGAGAACTGACCAAGTGTTTTGCATTAAACACCTTCCCCCTTCACATGTCTTGTGAAAACCCTGTTCTTCCACTGTGCCCACAAGCGTCTCTTACACAGGTTGAAAAAAGTTTGACTCTCCCCCATAGCACCTTAAAATCAGTGAGGCTGTTTGAAGAGAAACAAAGTGTGTGAATAGGACTACAGTTTACACTGTCTGTGTGAATAAGGATACAATGATCTCTTAGAGGACATTAAAGCAGAGACAGTAGAAAAATGGTGTTGTTTATATAATATATGTATATATTTGTATATTTTCTTTGCTGGTCCTTTCACAGACTACATCCATTCTGGTGCTTAGCTACAGGGTTGAAATCTGGATATGACATGCCCATTCTTCATTATTCTAAACACAACTAAAGCTCACTGTTGTTGGAGAGGAAACTGGAGATGGTTATGATGCTATGCAGAATTGGAACAAATAAATATAGAAAAAATAGGAAACACAATTCAAGTGCAAGTCCATAGCATATAGCTCACCCACATGGTTACTTGTGTTTTTGGATATTTTCAGCTACCCCAGAATGCACAATGATGAACAGTCTTTGAACCTTTCCTGCACTGATTTTCCATTCAGTGTTTGTTGCATGAACATTTTCTGGTGTCATGAAAGCCCTGGTTCCTCTGAAGGCTAAAATTTCTGTTTTATTCCCTTAATTTCTTTGCATTCTTGTTCCTTTTGAAGTTTTCAAGCTTATTTAGGAAAAGTTTCTCTTGGATCTATGAGGGTTTTCTCTCACTCTCTACAACTACTTGAAAAGAAGAGGTATCAAGATGGGAGGAGGTCTCTTATCCCAAGTAACAAAAAATAAGACAAGAGAAAATGGTCTCAAGTTGTGCTAGAGGAGGTTTAAATTGGACATTCAGAAAAAAATAATTCCTGCAAGGGCTGTCAAGCACTGGAATAGGCTGTCCTAGGAAAGTGGTGGAGTTACCATCCCTGGAAGTGTTTAAAGGATGCACAGGTAGGTACTTATAGACGTGGTTTAGTCGTAGATTTAACAGTGCTGGATTAATGGCTGGACTCAATGATCTTAGAGGTCTTTTCCAACCTATACCATTTTATGGTTCTGTCTTTATATTTGATGAACTCATTTAATCAGCCTTGCATGGTATTGTCATACAAAAATATATGCTTCTATTTCAGATTATTCCAAAGACATTCAGATTATTCCAAAGACAACAGGAAGAACTGATTATAAAAAAATTTGCTTCTTTTCAAGACTTCATTCTTCCTTCAATAATGAGAATGCAATACTTCATTTTTGTATTTCCATGCAAAAAAGCTAAGCAACCTTAATGGATGAGCATCCATTCTGAAAGCACAGTGATTAGATTTGCCTTCAAGTGACATCATTGCTTAGAAGAAGTTTCCTTCATTATCATGCTTAGAAAATTGAAGGGAATTGGTCTCTTCTGTTTCACTTCCATTATTCAGGAGCTGACTAAAGTGTCCTCTTTTTCAGAAGTTTTGATCTCTTTCAAAGTCTGCGGTGCAAGGGCTGCAGGTGGTTAACAATAATAAGAGCTTAAACCACATTGGCTAAAGAAACTAAATATTGATTCTGAAACCTCACTGAAAGCAGGAAAGCTTTGACATTTCAAACTAAAAATGCGGAGTAGATTCTTTTTTGCACTAATGATCTCTCTGAAAGTGGTTTTACCCTTCGGAATGTGGAATGGAATCTTTGGGGATTTAATGTGTTGTATAAGCATGATTAATTGGACTACATACTGTCATTTAGTTCTCCAGGGTTGTTTTCATCCAGTAGCAGTGGGACCGGCTGTTACAGAACTGTCCCAAAACGTGTTATTAAACTCTGTGACCCTCCAAAATAGAGGTTGCATATGAACTGCTCGCTGTTACTGTCCTTGGCCCATTCTAGCTCTCTAGCTCTTCCAGATAGTATTTTGGAGAGGGCCAAAGCCATTTGACATGGTCCAAACTGCAATGGAATAATTTATTAGTGCAAATTTACAGTGCAGACAAATAATTTTCACTGCTGAGCCTTCCTTGTAACTGTTTAACTTACAAATATAGATACAGCTGTAGTGTCCAGATGTGCCATTACTGAATTCATTGATGCAATTTGTGCCATAATTTCATGTAAGCCTCTGAAAAATCTTTGGTGTTGTGGGATATGGAGTACACACCACAGGGTTCTTTCCAGCTGAGGAACTGAGGTATGGGGGAAATAAACACACATTCCTGTACGCAGCTACTTTAAGCTTTAACTCAGAAAGCAATTTTCAGATTGCCTCTGTGTTAGATAAAGCTGCAGGAGAATCCAAGGGACAGTTCCTATATACCAAGATAGAGATGTTTGTGGAGGGAGACTGAAGTCCACTCAGGCCATGGCTGGGTTGCACTGTGATCTTCTCTGTTGATGAGATGGGACAGAACTCCTGGCTTAGTTGCTGCAGCCACATCGCTGCTGTGGGAGTCTGCGCCTAGGCTGGAATAACTTGCAAAAGTTACATGCTAAGTCAGTGTCAAGCTCGGCACGAAAGAAAGCTTTTTCAGCCCTAGGCAAGAGGTAAGGTTGGTCATATGATGTCAGAGGATGCTGAGACAGACTTAAACGTTTAAAGTTTTATTCATGGAGTCTGTAGCTGATGGCACACACCACTCTAAAATTACAGCTGGAAAAAATACAAAGGAGGGGAAGAAAGAGAACAGCGTAAGCAAAAACTTTCACTCATGGATGACCAAGAAGAGGTGCAACAGAGTTTCCAATGAAAGTATTTTCTGGTATTCCTCTCTGGGTGATACTAATGATGATACTAATTTTCTGCCATGTTTTTCCACGGAGTCCCTATGCCTTTCACTGGGGTGTGTTCAAACTCCCTTCTGTATACTACTTCTTAAAACACTGTTTGCTCTGAAAGAGCCCAAGTGTTTCACAGTGAGCTTAGCCATGTATCATAAGTCTAACTGGAGATTCAAGTCTCTCTTATCCACTATGTTATTTACTCATTTATGCTTTTCATTTAAGGTAAACTTCGAGCTATAAAAAAAGGGGGGGGGGGGAAGCAAGGGGAAACAAGGAGTCATTCTTACTCTGGTGACAGTTTCTTCCTGTGAGAAACTAGAAATAAGAGTAATGTGAGGGTTTGCAGGTGCAACAGCATGAGAATCACAGTATGGAAACTACAGCAGGAGAACAGGTTAAAAAACTGTAACAGCTTTGGTGAAAGGTAATAGACCTGCAAGGGGAAGACAGACTACAGAACTTCAAAGAAAAGGTCCTGAGCAAGACAAGGTGAAGGCATTCTGAAACAACTTGGTGCCTGCCCTTCTCTCTCCACTCCAGCTGTGTTCTTACCTCCTACAACGTCTCTGCAAGAAACAGGTAGGAGCAACAAAGGTTTTTCTGAGTGGGTTCAGGTGATCATAACCATTGGCACAATAGTTCCATGTGCATCAGCAAGGAATAATTGTCTTCTATTACTAGAAATAATCTTAGATTGCTTTGTTAGATTTAATACATCTGTCTTCAAGATCTTACACATCTCTCTTCCTCGAGATTTATTAGATGTTATACATTTCTTATTTTCACAATCACTGAATCAACTTTTGTAAGAGAAGGTTTGCAACCAGAGATTTATTCTCAGGCCAGCTGTACCACATTTAAAAGTCTGTTCTTGATAAATCTGTGATTTCCTCCACATTGACTTATTTTACACCATCTGAGGATATAGCCCTCTGGCTACAAGCACTAGCTAACTGCTGTTCCAAGCCATAAAATCCATTACAATATTAACTTGGCATGTGTTTTGCACAATAACAATTTTCCAGGACAGTAAACTTTTTGAGGATAGTAAGCTCACAATATTTCCCTGGTTGCAGTTATATATTTCAGTCTGCTGCCAAGTGCTACAGATCTTCCTGAGTCTGGCAAAGTTCCACATGTTTTAACAAAATTGTTGTTGGTGTGTATAATTTCTTTACTTAGCATCCACTTGGAGATTTTTATTACTATTGGTCAAAGATGTCAAACTCAATGGAAAGAAAATCCCAAATAGACCTTGAGAGTGTCCCTTGCATTTTAAAGTGTGAGACTCCAGCTGGTACTGTGACCACTAGAGAAAGCTCAGTGGAAGCTTAGAGGCAGGAAGCTGGGAGGAGAGCAAAGCAGCAGTGAAATGATGGCACATGTCACTCACTCAGCAGACTCCCAGAATGTCTAAGCAGAGCAGATTTTGGAGGAATTCAGCCTGAGCAGGTTTGGGGGGCTATGAGAAACTTCTCTCAGTGAAAAGTGATGTGGGAGACCATGGCAGGGCATTTGCCTGCGTATATAACAAATGGCTGCTGAAAGATGACACCTTCTGCAGAGTGAGATGGCTTTGCTTGCTTTTTGTATGAGATGTTATTCTTTGAAAATACAGGTAATGAGGCAGGCCTGGGGCAGATTCAGCAAATTTGTGAGTGACAACTGGTGAAAGAAGCTGTCAGCTGTAGTAAATCTGTGTTGGGGTGGGGACTGGTAAATACTGCTGGATACATCAAATACTGAGAGGCTGATAGCAGTTGGCAGAAGCCTCTAATTTCTCCAAATCGAGCTGGACTTGGTTGTAATGACAAATACGCTAATTAGTCCCCAACAGCAGGAATGTACTTGTCAGGTCTCTGGTCTGCATGGCAATTGTTGTGCAGGATGAAAAGAGAGAGGTGGGGAAAAATGTGTTTGCATATACACACATGTACATCCACCCATCCATACAGAAATTGTTTGTGACATGTGACAAATATATATAACATGAGGTATTAGAACATGAATTATGCAGAAAGAAAGGGGAGATGGTAAGTTTGACTGAGGGCCTCACTGGCTGTTGTTGGACAGTGTTCTGCTGCTTTGCTTGTGGCCAGTCTGCTTGAACTAAGGAAATGTGAGTGATTGATTGGGTGCCAAACAGAGTTCTTAGCAAAATAGAGCAATGATTGTTTCTGGAGAAGGCCAAATCTGAAGAAAAGTCATTAAATCACTATGGGTTACACAACCTACTCTTATATTCAGTTATTCTCTGACTATGATTAAAAGGGGGAAGCATAATCAGAAGAGTGTAGAGTAAAATTTACTGTTGTAATTTCTGAGAATCTTTAGTAGTGTAAAGAGATCATCTCGCTCTCTTTATTTTTTTCTCCTTAAAACTTCAGTGAACTTCCAAAAGTCCTGTGTAGGGATTCTCATGCTGTTCTATAACCTGTGTTATAGAGTCAGGGAGGTACAGACATGGCTCCTATTTCAGGGCTGTATAAATAAATGATGGATAGAAAGAGATGATGTCTACAGCAAGCATTGTTCTGTTTGAGGGCAGGTACTTGTGGAAAATATGAGGATGAGTTTCTTAGGGTAAGTGAGTCAACAATGAACTCCATCAGAATTCAGTTTTCAATTCTTCAGCATCTAAATATTTCATGCTGTATACAAAACAGCCGTGACTTCAGGGACAGAGTTTGTTTTCTTTTTAAAGAAGTTTTCTGCATTGCTATTTTGACATTTTCTTTGGTTCCTTGTTGAGCAAGGGGAATTTAATCATTCATTCTCTTATCCTTGCCCGGGATTACAAGAAGTGACAGCTTGTTGCCATTTTCCTGCCTTCAGTCCACGTGAGACATTCAGGCTCTGAATATAAGATCAGTCTTGATTAGATTTGTACAGATATATGTATTGAGGCAAGCTGTATCTCATTCTGCACTCAGGTTTGGCTCTGCATCTCAATTTTTAGAATATTTATTATTAATATTGTTGCTGATTATCATCTCTTCTGATACTGAGACTGTAAAGCCAGGTTGTATTTGACTTTGAAAAGTCTATTCCAATTTGTACCACCAATTCAAAATTTCTATTTACCATAAAAAATAAACTTAGTATGCAGCAGAATAGAGCAACTGGACTCACCTATTGATAGATATTTTTTTTGTAATTTGACACCCAGACTATTGTAGACTCTAGCAGAAAGAATTCACTCTCAAAATTTGTTTGTGAGCACTTGAAAAAGAGATCTTGTCCTTAAATATTTCATATCTCATCCCTTTGCAAATCGCTTTAAGAACAGAATATAAACAAATTGTGAATGCAATAATCTGAAAAGTAGTTGCTTGGGGAAAAAAAAATGGGTAAGAGATGACTATCAGACTAGCAGAATATGTTACTCTGAGATCCATAACATGAATTTCAATTTTAATTCATGAGAAATTGCATTAAAATGAATAATAAGACCATATTAACCACTAGAACAGGCATGGATGAGCTGCTTTTTGTTGCTGTTTTCCTTTTGAGGGGGAAGTGGGACTTCAAAGGTTTTTTCTGAAATTCAATCATTATCTACTTAAAGCCTGAATTGCATCTAGGAAGTCTTAGAAGAGTCTTCATAGAAAAAAAAGGGTACAACCATAGCCTGGCCAAGCTCAAGTGAAGCCAGTCCAAACGCACTGATTTTAACCACCGAGAGATCTGATTTGCTTCTCTTCAGGCTTGAAAATAGGCTAAACTCCCCTTAGATAAGTGGTTACTATGTCTCACCTTCCACATCAGTGCCTTACATGGGAAAATACCAGGTAGCTCCCTGTGGTCCAGTTTTGTGCAGAGCAGAGTACACGGTAATAGCCAGGACCAGAAATCACTGAGACCCTGTGGGTCAGCTTCTTAGACTAGTCTAACTTCTTAACTATGGTTGCAATAATCAATCAGAGACTTCAGTTTCAGGCCCTGACATGAGTCTTACTCGGGGTCAGATTCCTCCGTTTGAAAAAGCTGTAGCTAGCAGTTTGTCAGAAAAAAAATAAACAAAGACAAGTTCATACACATGAAGTGGTTTTTGGTCTCCCAGTACATCTTAGGAAAGTCTACTGGATCCCTACCCCACCCAGTTCCAGGAAATTATTTTATAGCTATGCATCAGGTTGTGAGTCCAGTATGTCTCTGTTTGCTCCTGAGGTACACTGGGCCCCTGGGCTTGAAAAGGAGGGTGTTTGCTACTGTACTACCATTTTAATATTAATAGTCCTCACTCTGACTGCTGCATATCAAGTAAGCTCTGTATTTACTATGTAGGAAATATCTTCATAAGCAGCGAAAATCCACTTGCATTACAATGTTTTAATTCTTGACTTGTTCTGGCTCCTATACCCTGAGGCTAAGGAAAGGTACTTTTTGATGACTGTCAGAAGTAGCTGCCTCATGAGAAAGGTGGATGCTTTCTGCTCAGGATTTTAACTATGGGGGCAAATATGTCGACAAGTCACTCACGCCCTTGGGGCAGCCCTGATGAGTATAATGCATTTTCTCATAAGTAGAAGCTAAGCAGGCACCTTCATATATATTATCTGCCAGTATAATTAATAGATGCCTGTATTTATGTATCAGAGGTGAGTGGTGATGATAAAAAAATTGCTTAGTGTTCAATGTGTCAAAATATTAAATAAGACTCAGATACCCTGAGCCCCGAAAGACTGCAATAAATATTCCCATCTTTCCACTAGTTTCCCTTCTATCTGTCACACTCTCCTTTGTTCTGATTAATAGAATCAACCTTCTAAAGTTAAAGATAAGAAATAATTTTAAATGGTGAAGTAGGATGTCTGTAATGAATGCATATTCTCTTCAGTCCAGAGGAAGCGAGTGATGTAGAAGATTTTGGAGTGGCTTTCAACAGGAGATTTAAGCATGTAAACAGACTTTGTGAAAGATATTTTTCCCCCATCTCATCTCTGTTCCCCCTTTCTAATAGATATGCACTCATACTTTGTTCAAAACCTACGTCTGTTGTCTTTTACACTCATTCTGCACAGATAACGGTTTTCACAGATATTAGGGTGGCAAACCCCAGAGGTGTTTTACATTGTCCTGTTTCCTATTGTTCCTCAGTTTTTCCAACATCTTTGATCACATTGTGAATGTGTTCTGAAAGAAGTGCATTCACTCAGTAGCACAAGAAGGAGGCAGATTCCCTGCGGTCCTGGAAGAATTGTTCACAGAAGGCAAATCTTCTGTTCTGTTGGCAAACCTTTAGGTATCAGAGAGGTCTCTAAAACAAGCAACCACAGCTGGCAGTAGCTGCTCTTTCCATCTTGGACAAGAAATGCTTGTTCCGTAAGCCTGTCTGCACAGGCTTATAACTGAAGAGTCAGTTCACACCATGTCCTGATGCTACCCTCTGCACCTTTGCCATTGGGTTTAGAGGAAAATCCCTTGCACCTGTGGTCTCAACTAACCATAACGTATATTGACATTAGTTAAATGCATAATCTATGTGACCCATATTAACATCCTCAGATGCTTCTGGCAACAAGGACCATGAAGGTCTTTAGACAGAGACCATTAACTCACAACTGTTATGCTGGTGAAGGCAAGTTTATGTATTTTCAAAAGCGAGGTTAACTGCTTGTGAAGAATCTGCCACTACTTTGTTAATGTTTTCAGATAGGCTTCAGGCAATCTTCATCTCTCTTAGTGTTAGACACTATAAAGTAGACACGAGTACAGTTTAAGTTCCAGAGTTTTAATCCTTAGGTAGATATCCAGTTTTGGAAAAACCTGTTTATCAGAATACAGAGAAGGTATATATGACAATCTCAGGTACACACATCTACTTTGCAGACACCACCAAGCCAGGAAAGACTTAACTTCTTTACTTCTAGACATGCTGAAAATAAAAAAAATCCACCCACTTCAGTAATAAAGAAAACACTAGCTTAAAAGGAAGACTTGCCTATCAGTAAGTCACGAAAAGGAGGAGGACTGAGGGTAGCACCGCTTTCATGGGTTGGTTAAAGGGTTGACAAAATGTTGACCCACAGGGATACACTAGGGACCACTCAGGTAGCTTTGGCATCTGCTGTTTCTCAGACTGAGTGTTCTTTAAAGCCAATCAAAAGGAAAAATACTCGTGGTAGAAAGAGCGGAATCACTGAGCAAAAGAATAATGCTATCATTAGTCAGAAAAGCTGTCAGAATAATCATGTCTGGGTTCTTGATCTCAGTATTTAAACACCTGAAAGTTTGCTTGCCATGGTTTAACTAAACAAAATCCTTAACAGTCAGAGAAATGTAGGGCTTTCTATAGCTGCAGCCACTAGGAACACACCAGAGACAGGGGAAATCCCACACAGTGGCTAGTGCCAGGCTGGACTCCAAGATGAGAATGGTAGTCAGGTATTGCAAGAAATACAAGCCAGGGCTTGAAGTCAGAAAAATTAACACTGTTTTTAAATTGTTGGCTTGTGGGAAAGTTGAGTGACCAAAATCTCGGCAGTCAGAACACCATGGAAAATGGGAGAGAACAGTGGGTCCAGGCCAAAGCCAGGTGTTCTGTCTTCAAGTGTAAACCTTGGATATTGACCTGTCATTCTGAATTGAGGACTCAGGACCCCAACGTCAGTATTCAGACTGAGCAGTCATGGCTGTGTGAATAGAAGATGGTTAAAAGGGTTGAGACGTGTGCCAAATATCATGTTGAGCAGCAGAAAGCACACAGCTCACATGGCACAGTGTGGAGTTACCTCTCCCCTGAAATCCCGGGGGGAGGGACCCTGCAGGGTACGGGTCTGCCCCTGCCCCTGCTCTCATGTCATGTGTGCCCCATACCTGTTCCTCCTTGGGTGGTTTTTGTGTGCATGGGCCTGGGAAGAGATCAGGGTCCCATGACTGGAGTCTGCCTGGGAACTCCAGTCATGCAGCTGGAGGAGTAAATAATCTCTGAACATCTATAAAAATATAGTTTCCTATTGCCTTCCAATGTTCATCACTATCTTATACTTGCTGTAAGGATTCCCCATTACAACAGCACAGCTCACTCAGCTCTCCTGGCTGGCCTAAGGGCTGGAGTGAGGCCCTGGTTCCTGTTGCAGGACTCAGTTTCCTGGGACCTGACAGTGGCACTGCTGAATTGCAAAACAAAAAGCTCTCACCAAATTTGCAAAGATCGTTCATAAAAATGTATGTGACCACTGATGCCTAAAAACCAGACCTCTTATTTGTGTTTTCAGGAAAGCAGGGCACACAGCCATGCCTTAAGAGAGTGAAATCTGTCTGAAGCTTATCAAAATTATATCTTTGTAGCAGCATTCATTTTGAATGTATATTCTTTTATTCCATCAGTTGAACTGATCCCTGTGGTTCTCAGAACAAAGCAATGTGTGACCTTCATGGTGGAATTAGACCAGCCACAAACACCTTGTAGAACAAGAGTGATATGACAGTGCAGAATGATTTGGTACTTGTAAAGAATTTGTTCTAAATCTTTGGAAAAAAACAGGCAGAATAATCTATTTCAGGCAGTTTTGCTCCTTTGGGAATATACTAAAGCGGATTATGAAGTCTTGGAATGAATTCATTCTCACAGGACATGATTCTTTGAACATTGATCCTACTGCTCCAAATGAAGATTAATACTTTGGGAACAAGCTACCAAAAGACAAATGTGGAATTATTCCTTTTCTTTCTTTTGCTGTGCTCAATTCCAAGCAGCAGAGTTACCACACTTTGTTATTAATGATCCACAAGTGAAGTGCAGTAAATGACCGTATGTGAGCCTTGTCCTAGTGTAAATCACATCAACAGTCTTTAAAAGGACATAATTATGGGGCTGTGAGGAATCTGTGGAACAAATGTGTAGCCTGTGTGTAAAAGGAATATGTGATACCACTTGTCCTGGTCTTCATCATATTCATGAATGTGTGCTCTTGTCTCTTTTCTGCAAAACCTTTCCCTCCTGTGCTCAAGCAATGATACTTCATAGATCTACCTCAGTCAGCAATGGGTTGTCCTCAAGAACTGAAAACATGATCTGAAGCAATGGCATTTCAATAGACTGTGAAAAACTGGGTGGCTAATTAGCCAGAGTAATGATTTGTACTATGAGGAGATAGGGAGATTTTTCTTTTTAAGACCTAAGTGAACTAAATTTCCAACTTCTTTCCTTTGTGGTCCCATGATCTGGCGTGGTGGATATAATATTGCTTACAATCACATATGCCAGCTATGCACATTGTTTAATTGGCCTGAACCAATTAACTAATTTTAAGAATGGTTTGAAAAACTAACACTCATGTTCATGGAATCTATTAATTTGTCTCCTTGGAAGAAGAATTCCTTAAATTAACACAATGTACAGCCTACTCCTTTAGTCCTTGTTCAAACAGCATTTCCACTGATTTCCATATAACCCTGCCTTGGTTGCAAAGTCTTAGGAGGTACTGACTGGAAATTGAATCCAGCAGCTGTGCCATCTAAAAGCAAACTGGGAAATATCCACAATGCTTGTTTTTCTGAGGAAACATGGTGATTTTTTTACAAAATTGGAATAGAAAGTTGAAATCCACCTTGAAAGAAATTCACAGGATTTTCCTGCCTCACAGTAAGTGTTCAATTATGGCTTGATGTTTTCATATGACGCCACAAGTGGCTAGTAATTTACGGGACTTATCTTGAAAATTGATAAATATCCTCAGTCCCAGTTAAAGGCAGTGGTATGGATGTAGAAGATGATTAATACCAAAAAGCATGGAGCTCCTGCTTGTTGATGTTTTAAAGTCACATTGTTTTCAAGCTCCTACCATGACCAAGAATTGCTCTTGAAGAGACACTCCTGAATTATCTCCTGTCTTATCTCTTTCTTTTTCACAGCAATCTTATTTAACCACGACTGATGTTAAGCCATATCCCTCAAGAACAGCTAAAGGACAAACTGTCTGAAGAACCATAAAAATAATAAATCCTACTTTTAAATGTCAACCCTAAATAAACATCTTAAAGATCATTTAGCTTGTTTTTAAATTATAAGGAATAATAGAATTTTGCAGAAAACCAGCCTCTATGACATTTCTTTATACTTCATATTAACATCAAATAAGCAGATTTCAGGAGTGAAACTGAACTTTCTGTTCTCCCATGTGGTTACTGCTGGGTATTCAAAACAGCTGTAGCTTCTCCTGAAAACCAGCGGCCTCTTTGAGTCTTAAAAATTTCCCCCTCCCCACGCCATCCCCACTTTTTTATGCTAAACAAGTTATTGGATTTTAAACTTCATAATCCATATTACTATTTATATTTCAATTTTCTGAAATTATTGTCTTAATTTCTCTTTTTTCTTGAGCCTCTTGCTTCACATTACATTCTGTATGATGCCATCCGCTGATTGATTTATGAATGTTTCTCTCCAGAGCAAAAACTCAATTTGCCTTTTTTATGGACAAAATTTCAATACCCTGGTGTTAGATTTGAATATTCTCTCATCCATACTGATCTAATAAGTATTTCTGTCTTATGGAAGCTAAGGATGCTTGCAGTAAATTCTGTTCTGGCAAGGGCATTCCCTGGAGTGTTCATAAAATTTCAATGGTTATATTCCCTTCTTACTTAAAGTAAGGCAAAATAGTTGGCAATAAAACCAGGAAAGGACATCTATACCTCATCAGAGGGATTATCTTGATGAAACCCTAAGTCAGGAAATAGAGCGGTGTTTTAAATGGAATAATTCTGTCCTGAAACTTTTGGTGTATCAGAGATATTTACATCTCTGCTGTATAGTCAGACCACACATCTTCATTTTGATCTTCAAAACATTGTAGTCTGGGTCCTTTCCCCCCTTACTTCACAATCAGGAGAGACATAATACTGCTATTTCTCTGAGTCCTAATAGGATTTCCCAGCTGCTAAGCTTGGCTTGCAGATGCTCTCAGAGACTCTGAGTCCCCACCCTCCCACTGAACCTCTTGTGTATTTTTTCTCCGGACTCTTGACACTCCACCCACAGCCTGGATGTTTGTACAGCATCTTTCTCACATTTACCTCATTATTTTCTCTTAGTTTTATTTGTTTCTCTCCATTATCAATCTTTTATTTTTCCTTTTCTCACAAGATCTTCTTGCGAGAGACCCGTGAGTCCACTCCCACATCTTTTTTCCCTGCTTGCCTTCTGCCCACGAGGCCCATTCCTATGCAGCCAGCATCCCTACTTTTGGCATAGCCTTTTGAGCATTGGATTCACTCCTGTAGAAGATACACTGTTGGAACCAGGTGCAGCTGGGGATTCCTGTTTATTTTTTGTAGAGAATCATGAATACCATCTCCTGCCCACTGAATATCCCCATGGTGAAGAAGAGTGGTGAGCATTTGTTTTCCTCTGGGATAGGATACTACTGTGGTTTTAATCTCTCCAGTGGTTCCCTCAGGGATGAGAAGGGGAGGGACAGGACCAGACCCTGCACATTCCTGTCCCCTGTGTGGCTGATGACTAGTAGCAGAGCATCAGAGTTATTCTGCTGGCAGGTTGTGCCTATTAGTTGAGGTGCCAAAATGCTTAGAGCAGCTTTCCAGAACAAGAGAAGCCACGGACTGGCACAGAGGATAGACTGAAGGGAACCAAAGCCCTTTGCTTAGGGGTGAGATACAGTTCTTAGGGAAGTTCCCCTTCACTCTTTCACTTATGCAAGGAGAAGAAGCTGGCCTTCTTATCTTTCTGTTTAGCACTAGTTATTTGACTTCAACTGTCTAATGAGTCCATTTCAAGTGTTTGGTTCCTGGTGACTGATACCACCCTTGGAGACATGATGCTAATGAAAGCAGATCCTTGTACTGTGTAAATCCACACAGGGTTCCTGCCTTCACCACAAGTACACTGGCCAAGTGCATAAAGTCCCTGGGAGATGCAAGTCAGTTACCATGAGCTCCCTGCAAATTGCCTTTCCTATCTCAAAGTGGTTGTAAATTTGAGATTGGAGAGTGTAAATGTGGTTTGCTCTACTAATTCCCTTAGGGAACAAAAGAATTTGAATAGGTAATGAAGTATTCAGTGATTTTGCTGTTTTCTACCTCCTGCCAGTTGTTTATTTCACTGAAAGCCAGCATGTATGCTGGGCTTCTCTGATGTCTTTATATTTTTTTTGTGGGGCTACATGTTTGGGACAGAGCGTACCAGGTTTTTTAGACTGGTCTGTTGTTGAGGAACTTGTAGTATTTCAGGTCTGTACCTGTATCTGGGACACAGGAGGATATAAAGGTCCGTGTTGTGTATGTGGATGAACTCAGAGTCATCCATTTCTTTTATATCATACCTAAAATTATCTTTTTTTTTCTCAGATGTTAGCACATACTCTTGTCTCTGTGACTCACTTGATCTACTCAGATTAAGATAATGAGATAAAGGAAATATGTGTCATTTTGTTCACAATTATGCAACTACTCTAGTCACTGCAAAACACACCTCGATTGTCATAAGGTCCTTGTGGAATTATAGCATTGAGGTGTGAAAAAAAAAGAAGGCGAAAACAAGCCATCATCGTGTTAAAGACTTCTGTGGCTGAGCAGAAACACATGTATTTTTTCTGCTTCGGGTAGCTGAAAATCATCACTTTTGCTGACAACATAGTGCTCACCATCTTTATTAGCTAACCTATGAAGATCTGAGTATGCAGGGAAATTCTTTTTTGGTTTGTACTTGACTAGGAGCTGTCAGAGGCTTTTCTTTCTACCCTCCACTCCTGTCAAGTGGGAATTAGTTTCAGGAGCTGAACCAGCTCCTTTGCTCCAGAGTGCCACCCATCTGGGACACACAGCGCTTTGGGCACTGCTGCACTGGGCAGCAACTTGATAAAGCAAAGTAGCAGCAGGTTTTCACAGGCAGCTGAAGCCTTTCCAGAGCTGAGAAGGAGAAACATGTTTGATCTGACTGATAGGTGAGAATTTTCATTTGGGTATAGACGGACTCAATTTCCTTCTTTTCCCAAGGAGATTTTAATGCTCAGCTCTGTGTTCAGAGCTGTATGACTGCACTAATCAAGCACTGGACTGGAAACATTTGGTAACTGTCTGTCCCTTCTGTCTCTGTAAAGGCTTTCCCCAAGGTCCTTAGGACAATCTGGCTTCTTGTACAAACATATGCAAATAATTTTTTGTGATTCTGTACACAGCTACAGCAATTGTCCTGCTGGTCTGTAGCAGACACAAAACCACTGTCTGCTCTAGTTCCTTAATCAGCAGAAGGGCTTATATGGGAAAATGTAACAAAATTTTCCAATTAAATGAAAGTCCAGTTTTGGTGATGGAAATACTTGATGAATAATTAGGGCCTCCCTCTACCTCCAGGTATCACAGGCATCAAAATGAGATACATCTCTTATCTGTCACAAACCTAGAAAATGATATATGCTTAGCAATCCTGTGAATTACATTATTGAACTTCAAGCATCTAAATGCAGTATTTGAGTCTGAAGGCTGATCTCCCCAGGCTCCTCACATAGTCAATGGAGAAAAAAAATATCCTCCAACAGGCAATTTATGTGTATAAGTCATGTTCCTTCTGCAAATTGTCCTCTGGAGGAATTTCTGCTGTTTAGTGGGGTCCTGGGGCTGCCTGACACCACAGCAGAAAGCTTTGTGGGCAGCTTGGAGGCAGGCTCGAAAAAATTTTTTTGGCAAGGGCTGGGGTAATATCAAAGGGCAGCTTTGAGGATGTGTCAGGTCTGAAGAGCTCCCCTTCTTTTCTTAGGAGTTAGGCAGATGAGGATCTCAGAATTTCAGCACACCAAAGAAATGTTTTGGACTTTGGAAAAACATGTTCTCTGCAGAAGTCCCAGCACAAACCATCCCATCAGCCAATTTCTGTGTTGGTTAGAGAAAATTTTTAGCTCAGTTAGTTATTGCTTGGTGCTAAGATCACCAAGATTAGAGGTTCAATCTCCATGTGGGCCATTCCCTTAAGAGTTTGAATTGAAGATCCTTGTGGGTCCCAGTCCAGTCCAGAGTATTCTGTGACATTCTGTAGTATTTATTTATTTATTTGTATAAATTTATTTATGTATTTATTTGTAGCACCAGTGGGGGTGAAACAGCACAGGCACAACTGCTCACTGTTCAGGAAAGGTAAAACATAGATCCATGTCCATAAGAGATTGATCTTGCTTCTTTCCTCCCAAAAATGTACATCTTCCTTTAGGTGTCTGGACCTAGAGGAGTCTTCTGGAGGGGTGATTGTGTCATGCCTGAGGGAGCTGCTGAGGTTGAACAGGTTTGAGAGGATGTGAGATGAGCAGGGAAGAGGATAGCAAGTTGGAGCTGATGTAGACCCAAACAAAGCCCAGCCAAAAATGGAGAGTAAGCAACCAGGATACAAAGGTGATCACAGAGAGTTTTTTAGTACCAATTGAGACTGATTGGATTTTGCTGCCAGATGTACTTAACTGGCTACAATGAAGTGTAGGAGGAGGCCACCCATCTGTGAGGGTAGAGACAGTGGGGAAATAGTAGTATATGAAGTTTTACTTTTCCTCAGATACTGTAATTTTATTTTCTTTTATTTTTCTTTAATTTTGAAAACCTTTTTTTATGAGTTTTGTTACTTTTTTTTTTTTAATATAAAACCTTTTGACATTCTGGAATTGCATGCTATGAGAAAAAGCCTCGGTTACTCAGAGTTTCATCTGACATGGATTATTGATTGCCAAATGTGCAAATCAGTTGGGAGAGGGAGTAAATAGCAGAGATATGTGCATCCAGGCACCATACTGCTTTGTAAAAGACTAGTCTGCTGAGTAAAATATCTCTAAAAAAATTGTTAGTGCTTTACAATATTCCTGACTCTTCAAAATTTGATTACATTTTGACATTGAGATGACTTTAATTTGCAAGTTTTCATTCTATATTTTAACTCCAGCCAGTTTGGACAGATGGTCAGTATTTGCAAATGAAAACTATAGCTAACACAAGGATGAATGCCACTTCCTATCTGCATTTTATAGTGGAAATGGCTTTTTTGAGTCTCAGATGAAAAATAATATTTTCATAAATAGGAATTGAAAGAAGTAGGAAAAAAACCAAAAAGAAACAAATGTGATACAAATTTACTCACCGGCTTATACCTAAGTTATGCTTGTGCTCATAGATGTACCAGAAGGGACTCTTTAACTCTGAAGTGTTCATGACTCGTTTAGAAACTGAATTTGAAGTGCAGAAAAAGAAATTCACCTTCCCTCCCCATCTCCTAGAAAAAGGGACATCTTATGTTTCAAAGTTTTCTATTATCTTTTTTCATCTCAAACACTAGAATAGTGGTTACTGTATGAATCAACACAGGCAGAAAGCTGAGACAACCACATCCTTGTGTGTAAAACATGGAGTGAATTTATTTCTGTTCCCTTGATAAGCAACTGGCCCCCAAAGCAACACATGGACAGGAGTACACAAGGAGAGACATGGGCACCTTTAAACCTGGTCTGTGTCTGGCCTGCTGTTGACACAGGCTTATCGAGAGTTACTCCCAGCTGCAAGGTCACTCAAGTGATTTACAGTCCTCCTTACATCCAGTCTTTCACTTCTAATCCATTCCTCCCAACAGTTGCCATTTTACAGCTAGAGAACTGAGATGTGGAGAGCTCATCCTCACTAAAATCAAAGGGATTTTAATGGAGCAGAGTCCGCTGTGGAGCAATTTACCCCTGAATTTGCAGGAATATGAAGCAGAGCCAGGAACAGAATGGATTCCTTTGTCCCTGTCAGTAAAAAATGCACATAAAAGACTGGCAGGCAGTGGTTTAGTCACTAGCATGGTTATTGGCATGGTTCAAACCCATGAGAAAGTGAGGGATAATATGGGCCTGTGGCTGTCCTCCAGAAAGCAACATGGATACAGCCAGCATGTTTTGGGGCTTAAGAGTTTTCTATGTGTATCAAGTTAAGCCCTTTGCCCTTAGTCCTAAATTATGAAGAACCTTTGAATGCTAAGCCATTTTTCTTTCCATTCAGCTCAGGTGGTAATAGGCCTTGTTTTAAATTCTTGAGCCAGACTGGCATGTGCAACAAGAAATTAAGAAAATATATCAATAATATTGTTCTGTTTTCCATGTCATGGTGCACCACTTATCGAGGTTTTTCTTGCGTTTTCCTTTTATTGACTTCCCTATTTTTTCTTGTGTGGTTTTTCCCTTCTGCATAGCTGTTCTATGAGTGACCCAAGTTTGCTCCACTACTGTGAATGGATGGAGTGGGCTCAATTATCCCACAGTTAGGCAAAGAGACAGAAACTGAAATATCATAAAATTAACAAATTCCTATAGGAACTGCAGAACAAAAAGGAAGGGGAAAAAAAAAGCATAACACTTGCTGTAAGCAGTATGTGCCCCCTTTATCATCATTAAATATGTCGTGATTTTGTTCCCTTCTACACAGGTACAGCTGGAGCATGAAGTCAGAGGAAATACAATGCCTCAAATCTTGCTAGAATTCAGTAGCTAATCTGTCATGGAGCTGTTGGCAGTACATGGAATCCAGACAGTCACACTCAAAGAAGTATATGGTGAGCAGGGTTAGAATAAGACACCAAGGCTGAGGTAATGAAATAATTACCAAAAAAACAAAAATGGGAACTTATCAGCTGAAAGAAATAGTGGAAAGGAAAAAAAATAACCATAAATCTCCTTGTAACAGAATGACTATGGCATGAATAACAATAAATTGTGAAAAAGGCAAATGTTAGTTTGGGGCATTTGAGCAGAAGGACTTTATGTAGAAAGTGTGTAAGGTCCTGAGCAGCTTGCAGTTAAAAGTACTGTTAAAAAAGGATACAGTTAAAAGAATTACCATCAAGAAAAAAGAGCTTTAAAGCTGAAAGTCTTACAAAGAGAGTAACCATAAGTTCCACAGAAAGGAAGGAGACATTCATGTCTGCTCACACAACAGATTTTGACTTAATCACTCGAGCACAGCCAGGATTAAGAGAGGATATATTCCCTGCAGGAGTAAAAGCATCTCCTAGTGAGTTTAGATGTTCCAGATAAAGGCCAATCTTGGCACAAGAAGAAATAGGTATAACCTAATTTTCCATGAATTTGGTTTTTGGTTTACGTAGTACAAGGTTTAAGGTTTTACAACTTTCTTGTGGTAAAGAGAATGAGAATAAGATACTCTGTTAAGGACACACTCTATATAATTCATGCAAGTTCTATGACTACATGTGAAAGATTATATGTTGTGGCTGCCTGTGATGTGAAAGAACAGGGATAGATGATTCAGGAAAGCCATTTCACTGAACATTTACAAAGCTGTGTTGAGCACTCTACTTACAAGAGTCTGCACTCTGCTGCCCTTCTCTGCTGAAGACAGTGGAATTTGTTAATTTTACCCTCTCTCTTCCTGGCAAAGTATTGTACCCCTAATGTACTGATAAGGAGGTAAATATAATTTAAGTCTCTAAATTGCTATATTGCAAAGGTGCTTAGGCCTGGTTTTGAAGATGTGTGTCTATCTGATGGGTTTGTGTTTCTCTGATGTTTTCTCTCAGGTGTGAGGGCATCCCAGTGCTGGTGGGTGGGATGTCAGAGCCTTTCCTTCCGATGCACAGTGTTCAGGGTGTCTAACTTGGCTGTGCAACCTCTAATGCTAACCACCTGACTTCTGAGTTCAATACCTGACTTCTAGGTATGGCATTGTGGAATATCCCATCACCTGTGTGTCCTTATTTCATATCTACTATTTTTTTTTTTTTGGTAGATTTTGCACAGTCACTGTGCTTTTTTTGGATCAAAATGCTGCCCTGTGAGAATAAGAAACCTGCCTGGATAGCAAGGTTTGTGTTTCAGTAACGAGAAATCTAATTCTGGCCTTTGAAGTACAGTTCACTTTGACAGGAATGCAGATTTATGTGTGAGTTCATGTAAAAATGTTAAAAATTTGGTGAATAACTCCAAAGGAAATCCACATTTTATGGAGAAGTTATAGGTTATTAGGTTAAATGCCTATGATGGACCATTGTCCCTGTGACAGGGAGAGAGTTTTTGTCAGTTTTTCAGCCTATGCATCTCTAATCTCAGCTAGTTTAAGGTGATGTTGAGCCACTGGCTTCCTAAGTGGAGCATACATATCCATTGAAAAGATGGCCCTTGGCAACTTCTTTGCTCAGTTTAGCTTCCAAACCATTTACAGAATTTTTCTAGTAAACCTTTCCCCTCCTAAATAATGGATTCTGGGACAGTGATTGATTGTTCTGACAGAGTAATGTTTGTTGATTGCTAGCAAATTACTTTCCCCACTCAGTTACTGCTAAAACAACAAAATAATAGCTGTAGTCACTGTATTTTACAGCAGTTTTGTAGATGGTTTACACAGATCTTAATACCTGCTTATCCATATCTACTTCACCCTCTCTGCTGAATTTGCTGCTGGGTTGGTAAGGGCATGGAAAAGATTGATTAGAGGAGAGAGGATGACAGCCATTTTTAAAAGTATAGCTTGTTGTACCCATTTTTCTTCCTGTTGTGCTTGTTACTAACAATTTTACTAGCATATTGCGGGAGCATGTCCTGGTTTTGGCCAGGACAGGGTTAGTTTTTTACAGTACCTGGGAAGGGGATGTGGCCAGACCCTGCTGTTATTTGATACCATTTCATCACTTTCCAGGGTTGTGAATAAGAGGGTCTTCTCTGGAGAAATGATGGGAGGCTGGGAGGTGAAAGGGTATTGTTTTATTTCCATGTAAATAGTTTCTTTGTCCCGTAACTTTTGTTGTTAGTATTGCTGCTGTTATTCTTCCTTTTCTTATCTCACTGTTGTTTCCAGCAAATTGTTCTTATCTCAGCCAGTAATTTTCATTGTTTTGCCTCCAAATCTCAGCCCCATCCATGGAGTGGGAAGACAAAGGAAAGGAAGAGGGAGTGAGCAAGTGACATCTGGTTGGTGAGAGTTTTGGTGGGGGCACTGAACTGGGAAGTGCTATTCCTAAATCATGACAGAGCTTTACAAAAAAGGCAAAACTCTGCTTTAGTGTTGACTTTAACTTCCACAAAACTGAAAAGGGTGTAATAAAATGCACTACAAAGTAGGATGCATTTTAGTTTTACTTTCAGTATGCTTCTGCTTTAGGATAACTGCAAAATTAATATAGCAGAGTTTCTAAATTTTTAGTATGACATCTGTGATATTTAGTAGGTTGAACACCAAAATCAGAGCATGATTTGCTGTAACCTTTTTTGTGGTAACCTGAGCCACTCTGACATTCATATAAAAACTATATACTGTGTCTTTGGGAAAGGCTGTCCTTTGATTCTGGCAAAACCCAAGTATTTCAAGAACTGCTTTTGAATAGACAGAGGGTAGGAAAGCCAAGACAGAATTTCATGGACTACCTTGCTTGTGGTATCATGAGGACAGCAACCTACCAATACCTTGGCCTTGTATATCTACAAAGTGATGATGGCTGCTCCCATAAAGCAGTGGTATGTATGGCAAACCTCTCACTACAGGCTTTTCTTGTCAATAGCTGTTCATTGAGTGTCACCAGAATAGGGGCATCCTGGAGATAGAACCTCGTGTGCATTATTGTGGGTGTCTTGCAGGTATCCATGGACTTTCTAAGAGAAGGTTATGGTCCCTGTGATTAGGGTCAGAAAGTTCCATTGAACAACTCACACCTACCTGGCTCTCAGTGTGTAGAAGTCAGGGTCTGACTGGGGCTGTTAAATCTTCCTTGGCAAAACAAACAAAAAAAAGATGATCAGAAACAGCATCTCTTTATCTGCTCCACGTGCCGGACAACTGTTCTGGAGTGCAGCAGAAGCTGCAGCAAGAAAGAGTTGCCCACACTGTATTTGTTTTTCTGCATGAGGTTGTGAGACTCATGAACACTCAGCAGTGGGAAAAAGGATGTACTCACACCTTGGACAAGCACATACTCACAACAGGAACAATGGACACACTCACAGTTCCTGCTCTGGACACACAGGAGAAGGTGCAGGATCTGCTCTGGTGACTACCCAGTGTGCCACCAGCATCTCACAGACTGTGAATGGGACACGCCATTTTGTCCAGACCAAGGCTGTATTTGATTAGCTTCTGCTTTGGGTGTTAAGAGAATAACAATCATCACCATTCTCTTGAACTTGAATATAACCTTGGTGCTGGCTTTTCACTGCTCCTTTCTGGTCTCCCTTTGATGTGCATGGTTAGGAGTGATTTGCTGTTTCTGAGACATTGTACTCCCTGTACGTCCCTGACCTCTCTGCATCCTTGAGTGGCAGCTGCCCTGTGACTCAAGAAGGTGGCCAAGGAGAGTAGTGCGGAGAAATGGCACCTAGGTAAGAGAGCTTATTTTGAAAAAGGGTGTCTAGTATCCCAGTAGTTAAATATTATTCTTCAAGGATTTTCACTGAGGTAGGAATGGGATGGAGTCAGAAGAAATGCTTGGAGAAGGTTCCGAGCTTAAATGGAAAAGGAAAAGATTACATAAAAGACAAAGTTGCAGTCTGCTCATTCTTGGTGGCAGGCAGCTTTGAAGATGCTTTTCTGGGTTACATTAGAAGCTGAAAAATAAATATCTGGTCTTAATTACACAGGTGAGTTAGGTATCTCATCAGTAAACATACTTACTTTAATTGGCTCACATTTTCCTTAACTAGTCAAGATATTCTTCACAAGAAGTGTGAAATAATGAGATAGAGAAGGAATGACCATGTTTAATAGAAGCTTCCCTTTAAAAGGACAAAAATGTAACTAGTCAGTTTTTCTCCAAAATTAGCAATATGTTTCCTTTAATCTTCTTTTACACAAGCAAAGATTAATCAGTTGAGGTAGTAGATAATAGTTATTGCCACTGCTCAGATTAATACCATGTCTGTACAGTGGTAGGATAATAGAGGAGGGCTAATTAAAGAGTACAGGTCTGTTTCCAAGTTCTTAATGATGAAAGAGGAGTCATGCTCTGAGATAATAATAGATGGTGTTTAATATTTATCTTGGCCAATCCTTGACCACAAAACAAAAAGTTTTCAGAAAATTTGCTACAGAAATAATTGCTAATATTTATCTTCAAAGAAGTCAAATTGCATAGGATAACAGAAAAAAACAGCTAGATTTTTGTGCAGGAGTACCAGGTGTAAGACATTGGGGCCGTAGTGAATCTGGGAAGTGACTGCTGCTGCTGGAAGATGCTGCTCTGCAGATCAGGTGCCACACTGCTCTTCCAAGCCAGGGTAATCTCCATGTAAGTGGTGAGGATGTTTTGCTGTCTTTGAGTGTCTGACTAACCCAGAAAAACTATAGTTTATCTATGCCTTGACATTGCCTGGTTTTATAAGAAGATATCAGAAGAGGTGAGAGAATGCAAAAAAGAGTGTGTGTTTTACACGTTCCCTTAGGCCTGGGCTGGGCTTGTTAAATCTGTGATTTCACAAGGTAAACATGTGAGATGTTATAAAGGCAGAAATGGTGGCTGCTGTCAGTTTGTCTTGCCATGCACAGCCAGTACAGACATGCTAAGTTCTCCTATTTTGACTTTTTAAAAGATTATATGCAAAAAGATGACTATAAAAGGGTATCTATAACAGTCATGGGAAAGATGTTCCAGTAAATTGTGTTCTTATATTAAGAAAAAAATACCTTAATTCTAATCTGAAATAATTTACTTTCCATTTTACCCTCTGAAACATAATTTTTCTGTTATATTGAAGAGTCAATGTCTTATTCCCACATACTCAAGAAAAAGAAAATATAGGATGGGAAATTATTCCTGGATTACCAAGTTCAGATCTCCATGATCTTTGGGAACTGTATCACAGATGGAGATCTCACAGAGCACATAAAGTATCCTGCTTATTGTAATCGAAGAGGAAGGCAACAAGAAAGACCAAGATTAGTGATCCTCCCTCAGTGGTATTTATGTAAAACAAATAGAGCCTTCAAGATGAGCTAGATCCTGTGCTGTAGAAGAAATCCTAGAAAAACAACCTGCCAGACTTACTCAAGTAAAAATTCAATCCTGACAGGTCTGATAGAGTGTTTAACCTTGGGACAAGAATTTCTGCTGAGATGCAATCCCTTGTTCCTAGCTGTGATCCATCTCAGCATAACTAATTATGCTCCTTCTTCTGTTGCCTCAGAGGAAGGCAACACCTCTCTTCCATTCCTGAAAATAAGCTCTGCATTGAGACAAGAATAAATCCATTATGCAAATATAGCAAACCCAAATGCAATCAGTAGACAATAACAAAACTTTTTCAATCACCTTTAGAAATTCCAGTAATTTAAAAATAAAGACTTTCCCAGCCTCTGATCAAGGAAGTAATCTCTCTGGTATTTTTATTGCTAAGTTAACCAGAGTGAGGTCCTGAATTACTGTCTTTAAGGTCAAACTCCTGTGATTCTTGAAGACCAGCTTCCCAAATGATCCAGGCACTTTTCTCTCACCACCTTCCTCTGTGATTTATAACTTGCTTATTTTCAGTTTAGTTTCAAACTTTGGATTTTTTGTCTTGGTACCAAAACCAATCTGTGCAGGGCCCTGTAAAAATATCTTTTGTAAAAGCTGAAGGTCATTTTTTACATGCGGACACTGTTTTAAAAGGAATGTTACTGTGAATATCAGGTTTTTGTTTAAAAATCTTGCTCTATTGTTACTAGTAAGACTTTCCAGGGAAAATAAAAAATCTCTAGGGTTTTTGTTTTTATTATTCTTCATGTTTTGGAAGTGCTCTGGATGCAGTTGATTTCACCATATTCCTATGTAGTCCATTAAGTTCTGTAAATGCTTCAGCACATTCCTAACTTCACCCGCGGGAAGTGGCCACATGGCAGTAAAAGCAACAATTCGCATAAACAGAATGCTGTGCAGGATTTTAGTGGGATGTTTTCCAAGGCACATTTTGCAACAAACAAGGGAATACTTAAAGGAATGCAATTATGCATCACAAAGCTAATCATATCTGAGATGTCATTTAAAAAATATAAAGAGTGTTTTTTGAGGGAAAAGTGCAAAGATGTTAAAGGGTCCCTTCTTTCAACAGTCTTTCTGGTTTTTAATTACTATCTATTCTTTGATTTTTTCAGGTTTCTATGGCTATCCTATAGCTGCAGATAAAGCAGGCTGGGGACCATTGCTAGCCCCAAAGCCAACCAGCATGACAAAGCTGTGTCTTGGATGTCCTAGGGGAGGGCGGCTGCATCTAAGTTTCATGCTGCAAGAGCTGCCTCGTCATGGTATCCCCATAACCATGCCTGGCTTTTCTCTGAGGGATTGTTAGCTGACCTAGATGAAAACCAGGCTATGGACCTGCTAATTCAGCATGCCCAGACCTGCTTGTCATATTTAGGTCTTTAATATAGATATTGCTCATGATTTTCTATCTTAAGCAGACATACCTTCTCCTGTCTCATTACACTAATCAGCAACTAGATTTTAAATTCTTAGCCTGCTAATGGAAAATGACAGGGATTTGTTCTGAGAGAAACATTCTTGAGTCAATGACAAGGCATCGCTGCCAAGGGTAAAAAAGTGATTACAAATATATACTTGTTTCTTAGCAACAATTGAGAGCTCCCCTTTCTAATTAATACTGTACCATTCCTTGAAAGCCTTATTAGTTCACAGTACTGAAAGGTCAATTAATCTCAGTTAAAAATTGATGGTATGAATAATTTTTTGTGAAATTCTGGCTGTGCCTGTGTCTATTCTTAAGGCAAGCAAGCAAGCTGTTTTGTTTTATCACTTATTTTTACAAAGAGCTTGAAAATACTCAAACACAGGATGTGGGTGTGTTGTTCATCTGTAAACGAGAGAGGCAAGTTTTCCTTCCCTTGATACCTCAGTTCCTGGTAGCATAAAGGGGAAATAGCTTACCAATGAAAGGCATGATGAAGGAGCTCCTCTGCTTTACCTACCCCAACCAACCACAAAAGCAGAAGCAAGAGAGAATGCAGGGTTCCCCAAATCCTCCCATCTTACTGAACTGCGAAGACATTTCATTGACATTACTGAAATGACCTTCTTGTATAGAGACAGAGCACCTGGGACAAAGCCAAAGCTATGGAAATCATGTCAGTGGCTGCTGCATACGTGAACTCTCGTTTCAATAAGAAACCCAATGGCATGATTTTATCACTAGAACATCTTTGGGATTGCATTAGAACATAGGCCTATCTGTAAAGATAGGGCTGAAGTGTGAGGATCTCATTAGTGTTGTGGCACATCGATGTTGCTATCGTGGTACAGCATCTGTAGGGTAACAGCAGTTGTTGCTGATAGATAGTTCCAAGTGTCCTGCTCCAGTGTTAATGTGAAAAAGTCCAGTTTGGAGAGGAGAAGAGGTTGTGAACAGACCTTGGGTAGGTGTTGATTGTTCAAAAATCATGTTTTTTTAGCTGACATCATTTTAGACTGGGTGAAGTGCTGTTCAGACATGAGATGAATATTGTATAGAGCTGCAGAATGGGACTGCAGCTCTTCAGAACACAAAAATCCACTGTTCTGTCATCTGGCAAAGACCACAATTTTCAGAGCTCCATCTGTCTTAGAAGAGTTGCATAGGTGTAAGGATAAAGACACACGATAAAGTCTCACAGAGGTGAGACTAAGACTTATTAGATGTTTGCAACCTGATCTGAAGTGCTTCCACTCACTATTATATAGTGAGAACTGATTACCAAAGAGGAGGAAAGAACTTTCTTCCCGCTGCTTTCAATCAGAGTCAGATCCTGAATTGTTTGAAAAAAACCTCACTTCCCTGCAGAAAATTACTGTAGTCTGAGTGACAACAGTGGTCAGTCTTCAACAGCACATGGTGTAGTTTTGTGGTTCTTCTTCCATTGAGCTCGATCAGATGTTTTCCCTTCCTGGGAGTAAGGATAGGAATATAAGCCCCTGCTCCAAAGTGTACTTCATGGTGCAATAGCTCTTTTGGGGATGGCTCTTGTAGGACATTTAATAGAATTACAGAATACGCAGAACTTCTTCAGACTATCTAGTCTCTGCCCAAAGCTGGGTCATACAGAGCTGTGTCTTGACAGGTTCTGAGTACCTCCAAGGATGGAGACTCCACAATCTCTCTAGGGAACTTGCACCAGGGCTTGCTCATTCTGACAGAATAAAACTGGCTCATGGCCCATCCCTTGGCAGCACTCCATGCATTCCCGCTCATCTCCCACATCCAAAAGTTTTCTTCCAGGCACCAAAAAAAAGTCAAGAAAAAAATCAAACTCTGAGATAATGGCTGGGGTTCTTGCTGTGTGCTCAGGGCTACTCAACGCACAGGACACCCAGCTGGGCTACACTGGCCACGCTGAATGGAGGTAAATACGCACGTTGCCAACACATCAGTGCAGTCTGAGCAGCACGGAGCTGCTCTGTGCCCCTAAGAACAAGTGCTAGAAGAAAAGGGGAATTGGTTTGTTGTAGCTAGGAAACTGATTGGTAGCGAAATAGGTACCTGGCAAAAAAATGTCTATTTCCAATAAAATAAGGGGATATATATACATATATGAATATTTTGTGTGTATGTATATGTATGACTATTTATAGAAGAAAAACCTTTTTATGCCTGAAATTAAGTAGGACTCTGTTTATCAGCCATTACTTGGGGGTAATGGCTTATATCAAGGTGGAAATATTGGATCCATGGCTAGTAAAATCAATGAGGGTGACAAATTTGGTAAATTATTGTTAGCTGTGGGAAAATGAAAATGAGAATGTCAGTGGCTGTCTGGCTCAGGGTGCAAGGTGACAGAGTACTCCACTCAAATATTGCAGATAAACAGATTTTCATCTCTGGTAAAGAGAAACAAAACAAATATTATAGAAATATTAAAATTTAAGGGAACGTTCTGTGTGATATTTTATCTAAATCTTCGTGAAGTGCCTCACAGAATTGAGACTTAAATTGTGACAATAAGATCCTGAGTAACTGATGAATTTTTTCATTAGGGATAGATATCTTCTTTTTTTATTCATCTTTAATAGCAGCAATTTGTGCTCTAGGAGAAACAGGCAGTTTAAACTCAATTTCCACAGTTTCCTCTCATTATATATATTTATATTTATGTCAGTTAATCCATAAAATCTCTACACTCATGAGTATTCTTAATGTTTGATTACAATCATGACATATCTATATATACTTTCTTATTACTGTTGCTAAATAAACCTTCAGAATATCTAAAATTAACTTAAGCACAAGGTACCAATATTTCTTAGTTCTGCAGAAGTATAGAGGTAGAAAAAAAATCCTAATTCTAGATATTTGAAGCTCTAAATCAATCTGTAATATTGCAAAGACACAGGAGCAGAAGGAAACCCAGAGTAACTTGATATCATGGTGGGTATCAAGGGCAGGAATATGTTATAATCTCCTGAACAGTCATGGAATTAATGGGTTGTGCATACAGTATTCTACAAACTCTGTTGCAATCAGTTCTCCTTTTTTTTTTCCCTCTTCACACATTTTCCATAATACAATATTTTGGAACGGAATAGTATTGAACTCCTGCAGCCAGCAGAGCAGTGGGAAGAATAGAATAAGCAATAACAGAGTGCTGAGTCCTGGGAAATCTGTGGAGGACTAAGACTCAAAGAAACCAAGCAAACCCCAAAAGAAACTGAGTATTAAAACCAGCAGTGAAAAGAAACATAAATACACCTCTTGGTCTCACTTACATGAATTACTTTTTCATTGTAAAGGGATATGGCACCGTTTGTATCCCAATGTACAGCCAGAATTATATTAAAAAACCCCAAGCCCCTTTTTCTCTCTGATATTATATGAACATTGAAAAAGTTATGCTCCTTTCTGGACATGTCTGGATATTTCTCTCTCCCATTGAAATAGTCAAGTTCAGGGAGCATAACTGAGCTAGTGATTCAGTCAGGCAAAATTCCTGTTTTAAGTTACATGCAACTAAAAGTGTTAATCCTACACTAGGTAAATATGATCTTAACTTCATCTGTGAATTGGAGAAGTCCATGCAATGTGATATACAAACCCTGTGAAATTGCAGCAATTAACTAACACTTCATAATGTGAGACAGGAAGGCCTGTTCTGCTGTACCCACGAGAAATACCATCAGCAGCCAAAACAGCGAGTTAACTGTTAGGAGTTAGTAAGGAAAGAAGAGAATGGATGGCTATGTATGTTGTTATGTCTCCACTTGGGCTGTGGTGAGTTGAAATTTTGGCAATTCTATTTCCTCCATCTTAAAGGGCTATAGCAGAACTGAAAAATGTTTAAAAAAAAGGTTACAGATGTCTAAAAATTGTCTTCCATATTTTGATCAATTAAATAAGCAAGGGCTCTTTAAGCACATAGATAAGAGTGGGAATTGATGGAGGTCTGTAAAATCATGAATGACATTGAAAAAAATTTAATTATCACCACATCTAGAACAAAATTGTCTTTTATGAACTTATTCTGAACTAGCCGTGAGTATACATGTGGAACAGATGTTGTTTCAGTTAGGATTGATTGCTGTGGTCTCTGATAGTCCTCAGCCTCTGAGGCTGAGCTGCCCAATCCTCAAAGCTCTCTGATGTGGGAAGCCAGAACTAAAATGGTCAGTGTTTCTTATTTTTTCTCATTCGTCCTTGATATTTTATTTTGCCCCATGACCAAAACAAAAAAGGTGATACTCTCTTCTTGATGTTTTGGTTTTGGGATCAGGTCTTGTAGTAGTTTTGCTTATTGTTCTAGTTCTATCAGACACCCTTCCTGCCTGCTGTACATCCTTAGCTCTCCTCTCACAGATTTTTATACTAGCACATGTTTTTTTGTGCATCCCATTGTTGAAGTCATATCTCAAGTCACTATTTGTGTTTTGCAGGTATGGCTATTATTTAAAGTTTAACTTACCTTAAAATACATTGCTGTGTGACAATATGCTTTGATGATGATGATGATGGTATTTTTGTGCTTAAGCATGAGTTCAAGGCAAGCAAGCAAGTACGAACCATACCCGTGTGCATCTGTCCCATGGCTGCAAGAAGCCTCTGCTTCAGCTGCAGGTTAACTGCAAATAGCACATTCATAACCAATGAAAACATGCAGTTTCTCTTAAAACTTGTGAACCTTCCCATCATAAGATTTTCTTAGAGTCAAAACTATGTAATTAGAAAGTGTAGGCAAGTACATAGACCAGAAATTAATCAAAGACTATTGAACATAAAGACATAAGTTCTGGGATTTATTGCCAGAAAGAGATATCTTAATATACATGACATATCTGCCTGGACTTGGCAGGTATGCCACAGGATCTGTGGAAGGCCTGTGACCTCCTGGAGAAACAGCTGGTGGCCAAGCAAGATACACATAGAGATCTGAAACAGCAGCAGGCACTTATATTTAAAAATCTGAATACCATCCCAGTATGCCTCAAAAATATCTGAGAGATTGTTGAAGGCTATGTACCTGTCACGGTGTCAGAGAGATGAATCTTCAATCTAATTCAGGCCCACAATTTTTATGTAGTGTGAACCTTGACAGGGAATGAACAAGCAAGATCTCTGGGGAATGGACTGAGGTTAGTCTGAAGTCTTAGCATTACAGCTATGTGTGGTCTCAATACAGGCAAAATCAGTGGTAGGGGAAATGTGGGGAAGCAGATGGCTGAGGGAAAGAGATATGTGATTAGAAACTGAAATATAAATGACTGTCAGGTGACAGATCTAGGGGATGCACTGTAAATCAGGTATGGGAAGGCTGAGCCACAGCTCAGCCTACGATGATGGGCAGCAGGATGTCTGAGTGCAGCTGTGCCTGAGGAACACTGTCACAATAAGTCCCTTGTCACTGCATGTCAAAAAAAGATGTGCAGTGTAGAAGGTGCTAGGCTTGTGGAGGGGGAACAGTCCAGGTAAAGAAGCAGACTTACCAGCTTCTAGAAAAGGCACAAATGAGGAAAATTACTCTTTGAAGGAAGCCACTCAAAAGAGAGGTAAGGCTGATACCAGGCTGTGCCTGAAGTGGTTTACTTAACTTTTAACTGGATTATGGATGCTTGCATTTCTCTGAAAAAAAGAAAGGCATTAAAGGCATATTTTTATTTGTTTGTCAAGGTTTTTTTTTTTGTTGCATATGTTTTCTTGTTTTGTCTTTGCTGTCTTTGGAAAAAAATCAGCTTTCCCAGTAATCTGTGAGAGGGAAGAATCTGCAGTTTTGACTGATCCTGTCAGTGGTGTGAATAAAAGATAAAATGGTTGATGAGTACTGAGACCTGATGTACCGGTGGAAAGAGCTGAGAGCATCCATCCTACAAGAGCAGAATGCAAATATAGTGTGCAGACTAGTTTTCTAATAATAGTCAAAGGTTTTTATTGTCAAAAAAGTTATGCGCAATCTGCATAAAAGGGCATTAATATTGTTTATGTCAGTACAAATATAGAACAGTGCAGGTCTGTTTAGTGGACTCTCCCTGTCTTACAAAGCAAAATAGACACAACAAAAAAATCAGGTCTGGATGTATTAAAAAGGATTCCTCTAACATCAAAGACCCTTTCAGTCCTTCCATAAGGTTCTACTAATCCTAACTGAAGTTCTGATTACTACTTTCTCTAGCTGATAAAACCCCCTCATTTCAGTGCTGGTATTTATATTGCACAAGTTTAGCTGGCATTGTTTCAATGTACAAAATAGAAACAACAGCAAGCTTGAAAATACCTGAATGTGCCAAGAATGAACTTCTTTTACTAATGGACTTGCTGTGGTTCTGACATTGCCAATTGAAAGACAGATGTGAGAGGTAAGCAGGACATTGACTGAGGGAGACTGCACAATGTAATGAGAAATACCTTGATGTATGATCTGAAAGGAAGAAAATGCTGTGGGCCCTGGGATTCAATACAGAAAAAATGGGCCCTGGATGGATCTTATACCAGTTTAAATGCAATCTATTTGCCTTCAAATGGCACCAGTAAATGGAATTGTGGACTTTTCCATTTTGTCTATCTACTTAGTGTTTAACTGTCTACAGGAAATTAATTAGGCATGAGTATGAAAATCTCTCTTGGTAGAAGTGATGCCCAGGTGAACAATGTCTCTCCTATGCCCTTTGGATCTCAACTGACTTTTGTTGCTGTCAGTGGTAGTACAACTGCGGCCACTGGAAGGATTAGAATTTATATTTACTTGCTATAATCCAAAATACTATTGAAGTGTCATTGCATAAATTGGAACACCTGTTCTTAAAATTAGATTCTCCTCTGTGTGAGAACAAAGCAGCTAAAAATATGATGCTAATATGATTGCAGAAGGTCTTATGTCTATAAAATTAGCAATGATACATTGCTAGGGTCTGTGGCCAAGAGAACAAGTGACATATCCTTATCCCATCTCAAGGAAAGTGTTTTCAGAAAACAGAAGTTGGACTCTGTGGTCTTGGAGGTCTTTCCCAAAATTAATGGACTTACGATTCTATGAAATATGTTTCCAAAAAGTCTTAGTTTTCAAAAAAATATTTTCCCTTCGAGGCAAATTTGTGTAAATTTCTGGGAGCTCTGTGCTTGCTTTGACTAAAAACTTTGATGTGAGTTGGCTGGAAAAGGAAACAAGAACTCATGAAACTGTTCAGAAAGAGAGACTGAAATAGAATGAAACTCACTCTGTGTATGACCTGACCTGTTCACTGACATATCTTGTGTTAGTAGATTAAAGCATCTGTTTGTCCAATGTGGCAGTGATATTTAACACTTAAAATATGCCTTGAGGTCCAAACCAACTTTGCCTTGTCACTCTGAATGCTTAATTCTGATTCAAATTACTGTTACTCAGTATTTTTAGTAGACCCTGATCAGCAAGGCAGCCAAGAGATTTTATGCAATTGGGTAGTGGGATAGCTGGACAAGTAGTTGTAGAAGGTAACACCTCTAGCTGCTACACATCTGTTGATGGAGGTTATCGCACCAAAGGCTGTCTGATTCACAAATTAACTTCTCTAATATTTCAGAGCCATTAAAGAAAGTTGTCTCTTTACCTTTAATGAAACCAGTTAGTAACCTAAACCATGATGTTACTCAGGAGACACAAAACTGTCTATTCCACTTGATTAGAATATGAAAACCAGTTTTATTTACAGAGAAGTACATCTTGACTCTTTCAGCATTACTTTTTTTTTTTTTGTTTTTCCAGAAGAATTCAGGCAATTTCAGCTTCTTCTTTGGGATGCATGAAATCATGCAAATCTAATTAGCTATTCACATCCTGAATCAGCTGATATTAGAATGACTGAATATTATAAGAAAAAATAGACTGAAATTACAGCAATGAAGCCCCAATCTAATGAAGATGAGAATCAGATTCATTGTTCATTGTTGTAATATCTGAGTTTCTTACTTTGGAGACAGAATCATCGCCAGATGCTAGGCATAAATTTGTGACATAATGTAATTATTCATACCTCATCTCTACCTAATCAGTAGCTTTTTCCACAGGCTCCCAGGAATTAGATATGGAAAAGAATATGTATGTCAAACTGTCCACTGGGTAATGTGAGTTTCTCCCTTGCAGACTATTAGCAACTCCTTTATCTATTGCACTATGTTATTTCTTCTAATTTCATGGGCCTTGATGGATGGGAAATGAGAAAGTGTGTGTGTTTGACCAATTCACCTATGTTCTACTGTGGTCTGTCTTGGAACTATCAGGATAAACATGTTTAATGGTCTGATTAGGAAATCTCTACCTGGTATGGCCCTATATATGAATTTTGTAATTTATTACAAATTTCATGAGTGTTTCAAAATGCTGCTTTTCTAATTACATTGTTTGTTAGTGACTCATTTACATAGACTTCTATATGCAAAATGATGCCATAAAATGCATGTATCTCCACATCTTAGTATGAGATGGCCTAAGAAGATTGCATCTTGCTACTGCAACTCCTCATGGCCATCTCAAACGGCTTTACCAATTCCATTTTACAGCCTCAGCGGATTGAAATAGAATAAAAATATATCTGGAGCAGAAATTTTTGTTGAATACTTTTCCCACTGAGTAAAAGAATGTGGACAGTTTCCATGGCAATATTTAGATTTTTTTTTTAAGACAGATCTCTATAGTCCCAAAGAAAAAGATATAGACTTGTACTGGAAGCTGAGACCTCATATGATCTTCAACATTGTAAGCACTTCTTTCAAAGACCAGAGTGTTCTACTCTAAAATTTTTTTTTAAAGTGTTTTCTGTCTCTTGCTATGCTATTTTCCTTAAATGCCAGATGTTGAAAGATTCCTGTACCAGTGGCTAATTTCATTCAAATGACTGCAAATGAGAAAATCAAGAGTGTTTGGGGAGGCTGGGAATGTGTTTCTTATGAAAAGGAATTTGTTCTTTAAAAAACCTTGAGTGTAATAGCAAAAGGGAAGGGGAAGCCTTCAGACTGAAGAGAACAGTTTTTTTTGATTCTTTCTGAAAACAAGTAGCAAAAGCATCATTGATATAACTAAAAGGCTTCTCTGACAGTAGTTACCTGTTATTGCTACAAGTTTCATCTTGAGTCTGCCGGTGCTGATTGAACTTGCCCCACAAAATGAGTGGATGCTGTAACATGGTCTTGTTCAAGGGTGAATCCAGCTGGTTTCATACAGCAAGAGCTGGTGTTCACCTGGAGAATAAGGAATAACTCAAAATCTGCAGTGACCTGAGGCTGGACTGAGTGTGGAAGAAAGTAAATTGAAGAACCAAGAGCAGGAAAAGGAAGAAATCTGGATTTTCAGGTTATATGCTCTTGTATGAGTGAAGCTGGAGGCCCAGGGGACTGTCACGTCCTAGTTGAGGTGAAACTGCAAGGCAAAAGGTCTGGAGTGCAGGTCTAGAGAGCAACCTTCCTGAGGAGGAGCTGTGGGCAGGTAACTGGCTTCCTCTGCCTTTCCTTCTGCACACAGATGGGGATTTTAGGAGGACTGAAGTTGTTACTAAATGTTTTTTCACCAATTTACTAATTTCTACTAATGTTACTTTTTTTTGTTTGTTTTCTTTTTAAAATCTCATGTTTAAGTCATTCTTACACTATTTTGAAAATTATTTGCCCAATATAATCCCCATTTATATAAATCCTGAGATATTGCACTGTTTTGAAGAGAACTGGTTTACTCACTGACCTGAATTTTGACCTCATGTACACTGATCAGATGTACTTGTTACCATTCTAAGAATACATTCAGAAATATGGGGCTTACATTAAAAATTTTGCATACAGAAATAAGTGTTTCCCATCCATTTTGGAATTATGATCCATACTCTGTTTCCACAAAAAATTACCTTGTCCAAGGTAAGTTTCAAGAATATTTACTATCCAGTAAAAATACAGTATGTTGGGACCAAAAACCCCAAATTCTTTTCTATTTTATTTAAAGGAAGAAATAAAGTCCTCATGGAAAAAAACTATGAGAGAGACTAACTATTTGTTAGACAAATTCACGTAAGTTACTTTGAATCTTAAACTTTTCTTACATTTAAAATTTAGGATTAGAAAGATAAACTCCTTCATTTAGCCTTCTGCAGTCTTTCATTTTAGTCTGAGTTCTAGGTGTAAATAAACTCTGACAGAAACATCAAATTTGCTTCAATATAAAATGAAAAATCTGAGAGGTTTTTTGTTTTTTTTTTTTTTTGCTTGTTATTGTAAAATAAAAAGATGCAAACTAACTGTATTGAAAGGATAAAGAAAATCGAAGTAAAGTTGTATAAGTATTTTGCTTTAGGAATAAACATGGTGTGATATTTCTCAGCAGCCTTTTTTAGTACACAGATGGAACTGGATTGAGCCACAGACTAATTGCATTTTACATCTATAGCCTATGAAAGGTTTCACTTGCCAAACTGTATCCTCTGTGTTTTTATGCATATTTTAAACAAAAGTTCTCAAGACATATCATGACACCCCCAAAGTGAATCTGTTATTATTAAACCATTATTACACGTCATTCAGTTGTTGATGACTTACTTTTTAAATCAGCAGAGCAATAAAAAAGCTTTATGGCTGATATTTGCTAAACTTATTGATAGTGGTGCCTCAACAGGGATTCTAAAGTGTCTTTGAGTTTTCATTATATGGGTAGAGAAGCAGTAAAATTGCATCTGGAAACTATTTAACTTCATATTTAAGAAGAGGGACATAGGAAATGGAGGAGACATAGCAGTAAATGAAGAAACACAGAAGCAGTAAGGAGAAAAAACAGAAATCACTGCAATTATATATATTTTGCCTTTCAAATCAGCTTTTATTTAAAACAGTGAAAGTTTTGGAATGCATGTTAAGTTTTGTAAAAATCAGTGGATTGACTCCCTCTGAATTGTCTGTCCCCAAAAGTTCTTGTAAAAATGCATAGAAAGGGCAAGGGCTGCTTCTCCTAAAAGGATAATGGACTTTTCCAACCAAATATAAAGCCTAGACAGATCCTCATCCACTGTCACAATTCACATGAAAATCAGAGTGGAAAGCTAGTAACATGCTAGTAGCATTCTCCTCATATCATGAACTGGGGTGAAAAGCCACAAGAGTGAAAGATATGTTTGAATCAGCTAAGGCCAGATGGGAGAAGCCTCCCTGTTACTATGCTCCAGTGCAGGAATAGTCAAGTACCACTGTCTGTGGAAACAGACAGAAGAGGAAGACAACAGACTTCTCTTTACTTCTATTTTTTATTTTTCCCCTGAAGAAAATGCTTTCAGGAAATCTCAAGCAGCTTTCAAACTGCATGGCTGTCAGGGATAACATCTGCTGCCATGGATTTGTACTTACACACTTGACAGTTCATGAGAAAATCTGCTGTAAATACGCATTTTTGCAGGTGTAAGTTTAGTGTTCATACATTGTATGAATCTTTTCAGCTGATTCATAAATAAGAATGATTAAAAAGACACACCCGGTGTTTTAGCCATGTACTTGGAATTAGATCTACAGCTAAAAGGATGTCAAATGTCAAATATGCAAGGGAAGATATAATGAAGTGGGAAGATAGCTTTGAGAAAGTTGTTCAAAGGAATTAATTAATGTTTAAATTTTGTTAGCATTAAAGGCATGCTGTGTTTTGCTGAATAGAGGTCAAAACCCTGTCTTTGTTTCAATGGTTCATATGGGTCTATGAGGTTTGCTGGAAATACTGGCCAAGAGCTGGAATAAACTATGATGAGGCAATGAAAGGACTAATCCCAGTGAAATTACTGTGTATCATACATGGCTTGAGAGCTCTGTTTCTTGTTCACATCTGCTACATTTATATCCTGTACTTCACAAATCTTTGAGGGGGAAGAGTGACAACATCAAATGCCTTTTCTTGTGGTTTTTTTTTTTAGAGGAAGACTGTAACATGAAATTCCCAATCAATTTTTTTGGAAATCAGCATAGGCTAGGTGGATTCTCAAAGGAGGAGACACAAAGACTGAAAGCAGATGTAAACACAGACTAAATCAAAATAAATTAAACACTGCAGCAGTCATGGAAACCTGGAAAGTGTTTTGTCACTATATTTTTCCAAAAGCAAATATTTACAAAAGGACTTCTTGGCAACAGCAAGACAATACTGAAAAGTAGGGATAGCTTTTAGAACTATCAATTGCATGCATGACAGCTAACACGTCATGTTAAGGATGCAATCTGGACATCTATCCAGGGAAGATTCTTCTTTTTCCTTTGCATTTTCCTACAGCATTTTTGTTGCAATGCAAAGAAAACAGATGATGTGTTCCTTTCCTAAAAGGAGAATGGAATGAAGATGGAGTCTACTTATACATTGCCAATCATTTGAATGGGCAAGAAAGAAATTTCCTCCACAAAAATAACCAGCAAAAATAGTATAATGATAAGAAAAGGAGAAACTTGTGGCCTTAGGTGAAAATGAACTGTGCCAGAGTAACTCTAGAGAAATCCTTGTTTCTTTTTGCCGTTCTCTTCTGTCTTGACTCCTTGTCATGAAAATCCTGTAACTCTGCTGGTGTTATGTTTATATACTTGTTGAGCTCAAACAGCTGAAAACAGATCTGCAGCATTGTAGAACCATAGAACCATAAAACAGTTTGGGTTGGAAAGTTTAAAGGCCATGTAAATCAACTCCCCTGCCATGAGCAGAGACACCTTCAACTAGAACAGGTTACTCAAAACCCAGTCCAGCTTGACCTTGAATGTTTTCAGGGATGGCACATCCAGCATTCTCTGGACACTCTGTGCCAGCCTCGTTATGAAAGACCTCTTCCTCATATCTAATCTAAATCGACCCTCCTTTGGTTTAAAACCATTCTCCCTTGTCCTATCCTATAGGTCTCAGAAGACATTTGAAAGTCTCTAATGGGCAAGACCAAAGGTCTATTGGGACTTAGAAGAGTCACTGAAGAAGAATCTAAGGGAATAACAGTCTTTCCTCAGTGCTCTCAGAAGAGCTCTGTGTCTGGCTATGCTGGGGCCTTGCAGCTGTAACAGCTTCCTGCCATGTGCTGCTGGAAGTGTGTTACACTCACAGAAGAAGTTTTGGATAGATTTGGTTTGTTTTACAGATGTACACTGGGTCATGTACAGAGGTGTTAGAGTCAGAAAATCTATTATAACTCACAGAGAGTGAATTGCAGTTCCTACCTGTATCTAGCTGAATCCTAGGTCTGAATTTCCTGTCTTCAGGTCCTTTTACCATCACAAGATGTCCTGAATCATGGTTGACCTGGATTTCTGCTCCAGAGCTGAAGAACTCTTACTCACGTTAGTAATTGTATTTCAATCCATCATGGTGTTACTTCACTGCCCCTTTTTCTTGTTGATCCATGCATGTTAACTCTCCCATATCAGAACCTGGGGAGAAAGGAAATTCACAACATTATCTTCTTGGAGACTGTACATCTACGTGTTAGCTAACTGCAGGATTTAGAGCAGCTTTTCTATGTTTCTGAGTTGTTTATATTTCATAGGGTGTAATTAGTATCACAGTCCAGTGTCTGTAACAACTTGGCTTCATGAAACTGCATGCTCATTAATGCAATTGCTATACTGGGAGATATTCTACACAGCCCATTTCATACTGATGGGTTTCTTTTGATCTCATTTGGTATTAACCACCATTACTTTATCTCCTCAACAGCTTTTCTCACTCTTTAAATTCCCTGATGCCCCAAATGTGTTAGCTGTACTCAGCACTTTAGTGCTGATCTGGAGATGCAAACTCCACTGGAAAAATTGGTTTGGGGTGACCATGGGTATTTATGCTAACCAGCTAGGACAATTTAAAAAAATATTTGTTCTATTCTGATATTTAGTTATTCATGTTCCTGACTTTACAGGTATTTTAAGAAGAATTTGCTATCAGTTTTTGTTTCTGTGTGTACTGTGGGATGACTTACAGGTATTTTTTATAGGAATATATTATTTTCAGGCTATTTAGGATGATGCATGAAATTATCAAACAACTTTGCAGCAAGCATTAAATTTTCAAGCAAATTCATCTGAGTTCTCCCTCAGACATGTCAGGTTTAGGAAGGACATCATGTCATGGTCAGAAGTCTCACTCTTAAGATCTTCTCAATCACTTGTGTGCATGCTTGGAAATAGCTCGGCAGAATTTAAACTGCTAGGAAGCTGCAATTGCTGACTACTTATTGTCTCCCATCTTTAGTTAGTTGTTGGTTTGTGTGGTGGGCAGATTTTAAGTAGACTATAAATATGTAATTCTAACAGATTTTTCACTTTGATATTCAAGCAGTCAAGTTTTCCTCTTGAGAATAAAATTACACATAGCAACAAAAATAGAATTTTTAAAAAGTGTTTTGAATTGAAAAAATGAAGAAATAATTTTTTTTTTTTTTAGGTATCTTTTTACACCTGAAATCACTTATCAAATGTGAACAAAGATTCCTGTTCCTTAGAAAAGTTATTCTTAACCAAATAACCTATCCTTGTGTTTTTCTTTCAGTGATCACATACTTAGTTATGAAGATGAGACCAGAAACCTGTCTCTGTTCTTTGTTTAATCAGCCACACCACCATCTTACACTGTGAATTGGGCTCTGAGACATTACAGTGACACCAGGACTGCTGGTATTATGTGTGAATTGTTTGTGTCATTTGAGGACAAAGCTGGACATCAGGATAAAGGAGCTTAAATATGGGAGGGTGCAATGCCTATAAAGAGGAATCCATCAGAGGGTGGTAAGGCACTGGCACAGGTTGCCCAGAGAAGTTTAGGATGTCCCATCCCTGGGAGTGTTCAAGGCCAGGCTGGATGGAGCTACAAACAACCTGGTCCAGTGAAAGGTATCCCTGCCCATGGCAGGCATGTTGGAATGGATGATTTTTAAGGTCCCTTCCAACTCAAACCATTCTAGGATCGTATGATCCTAAAATCCTGGCATTCTATGATCTTCTGGGGGAAAATAAGGTGACCAATATGTCATCTCTGTCACTGGCAGTAGGGGCTGGCAAGCACTGACATCAGTCCCTGTGCTATCTACAGACTGACTTTCTTCTAGTCATGATCTTTTCTAAATGCAAATCATGGGCATTTGTTTCTGATTTGGGACTGAATTATTGAAATGTGTTAACTGTGAGAGTGACATTCAGTAAATAAGCAGATGATGAGCTTTTGGGTATAAACTTTATGGAATATGAATATGCATGGTAGTGTTTATGAAGCATTCAGGAGCTGAGAGCATTTCCTCTACTATCTAGAAGATGGGTAAATACTTCATACACTTGTGAATGCATTTTCTTATTGTTTTTACTTTGTCCTTGAAATCAGTTCCATGTTCTGTACACTGAACGTAAAACACCAAATATATTGTGATAGTGAAAATATTTGTTTCAGTTAATGGAAATCACTCATATAAGCTTTTTTTTCCTGTTAAAAGTGGCCCACTGTTTTCTGTTAAAAGTAAGATGCCTTTTATGATTTGAAGGTTATATTAGATTTTTAATTATATGTTGCTGTGTAATGCTACTTAAATAGAACTTGAAAAAGAATTCTTGTGTAGAGAATAAGTGAAGTTTAATGCATGGTTTCCATTTAATTAGATATTTTCTGCTTTAATAGTTTAATTCCCTACCCAAATTTCATTTCCATAGCCAAGCCATGCTTAGACTGTTGACATACCATTACTTCATCAAATATTCACTACAATCTTTGCTTTCTACAATTCTCATTACTCTAAAATTAATTGAGAATATTTGAATAATGTTGAAAGACAATGAAGTTGACAAAGTCATTGAGTAAAGTTCAACTGTCGAAATAGCCCTGTAAATGTTTTACAATCAATGACAGAAAATACTAAAAATACAGTAAGTACAGCAAAAAATGTGTATTATTGTTTGCCCTGCAAATGCCTCATTTCTCTCTTTGTTATTCAAATACATTATGTAAAAGGTCCTTCCATTAAAGCTCTTATAAAATGTGTAAGCCAAATATTTCTTTATGTGTTGAATTCACCATCAGTGAAGATAAAGCTTTTTAACCACAACGTTTATGAAATGTCTCCCCAGATTATTTTCCAATTTTATGTAAATCAATTTTGAACAAAGGAGTAATTTGGGAGTAAGGAATTTCTCTGGAGTATCTTTCTAGTGGAGCTAGTTCCAGTCTACTGCTGTATGCGGTTTAACTACACTAACAGTTTTCTCTTTCTGGATACTTGGGTTGTAACTGGTGATGTGGACCAGGATAAGATGCACAAAGTGTTGTTCTCCTCCCTTAAATTATCAGGAAAGGACATGGAAATATAGAAACAGACAGACTGTCTTTATTCAAAACTGCCCTAAACTGTAGCTAGATGTATGAAAGGTGGAGAGGGGGATGGCACTTCCCCCTTAAAAATGTTCTAAGATCACCAGAGGAGAAAGGAACATGGACATTACACCTCTATCAGAACTGAGAATCATCTGCACCCTGGATTATGGTCTTAATTCTCCTAGTTCCTTGAGTAGGCACTTGCCTGTTTCAGAAATCTTTCAGTGTTTCCATGATGGGGTTATGGACTAACAGTGCTCATAGACCCATTATTTGCCATGAAAAATGGCCATGAAGCTCTTTTAACACACATAATACCAAACAGACCAATTCAAATTTGTGAGCAAATGGAATTGTTGAATTCACTATGTTGAGGCACTTAAAGGTTGTTATTTTACTGTCACTGGAGATTTTCACTACAGTAATTTTCTACTCTTGTAGTCAGAATCAATTTTGTTTCATATTAGGATAACAGAGGGAGAACAGGTACACTTTGGGATAGAGGTATGTTTTGGAGAGACTGTAGAAAGTAGAAAGTCTGAAATATAAACCATCCATCTTGTGAACTTCTCTGGTAGTCTTTAAACAAAAGGAGACAACATATTCAGCCCAAATAATCTAATTTTCCCAAATAATCTCGTTTTCTTTCTATTTTATTTTTAATTCTGTTTCCAGTCTTCATGATAATCTACTCACTGTCCTTTAATTCCACAAAAGCAAATTCTTTGACCTGAGATTTTGTGACTCCATCTTTTTGTCATTCTTTCACAGTCTTTGCTAAAATCATAACATACTCAGGAAGGATTCTCAACAAGTAAGGAGTCAGTATTAGCACACACACTATATATATACACTCGTATATATATGTGTATATATATATATATGCATACACATATTTACCATTATGGCACCAGCCATAAAATAAATTAAGTACATTCAAAATGAAATACTAAAATATACCATAGAGCCCGAGATTGTCTGGAACTATGAAGCATTAAGTGTTGAACACTATTTTTATCTCAAAATTCCTTAATGTTTTTAGACAGAGACCACATCTTAGGCCTCAGCTGTAAAGCACCAAGCATTGTCAGGACTCTGTGAGACTTATCTCTGGAAAAGTCCTTAGACAACTGATTGCATTGGAAGCTGTCTCTGCTTCTACACAGCAAGTGACCTCTCTAAGGGTGGGGGGTTGTCAGGTACTTAATTATTCAGGAATGTAACATTTGCAAAATATTCCTTGAGATAGTGCTGCCTTTGAGTGAGTGACACTCACATTCCCACTGACAAGTTTATACAGAGACATGAATGATAAGGAACAAAAGTATTTCTCTTAAGCCTGAAAATAGATAAAATGAATTGTCATATATGTGGGAAGGTTATATAACCTTCCTTTAAGAATTCTATGTTAAGCTCTGTTTTTCCCTCTATATGGAAGTGTCCCACAAAAACCAAATATGTGGTGAAACACCCACAGTATTCCTAATGATTTTCTCATCATAACTATCTGACAGAAGTGAAATGATTTATTTCAAGGGCAAAGGAGTGCTCAGGGCTCCCAGAGAGGACATGGTGTGCCAGGTCCAAAGAAGAAGACTGCAGCTGCCCTCTTGCTCTGACTTACTGACAATCACATGTCTGGTGGGATGTGAAGCTCCATGCCATCCTCACTAATAACAGGTCAATTGTTTGTCTGTAAAATTCCTTTGGCTACTGTGGAATTCAATCTTGTTGCTTTCTGAGTGTTTCCAGAAGACAAGACTAATGATGCAACAGAGAATGTAAACCAGTGGGCTGCCAGGAGAGAGCTTAAGTGCAATTCTATGTGATAAGGGACTGCATTTTTCTTCCAGCAGCTATTCAAACAGAATCTGATTTCTTTTGCACTGGCAGAAGTCCTAGACATGCTGCACAATTGCAGCTTTCTGATGTGCTTTGGAATTCGAAAATCTGTGGTTCTTGTAGCTGATAGACAGGGCTGAAGTAGAGGTACTAGGGTGGGGGAATAAGAACAGGAAATAAGTGAAGAACAGTAACCCCAGGGAGACGTTTTGAGTAGCAATATACAGAGGTAGGAGATTGGCTGATGCATATCTTGCAAATTACCTTGTCTAGTACTCTCACCTGCAGAGCTAGTGTGAAAAACAGCTTGCAGAGCTGTCATTCAACAAGCTGAACTTTGACTGCCCTACTAGAAAGCCCTAGTATCCTTCACCATGTTCTTTGGACCTTAAACCTATCAGTAGGTGAAAGAATATCTGGCTGATTCTTCACTACAAAATTTGAAGGCTAATTGAGATAATTTGATAGGTGAGATAATCTGTCTCATGAGTTAAAATTTTAAAGCTCTCTGTGCCAATCATTGATTTATAATTTATATTAGTTATTGATGACATCTAAACAGTTTTATTATACACTGAGGATTAGAGATCTAGGCAGAATCTATCTTATGTTTCAACTCACACAGGCATGCTGAGAAGAAATGGGCATATTCATTCCAGTCCTACTGTTACCTAGTGCAAAATGTATTTCACTTTACTGAGCCCCAAAATGTTGGATATTGCTGTTGAGAACATTTCTCTACTCTGAAAGCACATGCACAGCTCTCCTTAGTGACATTTTGTAGAAAAGGGTGATTGGATGCCATTCCTTCATTTTGCCTTAAAAGTAAAATGGGCTTTGCAGAATGTGCCACCTCAGGGTTGCCTCAGAACCACCTGACTGATCACAGAATACTTGCATGGCTTGGGATGGAAGGGACCTTTAAAGGTCATCTAGTCCAACCCCTCTGCAAAGGGCATCTTCAGCTTGACCCCCAGTGTTCTTTCATAAATGACACCTTTTTTTTCATACCTGCCCACTCTGCATAAGCATTTCTCCACAACAAACACTTGCACTTTCAATTCTGTGCTCTCAGAACTGTATTTCTCCTGCTTCCTTTATTTCTTGCTTGATTCTAAATCAAAGAGCAGAAACTATTTAGATAAAAGGAATAACATGTATTTGATAACTTTTTGATATAACAAAGAAATAATAATTTCCACAAGGCTGGTGTTAATACCATTTGATGCAGAAATGCTGGAACTGAGTCAGAGCTAATAGCAGCAGAGTGACAGTCAGAGTGACTTGATAAATGTCAGCTTTTTCTGATTATCTGTTTTTAGAGGAACTGTCTTTGCAATAAGGATGTGCCTTCTAACTTCCTCCCATCACAGGTGGGGAGGAAATAAAGTCTGTGTCTTTATATGTACTACAGCTTCTCTCTCCACCTCTCCCTCCACTTTCTTTGCTCCATCCTTCCATAGAGCTAAGTTATTTCAGCCCAAGCCTCACTTGCATGGTTCCTGCCAAAGGCAGCTGCTTGCTAAATTGAAAATCTGAAGGAGAAGTTTCAAGATTAAAATAATTCCTGTGTTCCTGTGGCAGTGACTTGGAAGTGATGTGGTGCTGCCTTTTCTGACCTTCCCATGATGGATTCATTAGTCTTCCTAAAGGTGCCAGAAGATCAGCGAAATATTTCTCCTTTTTGGCTGTCCCCAGACAGCGTTTCTGAGCACAGTGAAGTCATCTCTTTGATGGAAGATATGACTTGAATTTCAACACCTTATTGCTGTTTCAGAGTATTTAGTGTAAGGAAAAGACAGAAGTTACCCAACCCATTTGAAATTGTGCATGAAAAGCATCTGGAAGAACATGCAGGTTTTCCTTAACTGATTGAGATGTGACCTTCAGCCATGGGAGAAACCACACTGTACTCTGTGTTGTGCAGAGACCATCAGGCAGATGTGCAAGGCTGCCAGGGGTTTAATTTAGAAGTGAAAGTGTAAGGCTCTGCAATGAAGGATGAGCTCTTCAGAGCTCCCTACATGGAGAAGTATCATTGAATATTTGTTCAGACAGAGTTTATGAAGCAATCTGAACTATCATAGTAAAGATTTTGTGGTCACTGTGCTGACATCTGCACTGCTAATGAAAGGAGGGTAAGAATCAGGAATAAGTAATAAATGCTGTAGATGTTTACAGGTCCAGGGTTTGAGTTTTCCCCATTCTATTAATTTGTTTAACAATATGGACATGGCTTGTGAGAGCCAATCCATGCCCAAAGCCAACAGGATGATTAGGGAAGAGACACATGGTGAGGTCCAGGAAGCAGAGGGAACAAGCTGAGTGAAAACGGTGGCTGGAAACAGCTTCATAGAGACACAGGCTTGATTCACTCTGTGTTTCATTCTGGATGTGTTCAATGAACATCTCTAACAAACAGAGAGAAATGGAATCTGGGGAGAGGGTCCATATGGAGGCTGAAAGGATGCTAAGATGGAGCTGCAATGGTGTTTATGTATCATTCATCTCACTGGTCTGATGAAGGGAAGCTTCAGAGGTGAGCTGGAGGAGCAAATCTGAAGATTCTGCTCATTACAGAGTTTTTTTTTATTTGGTTGGGTTGTTTTTTTTTTTTTTAACTTTTTTTGCTTTGACATTTAGGGCATTTTTTTCCCTAGTTTCTTCCAAAATTTAGAAAGAGGAGAAGTCATTCTGTTCTCCTGGATGTTTCCCAAGGGTTCTTGGCCTAGGGAAGTGCCAAGTAGCTAAGCAAAGACAGCTGGGCAAGAACAGGGATGGGATGTTAAACGGCAGCTTCTATTTCCTGAATACATGTTCAGCCATCAAGACAGCCTCATGTAGGGATTTAAGGTCTCTGCCTTTCCTCTTCTAAGGCTGTTCTTTCTATTACTGAGGTGGTGGAAGGAAGACAGCACAAAAATGTTCAAGACATTTTGTTTTCTCTTCTGGACACACAGTTATGACAATTAATTACTGATTACAGTATTGGAGCCAATGTAGAATCTATTTGTCTCATAATTTAACTATTCATTCCAGTCTCCCAATATGGAGTCTGTCTGTTCCATTTTACAACCTGCATTAGGATAAATGATCTCTAAAAGTGCCCATTTTCCTTCATCAGCTGCGACAGAGACTCTAGTGACTGCTTCAGAAAGATGGAGACATCTGCCCAAGTCTCAGATTAATCCTTTTTCTCAAACATTGATTAATTCTCTAAGCCTATAGTCCAAAAAAATTGGACTAAATACTAATGAAACCCAACTTTTTTTCACAACCTCCAGCTTGCCTGGCAATTCATTAGCATGCTCATGCTGTGGGTACCTCCAGACTTCCTCTGAACCAACAAATGTGAACTGAGACACTTAGATTGTGTATTAAAAAGTAAATGTTTCATTTGATTTCATCTTTGAAGAAAGCATACCTTGTCATCAGATGTGACATATTCTTTGATGCTATCACTTCAGTAATATTAATCTATCAATCTTTTTAAATGGAGCATGCATTGTAAAGAGAAGGATAACTTGTTAGATGAAAAGTTATAGCTGGAAGAAATGAACTGGCTTCTAAAAAGTAGGTTTGTTCTTTTTTTACATGCATGATAAAAAACCTCTCTGTGCAAACATAGATACTTCTATATCCACCACAACTATTGCCAGTCTTCCTTGAAGTGTCTTTTCAATTAATTCCTTCCTGATTACTTTTAAGTTAAGAAACTTTAATCTAGCTAATCTTTCTATCTTTCTCTCTGAGATAAAATCTCCAAGAGGATTGGAATTATCTATGCCCCTATGGCTAGAAAATGGATTGGTTTTCGTGTTTTTTTTTTTTTTTTTTTTTTTTTTTTTTTTTTGTTTTTTTGGTTTGGTTTGGTTTGGTTTTTTGTTTCATTTTTTTTTGTTTTGTTTTTTTGGTTTTTTTGTTTGTTTTGTTTTGTTTTTGGTTTTGGTTTTCTTTGTTTTGTTTGTTAGTTAGTTTGTTTTTGTTGTTTTTTGTTTTTTGTTTTTTTCAGTTGATTGACTATGCAGCTTTTCAAATACACAGAATTCTTGATATGGAAAGTTAAGCTATCCTAAATTATCAGCCTATATTATTGTAGTCATACTGATATAATTCATCGTATGCTTTTAAACTGAGAGGCATGACTTTTCTTGATAGTTATCCTGGAACTGGAAAAGTCAGTTTACTTTGGTTCCAGTACACGCATTACAGTTTATGTCCTTAAACTGTCAGTAGTATAATTACATTTGTACAATGTACAAATTTTCTGCTTAATTTCTCTGAATTGATAAAATTAGTCTGACTTGTAGAAGATACAAAATTGAGACAGAGCAACATCAAAGAATGTCATTAACTTTGATTTCCAAGGTTAGTTTTCATTATATTGCCATTAAGACATGCTATTAAATTTTAACTTAACCAAATCATTATTATATTAATATTTTATATTTTCTCTTTGATAGTAATAAACCCAAGGACTAGTTAAACTGGTAAAATGATTTTTGAAACAAAATAATGTGCCTGTACGTGTGTGTGTATGTGTGTGTGTGTGTATTGCAAATGCAGACATACCTTCAATTATTTGAGTAGTGGAACATCTTGACAAGACCTGATGGATTTGCTGTTCCTCTTTAAAGGAGGTTATTCAGCTTAAGCACCATCTTTTTCAATATGCTTTTATGGTTCATCATAATGGAAATAGTAACACTGAATAGCTGGATAGCAATTCACATATTCAAAGCACTGTGCAAACATTAAGTAATACAGTTACAAAACATCTAAATAACTATAATACTGGCTGTCAAGGCAATGAAGAAGCAGACAAATGCAGAAGACTGCAGGCGGTTCTGGAAGGGATTCTGCAGCAGGGAAGGAGGGAGCAAGATCCCTCCCAGTGGAGCGAGGTTTGGCATGCCAGTATGCTCCAGGTTTGCATTGTTCTGTTTCAGCCACCTGCAATGCTGTGTTTAAAGTGTTAATTAGCAGGTAGCAGATGCTGGTCCTTTGCCAGTTCTGCCTTGGAAATGTTCTTTCTGCTGTGCATCAAAATACAATGATGCCAACTCCAGGTTTCCAGTGACTGGTTTCCTATTGAACATCTGGGCATAATTCTGGGTACTGACATTTTCAAAAGATTTTTTTCTCTAGTCTTCCTTATTTTCTCCTACTGTTGCTGGGATTTTTTTAAAACAAGCTGATGACAAGAACGCAGAGAAAAAACAGTTTTGGTGTCTCAGGTGATAGCACTCTGTGACTGTCAACTTTATGTTTTATCTGGTCTGTGTCAAGAATATGTTGATGAATTTATTGGAGTGCTTGAAAGATACAGTTGGAGACATTTAATTCTTTGCAGCCTTCTGTTAATTTCTCAGTTTAGAAATCAGTGCTGCTGAGGTCTGTTAAACAGTGGCAGATTTTTCAGCAAAGCCCTCTGTTCTTTAAGGACCTTTAGCCACATTGCTGACAGTGACAAACATACTTTTTTTTTGTTCCCTATACCCTGAATAGATGAGAAAATAATGTTTTCTTCAACCATGGCTGTATCTGATTCCTTTTGGCCTCATATATTACACTTCAATAATAAAGCAATCTGGAGGTCATAAAAGCACTGAACATTATTTCAGATTAATTCTAAGCTAAGAAGAATGGGTCCAAACTTTTGCCCTTCAATGGCAAGGGAAAACTTTTATTTTCAGTGTTATTTTCCATGCTTAAAAATACAGCTTCCTCCTGCCTTTATGAACTGTCTTTCATTGTAAATGTTCAAAAATGGTGCATGAATATGATTGTGCACACAGTTTATGAATAGAGTGCTTCACACACTTTTGAAATAAAGCAGCAGTTGCTGGGAGATGTGCAAGTGTTTAGCCATGAATAGAGCTCTGCAGAGCAATTCAGAGCATGTCAAAGTCATACTCCCTTGCTTATGAAAAGTATCATCTCTTTAAAGATCACATTCATGTTTTTTCTGATTTTAGCATTTATTTAAAAACAAACACTTTAGAACGGGCCAGCACTCTTAGTGCATTGTGATATTGTTTTCCTAATTAGTAAATGTCTACTAGGAAAAATTTCTAGCAACTGACTGGTTTCTGTTGCTTCTCCCTGCAAGGTTTGTTCTTCTCCGTGTAGAACTGAAGAGTTTATGTTTTGAATACAGTGTTAAACTATATTTATGTGTGAAATTGTAGGAGAGCAGCAGGGAACATAGAAAATTAAACTTAAACTTTCTTTCTGAATATTGACTTCCAACCTCTTCAGTGTAATTCTGCCAAACTCCAGTGATCTGTGACGTTTTGTGAAGCCTTTTTGTGAAGCTGATCTTCAAATTTTTTTTAACCTTGATGACTTCCCTGGGTTTCCAAAAACTGAACTCCTGTCTTGATGCATTGCAATGCTGTCACCACCATTTGGCTCTCCAAAGTCACATTTGTGCCCTCACGCATTGTGCCTCTTCTGAAAATGGTAACGATGAAACATTTCTAGGTTTGTCTTTAAAACCAGCAGATGTCGCAGTTTCACCAAAAAGAGCCGGTTTCTCTCCAGTCTTTTGAAACTGCAGCAACTTCTTAGGTATTTTTGGGCAGTATTCCACGCAGCAATACTTCTGTGTAAGTTATTGCTGAGCAACATGCTCCAACCATCAGCTCTTTTATGCGCTCTTACTTCTAGGTGGAATACATTGATACGAAAATATCCCAATTTTACTTGCTGAAACATGGGGGAGACATTGCTGTGATGCTGAACACCCTAGGACTGTGTCACTGTCTCAGATTGATTGCTGTACAGAGGCATTTTCTGAGTTTTATTGCCACTGAATCCATTCAGTCACGTTTGATGTCTGAGCACTCATTTTGTTGCTGCTCAGATGTCTGTCCTAAATGGTTAAATGGATTCCAGTTACTGAGATGCTGCACTAAATTCATTAACTTCACTAAAAGTAAATACTTTTGTAATGAAAGTATAACTGATGGACTATACTCACTACTTAAATCAACTAAAATTTGTCTTCTCTAACTTTAACTACTTAAAAATTTGATCGTTTGTCTGAAGAAGCTGTTGTCCCTCCTTCTACAGCTAAGTGAGAAAAGCAAATGTGTTTGAGGGCCATTTCATCTCTTCCTAAATCTAGGGCTGGAAAAATGTCCCATGGAGATACCTGTTTCTCTGTTAAGTGTAGAAGTAACATAAACTGCTGTTTCAACCTTGATGATTACTTTGAAGATGGCTACAATTAGATGTTAATAGGAACAATGAGTAAACCCATTCTGCTTTACTTTTTTGGTTGCAGCCTGTTTTTAAAAACAGTCAGACAGTGGTGTTCTTGATCTCCATCAGCACTAGCTAAAGAGACAATATTCATCCTATTGCAGCTATGCAAGTACTTGTGGCTCTGTTGGAATAGTACCTAAGCTCCTGCTTGAGCAAAGAGCTCATCCAAATTGAATTCTTATCTATATGCATCCCTAGACTTGCACTAAAGAAAATAAAAAAGCCCAGTGGAGATACATTTCAGCTTAAAAAAACCCCCAAACTTAGTAAGTGTTGATTTTTCAGTTTTTGAGATTAGTTTTAGCAGGAAGAGAGTGAGATGCACTTCACATTAGCAGTCTGAGATTCAGGCATATAGACCGAGCTGACTGTCTCAGCTCCCTGTAATCCACGGAGAATAAGCAAGGGCTGAGCAGGATTCTGTGCTTGGATGGAAAAACTTGTCATCTCCCTCCCTTACCTATAAAGAAAAATTATAGGAGTATCATTTCAGGTAATTTTAGATAGGTTGAATCCTATGAAATAAATAAAAAAAATAGGAAAACATAAAAAACCAAAATAACAATATTTAAAGAAATCTATGTGCTAAAATAAGCATATGCACGTACCGTATTTTTATACTCAGAAAGAACTTGCCAGTTTGAGCTTGCTGGGGGCTAATGCAGATAAAATGTCAAAATAATAATGAAGATGCATCCTCTACAATAGACTGGAATAACAGAAAAGGCTTTCAGCCTGTGGGGTGCCAGATGATAAGGAATTGAGAGCAGAGATAAGCTGGGATGTCTTCTTCCTCAGAGAGCTCCATATGACAGGCTGGGGTTTCATCCCATTTACACTTCAGGCAGCAATAAAAGGGAGCAGGGGTGGAAAATATGTGCCCACTCAAAAATCTCCTGAAACATTTTCTAATCAATACCCAAAATACCGATGTCTGACTTGAAAAAACCCAGATCAAAATAATTTCAGAAATTAGAGGATTTCTTGTGAAATGTGTCAAGGAATCAGCCTGACCTCAGATGAGAAGTGGCTCTGTGCACATGTTTTGACGTATCAAAACATGCAGTATTCCATAGAGCTCCTGCTGGCATTCCAAACTCCCCACTATTGACCTGCTCTCACTGGGAAAACACAGTGCTGCTGGTCCAGCTGAGCTGAGTGGTTACTGGGAGCATGGCTCTTCTTGACAGACTCAGTCCATATTAATTTCACAGCATTTTCTGCAGGCATGAGACCAGTTTACAGTCTTTTAAATTAGATTTCTGAGCTTGATTAGTTTGAATTTGTTAGCAGCACCTCTTGTTTCAGCAGTGAAGGAGGCAAGGATCTTAGATTTCTGTCTGTCTGGGTTTTAACCACTGAGTGAATGCTCAATTCTGCAGATGCATGTGAATGCTGAGCAGTTCATCCAGTCATCCTTGGACCTGGTGGACGGTGTATGGGTCTGGCACTGAGATGTCTTTTCCAGCTGTGGTTCTGGTGCTTGTCTGCTGCATTGTGTTGGTAGTGCCAGTCACTAAAGTGCATCTCTTCGTCTAGAAGCTGGTGGTAAAGCTGGGATTACTTTGTAGCCTGATTGGGATGGGGAAGAGAATAGGATGGGAGAAAGAATTCATCCCTGCTGCCAACAGAAGGTATAGAAACCTTGACCACATTATGACCAACTGCTCTTTTTAATGTTATTGGTATGGGTGGTATTTTCCTGGAGTGCTGAAAAACGTGGCTGCTGTGCTCTGGTTTGATACTAGCAGATCAGGTTTGCACACACCTTTCTACATTCTTTCTGAAATATCATTGCTAAAATGTTATTTGGAGGCTGAGGTCTGTTTTATATAATTGTTATTTAAAAATTGTGGTCTGCAAAGAAAATTTATTTTCAGCATTTCTACACTGGTTGACTTATGTTTATTTTTTCATTCCTTATTCTCATTTTAATGACAGGATTTTTCAAATAAATTGCCTGGACTTGAAGGCTTAGTCACATCAACTGACCCCTGAACTACTACCCACCAAGTTAGAGGTACAGTTCTACCTTTGTGGCACCTGGCAGCAGCTATGAAAAGAGATGCAGCTTATTGTCACAATCAGACAGGTGAAAAGCTAAATGAAAAATGAGGCTGATTTATGAAGGTGACTCATCAGGGAAAAACTGGCAACAGATGGAAACCTCACAGGTATCTAAACAATGTGTGACAGTGCAGTTTTTATATTCTCAATTCTTGAAAGGAAAGTTTCATTGTGCTTCAGAACCACGGGGAAAAGGAAATTCTTAGAGTTAATTTGGAGTCTCATTAAGATATCTGTTGAAGGGTTAAAGCCCACTTTTCCTGTTTGGTGTTTTTTTCTCTATTTTTAAAATAACATCAATACTCTCTTACACTTCTGATCACCTTTACATCAGTCTCATGCAATTATATCCTTTATGAAAGAACTCTATAGTCATGATCTGGTTTAAATCCCCCTTTCCCCCTTTTTAACTCAAACCAGGTAGTGTGTTGGGTTTTGGTAGTGTGGAACTGCAGTAATGTCTTCTGTGAGGAGCTGCTGGAATCTCCCTTCATGTCTGATGCCAGCCAGATCCAGGACTGACCCACCACTGGCTAAGGCTGAACCCAGCAGCAATGGTGGAAGCACCTCTGGAATAAAAGATGTAAGAAGGGGGATAAACTTCTGGGCAACAACAGAAAGGGAGAGAAGCAGGAATATGTGACAAGAACAGATCCCAAGGGCAGTGCAGAAGGAGGGGCAGGAGGTGCTCCAGGCATGGGAGCAGAGATTCCCCTGCAGCCCCTGGTGCAGCCCATGGTGAGGCAGCTGTGCCCCTGCAGCCCATGGAGGTGCAGGGTGGAGCAGAGATCCCTCTGCAGCCCCTGGAGGATCCCATGCTGGAGCAAGTGGAAACTTAAAGGAGGCTGTGGCTCCATGGGAAGCTCATGGGACTCATGCTGGAGCTGTCTCCTGTGGGAGGGAGCCGGGGCTGGAGCAGGGGAAGAGTGGGAGGAATCCTCCTCCTGAGGAGGGAGAAGCAGAGACAATGTGTGATGAATGGAACACAGCCCCCACTCCTGATGCTCCCGAGCTGCTGGAAGGGGGGAGTCTAATAAAGATGTTTTTAAGATTTAGTTCTTATATCTCATTACCTTACTCTGATATTATTGGCAACAAATTGAGTTAAAAGTGAGTCCATTTTGCCCATGATGGTAATTGGTGAGTGACCTCTCCCTGCCCTTATCTCATTCCATGAGAATTTTGTTATTTTTTTTTCCCTGTTGAGCTGAGCAAAGATAGAGCCATGTTGATGGGCACATGGTGTCCAGCCAGGGTCAACCCTTCACAGCTATTTTCAAGAGCCTTTCATTTTGGAAATTGCCTACTCACTAATGAGAACTGGTTTTCTGCTTTTTATTAAATCTGTCTTCCCATTCCCAAGTCCAGGCTGACAGAAACTTTTATGTACATCATAATGTTTTGTTTCAAGCATTATTTTTTTCCAGCTTTCTGTTATTTTATATATTATTAATTATTTTTGTCTGCCTGTACAGACAGACAAAGAGCTGGCTTTTTTTTTTTTTTTGTGAGAGATTCCTTTTGGTCAGAAAAATGTTGATTTCATAAAATCAGCTGTTTGTGAGAAAGCAACTTTTGTGACTTTAGTGAGAGATCATGTCAACCTCGAGTAGATTTGACTCTCATAACAAAGACAAACAAGCATTCCACTACAAAATACCAACCAGCCAAACAAATAGCTGGAACCTTAGCCCAAGTTAGTTCTGTAAATAAAAGAAAAAAGAGCATTAACTTTTTCTCTATAAATCAAATCAGCTTATTTTCCAGAGGCCTACTGGCTATTCTATTACACAGAGATTTGTTATATCAAATAAATATAAATTTCTGCATACCTATGATGCTCCAAGGTTGTAAACAGAAGAAGGATTATAAGGAGATGAAATACCTTGTATTAGAGCAGATGGCAAGCTTTAAGGTACATAAACTTTCTTCAGTTCTTTGCACTCCTGAAATGTGCTTATTTTTTTTTCCCCAGCTGTAGCATTTGATTTAATAAAAGATATTGTTTCTGTTGACAAAACTTCCCTTCTGGAAAAGTATCTTTCTAGTCTGCTGCAGCAAAAAGGAAACCCAGAAAACCAGCTAGCTCAGAACAAAACTGATATCTCAAGCAAATGATTCTTTTCAAGCAGACTGTCTTGCTTTTTGGAATTTGCAAAGACCTTCATCGAGCCTTTGCTGTTCTCAGCAGGAGAGGAGATCAGAAGCATTCCAGTTCTCACTGTCCCTCTGGACTGATGGTACTTCAGTTAGATCTGAAATTATATGAAAGGAGTTCAGTCTTCTTCCAGACTGTCAAAGCATACAATAAACCCATCACACACACAAGGGAATAGGTGCACACAACACCCAAAGCAGAAATTTTATTCTCAGTAGTAAGTTGCCTCAGAAGTCAATGGGTTCTAAAGGCCAAAGTCATCTTAAGTTGGCATTTCTCAGTTTTCTAGCCTGCTACATACAGATCAAATTACCAGAAATTGTAGAATTCTTCAAACAGAACCAGTTTTCAAAGGAATAATTCTTCCACATTCCGTTCTGGGAGAAAACACATGTTCAGGTGAAAGAAACAGGGAAGTTTCTAACAGAGTTCTAAGGGATAACATAAACCTTCAAGAATGATCTTGTAGAGAGGCAATTGGAGTCTGGGTCCTCAGTGTGCCATATCCTTACTTTAGGTTGCCTCCCATGGCAACCTGAACACCATTAATTTGTAAGCAGATCCCTGCTGGAGCAAACGGAGCATGCAGAACATCAGCACTAATTGAAGCCTCTGTGAAGCTGGCCACCAAGGAATATCAGCTTCCATGCTCCTAGCCATACTATCCTGGCACACACAAATTTTTCTGCAGGTTTGTGTGTCTGTTTTTGGCACGTGTGCTCCAGAGTACTGAGAGCAACAAAACAGGCAGAAGGTGGTTGTGTGCAATCCTTGATCAAACTGTACTGGGAGATGAGAAGGTGGCATCTTGCCTTTTTGCGTCTGAGATTTTGCTCTTTCAGAGAAATGGTAGGAAGATTGGGGGATATTTTCCTACAGACTGTAATAAGAAATTACTGCCTTGCATTAGGTAAGGTATTGTGGATAGCTGGGATATAGCTAGGTAACAAACTGTTCATAAACACTTATGAGAGCTCAGATAGTCCTCATCTTAGCAAAAATTTTGCAGTTTCCTCCCCCCTCTCCCCCCAGGTATCTATCTAATCAAAACCAGCAGTCAAGAGATCTATCTAACCAATAGGTTATACCTTTTTGCCTGAGTGGTAGCAGCACTCCTGTGTACAAGCAGCTTTGTAGCTCCATCATTTCCATAATGAATGTCCTATTTTGGATTTGCATTATTCCCAGCAGATTTGTCTACCAGTGGTGCCCATGCTCTTGACTTTTGCTGGTCAAAGCAGTGGTTGAAGCAGAAGAAGGTATGAGGGAGGCTGAAGTGGGAACTTACCTCATCTTTCTTTGAGGGCATGTTTATTGGGATACAATATCCTGATCTGCTTGCTTTCTGTTTTTTATTGACATTGCCCTCCAGGAAAGATGCTGCTGTCTCCATTGCTTCTATCTTCCAGCTGCTCAAACTCAGCTCAGAAATCCAGTTTTCTTTTGTTTGAAGTGCTCTGTCATCTGAAAGCAAAGCATTCATGAATTAACCATTACATATCTGTTCAAGGGGTGCTGTACATGGTAGATATCAAATAAGATGTAGGTGAATAAAAATAGTGTAAATTTTGTCTTACAGACTCAACAAAGTCGTAAGAAGATGAATTTTAATTTCACAGGAAGTTTTAATCCTGGTGTTTCATGATGTTTTTGTGAATATGCCTGTAGGCCTTTCAGACAAAGTATTAGGATTAAGGAAGAGAATTACAGAAATTTTAGTTGATAAAATATGATGAATCTAGAGTTTGCTGATAAGTGGCACTGGTCATAAAGAAACTACTCTCTATAGCTGATTAATGTATATTTCTTTGCAAGAAAAACCCCTTCCGTGTCAAACCACAACAACCACCTGGCAAGTCCAGATGGTTCTATGCAATCATCTGTATCCTCCAAGAAATTTATGGACTTGAAAGCATTCAGAGCAGCATCCTGATAAGGGGAAAGGGAATGAACCAGGTGCTCTACATATCAGAAACAGATTACTGATTAGGTGTGGTAAAACCTGAGGTGTTTTTAGAACAGATTGCAGATTTCATTGGTAAGACCAAAATGGAGAAGGGATCCTGACAGAACTTATGTCTTTGAGGGGAATTATGCTGCAACTTGCTAAGCTCTACAGTCCTGCTTTCATCAGCCTTTTAATATAGTGGAAGCTGCATGATAAGGTATGACACCTCACTAGAGTCAGCCCCATAAACAGGAAGATGTTTGAGCCTACCAGATGCTGGAGAAATGTACCTATGACATCCATTTCTCTCTTAAGATTTTGGATATATACTGGGACACAGGATGAGGCTTGCTGCTGCAGGAGGAGGTGGTTGTGGCATTTCCTCCCAGTGATTAATAAAGAGAATATGTGATTTTGATATTTGCCTGCCTCAGAGGATAGGAAACAGCATCACCAGAAAGCTGAACCACAGCCTTCTGCACCAAAGGGGGAATTTTTCTATCCTTTCCATGAAAACTGTTTCACTTTAATAGAGTAGTTTGGTATTTAATGAGATAGAGAAGCATGAGCAAGGCTATTGCTTTGTGGAGAGGTGTCATTTGTGGGGGGGGGGGGGGAAGAAAAGAAAGAAGTTTTATTTACTGATGTAGCAAATGTGAAATTTATGTCACATGGTTTCTCTCTTTAATGTGCATTTATGGTATCATAAAAGTGAAAAAATCTGCCAGAGAGTTTTGGCAAATTCTGCAGGTAAGGTTTATCCCAGTGATAGGAACAGTTGCCCAGAAGCTGAAAATTTCAAATCCCTGAAGACTGACAGGGATAATAACCACAATCCTTATCTAGGCAAGTTCCCTTACTGCTGAGTTACTACAGAGGGAGAGGGATGACCTCCTCTGTCTGCAGGCTTTTTATCCCCCCTTCCCCTTAGGGTTTGACTTCAAAGCAAAGGAATGCTTTGAGACTGCACTGCAGAGGGCTGGACAAGGTAGGTGTCTATAACCAAACTGATGACAAAGAAACAGAAAGACTTCTCAGCTCGTATTTAATTTTGTGAGTACTCTAAAATGGCTGCACACCTCCCAGTCTGATCTGAAAATTTTCTCTTTGCTTGTGTCCTCCCCTAAACTTAAGCAGAATTTCTGGCTCCAGAGTGGTTAGACACTTACCTAAGCACCTTTGGAAAGTGGAGAGGCATGTCTCTGCCTTGCAGCTGGACCCAGTCATCTTCCTCAGCAAGTGCCAGGCACCTATCATCAAGCACAAGACCCTCCAGAACTGAAATCAGATTAAAAACACACAGCTGCCAAAAGAGGAAAGGACAGACTCTGCCCCCCCCCCCCCATTTCACAAATGGCTTGTTAGCTGAAAAAATTGCCTGTGAGGTGGAAGGCTTGGGGATCATATAGCCCATCTCAATTGCAGTCTCCAAGGGCATCCTAGTGCATAATTGATATTTAGGGAGACGATGTAGCATTTTCTGCTAGCTTGAAACTGGTAGGACAGAACTTCTCATGCTTTCAAAGTATGCTTTTTATGCTGCATAGCAGCATTTAGTGTAATAGCAGCATAAACCTGCACAGCATTTTAAAAAGTCTTGCAATGAATTGCCTAAAGGGAATTCATACAGGAAAAAACCACAAATAATGCTAACACTTTGGAACTGCACACTCTGCATTTTAACTAGCATCTAATGTGACAAGGGAATTATTTGTTGTGAACTTTTTTCTCATTTTTCAAATGCAATTTTGAAGAATTCAGTTTTATTCTGACCTCTGCTTCATATTCCTAGAAATTAAGAAGTCAATTTTGATAGTTTTCCTAAAATTTTGAGAAAACCTTGTTTGAAAACAGGCTTTCTTTTGTTATGACTTTTTTGAGGAAGAAAATCCAAAAGTGTAGTAATGTATGTGTGCCCAAAGAACATGGATTTGGTGTTAGGACTCTGCATGGTAGAACTGGAAGGAGACTGCAACATAAAATGCAACTCCAAAGTGCAGCTTCTTAGAAAGTGGTTCCTGGAAGGACTAATTATTTCTCAGTTTGTGGATTAGAGCCCCTAAAATAAGTAAAAGGGGTTAAGTAAGACTTTAAGATAGGGGAGTTGAAGTTATGTATCTGTGCTTATAATGGTAATAAATAAATAGGAAATCTCTGGGCTGTTGTTGAAGCCTCTGAGTACCTGAAAATGCTCTTTGCCTAAGGCAAACCACAAGAGGAAAGAAACAATCTGAAAATCTGCTTATGTGAAAAGGCCTTGAGAAGAAAAATCTGTAGAGAATTTGGGTGTTTGCAGCAAAGGTGCACCCCAGGAGGTGTATACTTATTCCATTCTTGCTGATGTTAGAGAATTCATGATAACTTCCTTAAATTAAGTCATGCAACATTCCTTTTCCATTTAACTACATACCTATGGAAACAGAACGAAGCTGGAAAGAGATCATAAAATGAAATGAACCGATCTTTTTCTACATGCACCAGATCTCTACCTAGAGATCCCTGAGGTAACTCTTTTAGATATCTTATCACTCTACCCTGATTGAATCTATTGCTTTAGTTGTCCTACAGCCTTGGTGAAACCACATCTTTCAGAGTCTACTATAAACTGCAATCCTTTATTTAAAAAGAAACAAAAACATTTAAAAATAAATGATTTTAAAAAATAATAGATGGATAAGTGTATACAGAACTGTTTAAAAAAGCACCTTAAAAAAGCAGATGACTAGGAACAATATTTGCTATGAATATAAGTAATAAATATGTAATAATAAATAGTAATAACTATTCAATGTGTTTATTGCACATCTTTACATGTAACAAGCCATATGCAGATGGCTTTTGAGGTTCTTGCACTTTGAAAATCTATAAAAATGATCCATGGCTTTTACTCAGGCACTTAGTTTTTATTCTTATACTACATACCTATGCAAAAAGGGCTGTTCTTTAAGCTTTTAACAACTATAGGCAATCCTTAAAAAAACTCTAGGTAAGATTTAAAGGATAAAAATCATATATCAATGTGCATAAATTAAATGATTGTTTGCTTGTTTGTGAAGGCTGGAAATAAAGATAGCAATGTCTGATGAGGTTAATTTGACCAACAGTAAATACTGTTGACTTATCTCTTGTTTCAAAGATCAAAATAAATGATCTTCTTGTACTATAAAATTATTTCAAGAGCTTCCATTCAAATATGTGGCTTACTGAAAACGAGAACTTCTGAAGTCTTCTCACATTCCAGTTTCAGGAGTGATTGAGGCACCAGGCAATTAAGGAAAGTGACACCAGTCCCCTCCCTGGGACTTCCTATGTCCCACCCCTGGAATTTTCCCTTGAAGCATTGTCCAGACTCACAATACAGTCACTTGTCCCTCATAGTTTTATTTTTTTTCTTTAGCAAAATAAGTTGTTTTATTTCCTCTCAATAGGCCTGGACTGATGGTAAAGCCCTTGTGTCCTTGCCCCAGCAACTTTCAATCTAAAGGCAGAGTGAACACAATAATCCATATCAAACATAATGTCTGCGAACAACAGAAAATTCATTGTGTCTGAGCAGAATGTGAGTGACTTTCTAAGATGCTCAGGGCCAGATCATTCTTGGATATAAATCCATCTACTATTAGGATATAAATCCATTTACCATTAACTTCATTGAGCTTGAACCACTTAATGACAGGTGGAGGTCCAAGCTATACCTTTGCAGGGACTATGTTGCCTCTGGACAAGAGTTATTCCAACTCTGTGCTGGTAGAGGATCTTGAGCAGTAGGGTCAGGCAACAGCTGAATGTCTGTGTAATAGATAATACTTTATCTCAAATGAGTGCTCAGAACCTCAGACCTCAGCAGCAGTCAGGTGGTGCAACTCCTTGTCCACAGAGGTCAGACCCAGATGGATATCACATTGCTGGAGGCAGTCTAACATGGCTTCTGTCTTCCTTTCAGCAGTGCCACTTGGATAGAAACCCAGCCCTTATGGTAATGAATAAAACACTTGTATCACTTTAAATTTCTCCTGTATTTAAAAGTCTGCCCCATTCAGTTATTCATCTAAATAGAACATCTATTATCAATGGCCGTTTTGTCCACTTCAGAACCTGAGAGAGAAAAGGAATATATATTATTGTTATTAGGCTGATGACCAGCCCTTTAATAGCCTTTTCACTGGATTTAAATGAAAATTAATAATCTTGGTGTCATATTAGCCTCATTTTGAAGAATCACATGAAAAGAATATTATCCTGGGTTAGCAAACATACTGTGTAAACAGCAATTACTATGGAGACGTAACTGAGTTAGAGGTAAAGCATATTAGCTAAGTGCTTGCAGCCCAAATAATTCACAAAAGGCTTATGGGCTCTCCAGCTAATATTGTCCCAAATCATCACCCAAAGAAATTGTGTTAAATTGTGTTACAACAGGGAGTTATAGATTGGGAGATAAATGGCTAATTAACTTTATACCAGAGAGTCATAAATATTTCGCTGCTGTTATTTTTCTGGAGATTAGTGTGTAAGCAGACATTTAGGCAGAATCTATGCTACTGCTAAAAGACAACAAAGGGAAGGTGGTAATTTTGTGTTTCCATGGCTCTGGGCTGCTGTGGTAGAAAAAACTGTTCCAGAGACAGGCTACAAGGGCCTAGCTTGCTACGACCTTGAATTGCTGTGCAGCTCTTTGAGAGATCCTGCAGTGTATCCAACAGATTTCCAGTGCTTCTCTGTGGGGAAACCTCTCCAAAGCTGCTTTATGGGATTTAGAATATTTTTAAGGATGGGGGAAAGATTTTGATCATTTAGCATGGTCTGCTTATCTCATGTGTCTCATGTGTCTCATTGGAGCTTTTCAAGACATGATTTTACAAGATACTAGATAAACTCAACTAGGCTCCCTTTCCCACAAAGGATTATGTGTGGCGTATTCTATGATTCTATGTAGGGGCATGAAAGGACACTTTCAAGAAAGCTCTTGTTAATGAAATTTTGGAAAAAAAAGGCCTGGACTGTGGCTGATAAAACTTCAGTTTTGGTTCCAAAAGCGACTATCTGGGAAAAAAGGCCTCTTTGTCCATGTAGATGTGTCAATAACAGGAGTAGGTTCAGTCTTGGATAGTTTTTGCATAGTGAGAGGAATAAAGTGGAGCATACCAAACACTATAGACAACTCTTCTGGAATAAAGAGGGTAAAGGGATGATAAAACATGGCCAGTCACAAGTGACAAAGTGCTTGAAGTTCTCATTTTATAAAAGTAATTTGTAAAACGGAGCAGAGCGTCAGCTGATATGAACAGAGATGTGTGATTGGGCTAAATGGTTGTCAGGTGTGTTTTTCCTGACGTTCTTCTATTGAGAAAAATAATCTCCTTTTCTATGTACCTTATGACATGACCTTCTTTGGCTACAGGAGAAGTACCGAGGTTGGACTGTGCAGCTGTTTTCTTACTGAGTAAACTTGGTACAATATGTACCAAGCTTTATGTTTCGTCCATGTACACATGGTCTTGTTCTTAGAATAAAATGGACCAGGATCCTCTCTCAGGTCCTGAAAACAAGAGGCATGACACATCTAAGTCCTCCTTCCTCTTTTATCCCGAGCAGGATAAAAGCCCCTCAGCCCCCCAGTAGGTACAATGCTATTCCACAAACTATGTCCTGCATATCACTGGAAGAGCGTTGGCTGGCGTGGGCCTGAACTACAATTCAAGGCGAAGAGCTGAGGAGAGTGGATAGGCACAGCAGAGACACAGCAGGAGCCTTCCTGGCACAGTTATGTTGGAAATTGTTGTGTAGCTCAGCAGATGCAGCCTATCAAAAGGTGCAGTAAGGACACAACTGCTCCAATGACCTGGAGTATGTTAGCATCTATGATTTCCCAGATGCCTAGGAATGTGTAGGGAGTCTTGACATGAGCTTTCACTCCTAATTTCACAGGGTGGGTTTATGGTGAACTGAATTACTTTTCTCAGTACATGGTTGGAGCTGTGGAAAATTGATCCCATGGATGCCATTTTCTTGCTGTGGGGCACCCTATATCACTGCATGTTAACATTTCCTTTAAAGTACAGAGGAAAAATCTGAATGCTGTTGATCTAATTGTGGTGGGATTTTAGGGCAGAAAAATTTGTGTCCATGTCTAAAGGAGCAGTTTTGGATGCTCCATCTCTGGAAGAGTTCAAGGCCAGGTTGGATGGGGCCCTGAGCAACCTGGTCTCGTGAGTGGCCTTCCTGTCCATGGCAGTAGGGTTGGAACTAGATTATCTTTAAAGTCCTTCCAATCTAAACCATTCTATGATTCTGATTCTAAAAAGTGACTGATAACAACACTTGATCAAAGTTTCTAAAAAGATACTTAGTGACAAACTGAAATTCTACAATTTTCTAGACTCTCAGTCTAGGAAAGAGTCTTTGCATTTTCTACTTCAGGGAATGAGTTTTGACTTGAGATAAAAAGTGGTTGTCTTAGTGCTTGATGCCTGGAAGAGGCAAGGGTGAAAGCAAGTCCAGAAGGACCAGTGAGATGGACTGGCAAAACTGTGACTGCTCCGATAGCCAATGTCAAAGCCATGGCTTTGCCGGTAACATTGGTGCAATACACCATGGACCATCTGTGGGACAGAGATGGAATGCTCTTGTGTGAAGTCCAAGGTTCCTTTTAATGGATTAAAGCCTTTTGTCACCCTTCAGTGACAAAAACAGGCATTTCATGCTTCTGTAAGAAAGAGAAATAGAGGATATTTTACATATATATAGAAAGTGTCCAGGAAACCTCTTCTGTCATCAGCCTGAGACCAACTTCTGTGACTGAAAAAAGTGAGCTACAAGTGACAACCCCAAATCCCAAACAATGAGAAGTAACAGTTCTACTTGCACTTCCCCTCAGATCAGGCTTGGTGTATACAAAGAAACCCTCATATCCCAATGTAGCAGCCTAATGAGTCATGGGAAGTTTTTTCTTTCATTTTGAGGGGAGACAGTGAAGAAAATTGAAAGACTGAACCAGTGCTATGTACTGATGACTGGTGTACTACCCTCAATGGACTTGAAGCTGCACCTGTCTGTACCTGCTCATTTCTTTTTACTTGCCTGCCCAGGACATCTCTGTGGGAATGAGCTGAGGGAAGATCTAATCCTCCATTTCCTATTTGCAGTTTTTAACAGCCTGCAGTGAGCAGGGTAAGGCTAAAAACCCCACAGATATTTGGTAGCATTTTCTCATGGAATTTTTAAGGGCTTAGTCTTGTAAAGAGACTAGAATTCAGACACAACTGTTTTTCTTTTTTCAAGTTGCTGGACACTGTGTAATTTCAGTGTGTGTTGGCATGAGAATTCTTGTTCTCTTTGCTTTTGTAAGTAGATTTAAAGGATAAGGTTGATTTCAGGAGATGATCTCCAAAACTCTATTTGTCTTAGAGATGTAGAAACATTGTCTGGCTTCTGTCTTATGGTTCTTAAGGTCTTATGTTCCTCTGGCTTGTCTCGAAATTTATCCAGCTGTTAGGAAGTATGTGGGTATTTCACCATGTTCCTATGCCTATCTGAGTACTAGACAAGATATATATATGGCAAACTTAAGGGAAAAGTGTTAATTGGTGTGCTAGTTTGGCTGGGATAGTGTTATTGCTTTCCATAGTAGCTGCATGCAGCTATGATTTGGATTCGTGTCAGAAACAGTATTGATAACACAGGGATTTTTACATCATTGCTGAGCAGTTCTTGCAAGGAGACAAACACTTTTCTGCTCCTCACCCCACCCTAGCAGTGAGGAGGTTGAGGGTGCACAAGGAGTTGGGAGGGGACACAGCCGGGACAGCTGACCACAGGGATACTCTGTACCTTATGGCATCCTGCTGAGCATATAGAGCAGGGGAAAGAATAAAGGGAAAGGGAGGGACATCCAGAGTCAGGACATGTAGCTTTTACAAGTCAGTTACACAGCTGTCCAGTCCAGGCAAAGGACTGGATTAGCAGGCTGCATATACAAGAGATGTTTAGAACTGGATTTAACTGGGAGGAGAAAGGAAGGCAAGTCCCCAATATCAATGTACCTACTATAGCTTCCAATATCCCAGGGACACAGCTGATTAAAAGAGAGCAGGAGCTTAAAAAAGACATACATAGAGGACCGAGAAATGCTCTGTGAAACAGGTGAATATTCCTGACTGTGGTCACCTGCTGCCCACCCTGGCCTCTTTCAGGGAGCTGCATACACGAGGGTTGCTGGTGAACAGAACTTTCTCCATTCAGCTGTCTGAGGAACACCTCAACAAGGGGCAGGTACCTCACAAGGTTTCTCCTTTTACATTTGTTTCTTTGTCTGTCTGTGTTTTGCAGCTTTGTATTTTCTCTTCCTTGCTGGAATAGACTAACTTTTTGGTTTTTGTATATGAAGCAGTGCCCATGTTTTCTATCTCCCAGGAGCAGGGAGGAATTGAGAGCCCTCCAGATCATATGGAGAGTGCTTCTCACCCACAGCATGGTTAAGAGCATCCCTTTTTCTTTGTTACAAGATTCCTTGCAGTTTGGGGGTCGACACTGCAATTGTGGAATATGATATCCAAGCCTTCTTTTTGTGGCTCTAAGGACACAGCAACAGCCTTTGATTTGGAAACATTCATCCTGACATTATTTTTTTGCAACAGTGATCTAAAAGGCAAGAAAGGCCTTAATAGAAGGCATTCTGTAATACTGGAGTTGCTGTACTATGACTGAAGAGCAGAAGAAATGTGAATGAGTTTCCAGTGTTCTTGGAGCTGCTGAACAAAAATAGGTCCTTTTGAAAATGCTACTGCTAGGGAACAACAGAGGAAGTAAAATAAAAATGTCTTCCTGATTTGGTCTTATTTAAAGGCCTATTCAGACTATAAAATCTTAAGCAATTGCCTTCTGCTCTGGATAAGACTCAAGCTACTTGGTAACTATAAAAATCCAAATCCTTTCTTTCCAAATACATAGCACTGCTTGTCTTCATTTTTCTCTCATGTAAGAATTAAATAATTAACTGCAAATAGTTAAACTTATGACCAAGTGTAAGGGCAAACTCTACCCACAAACAGAAATGGAGAGTGTTGTGACTCTCATACTGATACGATGAGGGACAGAAGGTCTACTTATCCTTCTTTCTAATCAACTCTTGAGATAAATTCTACTAAGTTTAGTGGAAGGAGTCCTTGAATACTGTTAGCCTAACTGCCTTTTGAATTATTGTCTATCAGCATACCTACTGTACTGCAGGAGTAAAATTCTGTAAGGAAATTCTTTGAGCTATGGGGTCCCTCCCCATTCAAGAATGGAGAGACCTTCTTGGGGTCACTTTCTTCTTGAACTAATATCCTCATCAGGTCTTGCTCCACAGGGCAATTGAAGCTAAGGGTTCTTTTCAATTTAAAGGAATAATAAAAGATGGTGTGGTGAATAGGGGTTAATGCAGCCACAAGCCATGACATGGACTCTAGCTCTTGCTAAGTAAACTACAGGATATTTTCCTGGATTCTATCAAAGCTACACCTGTCCAAATTCTGAGTCAAATTCAAGCACTTAATATGATCCTAAAGATGACCTGTGCTCAGGCTTGCACCTGAGTGTAGTACGTGGTAGATGCAAACTCTTCTAATCAAATAAATTCACATCTCCCAGCTGATTGCACATCTCACCTGAAAAAAAGTAACCTCTAATATTGTTTTGTAGGCTGTATTTTAAAGTGAAGGACTTGGCACTGAGAGGAAAGATCATGAATTCTAGTTAGTTTATTTTTTAAACTAAGTATGTCAAGGGAATCTTGGAGGCTCAGAGATATTTTCCAGTCAACAGTTTAGCAAAAATGATGCATAGAGCCATAAAGCACAAACCCTGTGGGGGACAGCTCAGCCTCTGTTTGTTTTTATGAATGCCTGTGACCAAGGAGCCTATTTCAGTACTGTAGCAGCTCCACATGTAGGCTGTGCCTTGACAAGGGGCAGGTGAATACAGAGTTCAACCTAGTGGCACATAGAGGTGGCTGTCTTACTAGCCACTGAAAAATAGCACAGTAGGAGACAACCTTTCCTATCAGGAGAGTATTGTTCAAATAACTCAGGCAAAAAGAGTCATGTAGAGGGACTTAAAAGCAGTTTGCTAAAGACACTCAGCTGGTGGCAGGTGGTAAAGAGCATTTCTGGTGAGAAGACAATTTTTTAAGGTTTCAGGTATTATTCAACACCACGCGAATTTATAATTACAAGATTTTGTGTTACAGTAATTGTATCATTATTATTATTTACAGCAGCCTTTTTAATGAGACAGAAGTTGCTTCACATTATTTTAGTGTGAGCCTATGTGGCATGTTGGGAGGCACTTTGAGGGTGCCACTGAGCTGCCCAAGGGGCTGCACCTGAGGCATCAGGCCAGGGTCTGGCTGAGAAATGAAAATGAACTATGGACAACATAGGCAATGAAGGGAATATAAGAAGGGGAAGGGAATTAATAAAAAAAATAATTTAATTATCTAGTTGTAAAAAGTGAAAAAAAACCCCTGTTTTGTTCCTGAAAATGCAGAGCCTTTCAACATTGTGGTGTAAATTTAATTTAAATCTTACATTGGGAAACTGATGCCATGGCAAATTTTTAATGCAGTAAAGTTAAAACCAAAGCTACTGTAACAATTTCTTAGGGTTACTTCTTTGCAACTTTTCAAAATTTTCATCACAACACTTATTTGAGTTAAAACTGCCAGCTACTTAAAGAGGAAAAAAACCCTATACATATACACAGGAAGAGAGTACAAAGTTAAAGACAAAAATTTCCACCAGTGACGGTTGTACTCTGTTATGTTAATGTCACCCATCTGTTTCAGCAAATCCTTCTCCTACCAGCAATTTAAAGTGCATTCATTGGGAAAACAAACACAAACCCCTGAGCAGGATAATTCATCATCCTGTTACATTTTTGTCCATGGAAGATAGCCATGCCTTAAAGCTTCCACAGCTTAATGAACATTTGTCTTGTGGGTCTGGTAACAGCTTAAATCTCTGTGTAGTATATAAATCTTGATGCATTAAGAGGAGGTGGAAAAGACCAAAATATGCTGCTAAAGAACTGGATAAAGCAATCTGAATAACTTTTGTATCATAATTTAAAATAGAAAAATATTTCCTGTGTATATTATCTGAGTTCACTGGATTTGGTGGCATCAAGTTGGTATCAGCTGCTTGGTGTAGTAGCAATGAACATCAGACTACTTTCAGGGTTCATGTACAGATAACATGTAGAATAAGATATTATAAGGAAATTAAGGTTTGGTTTACAGAATTTCATTTTGAAGCTTTCTCTCTGGGCTGTGAACTAAATGCTACTTTTAAATTTTGTATCATGTGAAAATGCCTGCAGGGGAAGGGGAAAAAAGGACTGTTTTGTTATATTCATAGAGTGTGAATCTTAGATCATCTAAGAAAGGCTTAAACTTTCTTAAAGAGTGTAGGTTTAGATTGGATATTAGGAAAAATTTCTCTACCACGAGAATGGTGTAACAGGTTGCTTAGGGAAATTGAATCTGCCCCATTCCTGGCAGTGTTTGATGCTGAGCTGGATGGGGTTTTGAGCTGCCTAGTCTAGTTGCCCATTCTACAGAGGGCTGTAACCAAATGATCTTTAAGGTTCCTTCTGAGTCACATCATTCTATGATTCATTCTATAATTCAACAATTTAACTGATCTGTAGTTCATTCACATATATTTGAGGACAACTGACCAATCCAACTGATCCTTCTCACTGAGCTCTTTTAAAATCTCTTCAGCTCATCCAAATTCTTTGGGAAAAGCAGTGCTCAAAAGTGCATGTGAAACTTAGGTAAAGTGTTGCTAGGTTTGTGGAAAGTGAAGGAATTGCTCACAGGGACCTGTGAAATTCAGCAGAAGCCTCAGGATAACCTGAATGCATCTGGCCTGCTTATCACCTTTATAACACTGCCAGTGCATGATGAGGTTTCTCAATGGCATGCATTTAAAAGAACAACTAGAAACAAAAGCAATCTTCTAAATTACTTCTTTGTTTTCATTTGGAGCCTAATGGTATTTCCAAGTCTTTATACAATGACCTTGTAAAATCATTGATTACTATTTACTTTTTTTTGGTACATGCCGCTTTTAAAATCTGAGTCAGGGCACCCTATTCAGTAAGAGCAGGGTAGATAATTTAATTTTACACTGAAGTAATGTAATCTTCATGCTACCTTTCTGTTTTTATTTATAACTGAAGAATTCCTTTCGTTTTGCCCTTCCTCTGCCTTTTGTGGCCAGAGAAGAGAAAAAGGTTATAGAAATCTCCATCAACTTATTTTTGCATAGTCACCAATATGGTTACAGTCTGCACTGCAGACTTTCCTCCCTCTTCCTTAGTCCACCTCCCTTAGTGCCTCTGCTGTAGTCAGTTTGTCATCCATCAGCTCAACAGCACCCAAAAAGCCCATCAAGGTGATTCTTCCTTGCAGCCCATCAGATCTGCCTCTCCTCTCAATGATCAGGGTGCTACTTGTCTTTGGCTTCTCCTGTCCATGAAGGTGCTGTGGTCTGCAGGCTGAAAGCTGTGTGTAGCTAGATTTAAGATTTGCAAAGGGAAGTACTTTTTATTTCTTAATTTTCAAGGCATTGTAAATGCCAAGAGATGCAAATGTAGGACATGAAGCTTAGCAGAAGCAATAGCTCTTGGAAAACCTCATTAGAGTACCTCATGTACTGCTGAGACCAGAGCAGAACTAGTCTTAAAAAATACACTTTTGTTCAGAGAACAATGCAGAGCAACAGTTAGTTTTCCATTGTTCTCCATCACTCTCCAGAGTCCAGCTCTTTCCACTTAGAAGGACACAAACTCTTAATGTGAGCACCCAGAAATAGGTTTGGGAATAAACTCTGTTATGTTCCATTTTCTGCATTGGCACTAATCTTCTGGCCCATCTGTTAGGAAACCACAGAGGAAAAGATGGTTCAGTTCCCTCCTCTCTCTGGAGAAATGTGAGCCTGGTTCTTTCCAAGGGCACAGCAGGTTTTATATTGTACAGGTACTTGTGAAAACTGCCTGTCCTTGAGTTGCTAGAGATAGCCATAATGCTTTGAAAAACTGGTGGTGATAATATGACTTCATACAGAATTACAGAGTTATAAAATCCCTAATGTAAGAAGGGACTTCTGCACAAAGTCTAGTCCTACCCTCTGCTCAAGGTAAGGTCAATCAGAGCAGGTTGGACAGAGTCATGTACAGTAAGAACTGGAGTATTTCCAAAGTATTCAAACACAGGCTGGCTGGGAAACATGCACTACTGTTTGACACTCCTCAAAGTCAAAAAGAAAAAGAAAAGGGTTTCTTTTATGCTTGGAATGAATTTTCTTCATCTTTAATTTGTACCCATTGCCTCTTGTTCTGTAACTGGTCATCACTGAGAAGAGTTTGACTGCATCTTCATTATTCCACTCCATCAGGTATATATATACACTGAAAAGATGCCCCAGAGCCTTCTGTGTCACAGGCTGAGCAGTCCCGTCTCTCTTGACCTCTTCTCGTATGGCAAGTGCTTCAATTCCTGAACAATTTCTATAGACTTTTACTAGACTCGCTCCAGTAGTTCTTTGTTGTGTTGAGAAGCCCAGCATTGGACCCAGCACTCCAGATGTCTCACCAGTGCTGAGTAGCAGAGGAAGATCCCCTTAGCTTGACTTTCTGGCAATGCTTTACCTAAAGCATCACGTTATGCTATGGACCTTCTTTGCCACAAATGCCCAATTCTGGCTCATATTCAACATCTTGCCTTTGTAAAGCTTCATTTCAACCTGTTACATGTTGGCTCATTTCTTCAGCTTGTTCTGGAGAAATGTATAGCAACACAACCCTCCACTACATTAAGCATTCATTTCATTTTTGAATCCCCTAAGTATCTGCTGAGGATGCAGTCTGTTCCATTTTCTGTGTCTTTCCTGAAGATGGTGAGCAGTTTTGGCTCCAGTACTGGAGATGTGTGGCCTCCAGTTGGACATTGTCCTGATGACCATAACCTTTTCTGCCTGGCACTGTATAACAGTTTTCTGCCTGCTGAGCTGTCCATTTGTCTAGGCTGTTCTTCATCTGGTTGTGACTAAGTTATGGGAGACTTTGGAAGAATCAAAATGAAGAACATATACTGCTCTCCCCTTACCCACTAAGATACTCATCTTATGGAAAGCTGTCTTTGGTCAGGCAATATTTTCCCTTCATAAATTAATGCAGACGACTCACAGTCCCCTACTTATGCTTAACAAATTTGGAAATGTTCCATCACCTGCCCAAGGATCAAGTAGAGGCTGACTGTACTTCTCTGGGTTCTCCTTGTTGCTCTTCTTAAAGATAGGAGTGACATTTGCTTCCTGTCCGTCCTTAGGAAATTTGCCCAGTTGCCCTGACTACCATGGCAAGAGCATCCTCACAATGCCATCAAACTGTTTCTCAGCTATTATTTGTTCCCATGGACTTATGTATTTCCAGTTTAAATGTTACCTGACCTGTTTCCCCTCCATCTAGGGTCTTGCCTTAACATTTTGTCTGCTTTCAGGGTCTGAGATTCCCAAAGGCCACTTCCACCAGTAAATACTGAAGCAAAGAAAGCATTCAGAAGTACTTTTATTCACAGACATCCCCTGGTTCCAAGATGTTATGTAGCTCATATGTAGATTGAACATACAATGGAAAAAGAATACTCAGTTGGGTTTCCTCTTACTCTGTGGTTGAAAATGGCTTAGTGATACCTGGCTCTGTATGAATTGACAGAAGTCTTTCAGAAAGTCTTGGTCTTACAAAAGGAGAAGATGATCAGAGGTCTAAGTATGGCACATTTCTGAATTAGATGACAGCCTCACTAGAAGATGAGTTGGATGTTCATACAAGAAAATTTCCATGATAAACTGAAGAAGCAAAGGTAGCTGAAGGACCTTCTACTCTGTCCCTTATCTACATTCCACTGTTTCCTATGTTCTACAGGATCTTTTCTACAATCTGCTATATATTGCAGTCCTCTGATTGTGGAAGACAAAATGTTTTGCCGGTTTGAACTAAAATATAACTATCAGGAGAACAGAAGACACCCAGTCTCCCAGAGCTCTGTAAGGATGTCTGTGTTGTGCCATTTGGATGGCAAAGATAATTCATATCAACTAGTCCCAATCTTCTGCTTCATGATGTTCACTTTATCAAAGCAAGTTACTCAGAGTTCAGTCTCTCTTCTCTTCTGCACTGGGTGCGTAGATCAAACCTCAGTGCATTACACAGTGAAATCAATTGGAATTCAGCTGCAGATCCTCTGCACAGTGGCAGAGACTTGTTGGCTGCCTTCCAAGATAGGTTTCAAAAGAACTCTTGAACATGCTGAAAATAGAAGAGACACTTAGAGGAATTATTTCTTAGTTAAGGATAAAAGAGACATGACTCTCAAACTGACTTGAGGGTCTTTTACAGACCAATATTGATACAGTTTGTCTTACAGTGTGTACATCCCATTTCCCTTCACCACAAGTTGTAATCTTAGAGTTTTTTTCCCATCCTGCTCTCTCTTACTGATCAGGAAACCTCCCTCTGTTTACCTTATGCTTGTTCAGTCAGTATGGGCTGCTTATTTTGTGCGTTTTAAGAGTGCAAATTCATGGATGGTAGTGCCACTTGCCCATTATGGTTGGGGATTTGGATCTGGAAGACTGCCTCATTTTGCTAAGAATTAAAGAACCCTTTCCTGAACTGGAATAGCAAGAAACACACAGCTTTCTCTGAGGACAAATCACACTCAGGGAGTTGTGTTTAATGTCTTGATGACCAAGTGGACACTAGTGACAAGTGAAGTTCCTCAGAGAATAATACTGGGACTGGTGCTCTTTAATGTTTTTGTCATTGAGATGAACAGTGGGTTGAGGGCAGCCTCTGCAACTTTGTCAACACCAAGCTCTGTCATGCAGTCAACACACTGGAGGGAAGGGATGCCATCCAGAGGGACCTGGACAGGCTTGAGAGGTGGGCCTGTGTGAAACTCATGAAGTTTAGTAGTGCAATAGAAGGCCAAGTGCAGTAGAAGGCCAAGTGCAAGGTCCTGTGCTTGGTCAGAGCAATCCCAAGTACACGTGCAGGCTGGGTGGAGGAGGTATTGAGAGCAGCCCTGGGGAGAAGTACTTAGGGCTGCTGGCTGATGAGAAGCTCAACATCTCCCAGAAATGTGCAACAGCAGCTCATAAAGCCAACCATGTCCTGAGCTGCACCCAAAGCAGCTCAGGCCAGCAGGGTGAGCGAGGGGATTCTGCCCCTCTGCTCTGCTCTGGTGAGACCCCACCTGGAGTGCTGTGTCCAGCTCTGGGAGCCTCAGCATAGGAGAGATGTGGACCTGCTGGAGTGAGTCCAGAGGAGACCACAAGCTACTCAGAAGGTTGGAGTTCTTCTCCTGTTAAGACAGGCTGAGAGAGTTGGATCTGTTCAGTCTGGAGAAGAGAACTTCCAGCATCTCCCAGTACCTAGAGGGCATACAAGAGAGCTGGAGGGACTTTTGACAAGAGCACCTAATGATAGCATAGGGTGGAATACCCTTTAAACTAAAAGAGAGTATGTTCAGATTAGATCTAAGGAAGAACTTCTTCACCATGAGGGTGGTGAAGCACTGTTGAATGTTTTCCAGAGACGCTGGGGATACCCCATGTCTGAAAGTGTTCAAGGCCAAGCTGGATGGGGCTTTGAGTAACCTGCTCTAGTGGAAGGTGCCAGTGCTCGTGGCGGAGGGATTGGAACTAGATTATTATGAGGTCTCTTTTAACCCAAACCATTCTATGATTCTGTGATTCTATGAGTTGAAAGTGCTCCCCTGATCTCATGAAAAACAATTGTTAAATAATGGTAAAGCAAATCATGTCCAAAAAATACTTCTTGTTTTTTTTTAAAACCAGCGTATGACAAGATGCTTGCAAAACAAATATGTGGGGTAGTTATATGAGATCCCACCCTATGAAATTGCTGCAAAAGTGTTCCCTGGAAGATTGGTAAACACTTCTAATCTGAGCAAATGCTTATTAGAAGAAGTCTTCTTTTAAACCTGTCTGGAAAACTGCAAAAATAGCCTGTCCAGAGTCAGTTAGGAAGGTCAGTTTTGCCAGTTGAAATCTAAATATAATTTTTCTTAATTTTGACAGTAAGTCCCCTCTTGATATATTTTCATGTCAACCTGTCTAAATCCTGTGTGTTTTGAGGACCTGAATCTGTGTCATCTGAAATGCAGGGTAATATTCCAGGTTTTGGACAATCTTTCTTCTTCATGGTAATCTCAAATAACCTGTGTAGATTCCAGATTCAGTTTCTGTCAGAAACTGGTATAACGAGCCCAAGGCTTAATTAATGTGACTGGATGAAATATCTCATTGCAGTCGTTAACAGTGTTTGAGAGATTGATGTACGATTTTTAATTCTAAATATCAATATTTTTGCCGAAAAAAAGAGAAGAAGCTGTAGGAGATGATGCCTTAGGCATCAGAGATAATGAAAGTAAAAATTCCAGGTTAATAAGAATTTGGAAAATTTTATAAACCAGATTAATGCCAAGATGTGAAATTAAATTTTGATAAGCCGGAAACATTAATTATAATCCCATTTCTAACAGCATTTGGTTTCTTCCCAAGATCTATGAAATGCACTGGTGTACATTTTGTTTGTGTTAGCTTTTATGTCCTTGATCTGGCATTGTGCAGCTGGCAGGAGCAGCTAGCAAAACTGTCCAGCATTTATTCATGTTTGATAGGGATGAACAGGTTCAAATTTCACGGACTGTAATCTGGATCCTTATGACTGACATTTAGGAAAAGGAATTTTTTTCTTCTGACCTTATTTACAAAACCCTTTTACATTAATGAACAGTATTTTCTACAACAATAGAAGAGACCTTGGGCAAAAAGAAACTCCAAACATTTTGCATTGAGCTGGATCACACTGCAGTGGGGAAAAGAGTGGGAAGGGGGACTACCAATATAATTAGATTGGTACATTTTTAAATTTTTGTCAAAACCCCTTCTCTCCTAAGTCTAACACAGTCTGGCTTGTATTTACTTAGGTGCTTAATTCAGCTCTTGTGACTTAACTCTGGTCCTGTTAGGCATGAACACAAATGGCTGCAGTAATAAAGGTGGAAACTTCCAAATGGAAGTATCCAGGGCTCCACAAGTTTTGAGCATCAGTAGCTTGACTAGAGTGAAATTTGTAGGTGCACCAAAACACTTAAATAAGTACCTACATGTAATTTCCAGGACCTAAAAGGGTGAAAAACCTTGGTTTAATTTTATTGAGTTATTCCTTGGTGATAAAGAAACTGCAAACACATGCTCCACTAAATTAAACTACTGTTTTTCACTGTTTGCAACTAGGCCCCAAGAGTCAGGCAAACTCATTGCAACATCAGCAAGACAGTTTGCCACATGCCAAATTATGCTCTGTCTACTTCAGAGTCAGAGCAACCCATGTGTATTATTTAGAAACATTTAGAACAGTAGATGAAGCAGGAGGAAGGGATGCTCTGGTCTAATATATCTTGATGTGTGGTTTAAACTGCACCACAGCTGCTCTTCCTCCTCACATTGAAAACAATGCGAAAACTCCATGTCTGAGTGCTCTGGAATTTGGTCCTCAGTCATCACATTTTTCTCCACAAACTGGTTTAGAAGAAAGGATTTTAGTCATCCAGATTTTTTTTTTTTTTTTTTTTTTTTTTTGATGTTTACTGTACTGGTGAGAACAGGAGTAGAGAGAAGGTCACTGCAATATTTTGAAATTTCTTCCTGTTTCTTTCTTTCTATGCTAGTTTCTTGGGAATGTAGCATTCACAGTCTTCATGGCAGTCTTGGCAAAGCGCTTTAGATCTTGAAGTAGCAACATGTCCAAGATGGCCACGTGCTGGGCTACTCTGCCAGTAGCAGGCATCTTCTCAGTGGCCCTTAGTGAAGGGAACCCTTGGGAGTGGATGCTGTAGGCATCTCTCGGCTGTAGGATGCAACTTTACATTGGCATTTTGGGCAGAATCTGCTCATTTCACCCTGAATTGTGTTGCTGCATCAAGCTGGGTAGCACTGACTTCCCTTCACCTTGTGTACTGTTATGTGATAAACAACATTTCTCAGATGTGCAGTTACTGCCTTATGAGTTTTATTTTAGGGTTCCTGTTTTAATATCTCTTTCTATTATTAGCAATGGAAATAGAGACATTTACCAGTAGCAGTGGTTTAGTATTTAAGAAAGTGTCTGGTGTTTGAGTGAAAGCCACTCTTTTCCTATTACAGTAACTGCATTTAAGCACCCTGATACTGTATTGTAGTGACCACAATGCCTTGGAGCAGTGCATAAAGCAGTGCCCCAGTTCTGTTTGCCCCCACACACATGGGAAGGGGCACTCAGCCACACAAGAGCAGTGTCTGTAGCACTCCAGAGCATCTCCTGTAGTCTGCAGCAGTGCCCAGGCTGGGAACCCCACAGTGGTTCCCTACTGTAAGAAAGCTAAAAGCATCCCTAGAAGCTGATAGACTGTAAAGCCAGGGAGAGCAAAATATTTGCATACAGGGGCATAGATAAGTGAAGGGATACATGGAGATGTAATGTGACTGGGATACTTCTTTCATCTCCTTGGATTTGCTGTCACTCCTAATCAACCTCGGTTTCTGTGATCAAGATAAGCTACAGGCAGTGATTAACCACAAACCTCTTTTAAGAGGATGGAGACAGCATGGCGTGGCTGCTGTATCTCTGTCTGACCTAAACATTATATATAATTTGTGATTATGCGTTACCTAAGCTGTGCTCTGATGTGCATGATGGACTCATCTGTGCTTGCAAGCCCAGCTAAATGCACTGTACATGCTTGCACCATCAACTTTCTTGCTGGTCATAGCCAGAAAGACTGTTCAACCATCCTTGGCCCTTTTCAAGTACTGATCTGGGGTGACAACAGAGAGAATGAAACGAGCAGGGCTTTGAATCTTTGGTGAATTCTAGTGTGAAGAACTAACTGCAGATGAAGGATAAACTTAGTATGCTTTTCTTGAGTATAGGTAATTTTTGATAGTCTGTAAAAATAACAGGGATATGCTGAGAATATATAGGCCAGACACGAACTGATCCCTTGCAGTCCCAGGCAGTTGCTACTCTACTACATGTAAGAACTTCTCTCTGTCAGAGTTGATAAAATAAAAGCAGTATTTGGGAGTTCATTAAAATATGTCAAATCATCAAAATACTTCCAGAGAACAGTATCATGAGAAATTAAACTCCCTGCTTCTGTAAATAGTAAAGCAGTGACTATTTAATGATTCATAGATTTAATTACAGAGAGGATGACATCTTTATTATAACAGAATAAAAGTAATTATGCATCACAGGAACTGGACTGAACTGTGCTCAGTCCTGCATTCCCTGCTAGCAGCTGTGCAGAACAGGTTGTCAAACACCCACAAGTCTGTGACAGCCTGCTTTTGTGTCGCAGTCGGCTGAGCCTCTGTGAGAAATGGTATCCCTCCCATGGCAGAGCAGTGTTTAATTGACCACAGCTAAAAAATTGGCAGAGTGGATTTTAAACAAGCGTGGTTTGAGACAAGAGATTTTGTATGCTTGTATAGACAACAGAAGGTACATGCTGATGGACTATTTATCTTTTACTTTTTGTTAATAATGCTTTTTTTGTCAATAATGTAAAGTTAAAAAAAAAAAACGTTTTACTCCTTTGTAATCTATAGAATTTTTATTTGTGTGAAACATACCCAACACCAAGTGAGCATCTTTGTAATAAGATTATTCAGGCCTCCTGCACAATGGATTTTCAAGGTAAGTGGAATAAGAGTAACACTTCAGAAACACAAAGTAGCTAGGGACAGTTGTTGAGGTGAAGTAACAAATGACAAATGTACTCTTGCAGTTTTTGTTGCTGTTATTTTTACTTCAGTCTTTTTTTTGTTGTTGTTACTATTATTATTATTTTTTTTGTTCTAGCTCAATTGTCTCCATGCCAAGAGAGAATGTGTCACTATATTCACCTATTTTGTACTTTAATAAGTAATTTTTGTTTGTGCATAGCCCAACTGAAATCTAGAAGGGAAAAAAATGTATTGAAAGAAGGCAGAGAGAGAAGAAGGGTTCAGGGAGAAAGAATCTAATTAGGCAAACTTGCCTCCATGTTAACAGTTTGTCACTAAGACTGTGATTCAGGTCCTGGCTCAGCAGGAGTCTGTATGAAATTTACCTGGCCAGGTCCAGCAGCTCTTTGAACCCCAGCCAGAACTGTGTGTTTGCTGTGATGACAAGATGTTAAGAGTAGAACTACAGTATCAAGTAGTGAGAGAAAGTGAGACAGAATGAGAATTTGATAACCAAGACTGGTTTATTCTACAAACAAGTATCTCTGTTTGGTCTGGATGGTTCCTCTTGACAAATAGGCATGGTGTGGTATTTTCTCTCTGCAGACAGGATGATCCACCTAGTCCTGGCTCAAGAAGGAAAGATGAGGGTGTGTTTGTGCTGGAATACATCATTTTTTTTGGCACATCTTCTCCCACTCTATTTGTAGTTATGTGTGTGAGTACCATTCTGGGTCACAGTACCTCCACTTCACTCTAAACCAGCTTCAGCCAGGTTTGTGAGGTACATTCAAGATACTATTACTCAAGAGTCTGTATGTAGGAGCTCTCTTGTCTTGTTGGAGAACCACAGACATACTACATATTTTAAGTTGCCAGATGAGAACCCTTGGTGCTCTGGTCCACCTTCCACCAATAGAAGAGGTCAAATTTCACTTAACATTAGTCTTCTTTGTATGCTTATGGGACCGAAGGTCTTCTTTGTATGGTTATGATAGGGTGTAAAGGTGAGATGGTATTTAAAAAATGTGCAGTTAAAGAATTCAAAGTTATACATTAAATGGATGAGTCAGTGAATGGACCAACCCATGCTACACTACCCAGAGGATAAGAACTTGAGAGACTTAATGACCCTTCATCTTTCTGTCACTGTCCCTGTGACTAACTTTGGGCATCTTTCATCATTTTCATATCTTCCTTATGAAAGCAATGATTTTGTCCTTTGTCAAGGCCTCCATGATGTACAAATTAAGGGACTTTTATAATAATCAACCTTGTTATTTTGGTTTTCTGAGATTATAGCACAGGCGTAGCCCACAACACGAGTACTAGTGGTAGAACCTGCAGTGCACTGAGAGTGTTCCATGAGTGAAGTGTTTGCCCTTGGGGGCAAATGACAGATAAGAGGAACAGGAGTTCTGCTTCCTAGAATCAGAGAAAATATGGCAGGAAGGCACCATAAAACTTTCTTTTATTTGGCCATCACCTCAAATAATCATTATGTGGACTATTTGACTGAAGTTTGTCTAACATGTTCAGAAACCCTCAATTTCATGAGTTGCTTAGGCCATTTTTTCTAATGTTTTACTGTCTACCTTTTAGCAAAGTATTCTTATTGTAAGATGAAAAATTTCCTTTTTGTGTGTTTTAGATCTTGACAATTTTCCCTGTCGCAATGGACTTGAAAAATTTGTTTCCTTCTTCTTCTCAAATACCATCCATATATTTTAAACTATTCCAAAGTGGGATTCTTCTGCTTTTTCTTCTTTGCATCAAAAATCTTACTCTCTTCACCTTTTCCTCTTGAGACACATTTTATGGTCCTCTAGTTATTACATCTGTTGCTTTCTTATGGACTTTGAGGGGTTCATTGTGATGCCTAAAATTGTACACACAACTCCTGTTGAGAACTTTAATAAGTTACAGAGAGCAGAAAGATTACTTCATGTGCCCTGCAGATTATATTGTTGACTTTTGTGTAACTTGTAGTTCCCTCAGGTTCCTGCAGCACTGAAGAACTGTTTCCTAAGCAGTTTTTCCCCACTGAGTAATTGTAAAGTTAATCATTCCTAGAAGAGTGAAATATTTTTCCGAATTTTGCTCTGTGTTGTTAGGCTACTTTTTGAGTTTGCCAGGGTCATGAGGAATTTCAGTCCCAGTTCCTTCCACTTTTTCAGCTGAAAATTCAATCTCTCTACATATTAACGACAAGGATGATAGGGCAGAAATATGGTTAGTACTGGGTCATAGACAGACTCCTGAAGAAACTACACTTGATAAATCTGTCAGGTGCAAGAAGGGGTGTAACTTCCTAGTAATTACACTCCAGCTGGGGTTCACAGTGAGTTTTCTGTATGACAAGAATTACATCCAGGTCATTTTGCCTTATCTCACCCTTGAGAATGTTGCAGGAGATAGCATGGCCTTCTTGCTGCTGCTCTCTCTGCAAGGTACTCTGTTCCAGGCTAGATTCACCTGATATACTTTTTCTTTATGAATAATTTGTGGTTTTCACATACTTAAGTGTGTTACCTGACACTTAAGAGGTGATATTGTCTCACTCCAGGACAAAAAAGGGTATTTTTTTCTTCCATCATAAGATAATTTAATTGTAATCCCATTTTCATTGTCATTGTAGTATGTGTTCTAGTGTTAAAACCCCCCAGAGCATAGCCAGGACATTCCTTCAATATTCTAATATCTATGAACACTATGAACTAACTTTCCCCCTATACTACCTTACATGATAGTATTTGTTGTGTTAGCCTTTTTTGAATAGAACAACAATTCATCTTGGTATTGAAGAGGTATAGACCAACAAATAGCCAGGTGGAATGCCTTTGGAAGCTCTTCATTTTCCTTGCAGAGCAGGACACAATAGTAAGTCAAATTCAACTCTGTTTTAAATTCTGCGGATATCAACACATTTAAAAATTAAAATTTTTTTCCCCAGGTCTGCTTTTAATAAAACAGTAGATTGTGTAATTGTAACCAGGAAAAATAAACATTTTAGAAAGTCTATTCTGTAAGTGAAACACAATTATTTTGGACCTCCTGCAGTTGGAAATAGTGTTGAGCTAAAGTTTTCTGGATTCTGGATTATGAGATCAAGTGCACCTTCAGTCAGTTTGCAGACAACACTAAGTGGGGTTGCAATGCTCATCTGCTGGAGGACAGGAAGGCTCTGCAGAGGGTTCTGCACAAGATGGACTCATGATCTGAGACCAGTTTTATGAGTTTCAACAAGGCCAAGTAGTGTGTCCTGCGCTTGGGTCGCAACAACCCCATGCAGGGCTAGAGGCTGGGGGCAGAGTGGCTGCAAACCTGAGTGGTGGAAAAGGCCCTGGAGGTGCTGGTTGACAGCAGCTGAACATGAGCCAGCAGAGTGCCCAGGGGGAGAAGGAGGCCAATGGCATCCTGGCCTGTATCAGCAACGGTGTGGCCAGCAGGACCAGGGCAGTGATTGCCCCCTGTACTGGGAGCAGATGAGGCCACACCTCAAATCCTGTGTTCAGTTCTGGGCCCCTCTCTGCAAGAAAGGCTTTGAGGGGCTGGAGCGTGTCCAGAGAAAGGGCAATGGAGCTGGGGAAGGGTCTGGAGCACAAGTCTGATGGGGAGCAGGTACTGGGGTTGTTTATCCCGAAGAAAAGGAGGCTAAGGGGGAACTTTATTGCTGTTTATAATGAGAAGAGGTTGTAGCCAGCTGGGGGGTCAGCCTCTTCTCCCAGGTAACCAGTGACAGAACATGAGGAAATGGCCTATGGTTGTGTCAGGGAAGGTTCAAGTTGGATCTTAGAAAAAAATTTCTCCACCAAAAGGCGGTCAAGTACAGGAACATGCTGCCCAGGGAAGGATCACTGTCCCTTAAAATGTTAAAAAAGATCATGTAGATATGACACTTAGGGTCATGATTTGGTCATGGACACCACAATGCTTTTTAGTGGTTGGACTTGATGATGCTAGAGGATCTTTTCCAACCTTAAAGATTCTATGAATTATTTTAGTCTTTCATTTGGGGAAATAAAGTGATCAAACCACGTCTTTTTAGCATTTTCCCTAGAGATTTGGTTCTCTATCATGTCTTTTACTTCTTTACCTAATGTATGAGATTTCTGTTAGCAACAGAAATGCTGCTGGATGTCCATATAGCTGGAACAATTTAACATACAGCCTAAGATGGATTTTCACTTGCAACATCTTACTAATGAGGCATGGGTAGACTTTGGCAAATCACAGAATCACAGAATGAATAAGGCTGGGAGGGACCACAGTGGGTCATCTGGTCCAATCTCCCTGCTCAAGCAGCGCCTTCCTAGAGCACATGGCACAGAACTTCATCCAAACGGTTCTTGAATTTTTTCAGTGAGGGAGACTCCACAAGCTCTGTGGCCAGTCTGTTCTAGTGTGTGGTCACCCACACAGTAACTAAGTTCTTCCTCATATTCAGGAGGAACTTTGTCTGCATCAGGTATCGATCACTCCTGCCAGTGAACTTGCTGAAGAGTCATCTACCCCTTCACCCAAGTCATTGATGGGTAAGTTAAACAATACTGAACTTGGGGCACACCACTAGTGACCCAACCAGGCATCCAATCAGACCCTGTGCCACCCTCTGGGGTCTGCTCTTCAGCTAGTTCTCAATCCTCCTCGCTGTCCACTCATCCACAGTTCCTGAGTTTGCCTATGAGGATGTGAGATACAGTGCTGAAAACCTTGCTGATGTCGAAGTAGACAGTATCCACCTGTAATCCACATTAAATCTCCAATCTTGAATCAGTGAATTAGTGTTCCTTTGGTTATAGAAGACTGTCTGTGCCAGTGACTGTATTTCCTTGAAGGAGTGCCCTGGAAATCTTCCAGAAGCTCAGTTAGCATATTCACAAGCATGTTTGGAATGAAAGTATCTCCCTAATCATCTTGAAGTTTAATTTCCCATAGCCTGCTCAGATAATTTTCAAATATTGCCCCTAGGAAAGAGAGGAAATATGACACATTTTTTGATGACAAACCTTGTAAGACTGCAAGTCATTGTTCCTCAGTCCTTCAGCTATGCTATGTTTTTATGCAATCCACTAATAGTAAACAGGATGTTTGTGGGATCAATAACAGCAGGTTGTCTAACTGTTGGTTATAAAAACACTTATCTTAAATGGTTGCAAATCTCAAAACAAACTGCACAAACAATTTCTTGTGCTGTTGAGTTTTTCCTTTACACTTCCTAATCCCTGTCATATAAAAACATGCATATGAAGATTTCATCCTAAGGCAATTTGATATCTTTTTGGATTTAATAGCTAAATCCCTACAGTAAACAAATCCTTCCAAAGGACAATCTAGTTCAGACAAGATTCAGAGGCAAAGAAAAGCATTCAAAGTTTTGGAAACATAAACAATTAAAGTTTCTTCTCTTGAAATTTCACAGGGAGAAAAAAGAGACACAAATGCTAGAAAGATTTAAATGGCCTGTGGTCTAAATTTTGAAATCATCTGTAACTGGCACTTCATAATTACTCATAACTGAGGTTCTGAGTTTCCTTCAACTGTGCTTAATTCTGAGTTTCAAGAAGTAGTTTTGCATCTATTTGCTCCATCATTTAGAAAATCTATACAGATCATCATAAAAAATAGGCTCGACTATAATAAGAGAATATTATCATAGAATAGATGAAGTTGAAAGGGACCTGGAGACAGTTGTTCACCAATTCTACTTAAATAAGAACAGGCTGCTCAGGGCCATATCTACGTGGATTTTGATTAATTCCAAGTATGGAAAATCCACTACCCCTACTTTTTTTGACTCTTTCTCAATTGTTTAGGATTTCTTAGAATATTTTCTTTGCCTCTTTCTCCTTTCAGAAGTAACTAAAATTTGTTTTGCAACATTATTTTAAAGCCGGAAATTGTATTCCTGCAGTCAAATCCATCATGTTATTCTAAGAAATGGTCCTAGAAATAGCAGGTAGGTAATTTCCATGCTAGAAGGTACTAGAGAGATTGATATGTTTAGATGTGGATTTTTGACCACGCATTTCAGTTCTATAGTTTGGATTATAAAAATATCATAATTTTGACAACTTAAAATGACTTTTTTTCTGCTTTGGGTTTAGAGCTGTAGGCTGTTCAGGCTGCTTTTCTCACAGAGTGAATATTCTTATTAGCATCTGTGACTGGCCCTCATTTTTCCTGGATAAAGCTCCTTTAAAATACTTATATGGAAATTCAGGCCTCAAGGAGCAAACAAGCACTCTTACATTCCATACCTATTAGTGGAGACAATTCAGTCAATATTGGTGACTTGACTTAAATATGTACTCATCTGCTTTAGTAACAGATGTCTTTTTCAATCACAGCCTCTGACAGATCATTTTACATAAAAAAAAAAAATTTGCATGTGCTTGAGGAGAAAAATTCCTCTGTCTTTATCTGATAAATTCATTGCCATATGTTTTTCTGAACTAAAAAATATTAACATAATTTGATCTAACTTATTTAGTTCGTATCTTACCTAATTTTGAGTATCAATTATGGCACAAAAATGGGATATATACTCACACAATGTGTTGCTCTTGCATAGAATATGTGATACCACAGAAACAGACCACTGATGATTTATGAAGAAAGAGTCTAGTTTTGGAAATATTCTGCAATATGTCTGCAATTACTATAGGTTCAATATTTTTTGAAGGAAGCAAGATGTTTAAGTGGATAAACACATTCTGCATGCTTGCATGAGATCATGTTGGTTATCTCCAGCAAGCTGGTACAGGCATAATCCTGATAGTAGTGAGCCTGACAGAGTATCAGGAGTTTCAGACAGAGCAAACATAAATTCATCTCCCTACTGTCTTTGCCATTTGGCCACAGTGGTGGGATGCTAGAGACATATATTTTCACCCAGGCTAGTCATATTTCAACCACTAGCAATTTGAGGACAGTTTGAGACAAGTCAGGTGTCTGGAAGTCCAAATACTTCACTTTGGAAACATCAGTGCTTGAGGAGGGTTGATAAGGTAAAAGGGCAAATTGGTGGGAGACCATGTGCTTAAGAGTTATCTAGGATGGAAGTGAGTTCTCCAGCCAGCTGAGCTTTGAAGTGCTAGAAGAGCCTTTCAGTCACAGGAGAGATATTTACACAAGAGTTGCTCAGAACAATATGTGAGATTTTCAGCCAAGATAAACTTAAAAACCTCTCATTCCCTATGGAGCCAGCAGGAGAGAGAGGTGTGGAAATTAGTTTGGAAAATTTGCTTTATCTTTTTCATTAGATAGATGACTCTTTTCCATAGCCTGAAATAGCTTCTTTTCAAACCATTATTGGCTTCGTGTCCCCATTAAAAATAAAAGCTTTGAATTAATTAAATTAGGTTTTTTTTGTTTTGTTTTTTTTTTTGGTTTTTTTTTTTTTTTTGTGGTGAATCTGCTGTGACGTGAAGCTAGACTTCTAAGCACAAACTGTGTCTCAAAATTCTAACCAGAATATCACTGGCCACCTGCCCCTGCTTTAATAGCACATAGGCTGAGAGAAAAACCACTTCATCCAAAAGAGCTCTGTTCAAGGTCCAGCACAAGTGGGAATGTGTAAACAAGAATATCTTACAGGTTCCTGGTTAAATATGTTTGTGGGCTCTGGCACTGGACAACAGAAAATTGTCCTTTAGTTATCAAGACATGGTCCTTTATGAGACACAGAAGGCAGCCCTACACCCCTGTTTTCCCAGCACCAAACCTTATGTGGGTAGTCATCCTGCTTTTCTGAAGGAGGGTCTTGCTATAAACAACTCTTCAAATTCCCGAGTTTATATATGGGTAAAATCCAGTCATGCACCCCTAAACCTAAGGAATACCTATATGGTGCTTTTATAAAGTATGTCTTGGCAGCAGAGTTAGCAGAGTGAAACGCTGCGTTAAACCCAGCCCCTATCTCTATGCATGATTTCTCAAGTTTTCATCTTGCTTTGTTCACTCCTCCATGTTGGTAGAGGTTCTCAGGACACAGCCAAAGGATCCCTTGAGTGTTGAAACTTGGGCATGTGTATGAATATTTTGTTTGTGTTCTTCTGAGAAGGAGGAGTATCATTTGTCACTGGGGTCTTTATCTGCACTTCAAAACAGGCATATGCCAGCTGAAATATACAGTGGGACTTTTATCCTACATCCTTTCTAAGTGTTTTCTGGTCTTAAACCTGACTTAAAACTTCATCAAACTCCAATGAGATGGCTTATCATATGGATGAAAGTGGGATCAGAAGTTAGATCAAACTTTAAGCCTTAGTTAACTCTCTAGGGTGACAACCTGTGTAGCTTCAGATAATTTTCAATGTAATAATAAGTTAGCAATATAAGTTTGTACTGATATTTTTTCTGTCCTGTCTAAGGTTCTTAACTCCTGCAAGGAGGTTACTTTGTACCCCTGTAAAATCCTACAATAACAGAGCTTCCTAGCCTAAAATTGCAAGGCAACTATTGCTTAATGAAGGCATGAAATTGCTATTCTATGCTAAATTTTCATGTGAGTTTCTAATACGAGACAACAAAATATTTAGCAGTCTGCTGATTACTTTTAATTACGAAATTGATGAAAAAACTAACCTAGAAATGAAAACTTCACACTTCACTGCATAAGAGAAATTGCAAAATTCCATCATTTAATGCTATTTAGGCTTGGGCATCACCAGAAACATTTTCCCGAGACCAGACCTTGTACTGCTCTTTTGCTCAAAGAGCCCCTGGAAGTAGTCAATAAATAGGTTTTCTGTTTGCTGACATATAAGGCTCTACTTCTTTGTATTTCCTTTTTTTTCTGGAGTTTAGCTGAAAGAAAGCTTGTATTTGAGTGCCAGAAATTAGTAATTGCCTATTTCTTTGTAAGATCATTGTGACAGACTGGCTTCATCTGTTGAGAAATAATGCCAGGTAGAAATTAAAATAATAGTCAGGTTGGAATTATCAAAAAAGAAGTATTCTCTCTCCTAAGCTTTAACTGAAAAGTCTACTTATCTTTTAGAAAACAAAAAAATGTGCAAGAATAAAGCCTTACCATAACATATCTGGAAGAAATAAGATTCTCTGCCTTGGACAAACATAGATAATTTTTTCTGGGAAGATTTACAATGACTTTTAAGAGTAATTTTTCATCCATTGTCTTCAGTGTTTGGCAAGTATGAATCAACACTTATTCCACACAGGGAAACTAAGCCATAGAGTGCTAATTATTCACAACAGTGGCTCCATTATCTGGATCCAACATTGCTGTTAAGCTTATGTAGTTATGAGGATGCGAACAGCCCTTGTGACTTAATTGCATTTGCTACCATGCTTGCAGAAGGGTGGTTCATATAATGATTCAACAGGAGCTGATAGAGATGAAGGTACTCAGTTCTCAGTCAGGAAGTTGGAATGGATGGTGGATCGTGGTGTTCATCTTACCTTACTGTGAATGCTCATATCTGAACTGCTCATCCTGTGCTCCTCTCCTAGAAGAAATGGGCAGTTCTAGGGCATGATTCATCTGGCTTTTCATGGTGGATCAACCTTGGCTGACCACCAGATGCCCACCAAGCCACTCTATTACTCCCTCTCCTCAGCAGGTCAGGAGAGAAAATGAGGTGAAAAGCTCATGAGTCAAGATAAAGGCCATTTAATAAGTAAAAGCAATAACTACATGTGGAAGCAGAAAAAAACAAATTAATTTTCTTCTCTACTTCCCATCAGCAGGCGATTTCCATCCACCTGCTGGGAAGAATGATCTTGGTATGTGCAGTGGCTCCTTTGAAATACAAATGTCTTAATAATAAATTACTCCCCCCACTGCCTCCTTCTTTTTTCCTATCTTTTATTGCTGAGCAGAAATATGGCATGGAATATCCCCTTGGCCAGTTTGGATCAGATATCCTGCCAATGTTGCCTCCCAACCTCTTGCCTACCTCTAGGTTACAGTGGTTGGGAGTCAGAGGTGGTTGGATTGTCATCTTGATGTTTGGGATCCCTGTTCAGCAGTAGCCAAAGTGTTGGAGTTATTTTCTTCAGGATGAGATGGACCTTGGTCTGAGAGAGCCTTTCTCACTGTGGACTGCAAAGCAGAAGTTTAGTTGGAGCAGACACCCCAGAGTTTTCTCCTCTATTACTTTGTAGTTAAGAATATTCTGGCCCTCCAGATCTGCATTGGATGGGATCAATTTCTAAATAATTACTTTTATTAGAAATTAGGAAGCTAGAAAAGTTTTATGGTTGTTTGTAATCAAAAATGTGTCACAGGTTTTTAAACTGGCTGAAAACACAAAAATAATCTTTGCAGCTGCAAGTGCCTAAAACAAGGGTTCAAGGACTTTTTTATCTGCTGGACTTGGTGAAGGTTGATGCAATCACCATGTTCTGCAATTATCACTTGACAACAGCAGATTAATACTTAGAGTGGATGCTATTAATGCATGCTTAACAAGATGAATACTCCTGCTAATGAATCCAAATAGTCTCAGGCATCAGAGAAAGGTTTCTGTGCGTGCATGTGCGTGTGAAAGTAAAAGCAAAGCACCAGGGGTTATTGGAAAGCTATTATCAACCATCTGAAAGCTGTAAATCAAAGACAAATAGAACAGCTTCCAGTTGGTCTTCCAAGTCCGGACGTTCTACTACTAATGGGTATTTAGTGTTTGGACTAACATATGTAAACTTTAATTTCTACCCCAATGTATTGAAGACACTGACACTGGGCATGGTGGCCCAGGACATATGGCTTTGTCATTGTAAGTTAGAGGCCACAGACTGCAAGAATCTGTCCTGGCATAAACCTATTTTGAATGTTGCTTTGGTAAGGAGTCGGACACTTAAAGTCCAGCATTAGGAAAGCTCAGTTGTCTACTGTTTAACAAGATGCCTTATGCATGACCCTCAACCCTAAGTCTCAGTGGGGAATTATTTCTATCAAGTTTAACCTAATTGTATGATCATGGTTTACCATGGTATATATGGTAAAACTTGGCCTTATCATATACAGAAAACCCCAGCCAGTTACCAAGAGTAAGGAAAAATTACTTTGAGTAAGCATAGTATTATATTGTGGAACAACAGCTATGTAAAGTAACATCAGAACCCCCAAAACAGAGAAATATATTGTTCTAATGGGGACGAACTCCAGTCATGGGACCCTGCTTTCTTCCTGGGCCCGGGCACCCAAACCACCCAATCAGGAACAGTTATGGGGCACATGTAACATGGGAGAGGGACAGTGGCAGACCCGTACCCTGCAGGGTCCCTACCCCAGGATTTCAGGGGAGAGGCACCTCCACAGTATATAAAGAAGAAACCAACACTCTTAACATCAGCATGCTTGTAATTGTTCACCCCAAGATAAAATCATATCCTAAGGCAGCAAATCTCATCAATCATCATAAAGCAGCAAATGAATTCAGAGACTCCAAATGGGTGGGGGCAGAGCTTGCTGTGATGGGTTTGATGAGAGCAATGAGCACTGGACTGTCACTGGCTTGAACACAGGGTAGCTGGGGCAGCTTTATATGGACACCTCCTGTCCATCAGGAAAGGGTGAAGATTCACCCCTAGAATCACAAACTCTAAGCTGTTACTGCAGAAAGTAGCAGGCACAGACTGGAGATCCTGTACATCTTTCTGTCATCTTCTTTCCTCGCTCTGGCAGGCTTTGCTATTTAATTCCTTAGAGTTGCCCTTTGTGAATGTTTGTACCTGTCACATTTTAGTCAAACAGTACATACAGGGGCAGAAGTTCTTGGTTCCCACCAACCAATGCAAGGCGTTGCCCAGATCTGACCTTGATCAATGTAGGAGTGATTCTGCCTTCCAACACAGATAATAAAGGCTCCCTGCTTCCTGCCAGTCATTTGTAGTCTCTTGCATCGGGTTGTTTGTCAGTGTCACATCTCTGATGCCCTGAAGGATGGCTTTTTGACTCAACATATGCTTTTGGCTCCTTTCTTCAGTAGCTGTTGCATCAAGGTGAAAGGATGTGAAATAGAACTTCAGCAATTTACTCTTTCTCTTGGCAATAGAAGGAGATTTTTGCAGGAAAGATAAGCCTTGGCTGCCTTCATCTAGACTGTCCTTTCCCTCTGCCACACAACCTCGTGCTGCTTTTACAGAAAGACACTGTAGAAGACATCCTAGGCCAGGGGCAGCTCTTGTTTCCTACTAAACTACATTCAAATGCAGATGAGACTACAGAAGGAAGGGCTTGCAGCCACCCAGCAGGCTTAGATGCTTCCTTCTTCTGATGACTGTAAAGAGAAAAAAAAATAATTGTTTTGAAGAAATTCATACTTATTTATCTGTACAGCTGGATGTAGTTGGTGATCTTTACAGGGTGCAACTGCTGAAGCACCCATAGCAGCTTCCTTAAGACACCACATCCAATCATCTTCAGAAGTAGCATTTTTATTTGTTTTGAGAGTAGGCTGTAACAATTGTATATAGATTTCTTTTAAAATACCATTATGTCTCAATCTGTCAGGGAAGTCAAGATAAAAGTACCTACAACAATCTTCATTCAAGGATACCATTTCTTTGCTAAAATAGATGTAATTCATCACAACAATAGTTGCTAGAAATAAGAATCTCGTTGTGATATTGTGGAGCATTAGTACATTAAATTACTGCCTTTTGCATAAAATAATCACTCAGCCAAAGCAGTAAATAGATGATATTAAAACACAAAATTTCTTTTTATATTTAATTTGCTAAATATTTCTATTTTGTTGCACTTCCCTTGTTGCCTTTTCACAGTACTAAAGAAAGCAATTTTTCCTTTGCAGTCCAACTAAAAAGAAGTTTCCTTCTGATATTAGTGTGGATGCTGGAGGCACTGCCTTCTCTATGGGACTAAAAACCAGCCTGCTGTTCAATTCTGTTCTCACCAAAAACAGAGATTCAATTTCCCAGTAAATCCATTAAGATGGATGTAGATCCTGTAACTTCGCTTTGGGCAAAACCTTGCAGCCTTACACAGGCAAGACTGACTCCTTATTTCAGCACTTTACACGTTATAACAAAAATGTTGCTTTTCCTTTTAAATTTGAGAGGAAGAACTACATTGGGATCTTCTGAGGAAGGATCACCCTTCAGGTGCAATGGTGATTTGCCTTCATTTCAGAGCACAGGGATACCCATGCCTACCACTTGTGAAATGGAAATCCCAGATCCAAGTATTTTCTCAACTTTGATATCCATACATGTATGATTACTGGAGAACACACAACTGGTGCAAGGTATCAGACCAATAACCTACCCTACTTTTCCTTAGCCTTTTCTTAACCCACATGGCAGCTGCAGGCACCAGTGTTCCTCACAGGCAGTCCATCACTCCAGCCATAATGGCTGATTTGGCCCAAAAAAGGTAGAAGTAAAGTTCATGGTTCAGCCCATTAGTGCTGCAGCAGTTACTCTATGGCTGGAGTCCTCTTTATTAATTGCTTTCTTCTGGAAGTAAGTTCCAGGCCATCACTGGGATTTCAGAGGTCTTATTTAGAAATGTATGAAGCGCAGAAATGCCCATTTTTCACAAAGGTCCACTCATCACCTGACATTTAGTCAAAAGCCTCCTGCCAGAAGAGTAAGAAAATTAATCTGCGGAAAGGTTATCAGCACTTCCTCTGTCTTTTAAGACTACTTTTTAAAATGAGTCTCTTGAAAAACAGATAGTTACCTGATTATTTCTATCTAGAGGAATTCTGAACCATGGGTGAGGAGGACCAGTGTACAACATAGAAAGAGTCTCCACCACCCTCTTGTCTCCCAAACAGTAATCAGAGCTAAGTGAAAGCCCAAAGATTGTTTTTTCTTACTAACCCTCTGGTACAAACCTACAACTGCCTTCAGTACAGGAAAGAGATGCAGGACTTTCACTCATGTCCTCATGTCCAAATCCCTCCTAATTCACAACCAGAGCTCATGGATGCAGCAGTAACACTGACACGTTTGCTCTCTGCAACTCTAGAAAAGTAATTTGATTTCTGCATTTCATCTCCCCCTCTCTGCACACCAGGGCTAATAATAAGCTCTTCCCTGCTGTGCTAGGTTTGCTGCATTAGCAGCTGTCAAATATCTATAGAAGGGGAAGGGGTTGTTCAAGGGTACACCTGTCTGGCACAGAACAGCACAGTGTAAAGATACATATTCAGGAGAGTGTAATTAGGTCTGTGCTCTACCCTGGTGACAAGTTCATGGGGAACATGAGGAATGCCAGACCGAAAAGAGCTCTGCAGTAGCAGCGTGCAGTTTCCAAAACCTGATGAGTGAGTGAGTAACTCGTTTTCAGCTGCCTGCTCGGGAGCTCAGACACCAACTCCTTCCCTCTCCAACATTCTCTCTAACACCACTCATGCTTTTGGCTTGTTTTTAACCCCTTTCCCAGCATCCATCTGATCTTGAACCTATTCTGGACCCACTGCACCTTACACTTGCCCCCATGATTTCTCAGCTGGCTTTTCTCACAGACATCCTCAGTCTATGACCTCAGGAGCAGAGCAAAGGGAAGGCAGAGACACGCTTAGCAATCCGGGTAAAAGCTTGACAGAAGGAGTTAAAATTTACATATAGAAATACTTCTTTTCCAGACCTGTAACTGTGGAACAAGAATCCTATTTTGGACTCAGCAGTGCCCCACCTCCCCACGCTGTGCACTCATTCCTTGTGCCTGGGCAATTCAGCGTTATCCCTACCGCAGCATACCCTCATTTCCAGCTGTTGGCTCTGTGTCTTCCCTTTAATTAAGGGAACTAGCCAAAGGAAATTCATTACCATTTGAGAGCATAAAAATGCCATTTTCAAAGCTTTTAAATCCATTCAGGGTGCTGTAGGTTGTTGGAGATATTCTGCTGCCCTGAAGTGAGGGAGGTTGCAGCATAGAATTTAGTTTGGAGAAGAAATTTCAGTAGCTGGACAAATTGCTGGAAGGTTCACATTCCTGGTATGAACTTGTGTCCATTGTGGTTTAGATCTACACTGTTTGGGTATTTTGGGTATTTCTCTCTGTATTACTGAATATCAGAAAAAATGTTTGAATTGGTCCTGCTCTTGCAGAAAACTTTAAACAGTAAACCAGTCAAATACAGCACATGCAGCAGACCAATTTTTTTTGAGGCACTTGTACACTGAATTTCCCTGATTATTGCAGCAATTCTCTATATGCAGTTCTGACATCAAAATGAAATACCAGCAAAAGAGTAGGAGAAAATAAGTAGATAAAGTATGATAGTCTAGGGAAAATTTTAAATGCAGTTCTTTATTTGGTTTTTAAACCAGATAATACATCAGAAAGCCATTAGAAAGGCAGGGAGAAAAGAAGATTTACTTCGTGCATTAGTCTACTTAACCTCAGTCCCATCCACTATTTTCTGTTCATATTAATCAGCATGTTTAATTACTGTATTGTCTCTGTCCAGGTGCTCCTGATGCTGTCACTTATTGTGACAGCACTGCATGAGGATTTGGAAGGGCTTGATTTGAAATGAAACATTCAAGTTCAAACACTGAAACTCATTATAATGGGAAATAAAGTAGACTAGAATAAAAATTCCCACAAGTTTCCTTAAACAAATGTGGTCACATTGATATCCAGACAAAGGTATGTCACTGCTGTGTTTCTGCTCTCATAAACTGAGCTGTCACAGAAAGCCCTACCTCAAGGGGGGCTAAATATAGTAAATATTTAGTAAATATTTGTGTCCTTTTTACATGAAGTGCTAAGTAAAGTAAAGTATCTTACTCCTTCCAGTTAATCCAGGGCTGAGGTATCTTCTTTAGATGATATGAGGCACTTGATTAAAATTCTCCTACCAAGTGCACATCAAGGGCATTCCTATAAGTGCTCCAATTCCAAAGCAGCTAATTACACAGTAAAAGTATGAATACTTCATGAGAAGTTAGCCCATGACACAAGATAATTTGGACTCCATTCCTCTTGCACCCAGATAATCATGGGAACCTTTATTCTTGAAACCAACTGAATGAGAAAGAAGGCAGCAGTTTTACAGCATAGATTACATGAGGAGAAGGCAGTGTGAAAAACTGCCAGGGTATGATAGAGAATCATGAAATCATTCTGGGATGATGTTGATGAAATCTTTCCAATGACATTATGAATGTAGATTTTCATCCTTTTGCTTTCCTCTGTCTAGTTGTGCCATTCCCTACCCCCCTCCTTTTTTTTTTACTGCTTTTTTTTTCTGGCTCTGCAGTCCATTAGGCTGCAATCCTGCTGCAATCCTACTTCTCTCCCCTATAGAGCTGAGTGGGGATGTTGTAATCAGCACTTCAGATAGCTTTTCACAAGAAAATGCCAACAGATTTTAAAAAAAATTGTATCAATGACTGCAAAAGAATCACTGTAAAGTGCTTGTAATCAGAATGAAATTTTTCTGCAATATAATTACAGAAGACAGCCTTAAAGTATGTGTTTTGATGAATATAAACAGAGAAGTGTCATTCATGACAGTTTCTCTGGTTTGAGATAAACCTTTAAATGCTCACAGTGCTCAACCCATGCAATAGTCTCAGTGGGTCCATCAACATGTTCCCAAGGGGTGTATGGGTGCTGGGCTTTTGTACAGGAGGTGCAGGGACTGCTACTGCTCTTTGTGACCTGGAGCTCAGCATCCCCTGAGCTGCTGCAGGGAGCACATATGTTAAGAGAGTCAAGAAAGCTAAGAAAGAGATGGCTGACCTGCACGGCAAATGAATGATCACAAAACAAGTTAACAGCAGTGGCAGGAAAATAATTATTTTGTTTTAGCACACAGGTCAGCTCATCAGGGTGCACTACCATCCAGCTGAATCATCTTCCACACTAGTTAGGACCAATGTTGAGCTAAGTATAGTTATGTGGTCACCCAGAAATATAAATTACCTATTTTTACGTGAAGTAATTAAAGGTTCCCTTCCTTTGCCTGAAGAATTCCCTTGTTTGCAAAAGCAATCTGTAATTTCCCACAGACAAAGCCTTTCTTTCACACTCCAAAGTACTCATAAAGAAAGAGGCAGCAAATCACATGGAACAAAACCACTCCTAAAGAATCTCCTACCTCTCTAACAGTAAGTCATTACTAGGTCATTAATAATTGCAGAACAGTTTTGAACGATCATGTTAACTAGTTATTCTGCTAATTACTGTTAGCTACAGCAAATGGGTTCCAATATTTCAAATTTCCTCTTCAAATCAAACAAGAATGACACATCTTTGACTCAAGAAAACAAAATATGACAATATAAAAAATAAAAATATTTATTTCTCTGAGTATCACTGCAACTTCAGCCATAAATGAAACCCCTCACTCTTCAGTGTGTGTAATCAAACAAAATGCAAATATGTCTTTAGTAGATAGCTTCCCCTTCCCACACTAGTCCATTTCTGCTTATAATTTGATTACATTTAAAATTAGTTTACTTTACAAGCCTACAGTAATATCCATTTCACCAAACTTTAGTCAGGTGCCTATGACTTGTCTCAAATTTTCTTTGTAGAAAATTAAAATAAATTAAATATTTTTTGGTGAAATTCTTCTGATCTGATCTATACCTCTGTGAAGAGCCATGATTTTAAATGCCTCTACCACTTTCTCAGGCATTGGTATTAACATGGATTTTGCTCAAATCTTGAGAACTTGCTGATCACATTGGTTTGAGAGACCTGGTAAAATTCAGCTAAACAATTTAGAGGCCACTTGTGCAGGAACCAAACCTGAGAATACGATACAAAAAGGCTGCTATTAGACTCCAGGATATTGATAACATATCTTTTTAATATGTGGGTCATTTTTCCTTTCCTGTTCAATGGTCTGTGCTACAGCAATTACCATCAACAAAGCAAAATTCAGCACAACTTGGCTCACTAATTTATACAGGAGTAACATGATTAAAAGAACACCCAATTTTGTTCTGAGGTCACTATGGAAGCTGGAGACATGAAGCTTTGGTCCAGTTAAGTTTTGTAGAAGCTACTGCAGCATTGTGCAATCTTGGCTTGTTTTTCTCCTTCAGCTCTGCAGGAGCAGAATTTCTGTCTAGTACCTCAGCATGGGCTATGTTTGCAGAACTGCACCAAAGTGATGTGGTCCAGTGCAGGATGAGGATGAGCAGGGAGGGCCATACAGAGACTGCCCAATATATGGGCCAACCTCGAGAGTGGCATGTGTGCATGGCTTTAATAGCTGGTCTCCCATGCAGTGGGAGCAAGCAGGATGTCGGCGATCCCAGCAGACCAGAAGAAAGCTATTGCCTCTAAAGGGTGACCCAGAGAGTCAAAGGAGATGCTTGCCCGTGGCCTGAGCAGGGAAAGTGGGTGTCAGCCTATGAGACTTGCTGTAGGGTGAGGAGCAGAGGCTCTGTAGGACACGCTCCATGGTGTGCCCAAGACCCACACTGACACATTGGGCATCTGGCTTGGACTGTCACTGCTACAGAGCCCCGGGGCTCTCCTGTGGCTGCAGGAGGTTTCACTCCCCAGGGCAAGCTCTTAACTTCCCATACTTACAGTTTAGCTTTACAGTACATTTGTTTCTTTCTGTTCCTCCTCCATCCTTTAAAAGCATAATCGGGGCATTTCTATTTCTTGTATGTCATTCTGCTTTTCTTTAAGATTGCTTTCAATAATTCTTTCTCCTCTGAGTTCATTCACACTAAGAAATTAAATTCTGCTTATTTCTCATTGTAAGTATTTCTGTTTCAGCAGCCTTATAATCCCTTTTTTCTGTATAGTATAAGGCAATCATTCCCATTTTCTGCATCTTTCCATTTCACAAACAAATATACATAATTTCAACTAACTTTTCATAGTTGCCCTGATTTTATAATGAAGGATTTCTGAGTGTTTTATGTACGATTTAATTTTCAAATAAATCCAAAATGGGAGGTGATTCATTACATGATAATCTTATATGTTAGACATGATATGGATGCATAACATAAGACAGATAATAATCAGCTTTAAAAATTAGGTTAGAAGAGTAATGACTTTAAATGTTTCCTGAAATGAAACGGGGAAAAGTTTGGCAAGATCATTTGAGCAATAAAATAGTTATTGCAGGAAAGAGCTCTTCAAGAAGAAATGAAGACAAAAACAGATATTAACAGATGTAATGACAAAACCCAAGAAGATCAGGGCACACAAAACAGTAATAAGGCAACCCAGCAGAGTCAGCACTGAAGATGACTGATCTGTAGAATAGGATGTAAAAACAGAATCAGGATGTCATGCTTTGAATTTCTTATACACATCTCTCTTGCCACTTATTTCACCCTCATTTCTACTTTGGTTTTATGACTATTCTATTTCTTCAGCTTGCAAAAGACAATGCTTCTTTAGGGCTCTATAAATTGTGAGGTTTTTATGAGGTTATGGATCTACTGGTTAGAAAACTCTTGAGTCTGTGTTTGAAATATCACATTTGTGTTCTTTTCAATTTGATTTTACTGTTTAATATCTATGTCATTTAGTTTTAATTTTGCTAATATCCTAGCTATTGGATCTTGTGCTCTGCTATATTAAAAAGCCTTATGATATTGCATAACATTTCTCTGAGCAAGTTAATTTAGATAATCCTAAAAATGGAAGAAAAATGTACTCTAGCATCAGTTTATTTCATATGTTTGGAAAAGAAGCATGGTTTAGCTGTTAGTGGAGAGAGACAGGCACCTCTACATGACAATTTATGCTACCAATTTAAGATTGAAGTCTCTAGAATTGACTGACTCTGGAAGGGACATAACCTACTGAATTGGAAGGGATGATCAAATCTTAAAATGGTGGATACAAGGTGTGATGAATTCTGACTTGGCAGGAGGTAGAAGCTCACTTGTTCAAACACATAATGGGAACGAATAGTGCACAGATTTGAAATGCCTGAAAACAGTGATAATCAAGGATTGAAAAGAGCTCTTGAGATAAAGTTTTAAAAATCTAGTCATTAAATTTTTTATTTTTGATTTTCAAGTCTGTGATAGTTTGTGATACCTTTATTGTAGAGAGTGGTATCTTAGGAAACAGGTAGAGATAATACAATTATACTGAAGTATAAAGCTACAACACCTGAATTTATATAAATGAAATACAAATGAATCCCATGACTTCTGCAGGACCATCACGTTGCCTGCCACCAGTTTGGAAGTAATTTGAATCCAAGTGAATTATTTTGACAGATGGCACCAGATTCTGACAGACGGCAGCATAACTGAACTTAATTCCAAATTTCCAAACCTATTCACACCTATGACAAGCTAATAGTTCAGGATACAAATGTACCCCAGAAGAATAATGAAGCAGGGAGGGAGACAGAAACAAATTCTGCAATTTTAGGTAAATTAAAGCACCTGTGAAATTGCTACTGGTTTTCATCAGCAAAACATTTGGCTGCACTTGGGTCTTTTATCCATCTGCCAGTTTTGATTTCTGCCTCACTGTGACTTTGCAGAGTGTCTGTGCAGCCCTGTGCCCTGGTGCTGCCTGACAGATATGCTGCTGATCATTGCTGCAACATTATATTCCACACTCCTACATCTGTCTTTTTCTGAAGAGTGCTATTGTGCTGAGTGGGTGTAAACTGATAATAGAGCTAGCTGGCTAGATTATGTCATTGTTGTTACACTCCATGGCAAAAATATTCTGTGCTATTTTTCCTTAGTGATCCCAAGCTTTTCAAGCATTTTAGATGTCATTGGTATTTCCATTTCCCCCCTCTGATTAGTACAGCTGATGAAAATTTTTGTAAAATTCTATATAAAGGAGAACTTATATATTGGGGGTTTTGCAGTTGACATTTTTTTGTAAATGTTTACTTGTAATTTGAAATGCCATTAATATTTCTAATAAAAGTTGAAAGGGAGATTTAAAGAAAGAGTCCTAAGCATTTAAGTCCAATTCATCGTGGCTTTAAAACAAAACTTTCAAAATGGCATGATTATGGAAGTTTCCTGTTTGAATTCTCTCAGTTCCAGGTTTGTTTTAAATCCCAGCAGAGACCATTGGAAAACTAAAGCTGAACTTTCAATCCCTGGAAAAAATATTTTCATTGATCCAATTTCTTCCATCTTACCCATTCATATACTAACTGTGAAACTCTCAGATGCCAATGGCTCTGGAAAAAGGGTATGAAGAGATGGGATGGAGTTATGGTGTCACCCTTATCTGACTGCTGTGTGTGATTGAACATCTGTGAGTAAGAGACCATGTGAAGGCATCTTCTCTGGTAAAACCTGGTTAAGATGTTTTCTCCAATCATGGAAATGCTGAAAAGAAAGAGAATCAATTGGTGAGATGAGAGGAACACCTGGTATGGGCTATATATGTTGGTCATTTTGTCATATAGTTCTAGAAATGCTATTCTGTGACTGACGAAGGTCTTCTGGCAAGAAACAGAGGTAAAGAATCAAAGGAGCAATAAATAGCTGGAGAAAGGCAAGGACTTGAAGCTCAGGTCAAATGGACAATGAAAGTAAGGAAAATACACAAGTTAGAACAAAAATGTAGATGTTTTATAAAGAGTACAAGGATACTGTGCAAAGATATATAGCAACCAGGAAGAAATTTTATGAGGAAATTAGAAAAGATATGGCTTTAAAAAGCTTTATAGAATAGTCTGGAGTGTTGACACATTGATATTGAGTGAGTGAAGCCCTGCCGACCCTGAGTACCCAGTGCATCCCTGGTCTCTGCAGCTTCCAGATCTTTTCTGTTGTCAGGAGTATTTGAATTTTTAACAATTTTTAGCATCGGCTGAAAAATTGCAAATGTGAGCTATGCCAATATTATTAAGAGTACCATTTTCACAGGATCCTGTTCAATTTACTTTTGGTGAATAAGACAAAATGCACACAGCTGCTAATCTATGACTTTCATAATGTAGGATACATGTTTTTCATCTATATTAGATACTAATTCTTTGTTCTCTTTATTACCAGTAAACCCTGTTTTTCCAGGTCCAGGACAGTTTTTTTACTGCCCATTTCTGAGCTGTTTCTAGGGTGGGGTCTGCAGAACCAGGCTCAACCCAATCTCTCATCATCGCATGCCTGTACACCTTTCTGTTCCATCCTGTGCTTTCACATCTTGAGGCCTCTTCTGTTGTGCCAGGTCTGTATTTCTGCACACTGCATCACTGTAGTTAGTCATAAATATCTCATTCCACACAGAATGACTGCCTTCTACTTCTACATATATAAAACTGCAGTTGTACTGCCTGACGATAACAAAAGTAAAAGAAATTAGCCACAGGCACCTAATCAATTAGAGAAATTGCTGTTACAGTTAAATCAAGTTGCACAAACTGTAAACTTGTCAGGAAAGGTTTGGACAAAGCAAGCCTGGGGAGTGTCAGTCCTGAGGTTCTGTGGACTCAGTATCTGGGGTTTGGATTTATAGTAAAACAGGGTTACACAGCTACATGATATAGCAGAGGTGGATGTTATATAAAAATGTAAATAAGCAACTGAACTTCAAAGGAAAGTATTATTTCAATTTCCTTTGGCCTAAATTCAAGTTTGCTGATAGATGGATGCCTTGTCTGTATAAAACATGTGAAAATGCCAACTAGTCTTATAACAGGAATATGTTTTATGATGCAAACTTCCTTGCATGAAAAATTACTTCAAATAGTGCACTATTTCTTTACTGGAAAGGGGAAAAACTGTCCAAAGCTGAGCTCTTTGCCAGAATGATGCCTGGCTCATGACTTAATCACAGAAAAGGGTCTATTCTCAAAAAGGAAGGAGGCAGATACTCGTATTGGAGAGTTGGTCAGCTATGAAATAGACTTAGTCATAATGCTCCTCATACTGCTGAGATGTGGATGTTTCTGTGAACCCTATCATGTCAAAATGATAATTTTTGTGATGGAAGTACCCAGATGTACCTTTGTGTTAGAGGTATGGTAACTACAGAGGAAGATGTTGTGGTATTCTGCCATACATCTCCTATTTGAGGCCCAGAGAGCACCCCTTCCCTGTGGTATGTGAGGGATAGGAGAGGGCTGATGATTTTACTCTGCTGTATTTAGCTGTATAGACTTCTAGTCTCCCTCAACTTCTCGTTGGTGGGAACACTATTGATCTTGCCCCATACTTGGTTTTGAAAAGAACAGAGTTCTCTGAAGACAGCTTTTCATTTAATAAAGAATAGTTAAACCCCCCACCTCTTTATATTTTTTTTTCTTTTCATCTTAGTCTATCCAGATTTCATATTTTTCTTCTGTGAATACATTTATTTGAGTGGATCTCTTTATTACTTAATGATGTGCTAGGTGATTTGGAGGCAAGTCACAATCACAGGAATTAATTAAACCTAGGTTATCTTTATGTATATCCCATTAAATGTGCATAACTGGACTTTGGCAAAATACCATTTATTTTGTCCTTACTTCTTAAACATCCCTTATGTTATTTCATTGTACTCATTTTATACTGAAAGTGAGATTTTTCCCTCTCAAAGCTGCCTCTATTTCCAGGTATGGTTTTTCTGAATGAAATATCCCATTGCTGCAAAGAGAGGCATGATGTTAAATACTTCATTTGTTAATTAATTGATGCTTTTTCTGTGAAATATTTAAGAATAATAAATACATGAAGTCTAAGAAAATGTCATAGAGTTTGTACTGCTTTTCTAATAGCCTACATTTGCTGTAACCAGCAAATTTGGCTACCTTCAGAACAATGGGGAATGTACTATATGACATTTTTGCATTTAAAAATATTAGTCAATTATAAAGGGTGGTTAATTCTCTGACCTGAGATAGCCACATAGGTTAAGTTAGGGCTTGGATAATTTGGCTGGAACAAGGATTTTGTCCAAGATAAAGATTTGTGAGCAAGTAGATGAAACTTCATGGGCAGGGAGGCTTTTCAGACTTCAGCATAGTCATTTGTGAGATTAGCTGCATATGGAAAATGGAAGGATTGGTGGATGGATGAATGGATGTATATCTGATGTTCACTCACTGAAGGGAGCTGGAAGTCATTTTCCTTACAGTTTGCAGGGAAGGCAAGGTCACTGCTTTTTAGTTACAGACTCTCCCCCTGTATCTGAGCCACAACACAGAAATTTTATTTCTATAGGTAATCTACTTACTCATGTCATCAAAAAACATCTGATGTGGCAAGGTGCTCAACATTTACATCTTCTGACCTATTTCAACAGCTTGTCCCAGGACACAGTCAGTACCTTGCAGAAATCCATCTATTGGCTCTTTGACTACTTTGTGACCATACCTTGGATCACCCAAGTTTTGTGGTAATGGTAGTTCTGTTAGGAAGAAGCTTGGGATCTCAGTGTTATTAGGCTCTTCTACCCCAAGTAAATCACAGTTTTCATTTCTAGAATTCTTAACACAGATCTGTATTGCTCCTGCTAACTAATGAACATTAATTCCTCAGCTGTCAATCTAGGACAGATTGTGCAATAGCTTTGTCTCAGGGAGCTGGCATGGATGTGGTACAGGTACAAACACATTCTCTCTGGCTTTGAGATATCCACAAAAATTTCTTGGTATATTTGTATTGTTCATCTGTAAACCATAAATTTTTATGGAGTAAAACTTGACTGTATCCTTCCTGTTCATAAACTTAGAAAAATACTGCACCATTAAAAAGTTAATGAAAAGTTTACCAGTGGATTTTTTTATTCTTTTTCTACCAAAACCAGACAACTTTCCGACTACTTCCTCTCTCTTCCTACTGTCTAGTACATCAACATCGTGTTCAAAATTTTGCAATAGGTTAGAAAATATTTTTCTCTTGCTTATTATTGTGATGACATTGGAATCATCCATCAGTGCAGAAATTATAAAAGACATGTAAGGTGTAATTCTCAAGTTTCCTGTTTTTCTTTTTGCTGATGCTACTGCTTTAGTAGTCCCAGACTTGCAGTCAGATAAAGTGATTTTCAAATAAAAAACCCTATCTGTTCTCAGTCAGCTGGACCTATTTATTCATACCACTCAAAGCCCATTAAGTATGCCTTTGTGCTCAAGGAATTTGAGGAATAAATGTTACGTTATCTCACGGGTTCACTTTACTCTTTTTCTGCACCCTCTCCCTGGTGTAGATTCCCATGAGCTCTCAGTAGAAATTCCTAGAAGTCAACCAATAACACTCAATAACAGCCATCATATCCCTCGAAATCTCCACCATGTCTGTTTACTTCATTGTGATACTTCCTGTAATAGAAAATAACAGATACTGTTCACTGTAATGAGAAATCTAATGGCATTTGTACAAAAGGTGAATATTTGTAGAACTATATATTTACACATGAAATAAAGAAGACAGGAAAAAGGTAGTGAGTTAAAATTTTGAAGGTAAACGAAGATGTGTTTTATTCTTTTAAATTGGGGAAAAGGTATTTTTTAATGCTTAGTTAATACATACTAATAACTGTAAACAGAATAAATTTTTTTTTTTTTTTTTTAAAGGCTATCAGAAACAACATCAGCATTTTTGTTCTTCACATTGGCAGCTCTAAGTCCACTGCTTAGACACTCAGCAGTTATGGGTCAAGGATTTTTTTGCTTTTATGATTGTTCAGAGCTTCACTGGGATTTGTGTGCTCACCGTTTTTTTTTGAAATAGTAGGACTGAAAGATTTTTCTGAAAATCTGATATTGGAGGGAATGCTGTATGTCAGAAATCTGATATTCTGTTTTATTTACAGACTGATCCACTGAATAAATCAATCTATCTGATTGCCTCTCAATCATTAATGGATGTAGCTTCCAAATACCCTTGAATGTTAGGTCAATACTAAATGTCTTCATTTTTGAAAGGAAACAGAGATGAGGAGAGATTAGTACCTTAAGTTTCCATGGTATTAAGCAGCCACTTTTTAAAGACAAAGTCAATAGAAACAACAGCTCTCAGCACTTCTGAAAATTGAGTGATAATGGCTTAAGTCACCAAGTAAGTCGGTATCAGAGCTAAGGATATAGCTGAGGTTCTGTGACTGCCGTTTGGTTGTAAACATAAAACTTTCTTTTTTAGTCAGCAATCAGAAATGAGCACTGTTTAAAACAATTTTAATGCTTATTACTATCAGATTAAATACAGTATAAGACTATCTGCAGGGTTTTTTCCTCAGGGCAACCTGTGATTTAAGTCAATTGGCTAGTTTATGGAGTACTAAATATGGCAGAGAGCGGCTGTCTTGTCCTACCCTAGGGAACTAAAAGATCTTGGAAAAGGCCAGGGAAATTAAGTGAGGGCACACATCTCAGATGTAAGTAGTCAGTACTTTATCTTCTAAGAAATATTCATATTTCAATCCCTTAGTGTGGCAGGATCATCCATTTCTTGGTTAGAGCAAATTATTTTTTCCTATGTGTTGAAAATCAGAACACACATTTCCAGTACTCTAGGTACTTTTAATGTTGGGCCAAGTCTATAGTCAGAATTAATATACTCTCTCAGCACCCAAAGCCAAGCTCCTTGTTAATTTTAATGGGAGTTTTGCTTGTGTCAGAATCACCAATTTATTATTCTTAATTATTTTACTGCAGTGATGCTGAACATTCACATCTGTGTTCTCTTAACCCTGCATTTCTAGACAGTCCAAAAAATATATCAGCTGCAGAGAACCCCTAGTTTTAAGGTAAGACTTAGCTCACATATACTGAGCAACTAAACAGACTATAGTAATTGAACTATAGTATGAAAAGGTCCTGTAGTCAATAGACAGCAAAACAAGCCCCTGGGTGTAACTATGGTCTGAAGAAGCTTAGGCTTGCTGAGCTCCTTGCTTATTCTTCCCAGTTGTGAACCTAAACAAAGGACAGATGAATTTGGGACTAAGTCCTCAGATATGGTAGATGACTTGCAGGCTCGTTGTCAGTTGGAGTTAAAAATGTGCTCAGTAACCCTAAAGTCATTATCATCCCAGGGAAGTTGATTGTCATTGTGTTAAATTGCAATCAAGAACCAGTACTAAGTGTGCACTATCCCCCTGTGCACTGTACACGATTATATAAATTTTTACATGCAGTGATGTGTTTTTTATGATATATATATTTCTGAATGTTACAAAGTGCTTCGTGCTGAGATCCAAGTGTTGGTGTGCCACATGAAAAAGCACTTAATGACCTGATTACAATATAGTTAAGAACTGGCACAATTCTTCACAGAGTCTATTCATCATCAGGATGGGAGGGAGGGAAGGTTTAGCCTTTCCTGATGTCTATCAGTAGGACTGGGACAGGGTTCCACATTAGGGAACTTAAATGTAGGTGTCTGTTGCATGCTTTGTGCCTAGAATTCCCTTAGAGAGGAGGCTGATCCAGAGTTGAATTCAGTTGTTTAAATATTAACAATGAGTATAATCTGAGATACTTTGAAGTGTGTGAGATGACAGCCCACACAAGAAGTCATAGGACTTGCTGCACACCTGTGCCCTTTGGAAGCAGGAGATACCAGATAGCGATACCTTGACCAACATTGTTTGTGAGCTCTAGGTGTTCAGTTCCTGTAGTGGGAGCCTAGACACCTATCTCAGAACATGGATTACTACAAAGGTGTATCTAAACATGTATTCTCAACAGAATCTTAGCCTAGGGCCTTAATCTCCTAAATTTCTACATCTGAGCTAGATGTCTACACTTGACCTTGCAAACATAGGTCAATACATAGTCAAAGGAAAATAAAGGCACTTTTGGGTGTTGTTTGTCTAGAATTTTTTTTCCACATAATATTTTGTGAAGTGACTTATACTCTGAAATGCCAATTTCTCCCCAATGTCTGTAAAGGGAATGTAATTTGATGACACAAACAAGGACATCTCTATTTATGTGTTGCCACTTTTGATCGTAATGCCAGCAGAGACAGCAAAAAGTATATTGAAATGGAAATGCATTTTCAAAACATGAACAGCAATTAACTTAGTGGTAGAAGGATTAAAGCAATTATTTATATATTCATGAAGAAATCCTTTCTGAACAGGAGAACTTGAAGGCTGTAAATCTGAATGGAACTGTAAGATCTATTAGAGTACACAAAGTTGTATGAGTTCTCTAATCACTTCATCATCATCTTGGAAGAAAGAGACAAGGATGAAGGTCATGCCCAGTTATCAGATCACCAGCTGTGCAGCATGGTTAAGAACAAACTGAGAGTGGGAAGCACACATATCTAAGCATATGTGCTGATATAAATAAGATTCAGCTGTAAGCTGGATTTCAATTTTATTTCCTTGTATCTCTTTCTGAAAGATTACATGTATTTGTGCAGTACAGAAATTATTCTTACTGGTCTCAGAGAGCAGAAAGTTGTGACTTTGTTCCCTGTTGATAGAGAAAGTGAGGTTTAAGATAGAACTTTAAATGTGACTGAAATAGCTTTATGATAGGCAGTGTCACACTAAGATATCCAGAGAAAGCGCTATGGATATATATTTGCTTAGCCTAATCGTGTTCTGTCTTTTCATTGTATTCCCTTCTGGAACTTCTTCCTCATCAAGGGACACAAGCAAGCAGATAATTATTACACTGGTTTGATTTCCTTCCCCAGAATAACTGCAGTTTTATTAGGTGCTTTAAAAAGGGTAACAATCATAAATACCCTGTACCACAAATGGATAAACTGATATGTTTTCAGAAATATTTAAATGAAAACAGCAAACTCAAGCCAGATTACTAATGTAAAATAGAACAAAAAAAAAAATAGAATTGAAAGACATTCTCAGTCTTCTTTTCTCAGGACTGGACGTAGTACCTGGAAATTCCATGCTCCTGGTTCAGATGTGCCAACTGGAAGGCACAAGCAGAGGCACTTGCCCCTCCACAATTTTAACATGGTCAGTAACTCTGTGACTGCATCTTGCTTTTATGGGTGAAGGAATAAGAAGTACATCTGTTCAGTGAAAATGTAGACAATCCTTGGTTTGTGAAAGAAGGATAAGAATTGTATTGTCATCTCTAAATATTCTACTTTGTTTGTTCCTACTAGAACATACACCCAAAAATCCCAAACCAAACCAAGCCAAAAAAATCCACACAAACCCCCACCCCAAACAAGCAAACAAATAAAACCAAACAAAAAATCCTCTACTCTGTTTTAAAAGATTTAAGCATTTTTTACCCTAGCACCAACTTTCCCTTTATACTCCAATCTGTCAGACTCACCAGCAGCAGCAACCCTACTGTAGTCCAGCACATACCAAAGCAAATACTGTACTGACCAAGGCATCTTCACAGCTGTGACAATAAGTACCCTTGCAACACAACCAGAAAAACAAGTGGTTTATACACTTTTACTTCAGAATTTGCCATATGCCATGCAGTGCACAAAATGTCCTCCTGGAAATTGTGTGGGTGACACTTAACAACTGCTATACATCAGAGAGCTCACGCAGGGAACTGGTGAAGGATAGAAACCTGCAGTTATCAGTGGAAAAGCATTGCGCTTCCTAATGCAATAGAAATCTAAAAAATAACTTCTGAATAAAGCCTAGAAAAGGAATTCATAACTACAGGATTATTAGAATTATGGTCTTAGCAGAAACACCACTTATGGCGTTCATTATGGTCCTTTTTTTCCTGCCCCCATTCTATTGTACAATATCTAATCACGTTTTCTTCTCCCTGTTGCTGTTCTCTCTTCCCCTGCCAATCCCCCAAAGCTACTAACCATCCTTCTTTGTGTATCTGATTAGCTTAATGAGGCTGGACTAAGAACACTTACGTGCTGCCTGTCTTGGATTATATTCCTTCTTATTATACTGGATGAAGGCCATCCACTTTTCCAGCTAACTCACCTGGGGTTCAAAAAAAAGTTGAAGATTCTCCTGAGTACCTTGTTTCTGCAAAATAATTTTTCACTTCATGAGAATACACTCTTCTTGCTGTTTAAATAAGGAGAGGTATTTTCTCTGAAACCAGTATTCAGTGTAGTCAGTGCTGAAGGCAGAAATCTCACCATAGTTCCAGCTGCATGTGCAAAGTGACTTCAGGGAATATGACCTTCAGGAGAGAGCTTGTTTCCTGAGAATTAATGAAATTTATCTATAGCTACAGAATGGAAATCATGTCCTACAAGAGCTGATTGTCCCTGAAGAGAGACCAGACTGTAAAGTGTGACTGGGTTATTCTGAAGGTAATATCTAGAGGTCTCCTCTGCTGAACTGTACAGGAGTGTTAGAATCACAACTAGAGTTTTAATGAGATTAAGAAGGAGCAGTGCATACAGAATTCCCTGATCATTGAGTCTGGCATGGGTAGCTGAGGCTAGCAAAGGAGGTCAAGTAGTTGCTAGTTCGTTCCCCTTGGGCTCTGAGCACCTGAATTCAGGTTTCTATTCTGCCATGCCTCTGTGAGAAGTTTAGAGTGATATTCAACAAATCATTTAACACTGAGGTTCCCAAGTACAAAATCTGATCTTTTGACTTTCACTGACGTTTAGGTTATCTAACGAAGCAGTCTGTCGAAATCAAGCAATCCCAGGCTGCAGTGCGATGGCACTGAGGTGTTTATGTCTACCTTCTTCAAGATTTGGCAGCATAGAGCAGATTGGACATGAGTGGACTATTTAGGGACAGTCTGGCATCTCTTCAGAGCCTTTCAGTCTTAAAAGTCCTCTATTTGCTTGTTTGCTTGAATTCTAAGTGCCTAATTTGCTCCAGTAAAATGTTTTCATAACCCTACAGGCACAAAGATGGCATTGGCTGAGGTCACACACTGTTGAGGAATGTAGAGATGTTGCAGGAAACAAAGCCTGTTGGCGCCCTTGGGACAGAAGACTGTGTGGGGACCTAGGAGTCAAACACAGGCCCAGAAGTGCAGGAATATCTTCACGTGCACAGTTTATGTGTAACACATGGTGTAAAGACTGAGCAGTGATCTGGAAAAAAGTAGGAACAATGAAAATGACAGAGTTCAAGCATGTCATTGTTCTTTAATTGTCCCTCTGTGGAATGGCATTAACTGCACTTTTGCATTTTTAGGTATATATAGGAGTCCTGTAGTGATGCCCCTACTTTAGCACTGTGGTTTCTTTATAGGAAAAAAAGAGTCAGAATCTTCAAAATTCAGTATTGGGTAGTACCTCTAAGGTCACAAAAATTTAGTCTTATTTTCTGGCTGATGTTGAGATAGGTAAAACAGCATTAAAAATTCAGAATATTCTGACTGCCACCAAGCCAAATCTGACTGCATTAAATTTCAGATTCTTCTGAATTCTCTAGTGATATAGCCTTTAAGCCTTTGATCTTTGCTTTGATTCAAAGTACATTAGGTGCTGCTTTTCCATGCAAATCCTCTGTACCTATAAGCTTCCGAATTGGAAAAAGTCTGAGTGGGAGGAAGAAATTTTCAGAAAAAAAAAATTCCTATGGCTCCTGTTGCTTGGCAACCACTGCCTTTGCCTCTGTGTTAAGAAAAATAGCTTCCTTTGGAGTTCAAGTCTCAAGCCTGGCTTGAACTAGAAACAAGGGGGAAAAAAGAGTGCTGTAGGCTAGATTTTTCAGTAATTGCAGAGCCACTGTTTGCCCATGCCATCCAGCCGAAGGATATAGGGAAAGCAGTCAACAAGGAGTAAGGATTCATGATCCTTCCTTGGTCATAGAAATAGATATTTACAGAGTGTTTAAAATAATGCAAAAACACAGGAGATGCCTTTTGGTGAGACACTAAAAGATCTCATCCCATTTCATGCATCAAAAAGAAGGTGGAAGAGTGACTTCACCGTATAAGTAAATGATTGGGGGAAATGTCTTGTATAAAATGACTTTTCTGTCTAGGAGACAAGTGTTAAATGAAAACCAGTTCCTATGCCAGAAGAAGGGAGGCATATTTATGTTTAAATTAAAGCTCACATTTTTAACAATGACAGCAATTAAGTACCAAAACAAATTGTCCAGGGAATCTTGTACTCTTTATCACTTGAACTCTTCAGGTTAAGATAGATGCTATTCAGAAAACACACCTTAGACAAATAGGTTAAATACAAGAGAAACAAGCTGAAAGGAAATGTTATGTGAAATGCAGGGTATCAATGTGGATTTACTGTACATTTTTCTGGAGACTGAAAGAAATGATTGGAGTTTTTTCCTCAGTTACAGTGTGCAGAGAATGATTTTCCTCTGTAGCACCTAGGGTAGCCTGACACAGTGGCTTCACCTCTGAAATATGAGGAATGACATGCTGAGAGTTTAGGGGCTTATGTCATATGGAAGAATTTTACATTTAGACATGGAATGAAATGACTGTTGGTACAGCTCTACTAAAATTTAAATTCCATTACAAAATGAAATATATCTCTGTAAATTTTATCCCCTTTCTATTTTACTCACACCAACACACAGTTTTTGTGTGGGAGCTACTTTAATTTTCATTCCTACGAAGAGAGCTGTTACAACCATTTATACTTGGATGTCCAAAATTATGACGAACAGTACAGACAGAAGAGGAAGAAACTTAGATTAAAATTGCTTCCTCAAACTCCCCCAGCAAATATTGTCTCCTAATTTAGGAGTGCAATTGCCCTCAGTTTTCACAGTTGGGGAAGGAGAGAAGTTGTGCTCTTAATATGGCTGCCCAAGCTGTTCTGTAAGAGCATCTGGAAGCTCTTATAGAGAAGCACATGCACTTGACTAGGGTATAGAACAAATTCAAAGGAAGAAGGAATTCCTTACCCATGAGAAACTCAAAGCTTCATAAGATATTCAGTTTACTGTCTTTTGTTGGCATGTGTCATTTTCAGCACAATTAACAGGAGCAGTAGCTCATATTAAAACACCAAAAGCCTGTAAGAAACATATATAAAACATGACTCTTGTGTAACTTCCACAAGTACCATATTGCTGTGGTGTAATCCCAGTGGATACTGAAGCACCACACAGCTTGCTGCTCCCACCACCACAATCCTGGTGGGGTGAGGGAAAGAATTGGGACAGTGAAAGCATGAAAACTCATGGGTTAACATAAAGACTTATGGGTTGAGATAGAACAAAAACTGTGTGCCCAAGCAAAGAAAAATAAAGAATTCTTTCACTACTTCCCATCATCAGGCAGGTGTTTAATAACTTCTAGGAAAGAGGGCTACATCACACGTAATGGTAACTTGGAAAGACAGATTCTATAACTCTGAATAGCCCCCTTCCTCCTTCTTCCCCACAGCTTTTATTCCTGAGCATGATGTCATGTAGTATGGAACACTCCTTAGACCATCTGGGGTCAGCTGTCCTGGCTGTGTCCCTTCTCAACTCCTCATACAATCCCATCCCCCTCACTGGCAGGGTGGGGTAAGGAGCATGTGTTCAGTTATAACTAAAACATCCCCATGTTATTAACACCATTTTCATCACAAATCCAAAATGTGTCACTACAAACTCTATGAAGAAACTCTACCTCAGCCAAAACCAGTAAACATATATTGACTTCTCAGGATGAAGACATAACCTGTAGCTTTAATTTTCAAGGTGTCCCATTAAGACTATTGACTCACATGGTGAGGTATGCTTGACAAAGTTAGATGGAATAGAGGAGCCCATTCAATAAAGTTCTAGCAAAAAAAAAAGAAGAAAGAAGTTGATTCTGCTGATGCACGAGGACTTAAAAGCAGCAATTTTGACAGATGAGTTAGAAACTTTAAATGGGCAGTCTGCTTATTACCCGCATTACAATCATACCCATCCATTCCCTCATTAGGATTGAGGGTCAGTCAGTCTGAAAATTAGCACTAAGTAATGAATAATCCTCCTGAACACAACTATGAAAAATTGTTGTTAATTTAGACACCTAAATTAGGTAGTATAAACCTTGTTTTATGTCTGGTTTAGAGAAAATGGGAAAATGTACTTGGAAAATATGCCAATTATACACTTACACAAATTTACAATGAAAAAAGTCTGTCTGTAATAGATTGTTTCTTAGTTCCAAGCTTATTGCTCAAGTAGGTTTCATTGTTTTAGCTAAATAACATATATTTCATTTGGCTCAATTTAGATCTGAATTAGATTTAGCAGGAATTGCAGCTGATGTTCACAACAAAATACCAAAATAGTTGGCAAATGCTGCATATTTAAAATACCTAGTTGATTTGCTTTTATCAATAAAGTTCCAGACCATGAAAGTTTGTTTCACATCATGAATGTGTGCTGGGTGGTTCCATGTAGTCAGGCATCTGGATGAAGTCAATAATGTGCAAATGAGAAGGCAATGGAAGAAATAGGTGTAAATTATGTCAGTCTATATCTGTTGATAAGCATTTTGCATCCTCAGGTGTGACCAAAAAAATGCATTAGTCTTTCCACAAGCGGGATGAATCAAGGTGGGGACTGTGATCATTATAGAAGAACAACCTAAAGTGACATACAGCCCAAATATGCTCTCAAGCAATAGCACGGGACAAGAAGGATTTATGTTTTAGTTGAAGAGAGAATAGAGTATTTGTATTGCTTTTGTTAAAGAATCACTCTAAACACTTTACTAAAGAGATGTACTCTCTTACTTGACTTATGTCTCAGTGATATTTAATTACACCATAAAAGCAGAACAGTCCTTATATGATAGCAAAGAGAGTTTTCTCCTACTTTACACTGAACTGGGTGACGACTAATTGCGTCAGGGGAGAAAAGAGACAGACCTTTAACTTCTGAGGAGACTTAATCCTGGGCTGTTTTGGACAAAGCAAACACTTCTTGTTGTCTGCAGTGGGTTTGGTTGGCTGTTAGTCCCTGAAAGAGTCTGCAGCATCCACTGTGGTGGGTAAGTGGGGAATATGGTTACTGTCTTGTTTGTGGCTGTGCAGGGTTGTCCCTCTGACACCCTCAGACCTTGGAAATCCTGGGCTGGAGCAGATCTGCAGGAAGCTTTATTCCTGTTTCATTGGTGCTGTAGCATGACCTAGCAACTGAGTGATTGGAGTCTAAGATAATCAGTTTTGTACTTTGCTACACAAAGACTCTTAGTTAGGACACGGTCATTTGAAGCTCCTCAATAGATTTAGTTCTAGGTGAATTTTTCATTGTAATAATGCTTATATCCTGAACTGCTCTCATTTTTCCTTGCATATTATTTGAGCAGTTGTGGGGAAAGGAAGATAATTGTAAATGATGTTAATGATAGCACTGTCAGGTATTTCTGATTCTAGATTATTTTCAGACTGCAAGAAAAATGGACAAGAAGTGAATTTAGAAATGAAATATAAGAAGGACAATACACTTTGAAAGGAGTTGTGGTTTGAAAGATGTGTTAAAGCTATGAAATGGTTATCATTTATACTCCTTCTTTTGGTCCTTGACCAGGCAAGACCCTGATAAATCTGGCCCTGTTTTGAGCAGGGATTGAGCCACAGGGCCCTCACATGCTCTTCTGAATTAGGCTGCTGAATGAGTCAGTGGTTTTACACGTCTTGCTGAATTAGGAACTGAAACTGGTTAGATAAATGGATCTGGTAACTGTTTTTCCACCCAGGTCACACTAAAAGATTATGTGTAAATCTCAAACAAGTTTGTACTGATATGTTGTTCTTTAACTTTCTTTTCCCTTTCACTGTGTTCCTGAAGACCAAAAGAAGGACTATTAACAATCATGAGAGACGAACCCCCACTTAGCTACAATCTCTTGTCAGGCAGTTTTAGGGATTGATAAGGTCACTCCTGAGCCTTTTCTCCAGGCTAAACACCCCCAGCTCCTTCAGTTGCTCCTCATAAGATTTCTGCCCCAAGAACTGTGATATTAGCTCAATAATTGTCAACATAGTGACATGCAGCATTTAATTTCTGAACAGCCTGGTACCTTCACAAAATTTGTTTAATGGGGCAGAGTAGTTTCGACTGGGCAGAAAATAAAAGCCCTTCCTTTGCCATAGGAGAAGGAATTCAAGGATAGCTTAATGGACTGTGGTGCCCTACGCAGATGCCTTGTAGATGAAATACAACCAAAATCTGCAAGTGTTCAGTGGCTGAACACTGTAACCTCTTAGTCACATTGCCATTTGGCCTTAGTCTACAAAATCAATTGCTTCAGCTTATTTACATTTTAACTAATGCATTCATGGGGTTTAATTGTTTTGTATGAACCTAGAAAGTAGTCTCAGAATTTCGCAAATCCAGAAGATTTCCTCACCTGTTGCATAGCTTTGAATAATTGGAACAATTTAGATTGGCTTTGCTTTGCAGAAGAAGAAACCACTCTGTCTGTTCTTAGGACTGCTTTTCAAGTATTTCCTTTTGATCTATGTGTTCTCCAATTGATGTCAATTAATGTCAAAATGACCGTTTTCTATTTTCCCACCATTTCTTACAGCCTTTCAGAATAGTGGTCAGTGGATTGTAATATCTTGCCTGCCCGTGTCTTCCCAGACTTACACACACTTTGTGAGTGTAGGCAGAACTGAAACTATAAAGGTACTTGTCTAGTTCCTGAGGCAATGGAAAAGAAAATTAATTTCTAATATTTTTGTAATGGCTGCAAGAAAGCAGTTAAAAGATAAAAGCAAAGTTTCCTTTTCTTGGGAAATTAAAAAATAGATTGAAACTTCAAGTTTAACAAAATTTTTCTTTGACAAAACCCTTTGTCTGAGTTACAACACCACAGAACAATATATATACACAAAAAAAAAAGCAAAAAGATATTTTTAGACACCATTTGGAAGACAAATAGTGTAGAAATACTGACAATTTATAGTGATAGTTTGTACCTTTAACAAAGAAACATTTTGCTCTTCATTTGCCTGTCTTTGTCAATAAAATAAAGAGATAAGTCTGGCTAGAGCTGAGTTCTGTAGTGAACTCTTGTGGATGGGGAATGACTTTCTGTCAGAAGACACACACAATCATCCTTCATTGACCCTTTTTTGCTATTATTTTGCTAATTGTTTCATATTCCCAGAAAAGGAGTATCCTTGGATTGGAACTAGAAATTCCTAATAGCTAAGGAGGATGATTTTTCTTAAGTTCATTTCCTGTTGCAGGAAGTTTTGGGTTTATCTCTGTCTTAAGAAAAAGAAATTATTATGTGTCAAGGAGAGGAAACCAAACACTGTGCTTTGTTCACTCAGAAATACACCTTTAGTGTAGATGGTTGAAATCAGCCCTGGCATGATGTCATTAAAAAAGTTGATGAAAAACTGAAAAACTGTTCTACTTTCTCCCACAACTTGCAACTCATCTGTAGAACTCATTATTATATAATATTGCTGAAACTAAAAGTTGGAGAAGAGTAAAGTTTTTTTTTTTTAAAAACCCCATTCTTTTTCAGAATTATAAGTTTATTAAAAATTGTTATAATGGACAACAAGAAGATCATGCTTTTTAAAGGAAGTTATGAGAAGGGCAGACTTACTCATTGCAGAGTTTATGCAGGGAAGAGACAAAATTGGAATTAGCATGGGATAGAGGCATGTCTCGATTTCTAATTTTTCAGAGGTCAGAGTCTCTGGTGCATACTCTCCACTGCTGGCTGCCTGTGGGGTTTCTTACCACGGTTGGCCACAGTCTTTGTCAAGCACAGAATTCTGGATGAGGACCATAACTGCTCTGATGATAATGCTTGAATTCCCATGGAATGTACTGTAAGACATAAAAGAACTCAGGAGTAAAACTCACACCAAATTCCATCTGAGGCGATAGGAGTTAACTGGGATTGCTTATTGTAAAATATTGTAAAATTGGAAACAGTCATATCAAGGAAAAAAGATTCAGCCATTGCCTTCCAACCTCTACAAAATGGCATCTTAAACCAAGTGCAGATTTGACTCCCGAAACAGGAAGGATTTGGAGCCTTGAGGACAGGAAAGGGACAGAACATTTGCCCTATTAATTCTATAGCCATTCTGTTTTTTCAGTGGCAGCTGCACAAGGCTTTTCATATTCTTAAAGGCTTCAGTCGGAAGTGAATACTTTGAGAGGAAAATTAATTACAAGTATCCCCCTCCCTATTATAAATAACATGGACCTAACTTCCTGAAAAAGATACTTCAAATATCTCTTCCTGCTCTGATACTGCTCAAATTGCAATAATTCTCAGGGCTGTAAGAAACTGATGGATTGACTATAGTGAATTCCTGAACTCTCAATTCTAATTAAAATTCTGCAGGCTGAGTACATGAAATACGAGTCAAAGTAATAATTCAAGGTCATTTTTGAGCTGCATAAAGTGACTTATTTGAAGTGGCATGCTGATTAGGAATATCTAACAGAGAACACATGCTCCTTCCCTGTGCTTGCAGTTGTGTAATTTATTAGCTTGAAGGACAACTTTCCACCATTGTCAAACAGACCTTGTCAGGAGAGAAAAGATATTTTGAAACCTGACCAGGAGTATGAACAGCACAAAAAAGTTCCTCACAATGGGGCATTCATAAAATATTTATCTATTCTGTATTTATTAATAATGTGAAGTATTTGTAACATTAAGATTATATATTTCCTACTGTAAGACAGAGGTTTAATGAGCACAGTCCCTTGAACTCTCCTGAGAAGGGAAGCAAAAAGAGGGATGGGCAGAAATATCTCTTCTGTCACTTCCCATTTTCTGACTTTTTCCCTTCCAGGGACTGGCATTCAGCATTGTTAGTTGTTTGACTCTAATAAGATGTAATGTGGTGACACATGTGAAATTCCAGTGGGTTATTTATAAACAAAATGTATGTTAGAACAACAGCAGAACTCTTGTAATGAAGAGTGAGCACTGACAATTGATGGCTACCTCTGCTGAATATGTGCAAAGTGGTTTTTTTTTTTTTTTCAAACATCATGCATGATGCATTTATATCTGCATCAGAACTAATCCTGACAGGTTGTTCCAACATGTAAACCCAATATGATAAAAAATGTACAATTATTTTCTTGTTACAACAGCATAGGTATAATGAAGCTTTCTTAAGAATAAGCTAGTTTTCTAGTCCTCAAAGGCTCTGAAAACAGTGAACTTTAAATTAAATTTTCTAAACCTATTCTCATTTCATTCACCATGTCTGTGAAAAGACAGATTTAAAAATATCTGTCTTGGAGGGTTATGATTTTATCTTCATCTAATAACTTCTTCTGAGACTAAATTAACAGGGCTTTTTTCATCTTCAGTTTGAAATTTATGATTATTTATCATTGCAGTTTCCTGTCTGTGCTAGTGCTTGCCCTAAGAATTGTAATCAAGGCAAAAGCAGAACCTATGCTAGGAAAAAAAGAGAAAAGTTCTTAACTTGAGTTATCAATAATAAATCACTGTAAATCGACGTCAAAGACAAGACAGGTTGAAGCTTCCAAATACAGTAGTTCGAGTAGGTCTGGGGCTTGTTTATAATAAAGATTCTTTATGTGTCACTGTGTCTTGGTCAGGGGAACTTTGACAAGTTCTATTACACTTCTCTTTTTTTTTTTTTTTTTTTTAATTTAATTTAATGTGTTGTTTAACTCACAAAAGGGATAATTATTGCGTATTTTCACTCCTTCATTTTTTCTATCTTCTTGCCATGTGTTCCCTTGGTTCCAGAAGTTTGCTGGATTTTAAAATAAAGGTTGAGAATTATCTGGCCTGGTAATATTATTTAAAGAAATGAGCTTTGCTTTTCCCTGGTAGAAACTACAAATGTGTTTGATGCCATCATGCCTTTCCTGCCTTGCTCAGCCCCTCGCATTTTGTGACAGTTTTGACAGAAAGTTCCTCAGCTGGTATGTAAAATAATGCCTTTATGTGCTACTGAAGCCATCATTTGTCATTTCTGGGGGGGGGGGGTTTGGTTGTTTTCTATCTTGAATCTACTGCAAGTCTCAAGCTTTTCACCTCTCTCTTTTGCAGAAAATGTTTGCACCCAGTTAGAAATGAAGGTATTAGACTTTGTGGGTTATGGCAAATAATATTTTTCATCTCCAGTGTTGGGTAGTGTGAGTCAGTCCTTTTCTATAGTGATTTCACAGCTCTCTGCAGTTCTGGGAGATTTCTATGCCTGCAACTGCCTGCGTTTTCCCACCAGGTCTGCCTGCAGAATTACACAGTCCAGCTGAAATTTTGATTTCCCGGTGAACACCTGTCAAGGTGACATTTCAGACACCACCACATTTGAGATCCAACTCTTCTTTCTGGTCAAGGTGAAGCCAAAACCCTTTTTACTTCTCTACTCCAGACTTGCGGGCTGGTAGTCAAAGTGTTTTATTTGGCACTTAGCAACATTCATTTCTTGATGATACTAGTGCTTGCAGGTAAAAGAAAGAAAATAAGGAGCCATAATGCAAAGCAAATCTCCTGGCAACATAAAAACTCTGCAGCTCCATTTCTGACTCTATCAATATCTTCCCATGGGAAATATTACAGGATGCTTGCACTGCTGAGAGATTTCCATGTCAATGGGAGAGGAGGAGATGTGGATGATGTGGCAGTTCCGTGTCTCGTGAGCTCCTTGTGCCTTCATGCAACAGGAAACTGAAACCAGGTAGTCAGTCCTTGGGGTAATGTGTGCAGAAGTGAAAATGAGCAAAAAGACATAAAACCCTCTTTATTTTCTCTTGTTTTATCATCTGGAAGGTAGAAGGTCCCTGTGAATTAATTGCTTGAAGAACATATTTCTTCGAATATGTATAATTTTTGTGTTTGTACACAGAGTTAGAAGACATTTGTGCTTAGCTCTTAGCACATGGTGTATTTCTTCAATTCCCAGAACATTTGCATTCCCTTTATAAATAGTCTGAACAGGAAAATGAGACTGGAAGATTTTAGGTAAATTATTCAGATGATGAGGATGATTAAAAATAATTGGAGCCCCATTAATATGGTACTATAAAAAATAGCAAATGGAAAAGTACTGGGATGAAGTATGAAAAGGGAGATTTAAAAGGTTCATAGAACATAATTACATTTCAGTCATTTTGTATTGCAAAATACAATCATGTTTTAATACTTAATTTTGCTAAGGAAAAAAGCTTTGACCACAATTTTTCCATATCTACCATTCCCACAATTTTTAATAGAGAAATTCCTATATTTAATTACTTTGCAGGTTTTACATTTACATATTACATAGCAAAAGTTACAAAATTTTCATCTTGAAATGTTTTAGCTTGCCTACTGCCAAGAAATACCATAAAATGGGGTGAAATATATATTTTAATTTAGCTCCAAGTGAAAAAAATAGTTTTTTTGAGACAAGACAAATATTTAAAAAGTAAATATTATGTTTTTCACAAAAATTTAAAAGTAAAAATTATGATGATATATTTTGGGCATGAATAGGTGATGTTCTGTAGTTGTTTTCCACTGCTTATTTATTTTTCCTTGGCACATTACAGTAGAAACTGATTTTACCGTTGGCTCATAGGGTGGTCACCTGTCACCTTACACTGCATACTGATGCTTCTGTTGTTTCCAGTGCTGCCCAGGGTCTGTGGTGGAAGGGTGTGGGGGCAGTATTGGTCACTAATTCTCCTTGCTCCTAAACCTTCTTCAATTCCCTGTTCTCCTGAGAATGATTCTTCTCTCCTCCATTTTCACTGTCAGGAGAGGCACCATTTTTCATTCTCTTTGTGTTCTAGTGATTTAGTTACACCTTGTCCTTTGGGGAAACTTCTGCTAAGTCAGGCTTGGATAATTACAACAGAGCCAAAATAGAGGCAATACCTGCTTCTGTCTGAAAATCCTCTCTAGTGTTTTTCTGAGTATTTCTAAATAGTTCCCAAGACAGGATTCATTTAAAACTATACTACACAGCTCATGATGTGCCTGCACTATACAGGAAGAAGAGCAGGAACACAAGTTCAAGCTGACCCACACAGATTACTGACAAAGTACGTGCTGCATTTCTGTACCTATTTGAGTAAAGAAGTGATATTACTGTGTTCTTTGGGTGCTATCTCCAACCAATATGCTTCTTTCATGCTTGAAGTGGCTCAGGGAGTGCCACACTGGGTATCTATAGTAGTCATCAAGTCTTTCACCATTTTAATTTTAGGTCTCATTTTATGTTGATGAGAAGGGATGAGACTACACAGAGATCATTTGGAAGAAAAATCCTGACTCTGCATTAGTTTTGTATTTCTCTAAAGTATCTTGAGATAGCTGAGTATTCAAGTATTCAAGAAGTGATGTCCCAGCTGAAATAATCTTTAGCTGGGGTATTTTCTTTGAGATGAAATGTTTACTGATTTGAGTATTTTGAGATGAAATGCTTACTGTATTGATTTCTTCTGACTGCATAAACATCCATTAAATATACAACTACAAAATGTCTTCACACTCTTCCAATCATCCATCTGCTTAGTTACATCCCTCGGGAATAACCCAGAAGCACAGAACAGACTAATACTTTTCCGGCTGTAGAGAATGTTCTGCAGTGCTCCCTGCTGTCAGCAGAAGGATGGCCCCCACAAAGGACAAGCTGTTACAAAACATCAGGTGTCCACCTCATGGTTTGGAGAACACATCTAGCTTATGGCACATTTGGGGAGCAGTCGAGGTGCAAAGAGAAGGTGGTTTTCTGGGTGAGAAGTATGTGACTCAGAGTATTTTGGGTTAAAAGTAATGCTAACAAACCTCTTGGGAGGCAATAAATAGCCAGTCTTCTACAAAAGTATCAGGTAATGTATCAGTAGGCAGAGAAGAGCAGGGCAAGAACTGTCTGAGGAGCAAGGGAAAATGGTAATTAAACTCTTCACTCGTCTTTCACTTTACTGTAGCCTTCCACAAAGATGAACCAAATTAGTGCTGTGAAGGGTAGTTGGATAAATTGTGCCTCAAAGGTGACACCTGGTGTATCTTCTTAGATTCTTTTTCTCTAATGGTCGTTTTGCAGTAGTTCTCTTTCCTCTCACTTCACCCCCCCCTTTTTTTTTTTTTCATATTTCCTTACAAATTTTCATACCCTTATTCACTTTCTTATTTGATTCCTCCTTTCCTCTCTCCATACCCAGAAAAGGAAGCTAAAGTGCCTTTTCTCTTCTTTCAGCATCTGCCTAGTTGTTTGGCTTGGCAGAGTTCACAGGCAGCTAGATTTCCTTTTGAAGTTGAACACTGACTTTCAAAGTCAGTTTGGGAACAGATTTTAATGCTCCTTTACTGAACTTCTTAATTCAAAGCTAAAATTTAAGCAGGCCAACTCTTTTAGAAGCCAATGCCACAGGCAGGAAGAAGGACAAATGTGATCTAAGTTGCCTTCCAAGAGACTGAACATCAAAGAACAATCACTACCCATTCCCCAAGCTATGCAGAGGGCTGTATTTCCTGGGCAGACTTATTCTTATTTTAAAATCTTGCTCTCGGGACAAAGGCTTTCAAGTAAAGGACTAAATTTTTCAGTATCCCAAGTAGCAATGCACCATGTTAACCAGTCAAAGGGCAGTCAGTGAAGGTTTTTATTATCTTTAGGCTTTTGATTCTCTAATTTAGGTAGAAGTTTTCACACCAAAGGGGTTGCCTTCACCCCAATTATTTCTTCCTGCTCCTCTTCCCCAGCCTAGGTCTCAGAAGCATTTCCAACTCTTTGTATTAAAGTCTAGTTTCTAATAAAACTAAGCTGGTGCTACTTGACCTGCTTCAAATTTCACTCTTATTAGATGTTCTGATGTTCTTTTTTTTTTTTTTTTAAATAATATTCAAGTTCAGAAAGGCATCGTCTGAGCACAGCGGAAGATATGGTAGATAATGGAGAAGAAATACTACAAGAGCAGGGCTCCTTTCCTTTCCTTTCCTTTCCTTTCCTTTCCTTTCCTTTCCTTTCCTTTCCTTTCCTTTCCTTTCCTTTCCTTTCCTTTCCTTTCCTTTCCTTTCCTTTCCTTTCCTTTCCTTTCCTTTCCTTTCCTTTCCTTTCCTTTCCTTTCCTTTCCTCTCCTTCTTCCTTCTTCCTTCTTCCTTCTTCCTTCTTCCTTCTTCCTTTCTTTTCTTCCCTCTCCCTAATTTATGCATCCCTCACTCTTTTGTCCCTGAGTGCTTTGTGAGAGACAACTCCTGCACCCTCAGTTCATCCATAATGGCAGAGCTTATTTGCTCTTTGCTTTATTACAGATCCTGATAAATTTGGGAAGGAAGATTTGAAAGTGCTCATGTTACCCTGCACCTTTCTCACAGAACATGAACTGCAGCTCAATACACCTTCGAAAATCAGGGACAGACAGAAGGCAAAAAATCTAAGAAATAAAAAGTTTTCTACAAAAACTACCATCTTAAACTTGATAGCAATTACAGCAACTTATTAGAGAGTGGTGGTATGTGGTTCAGGAGATAGAGATGTAATGTGTTGGCAGCTGTTAAATTTTCCTTCTTCCAGTGCTTGGCTGCATGAAAATATCAATAAATTGAACCAAAGTATACAGGATAAGTGCTTCATTCCATGCTGAGAGACTGGTACCACTTTTTAACCAGAATACTTATAGCAGTAAAACTCTCCACTTCAAATAAGTCCTATATGAATGATAATATCATGTTCCTGAATGCTTTTCATGAAATTAAAATGATAGTCTGATTAGCACAATAGAAAAGCCTTATTTACAGTGACCTCTTCTGATTCAGGTAGGAGTCATGCTTCTCTTTCAATAGCAAGCAAGAAGCTTGGAATTTTGGAGTTTCTGGCAATAGTTTCCAACACCTTTTCAAAAAAACTTCTTGCTTGCCTTTATTTTCCCTATTTTTAAATTACATTGCTGAAAAATCATAAAACTTATGTATCCTCTCATGTCAGAAAAATGAGAAGAGAGATGCTCCTAGACTACACATGGAGGCACAGGAAATTAATTTTAAATGTGGATATTTTGTTTGATGTTCAGATTATTTGGAATATCTGTTATCATAAAATGAAATATCTCCTTATATTTTGGCCCATAAATAAAAGACAAACACTTTTCTTCAATATCTGCAATCTTAAAAGACAAATAATCATCAAAGACAAAAGACATCAGGGATACTTACTCTTTACAATTGCTCTCCAATTCAAGTGTATTTTTATGCTTTTCTACAGAAATGACATCAAAAGTTTCAGTCATTATCTAGATGAGGTTCTTTTTCTCCCGATTTAAAAATTTCCCACTGTTTGGCATCCCGCAAAGTAGTATTATTGAAGTGATAAATTAGATTTTATTGCTTACTGAGCAACGATTGGACTTCTGCTAATCATTTCTAATGAAGCAAATCATGTTAACAGTGGGTTGCAAGCAAATCAATGTCAGTAATTTTATTTTAGGGAACTCTTTTTATAAATTAGATAAAGGAAATTGAAAAATGTTGTCATTTGATAAAATGTAAAGGATTGGAAAGAGTATGACATTCTCCAAATATGGCGCATAAAAGCACTTTTCTCCTAGCTCCAAAATCCCACTGGGTTTATATGTCAGAAAATGCAGACTAGTAAATATTTGTATAAGAACAGAGGATGATTCCTTTTTTTAGAAGAACCTGTGTGGAAACAGGAGACTTCCCTGTGTATTGTTATTAGATTATGAAATTTCATTTCACCATCTCAATTAACACCTCAGACTCAAGCATTCTCAGGATCACTTGCTAGTTATTAATATTTTAGATAAGGTGAACAAAGTCCCAACACAAATAATGGCAGTAATGAAATGCTTTCCTTGGAGAGACTTCAGAGAACTGAAAGAAGTGCACGTCTATGGTGGCTGCACTTTTTACATTTCATTGTCCATATGGTCTTATATTTCTGCTCTCCTTCTTGAATACATGTCCTAGGTCTGCACCCCAGATCCACATTGATGTGCCCTGTGGGACCCAGTCCTCTTGCACTCCAAACCACCAGTAATCACCTCTTTTTTCCTTACCTCCCTCATCTTTCAGACCTGAAACTTCTATTAGTCCATTTTTGCTATAACCATACTCTCTCTGTAATGGGCCTAATCTAGCCCCTGTGTACAGCTGCAAAATTTCCATCAGACAGAAAACTCCAGAGTTGATGGAAATAATGTTAATGTTTACCTCGGTGAGCTAGACATCTTGAAAGTAGCTGTGTGCCTAACACAATAACTGGACTGCATGGATTTAATAAGAAACTAAATTAATTTTCCTATAAAAGAGAACATAGAAAGACATCATCTGGAAAATTTAATAAGATGCAGCATTGTGGAAGAGTGCAAGCACCTCTTTTTTCTGGCCTTGAATTTATTTGCTGTATTCTGGGGTTTTTGTTTGGTTATTGTTGTTACTGTTTCATCACCTCTACAGTGAAAAAATTTTCTTGAAAGTATCTAGCTCCTCAAACTGGGAATGAGACTGAGAGTTTCTCTTCTTCATGTCTGGGTTTCAGAAAGTTATCTGCACAGTTGGTTGAGAAAGGGGTTTGGGTCTTTACTTAGCATAAACTCAGTAGCCAAAATTTAAGACAAAAAATGCTGCACTATCCGTCAGCATGGATGATAGTTAAAGGCAGATACCAGCTAAATAATTTTGTCATATGCCTATTTGACAGCTTCCCAGAATGACCCCATGGTAAGAGATTTGCTCCCTTAAATACAAAATTAAATTGCCTCTTCAACATCAATGTAAAGGAAATACTTGATAAGCATCAGTATGCAGGTAATGTAACTAAGGAGACTATTTTTATTTTCCTAAAACATTTCTTGATCTTCTTTGTAATCTGAGAGGTTCTTTTCCTTTTTTCAATGCTTCTTTATCTCACAGATTCAGAAAGGGAATTTAAAAGAGCTTTGAAAGAATTATGGAAAACCTTAGAGAGTCCTTTGAAGAACCCCATCCTATAATTTTGCACAATAACTCACATAAAAGAGGTCTATGCAGTGCATTACACAGTCAGCTCTGCTAAATGTCTCCTTCTTAGGGAAACAGTAGATTTCTGCCTTTCTGTTTCAGGCTGACATTCCCCTCTTTTTGAGGCTACTTGTACAATAGTTGCATCTGAGGACACAAAATTCTGAGCTGTTGTTGGGGAGGAACACAGGACATGTCTCTCAGGATCCACCACACTCAAAAGTCCTGCACTTCATGGCCTATTCCTTCCTTCTTACCTCAGTTTTACATGTGTTGTTTAGAGCTCAGCAGAAGGCGTTGATTCACTGGCAATGAGCTGGCAGGGAACCCAGGGAACCCAGCCCATGGTGCTTGCATACTTATTTTGGGGTAGTGGCTGGTGTCTGTGGTTCTGTAGGAGGATATTGGAGCTTCTCTTCATTGCTGCATTGAGATGCTCAGTTCAAATTAAAACAACTGCTCTTATAGGTCCACTTTGCTTTTTCCTTAAATTACTTTGAAGTTAATCTAATTTCATGGGCTTTCACCCACCTGTCAAATCCCACCTGCAAAAAAGAAAAGTTTGCTGAAAAACCCCACTTTACGAAGCAAATAAATGACATGATGACCTAGATCAGGCAATATTATAAGAATTGGAACAGGACACATGAAAAACTGGTACTTTTGTGTATTAATTTCTCTGTTACATCAGTCTGCTAAAAACAATTCCCTAGTGGCAGTAATAACAGTCTTGTTGGTACAGTAATAAAACATGCTCTGAATAGTGCATCTACACTTTTGTTCAATGGGATGAATGCCATGGTCTGGGAATGGTATTCCCCAATTTCATAATCCCACTAAAAAGAAAACCACAAGATGCTCCCCTACCTGCTCTCCAGTTGAAGACACAAAAGGCAGAGATAATGGGTTGAGAGAGGAACAACTTACTGGAAACAGCAATGACCTAAGGAAACAAACAGTAACAGCAACAATATTAGTAACAAAAGTGTACAGAGAGAGGGAGATTTACATGCAAAATGCTCACCAAGCCAGTGACAATGAAAAACAGTGGTGGACAGACTCTACATCTGTCATGTTTGTTCCCCTGACCAGAAAGAGTCTTCTTCAGGGAGTGAGAGGGAGTGTCTTCCCCCTGCCCCTGGTCTGCTTGGCCCTCATCCTCCCAGACTGCCAGAGCTGGCTGAACTTTCAATGTAGCTGAAAAAAACAGATCTGGAGTACTCACCTGGGCTCATTTAATAGCCATCTGGAGATCCTTCCAGAAGGTGATTCATCTCATTTTCTCAGAGAGCTGTCCCTGAAAGTACCTATCTCTTTCCATTCACTACAAAACAGTCTTGGGAAATTAACTGTAACTGCTCACAGCCATCTTAGAGACGTAAGTTTTGGAAAGCTCATGGTGAAAGTTCCTGCTCAGAAGAGAAGACATTGGCCACATAGAAAGCATTATCATCACCTCCATTTTATAGATGGACAGGTTAGGCTAAGAGGCTGCTACTTGCTTACTCAGTGTCCTGTAGTCAGTTTATGGCAGTAATAGGTGTCCCATGCACTTCAGTACATTGACCATTAAATAATCTATTAAGATGCCCAGGCATTTAATTTTATATAACAGCATGGCATGGGTGATTGTGAGTTATTTTTAACACATTTGTATCTTTACCAATTGAATTCATAGCTCAGATTTCAATTCCTAATAAAACCAGTGCCTAATATTTGGGAAATGATATCCAGATTGCTGTTATTTTTCCTACTGATGCTTAAATAATTTTGATAGATTGATAAGTAATTTTGAAAATGGTCCAAATGCATCTGACTTCAGCATTTGGATATAATGACTTCACTGCAACAGATGTCATTTTTATGTTAAAATGATGCATGAGTCACACTATTCTGCTATGTTGAAAGAAACACTTGTTATTTTTAGAATTTGGCTTATAAACAAGCCACATTTCCATTTGCTGCCCAAGGGTGAAAGAGTAGCTGTCATTTTACTGATAGCACACACTGCACCATATGTCTGAACCCTGAACTCCTGCAAAGTTGGGTGGAAAAAGCAAATGTAAAATGAAACTTTCCTTCTCTCTCTATCTTTTCAAGCATGAAATCTTCAGGGAATTATTTTCATGGTTGATCTCATTGTTTCATTCAACAGAGTGCAAGAATCCATCAATGATTATAAGGCTGACTTATGTGTTTATTGTGGTTTTAAAAGTGATCGGGCTTTTCAGGGATTTGCACTCCTGACACAAAAAACAACAGCATTTTTTGGAACTGAAATTCTGAGGTTACTTAACTCCTTATCACCACTTCTGACAAATTTCTGAAATTATGCCTCCTACATATATTTTTGTGACCATAACATCTCATGTCTTCTCCTTTTTAAAACATAAAAACATGCCTTTGTATGATAGCTCCCTGTCCTTTGCTATTCTTTTTATCTAGCTGAGAAAAATTTACGAGAAGAAAGACATTTAAATTATACAGTAATTTTCAAGAAAAGAGGGTTTTCATTATTTGGAAAGGAATTAAGATGGGGAAAATGTTGTATTGTGTTTTGGAAAGCACAAACCATTTCTTTTGTGGGCCTTTTTTTTTACACTACTTCACTGCTTTCACATATTTTTCCATTTAATATAGTCCCTGTAGTCATTGTTGATCTAGGCTGAACATCCTGGTCTAAACTTATTCTTGATGCAACTCTGCTGTTTCTCCCAAATTGCAGCAGGGATGACATTATCCTGGCTTTCTGGTCTTGTTTTACCATAAGGGAGAAGCTATTGCAACCAAGATAAAACAATAAGAAAAAAATCAGCTCCCCAGAAAATTCTTCATACAAAATGAGACTTGATGGACCAACGGGAGTAACCCAGACTCAATTATTGATAATATATAAGAGAGCCAACACCATATTCATAACTGGGAATGAAAAAGAGGAGGATGAAGCATGAAAGAAAGGTCTATGTGAACAGCATACTTATGACCAAGGATTTTTAAAAGGAAATAGGTATTGATTTAAAAAAGTAAGAAGTGGGTGGAAATTGGGAAAAGGGAATACAGAAAACCTGACTGCAACAAAGACCTTGCTTCTGTTCCTTGCTTGTCCCAAGGCAGAACCAAACTTTGCTCTATAATTTTAAAGCTTTTCCTTAAACATAAGTAGTTTTTGCACTTATGTATGTGGGTATATAAATATATTTTCAGATAAGCATTAACTTCTGGAAAGTTTTTTTGAGCATATATTAAAATATCTTTCAAATCTTTACTTGGGACTTCTGAAAGAGTCTCTGGTGTAAGAGAGGAACAGAAAAGTGAATTTGGTCAAATGCAAGCCTTCTGAGCCTTCTGTTTGTGATGCTCATGTCACTTGTCTCAAGCTCATTGTGCTATTGGAGAAGTATCTCTGAGCCCTAATTCCTCAGGTGTGTCACATATCTGCAGGTTAATGGACAGCCTGATGTCAGACAGATCACTTTTACCTGTTCGTACTAAAGTTTGGGAATTTTACACTGTCCTCTAACTATGATCCACATTGTTAGCCATATGTCTTCCAAGAACAGTCAGTTTTAATAGTAATTAAATGGTATTTCTTTCTGGTTGTGGAAAATGTGAAAATTGTAACTATGCCTTAATATTGTTCTCTATATTGAAATCTGTCACCTTTTCTTCATTAAGTAGACATAATTCATAGCTACAGATGTTGCTTTAAATCAGCCTCATATTACTCAGAAAAAATTTGTTCTTAGTGATTTATCAGTAATTTTCTTCTACTTGCCATTATTGACAGGTCTGTCTTTACTTTTTTTTACCTGCAGCATACTTATTTTGGGAGGGAAAATGAAACATAGCAATGGCTTTTGTTCAACTATTGAAAAGGATTTGAATCTATATAACTGAAAGCAAGGAGAATTTGACAGGGTTGGAGTCCTAGTCCTGGCAGAATATAACTGTGTGAAAAGTTTTTTTATTCAGCATGGATCATGCAACTTATTATGCCAGTAAATAGGCTGTAGTAGCACAGAACTCAGTCTTCACAACACTGAGAATCCATCATGTTGACATATACAGTTCCCACTGAACTGTGGCACTTTAATTAGTCTTATTGACTGGTAGGGCGTAGGGTGTGCTCTTTGGCTTAGAGGCAGCAGATCAGAGGGGTGGTAGCTCACAGCGTGGGATTAGTGGTGAAATGGAGGTTCTCCTTGTCCATCCACAGGAACTGGAATAACCCCTTAGATTCCTTCCTCCAGTAGTCTGCTTGTAAATACTAGGACAGCAATGCCTGAAAATATAAAAAACACCTTATGAAAAAGCAAGCAAATGATTCTCAAATGTATTATTTAAAGTAATGTGAATGGAAGAATTTTTTAACACTTGGGATTTACAATACAACAATATAACCCTACTATAGTGAGATATTGCGTGCTTAAAAATTTTATGAATCGCATCAGATATAATTGTTTCCTGTTTAAAAAATGTCTGTTTATACCACCAAGTTAATAACTCACACTGAAAGCTTAATTTCATTTAATTATGGAATACTCTGAACAAACCAAACAACCTTTTCTGCCTTTAAGGTGTCAGAGCAGGCATTGTTTCAAGGACTAATGTGCATTAGATGCTGAGGAAAAACTGCGAATCTGATACTCTTAGCCCACTCAGGAGCTTCATGACTTTAATTTTTACACTGCAGATGAAGGAAAAAAAAATCTTATTTTTCAACTGGATATCCATCACACTAGTGCAAGTGTTATAACTTGTCCTGGAAAGTTAAATTTTAAAACTGTTTTGCATTTGATTATATGTTAATAGAAATCAGAAAAAAAAATATTTTTACTTAAATAGCTTAAGTATGAATGTAATGAAAGGTTTTGAACCATTCTTTAGAAAATGACAGCATTTTAATATTGCTTATAGATTCTGAATCTAGTGTTCCACTCATAAGGTGTAAACAACACCAATAGAATTGCACTAGCATGAAACATGCTACTTGACCAAAAGGAGGCCAGAGGCCTTTGGAGATCCAAATACAGAGCTCCTATCACTATACTTCCTTTATTAGAAAGACCCTACCCACATAGAAAAATATAAGGTAGCAGTTTAGTCATCAACCAAAAATAATGAAGCAGCAAAGTCTGAGAAAATGGAATAAAGGGAAACCAAGAATCCTTGTAGAAGAGAGAAAAAAAGTGTAACTAGGGATCCCTCCCATCCTCCTCCTGCCAAGAGCCATGCTGGGTCCCAACACCAACCCAACCATGCCAGTGGTCAAAGGAGCATCTTGTTTGAATGCCCACGTACATTCCTTGGTACCATTTTAGTGTAAAGTGTCCACTTGTACAGGCTATTGCAGGAATTTGAACTTCGAATATATAAAGGGAGCTTACAAGAAGGGTAGAGGTCTTTTACCAAACCCTGTAGTGACAGGACAAGGGGAGTTGGTTTTAAACTGAATGAAGGTAGATTTAGACTGGACATAAGAAAGATTATTTTATGAGAAGGATGGTGAGACACCGGAGCTGGCAGCCTAGAAAAGCTGTGGATTGCCACAGACATGTTCAAGATCAGGTTGGACGAGCCTATGACTAACCTGGTCTAGCAGAAGATGTCCTTGTCCATGGCACTAGATGACCTTAAGGTCCTTTCCAATGCCACCCATTCCATGATTCCAATTGCCAGATGTAAAGAGGATCTTACTCCATTGATTTCTACTGAAGAATTCCCCCATTAAGAAAGACAGTGCAAGTAGAGATTGTTGAAGCATAAAACTTAGGCACTGCATCATCCATAGTTCAGTGGATTAGGTCTGTAAAGGAAGATGACTCAATTTGGCAGGCCTTGGAGAAAGCATTCTGAAGTCAAAGAGTTGTGGTGGGAAGTGTGCATTGCTCCTGTCATAAGGCATGGGAGGTAGAGAACTAGGAGAGGTGGAAGAACACACAAGTTTTAAAGACACAAGTTCTTCAGACCTGGGCAAGAAGCAGGACATTTCATATCAAGCAGAGACTGAGAATAATAGTTCTAATTTTAAGGGTTTTTTTGATAAAGCATGAGATGGGAAGAAACAGCTATCTGATATATTTCAAACAGTACATGATGTTAGTAAGTGGGATATGATACAGTTATTGATTCCTATGAGATAGAGAAAGGTGGCACAGTGAGCAGGTCTATCTTTTAATTAGACAGAAAAACTGTCTCTCTCTATATATGAATTTTAGCAGCCAGACAAATTACACTTTTTAATTTTCAAGTATTTTTGAAGGAGATGGGAGACCCATTTTGTAGGTTACCCCGAGTGCTCAGGACTGGAATATTATAGAAATAAATAATGTTTTGCTGCTCATAACAGGCTAGTTTTGTCCTCCAGTGATGCTTCCATGACTTTGCACAGTAAGTGTTCAGTTAACTACTGGCATGTCTGTGAGGGGGAGTGCAACAGTAATGCAATAATAAAAAGGTTATTTTCTACAAAAACTATGAAGGCTGTATATATCTGTCCTTGGGAAACTGCTGTGTAATCTGAAATAACTCAAGGGAATCAGGAATTTTCTGTAAGAAGGACCACATTTCTGATATAGTATTGCTTTTACCTATCACTTGAAGAAGTTCTGCTCTCCTAATATTTCTTTTTTCTGTAATCACATGTGGTAACACTTCCCTTTTGGATTACCTGAAGGTCTCCTATCTCTAGAAAAAAAGCCAAACCCAGAAACATATGAATACACAAAAAGATTTTTTAAAAGACACGAGTGTTTCTTGCTCATCTTTTTCTTACCCTCCTTCAAATATTATACTTGCTACTTTGCTTCAGGTGGCAATTTCCCAAGGAGGAATTTTCATTGTGTCGATAGGTCCTTGTTGCCTAGGAACAATTTTCAGTTTTCCACTGTGTTGGTATTTAGGTCACCAGTGACTTAATCTTTTTAAAATTATAGCTATGTAGTCAATCACCAATTCTGAACTATCCCATTGAGAACTGGCAGTACGGTACTTAGTTGCTTATGGATTGAAAAGTTAAATTGAATGTTCTGTTTGCAAAGAAATTCTATGACAGAGAAAAGAAAATGATTTTCCTTCATAGTAAGAAAATATCTACACTTTGCAATAATAAACTCTGATGTTTCCTAACCTAGATTGAATTTAACAATGTTGTCTAAAGGATAGACCCTGTCCCCATTAGGGTTTTCATAGAACTCCCTTCCCTTCAGGAAAGCAGGATCAGTTCTTATCAGAGCAAAGGGAAAAGGGAATTTAATCATCTTTGCTTGAAGCCACCTTCTCAAGATCAATGAAACTTTTCCATATTTCATGTTGAGATATATGGAAGTAATGACCATCCTTTCATAAAAGCTGTAAGTAGTCATCATTCCTGTAACATGAGAAGAAATGAAAAAAAAAAAACTTGCTTTGATTATCAAGGAAGGTATTTCTTATGTCAATATTGCATTTTGAGTATCTAGAATACAGATCTTCTAATAAATTAGGGAATTTGATATGTTCCACTGATTGCAACCTCATTTTTATCACATAACTGAGAAAGGCAACTTATAATTGAGACCCATCTCTTGCCATCTCCCTGGTAAATGAATCTGCTCATTCCTGTAATAATGTAAGGGAAGAGAAATACCTGGATAAAACACCAATTGTAACATGCCTCCAGTCATCTATTTTCCCCACCAAGGATGAGTTCTATCTACTGCTCTCAATATCTTATTTCTGGCCCTCAGAGCTCTTCAGGGATGTCCAGAACTGAATGTGGTATTCCAGGCATGATTGTGGTAAAATACATACAAAGGCACATTAACTGCCTTGCTGTGTAGTGCATCTCCACCCATGCTGCTCAAATCAGTAAAGGGATTTGAATTATACACAGATCACTTTCATGATGATCAAGGAGATAATAAAATGAGTGTAATAAGCACAGAACGCTATTTGTTCCACTTGCACTGAGCTCTTCTGTCTTCTCATTATTAAAGAAATAATGTGATACTGAATTTAGGAAAAGTTATGGACTGGATCTTCTGCTAGTGCTTACCTCACTGGTACCATATGTGATCATACCAGCAGGGATCCTTCCCCAGTTCTCTGTTACAATCATAACTGTGTGCATGGCACTGAGGGGAGACATCCAAAAATGGCACAGGTAAAGGATTAAAGATGAGTCTCAGAGGAGAACTTACTCCTCTCTGCAACTACCTGAAAGGAGTTTGTGGTGAGGTAACTAACAATAGGACAAGAGGAAACAGACTGAAGTTGCACCAGGGGAGCTTCAGACTGGATATTAGAAAAAAATTTTCAGACAGAGTGGTTAATCACTGGAACAGACTTCCCAGCAAAATGGTGGAGTCAATATCCCTGGAAGTCTTCAAAAAAGAAGTAGACCTGGCACTTTGTGAAATGGTTTTGTAGACATGGAGTTTTGGTCAAAGGTTGGACTTGATGATCTCAGAATTTTCAATTTCATTCAGAAACACAAATGGTTCACACTGCAGGGAGGCTTCAAGTAGATGGGTTGAAAATGGTAGTAGTTCTAAGCCACACTCTAGTCATTACTGCATTTATGGAGCATTTTTCTTCACATTTTCATGAGAAATATTTTTAGGCTGATTGGGTTTTTTATATGTAAAGTTATGTTATGTTATGTGTTATGTTATGTTATGATTTATTTGGGTTTTATGCCTTATTTTCATTTTATTTTTGGTGAAGGTGAGTGATAAACTAGATATTATGTTGGACCTTCAATCCAAAAAAGGACACCAAACAATAGTGCAGTGGGAACTAACTTAACAGCTTGGTAGATTGCATAATTAATAAAATCTGTAAGGAGTTTATGAATTTAGAATTTCTATACTTAAGGGTGTTCTAGTAAAGGATATTGTGACTGAATGAGGAAAGGAGAAGACTGTGTTATCATAAGCAAGAGTAAGATTTTGTGAAAACTCTGTATAGCGATAATTGATGAACTAATGCTTGAGTTCTAGGTGGAAAAAATCCATTTCATTTGAAGTAAGGTTCTCTAATCATGTTTGCTGATTCTTCCATTTAGACATCCTCTAACACATCCTAGAAATAGCTATTCACTTTTTTTTCCCACATTTTTATAGCTGAATTGATATTACTCTGAGGGATAAAATCCACTGATCTCCTTTGCTGATGTCAGTTGGATGGAATTAAGTATCCTGCTATGTCAGGTTAGCAGAGGGGAGATTTGAAGGAGGCAGTGCATCTCCCATGACCAGAGAACTTCCCGTGTCTCCCTCTGTGCCCTTCAGGAGATGAACAGTCCTTTGCAGGACATTCAGGAAAGTTGTCTTACTGAATACAGTAAGAGTAATTGGGTACTGACTTTTGAAATGTTATTCTTCATTTCTGTAACAGACAAAGAATAACAAACTGTCATTACAGTGAGGTTGTCAGTTGCTCTCCAGGGGCACTTGTGCTCCAGCACTTGACAAGTAATCTTTGCAGACTGTGTGTCATTTAAGTTCCTTAGGATTCTTTGGTATGAGAAGGGTTATAAGCACAGTGCTTATTTATTTTTTGCTAAAATAGACATGCAAACATTGAAAGGAGCAGAAGAGCCAAAAGGACTTCTTTATAAACACAATTTTTACTCGCATTAGTTTAGTATTGTTCCAAACTGTCCTGAAGATGCAGAAGAATGCCGCATGTTCAAAGGTTTTCAGCACTTTTGAGTCAATGCAGACACTATGGGGGAAGATTTCCATAGCAACAGAATTGAAGAAAAGAAAATATGAAAAGTCAGTGTCAAATAAGTATGTGAGGAAGTACATATATTGGTAGTGGAAGGGGAGTGCAGACTATGAGGTGCTATAGAGAAACTTACTGAGCTTTGCTCATTTTTTTGGACAACAAAATCACTAAGAACCCCCCACTGTCCATTTAATCAGATTTGCATAAAAGATCCAGCTGATCATCCCACTCTGACAGTAATTATTAATTCTAGAAAAATTAAGATCTTAGTTATTTACTAGTGTTCGAAAGGATAATATTTGTTTCAATATTGTAGGCTTCCTAAATGATTTAGCAGCGACATAAAGTGATATATGCTGCTTGTCAAACACTTCAGAGAAAGCAAGTGCTTGTCTTGTCAATTATCAGACACTCATTCAAGTGTTTTGTGCAGTTGCATTTCTCCTTTATAAGTCCCCATTACCTGAAAAATTATTACAATACACTATATTTTTATTTTAATAAAAATATAAATATAAATAAAAGAAAATTATATTTTTATATGTCCTGAATAGAAGACTACAGAGGACTATAATAATGGCTGTAGAGATTATTATTGAGTAAAGTCCCTAGTCAAGACAGCATAAAGACAGGTCTTTCAGTAGGAAGAAGAATGAAAGTTCATGTTTGCAGAATGGCAAGCAGAAACACTGCACAATACCAGCTTAGTGCTCCTCCAACAGCAAGTGGTTCGCAATGTCTTTATCTTGAAACCAAAATGGCTGTGGCTTCCTTCATGTGTGGAGTATATTCTAATGCATTGTGTTGACTTTGCGACACCTACAGAAGCATTTCTAGGTCTGCCTTGTGTGAATTTGTAGACAGACACACACATACAAAAAATATGAAGAAAGGCTTTTTACAGGGGCATGTAGCGATAGAAAAAGGGTGAATGGTTTTAAACTAAAACAGCAGAAATATAGATTACAGTCTTTACTCAGAGGTAGTGAGGCACAAGTTTCCCAGAGAAGTGGTGGATGCTCCATCCCTGGAAGTGCTCAAGGCCAGTTTGGATGGGATTTGGTGCAACCTGGTCTAGTGGAAGGTGTCTCTGCCCATGGCAGGGGGGTTGGAACTAGGTGCCCTTGAAAGTCCCGTTGATGCCCAAACCATTCTGCAATTCCATGATTCTAGGATATGCCCACTCCAAACCATATGCTGCATTGTATATCTGATATGTTCTTGCCATGCCTGGAGCTGTTCAAACTTGTGAGTGACTTTTTCTGAAATATTTTCTGCTGTGACTGCACGCTCCTTGTTAGTTGTCATGTATAATTTTACAGCCAGTTAGGCACACTACACATTGATTGCCTCTTTCCCCCACGGAACTTATTGTTAATTTCCAAATAGCTTTAATTTCACTTGGCATATGCTGTAAAAGAGTAGGATGGAGGATAGCATGTAACATTCTTCCCAGTAGCCAAATGATAATCTGCTAGTTCTGCCTCAGAAAACAGAAGCCTGTTGATTTTGATGTCAGCTACAGTACTGTGCTTTTGAGAGAATTATGAATTTCTGACCTTTGCTTCTTGCTCTTAGATGAACTATCTTTTTTCCATCTTTTGCAAACTTTTTAATTACCTTTCTCACTTCTGGATCCAGGTTTTGTCTCTTCTGCTACACCTCAATGTGAATGACGTCTCTGTCTTCCTCACTGCTCACTCCTATCTACTTGCACTGCTGGACTGGATTTGTGCGGCAAGGTTTTGGTAGAGGGGGACATACAGACGGGGTGTCTGAGAAACTGCTAAAAGCTTTCCCCATGTCCAATGCAGCCAATGCCAGCTGGCTTCAAGACAGAACTGCTGCTGGCCAAGGCTGAGCCCATAAGCAATGGTAGTAATGCAGAAGGGGAAAGATAGTCAGCACGTGCGAGAGGAGCAGCCCTGCAGATCCCACGGTCAGTGCAGAAGGATGGAATGCAGCTACTCCAGGTGCCAGGGCAGAGATTCCCCTGCAGCCCGTGGAGCAGATCATTAAGTGGCAGTGGTGCCCCTGCAGCCCTTGGAGTATCCCATGCTGGAGCATGTGGATGACCAAAGGGGGTTGTCACCTTATGGGAAACCAGCACTGGAGCAGAGCTTGGCAAGACTTGTTGTCCCATGGAGAGAGGAGCCAGGTTGGAGCAGATTTACTGGTGGGACTTTTGACCCTGTGGGGGACCCAAGGACTGCACCCCGTAGAAGGCATTCACACTGGAACAGTTTGTGAGGAACTGCAGCCTGTGGGAAGGACTCACGTCAGAGAAATTGGTGCAGGATGGTCTCCTGTGGGAGGGACCCAACTCTGCAGTAGGGGGGGAGTGTAAGGAGTCTTTCCCCTGAGGAGAAAGGAGCAGCAGAGACAATCAATGCATAATGTACTGACTACAGCCCCCTTTTCTTTTTCCCCTGTGCCACGGAGGAGGAGGAATTAGAGAAAATAGAGTCAATTCTAGTTTTCTGACAGTAATTGATGAGTGATCTCTCCCTGTCCTTACACTGACCCATGAGCCTTCTGTGTGTTTTCTCTCTGTCCGGTTGAGGAAGGGAGTGATAGAAGTGCCTTTGGTGGGCACCTGGTGTCCAGACAGGGTCTGCCCACTAAAATTGCTGAATCTGTCTGATGTCTCTCTACCTACCTTGCTTCCTTCCTGGTTTCTGACCACAGTGATTTCCTTCTTCATCTAATTTCATCCACCCACATTCATTTTTACTCACTTCTGCACAAAAGACTAACTTCAAAAAGTCCTTCATGTAACTCTTCCTATACCTGATCTTCACATTGAGACTGATTTTCACTATTGGGAGCACAGATGACTTTCTTTCAATTTTCTTAGATCTGGCTAAAATCTCTTTAAGTTTTGGTTATGAATTCAGGCTTGTTCTTAATTTTTTTCTGTATGGATTTAACTTTCTTGTGACTTTAAAGAACATAAATATAAAAATCCAGTTTGTTTCCCTGATGCTTCCAAATGAATTCTGAAAATAGAAGAAAATTATTAAAGGAATAATGGATAACAAGTGCAAGTCATGAGGTAATTATACAGTTTGTTGACTAATTGCAAAAATACTGAAGACCAGGGAAAATTTCAGATTCTAATGTCTTATATTGTTTTCAAAATTCTGCTATACTGTAATTTTTTTTCTAGTAAAATTCAGATAATATTCTCTATCAAGAGACAGCAATATGCTTAATTGACTTGCACAATGAAGCTGGTAAGAAAAATGCAGCTAGAAAGACCTTTTTTCTACAAAGTAGCTAGAATGAATCAGTAAAACTTGTCCTAAAATGTCATTGAAAAAAACCAGAGAAAGTAAACTTCTGATAGGTTTTTTTAATCAAAATTATGTTGGCTTCCTCAAAATAATTTCCTCAATGTGATACTGTGGTTAAAAACATGGGTAGCTTATTTTAATTTCTACTGTCCTCTGGGGAGCAACTATTTTTGTGTTGAGGTTGATTTGCCACGCTGGCTGTATGTATGCTAATAAGGCATTTGAGAAAAACTTAAGGCACAGTGTTGATAAACAGATTTCAAAGCTGATGGCACAGTGGGATTATTTAGATGCCTGCTGACATCTGTATTTACATTCACAACTGTGGTCTGGTATTTTCTACTTGTTTCTGCAGTTCAGTCTGCAGAAGTTGAGAAAGCATTTGGGGTTTTGGCACGAAGGCGTGTGCCATATGCAACATCCCACCTTGCAATGGAATAACCTAACTCGCCCTTCCTAAGCAGCCTTGTGGAAAGAGAAGGCTGGGTTAACAGAAGCTGGTGTAAGTGGAGTGAGAATCAGACTACGTTAGTACAGACACTGAGTTAACCTTGGTATTCTTGGTTATACAATGTAGCAGCTCAGTGATTAGCCTTAAAAACAGCAGCACTTCACCATGGTTCTGTAAGATTTGTTTTGCTCTGCAGATGGGAGGGGGATCTTATATAGGATTTCTTACATAGCATGTGCTGCTGTGTGATTTGTACAATACTTCATCCCTACAGCTCCTACTTTGCTTAAGCTGTTTTTAAATGAAAATTTAATACTTCTTCTGCTTTAAAGAACATTCAGATATAAAAGAATTGAAGACAGCCAAACGGCCTTTATCTAACTCTTCAGAAATGATCTTTTAACTTAGTGATTGAATAGCAGTTTCCCTTCAGAAACAAAAGAAAAACATTTAGTAATTTCGGCTAAAGAGAACATGAAAAGCAAAAAGGTAATAATATAATGGTGTAATTCAGATTAAATTTAGCTTCCAAGAATATATATGAAATTGTTCAGCAAGAAAAGATCTTTTCCAGTTCTGAGTGATTCCTACTACAAAAGATCTCAAAATCTCAAGTCCTCTATTAAATTTTCAGTATGTATATTGTAGAGTCAAAACTCCCATTCGATATGTTATGGGATCATCCAGATTGTTTCCAATAATGTGGTAAGCTCCTTGTTGTCAGAATAGTATCCCCAGGTTTTGTAAGAAATATTTATTTACACAAAAACATTTAAAGGCAATCTGTGCTCAAAAATGAGTTGTGTCAGTCTCCCAGCTAATGCAGTTTCAGTCAGGTTGGATCAACAGTGTCAGCATTTCTGTTTCACATTTTTGTGAGATTTTTGGGGCTGTAACCTTGTTATTTCTACATAATTTTGATTTTCTCTTTTCATTTGGTTAGGTAATGGAATCAGAGAAGGGGATTGAGGTAGGAAGCCTAACCCTTGCATGCAAAGCCAGGGTCCTGTGGAAGACGTAGCTCAGGGCTGTAACTGGTCAGGTTATGAATATCTCTAAGGATAGAAACTTCACAATCTCTCAAGGCAATCTCTTCCATTGCATGACCATCCTCACAGGAAAAAGAGAGGGATTTTATGCTTAAGTAGAATATTTTGTATTTTAATTTTTGCCCATTTACTCTTGTCCTGTCACAGGATATCACTAAGAAGTGTTCAGCTCCCTCCTCTCTACACACCCCACCAGCTATTTCTACACAATAAGATCCCCCCAGATTCATGTCTTCTTCAGGCTGGACAGTCCCAGTTCTTTCATTCTTTCCTTGTATGGCAGATGCTGCAATATCTGAATCTTCCTCCTGGCCCTTTGCCATTCCAGAGTGCCTGAGTGTTTCTGGTACTGGGAAGACAGCACTGGACATAGAGCTCCAGATATACCCCACCCGTGCTGAATAGAAAAGAAGGGTCACCTTCCCCTTGCAGGATTTCAAACCTAAACATTTTCGCCTAACAGAAAAACATAAAATCTCTCAGGTCTATCTCTCATGAACTCTTAGCTCACCTTACAGTTTTGTAGCCCTGTTTATGATTCCTGAACTGCTTTACCAGAGTATTTCTTATGGACAGCTGTGAGGCACTCTGCAATGTCATTATATGTTTTCTCATCTGTGTCTGTCTCTTATTAGCAAGCAAAAGAGTTTGTCCATATAGCCAAAAGGAAGGAGGACTCTTTCTTTCCAGGGAAAGATTCAAATTGAGACCACAAGACCTAGAGCTACACAGCCTTCTTCTGTGTTCCTCCACGTTGAATTAGAATTGCATTCATTTAAAATAGAAGTTAAACCAGCAGATAATGTAATAGAAGCAACGGCATAGTAAATACCCTTGCTCCTCTTGACAGCATTTGTTTCTCTTAATTTTGCTTTTGTTTCTCTTTTAGCTTTTTCTTTCTCTGTTATTCTCTGCTTCACATTTTTTTCTCCTTATTTTACTTCCAACTCACTATTTTAATACAATGCTCTGCTCCTTGTGCTGAGCAAGTTCAAATGTTGGTTTGACAGAGTTGAAATGCATCAGGGGAGCCTATTGACTTCTCAATATTGCTCTGAATAAGTTATTAAAAATGTTTCAAAAGTCTTGGGTACATTTGCAGACAAGATGATGATTGTCCACAGATGCAGTGAACATACATAAGAAGCAAGCAAGCCCAGCTGGACAGACAATTTCAATTTTTGGGAGTGCATAAGGATGGTGTTGCTGCTCAAACGTAGGCTTTCCTCACCTCTGAAGACACATGATCCTCTTCAGCTGCCCCCACACAGGAGGACTTCTAAGTCTTCACTAGACATAGATTTTGATGAAAAGTCAAAGGCATTTAGACTGAGATTACTAATATTTTTTTCGCTTCAACAAACAGCAGCCTAGCTGGGGAATGGGGCATGAATGACCTGATGTAACTAAGTGGATTTTAACCCCAGCACTTCTTCAGGTTTAATCCTTGGCCACAGGATGGCATTTATTGTATAACTTCAAAAAGAGAGAGAGAGAGGGAATGTTTCAATCTTTTGGGTGCTGCTTTTTTATTATCACCCTTTCTAGCAGTGCTGACTTTTGAACACAGTCCTTGAAATTATTCACTAATTGGTGCCTTGTGTAGGGTAGAGAACAGATGTGTGCAGAAGGCTCAAGAAATACCTCAAAACTCAATACCCTACTTTCCTACCATCCAGCAGCTGGTGACCCTCCAGAGGGTGGGTTAAAGTAGCTCTCCATGTCCCCTAGGTATGGCAGTGGCACAAGGCATCTGTGCAGGGAGCACAGTGGCCAAAGCCCAAGGGATGATGGAGCAAGGCTGGTTGAGGAAAAGCACTGATCGCCTGGGCTCCTGCCAGCCTAGTTCAGTGCAGAGACAAAACCCAACACTATATATTGCCTCCACTCATTGTCTTTTCACATCTCTTCAACACATAAGAAATAAACCTGCAGGGTTATGTATTTATTATAGGCTATAAGAGTCCATAAATCTGCAATAATGTTTTTTACACATATATGTCTACTGTAATGCTTTTACATTCAGCACATAAAAATGATTCACACTAAACCCTACTTTTTAAAAATCAAGTATTTCAAGTATCAGTTAAACAGTCACAGATCTAGAACCATATGAAACAACTTCTATTTTTCAACCTTGTCAGAATCATGTATTAAATTTTTATGGATTAAATACTTGAGGTATTTGCAGTATTTTAGCATGCTATATGTCCTAACACTTGCTGGTTTTTCTTCAGAACTTTATTTACTTATCTTGAGATAAAAGTGAGAAAAAATCTGCCTGGACATTGAGTCAAGATAAACCAGTAGCTATTTTTATATTTCAGGATCTCTGCCACTGGTGATCAGCAAGTAAAGTAGTTTAAGTTACAGGATTTGGGAAGATGAGCCTGGTCTGAATTATATAAAAAACCTATTATCTTTTGTAGAAATTACACAGGCATGACAAAGGAAAAATTCTTGACAGAATTAGAAATATCAAATAGGAAATGGGTTTTTTGTTACTGCTTCAAGGGGGAGTGGAAATATAGACTTGTCTCTCGGTAGTGAATTGTCTCAAATGGCAGGACATCTACTATTTTCCATCTTTACAGCAAACCTTCAAGCATCTGAATAACACAGATAATTGCGGTTGCTGAGAGATTTTATAATAAGTTACTGCATATAAAAAGTGACAAGAGTTATTCTTGGTAAATGATTGTGCAACAGAGAATAATTAATATCATTATTTATTTTGCCTTTGATAACAGCTTGAAAGTAGATGAAGAACAAAATAAGAAAAAATGCTTATTAATCAGGAAATATTAATAAGGTGCAGTTTACAGGCACCTTGGCTAGAAGGTCTTATTTTTGCCTTTGGGGATTTATTATTGTTTTGGGGGCCCTGAGGGCATGCTCCTTTATTGAGGTTTGGCTGTATGGGCTTGAGGCCAGGTTTGGTAGTGGGCTGTTAGCCCTTGCATTTATGAGCAGTGAGGAACCTCAGTGGAGGAGGTCCCACTTCTTCTGGGCACATTTTTAAACTCAGTCTTCCCTATCAGTCACAGTTTGAGGTGTTTTGCAGTTGGCTCCTTGATTCTGACTCTGATTGGACCTGTTGACTTGTCATCCTGATTCGATCACAGAACTCCCTCACCACAGTCACCTTTTTCCCCTCTTACACATTTCTACTGTTTCTGGTTTTGGGGTATTATTGTAGCACCAACTTCTGAGCCTCTTCTGCCCTTCTATTTGATAGTTCTGGGTAGTCTGGCTTTAATCACTCCAGAAGAGGATACATCATTAATTATAAATTTTAAAAGGCAGGACGTTGAGACCTAGTATAAAACACAGAGGGAAGGTTCTGTGAGTGGCAGGGATTTTGATGCAAATTGCCTTTTGTTCCAGAGAAAATCATGGCAGAGTGTTAGAGAGAAAATCCACATTTATTCAGATCTTGGCATAGGTAGCACCTGCATGGGTGATCAAATCTCCTGAAGCTTCAGGACAGCTGGTAGCTGACCAGTTGGCAAAGGGATTCTTTTGCTCAGATCCTCACCGTGACATCTCCAGCTAGATTGAAGAGGTATGCACTTAATATCTTAATTTTTTATGTATTTAATCACTTACCAAATACCCTCCTACATGAAATCTAACATCATCCCAGACAGACCCGACACACCGTTCAAACAAGGACAGTTAATGCTGGCTGTTTAGAGGTGTCTTATCTGTGTCAAACATGATCTCTCCTGAAGCAGGATCTCTCCTGACAGGCTGTCAGCCCAGAATAACACCTCCTTCAAGCGTACAGTGTGGGCCAGACACAGCAGGAGCTGCTCAGGGAATCTCTAGAAGTGTCTGAAATTGCCACCTGTAACAGCACTCAGTTGTGACAGTTCAGTCAATCAGAAAGCATCAGGTTCTTTGTCTCAAACCTTTCCGTGGGCTCATCCCTTTAGATGACCAGCTCCCAGACCACCCAGGGAATTTATGACTTTAGTGCATGGATGTGCATCCCTGCACAGCCCTGAGACCCAACTGCATCACTATTATAAATCAAGAACTAACTTTAGTTTCCTACTTATCACTCATTTATAACTCGAATATCATAGCTTGTGCCATTTAGATATTAAGGTGCATTCACCCTTAGAGAGACATGGGAGTACTGCAGTGGGGTCACTAGCTGATTCCTAAAAACTGACTCCAGGACTGAAAATGCAATTTGCAAAACAGTTTATAGATATTTTACTACATACATGTTTTGCATTTTTGAGGGCTGGTGAAGCTGTGCTCCACATGAGCCTGGGATTGGTTTTAAATCCATTCTGTCTTGCAGTTTTCTGTATCTACCAGTACAACAATGCAGGACCCTTAGCAGAATGCATGGTGTTTTACACCTGATATTCCTTTCTTCTGCTCTGTGCTCACAGCATGTGAAACAAAACAGTGTTTGCATGCGAGACACATATATATCCTTTTTTTTTGCTTCCTTCATGTAAATCCCTGTCTGGCAAGGGCAGAGGCTCAATACAGCATGTCACAAGGATTTATTTAGATGTCTGGAGTGCTGGCTGACCAGCAGACCATGCTGGGGCTGTGTGGGGGTGCGTGTGTGTCTGTGTGTGTCTGTGTGGGACATAAGACAAAGGGAGATGCAACTTGCATTAAGAGATATTGTAGATTCACTTTAGCACCATGCAAACACGATTGAATTGGCCCATCTACTCAGCATATGGTTGCAAATCTGTGTGGCTGGATATATCCCCAAATAACCCGAAGACATTGTCATGGTCTACAGAGCTGGAACAAGCTTTGCAGATTCAAAGAAGTGAGTGGGATGTGGAAAGGGGTTTGACTCCTTGTCCCAAAAAATACCAGTAAGATACACATAAATACATACACATTTTTCCTGAAAAGGTATTGAACATTATAAAATGAAGGAAACAATTTCCTGTCCAGAAGAAACTTTAGGTCCATGGATGCCAAGTGAGTGGTTTCTTTTCCAGTGTTTGTTTTAACGAATTGAAGAAATACTTCCAAAGTGTCTTGGTAAAAGTAGGTCAGAGTTATTTACACAAATAATGAACTGAAACCAGGGGTTAACTGCATGGAAGGAGAAAAGATGGTTTTTAATAATACTTTTGACTCTAATGCTGTGACTGGCAAGATTTTTTTTATATACAGGAAATTATCCAGTTGCATTGTAGTGTATTGACCCTGGCTGGATGCCAGACACCCACCAAAGCCTCTGCATTGCTCCCCTCCACAGCTGGACAGGGGAGAGAAAATTTAGTGAAAGACTCATGAGTTAAGGACAGAGAGAGACCACTTACCAAATACTGTTGTGGGCAAAACAATCTCAAATCAGAGAATATTAATTGAATTAATTACCAACAAAATCAGAGCATGATAATGGGAAGTAAGACCTTACAAGACTTAAAAATACCTTCTCCCCACCCCTCTCTCCTTCCCAGCTCTAGCTCTTCCCTCTTAGCAGGATGGGGAGGTGGGGAAAGGGTGTTATGGTCATTATGTCTCTGCTCAGGGAGAGGAGTCCTTTTCCTGCTCTAGCATGGGGCCCCTCTTTCAGGCAATCCTTCCATGGGGTGCAGTCCTTCAAGAACAGACTGCTCCAGTATGAGTTCCCCACAGGGTACAAGTCCTACCAGGAAACCTGCTCCAGCATGGGCTCCCATCTCCTCCGGTCTGCAAGCCCCCACCAGGAGCTTTCTCCACCATGGGTCTTCCATGAGTTCACAGCGTCCTCTTAGGCATCCTTCTGCTCCAGCATGGATCTCCTCCAGGGGCTGCAGGTGGATCTCTGCTCCACCCTGCACCTCCATGGGCTGCAGGGGCACAGCTGCCTCACCATGGGCTGCACCAGGGGCTGCCAGGGCATCTCTGCTCTGGCAGCTGGAGCACCTCCTGCCCCTCTGTGTGCACTGGCCTTGGGGTCTGCAGGGCTGTTCCTCTCATGTACTCTCACCCTGCTCTTCTCTGGCCCCAACTACATCAGTAGAAAAACTTTTTTTTTCTTCTTAAACATGTTATCATAGAGGTGTTATCATCTTTTTTAATTGGCTCAGGCTTGGCCAGTGGCAAGTCTGTCTTGGAGCCTCCTGGGCTTGGCTTTCCCATGTATGGAGGAAGCTTCCAGCAGCTTCTGAGAGAAGCTATCCCTGCAGCTCCCCTGCTACCAAAATCTGACCAACAAACCCAATACAATTTCTCTTAGAAACGGACCCTTTGTTCTGAGAAAAGGCTGTCAAGAACAATTTATTTTTCCTCTTCTCAATAGTTTTCCAAATTATCTAAGATTTTCACTTTCCCTAAAGCCTCTGAGAAATAAATGAAAAATATTGAAACTTTATTATATCACTATCATTTATCACAAATGATATTTGGTAAAAGAAAATGTTGAAGACAATTTCTAAAACATTTTCAACAATAACTGCAAATTTATATTTAAGAAACAAAAGAAGAAAAGTAAGAGTAAAGTGTCTCTTAAGCCCATGAATTTTTAATGAAGGCTTAATTTATATTTTGGCTAGCTCTGCAGACTATGGGCTGGATGAAATAGAGTTTGTCTGTTCTTCTGTAAGCTTCTTGGCATGGAAAATGACCATGCAGATAGTTTAGCATTCCTGATCTTTCTCTTCCACATCACTCTAAGTATCTATCAGACATTTCGTAAAAGGGAAAAAAGACTCTTCCTCATGGATATGTCCTCTGTTTCTTTAATCTCTTGCCTTTTTACCAAACTCTCAGTTAGAATGGGATTTTTTGAGTAAAATATTTTTTGTTACAATCTTACTTCCAACTCTTATTTTTGTCAACAAACTGAAGCCTGTTTGGCCAAGCATGGTATAGTCTATAGTTACTATAGTTACTACCAACAAAACACTAAATGATTTTTTCTTTGTTTTAAAACTCATGCCAGAATTTGTCCAAATCAGTCTTTAGTAATTTCTCTGTTGAATGCACATAAGCTTTATAACCTCCATTAAAATCTTATTACTGCATAGAGTTTAGGCTTGGGGAGGGGGGTTGTTTTTTAATATCACAGTGAGATTTATTCCATAAGAAGCATCTCCTATGAAACACAGAATTCTTACATATGGAAAATTATGCTGAGAGGAAGAAGAACACCCTTTAACACTGTTGGGCATCTGTTAATAAATAAATGGGAAAAGCCAGTCATGAGTCAATGTGTAGGCTGATTAATTTCTTAGTAAGGTTTTATTAAAACTGTAAGGCAAAGAACGATTTTAGGTGACATTTTAGCATCTTTCAGCTGTGAAAGAGAAAATGACAAAGGTCATGTTTTGAGAAAATATGCCTCTAATTCTCATCAAAATGTATATGCTTACCATTTGCTGTAGTCAGAAATCTGCTACACTTCATTGATGCTGTGGTTGTCATTAAGTGGTGCAACACTGCTTAAAGACAAGGCACTGCCACCAGCTATGTGTCAGCTTCCCAGATAAACTTTTTATTAGCTTCTTTTATTGAGAAGAAATTTAGCCTAAATGTTCTTTATTTGAAAGACATAAACATGATGCCAGGGCAAAACACAGACCTTAAAATTTCACTGTAGGGAATCAGAAGTTCATCTGCATTATTTTACTCTGGAGGACAACCGATATCAAAATATTCCCCAAAACAGAATAAGGTTGTTTTGTGGAAGAAAAATCTTTCTCTAAAATCAGATAGTAAGATGAGAGGGTTTCTACTGACCTTGGTATTCTGTCATAATCTTTCTTGTGTTTCACATGTCAGAAAAGTCCCATTGAATTTGTTAGGAATATTTCTCATTAAAGGATTTACAGGACTTGTGTCAAGACATCTTGGGAGGATAAAGATGATGACTAGGGAATAGAAAGTTTATAAATTTAATATGATAAAGAATATGATGATTTAAAGTCTTCCTTTTGACAATTTCTCTTCTCACTCAAATATCAGAGACACTCATAATGCCTGTGACATAAACCAGAATGTTTTTATTTATAAACTGCTTAGAGCTGAAAGCAGAACTTTTAATATAGCCTAAAATTTATTACCTGAGCATCTTAGTACTGACAATATTACCTTCTGTACCCTCCTTCTCAGGAGATTAACTAACTTAGTAACATCTGCAAAATGACTTGGACTGGATAAGTGCTATGCAAGTGCTAGGTGCTTGTATTACTAGATTACTGTCAACTAAGAATTCTCTTCTTTTTGGGAGGGGGGAACATGATTTGGAGGAAAGTGGTTATGTTTTTGTGTTAAAAGTAAGGGAAATAATGCAATTCTGATTTATTGACTCTATCTCTTATTTTGTATCCCATTATGATCCTACAGACTATGTTGTTAATGTCCGTCTGGTTTCACATCACTGTCATTTAAATAATTTACTACTATTCCTGTGTCATTGCTGTGCTGTGTATTAATGCTGTACAGGATCCCAGTGTCAGACACTGCAGACAAAGGTAGCTCTGTCACCCAAAGAATTTACATATGAATAGTTGAATAGCCCTAAAATGGGAGACATCAGAAAGGTGCAGATGTACTTGTTTACATGCTAGGTGTGGCTAATTAAAATAGCTATTCATCTCATCTGACCTGGGGGCTTTGCTGTGTGGAGGGCTGCACATGACATAGTTTCCTTGATTCCTTTTTAGATCAGTGGGAGAAAGAAGTATCTCTTGGCATGCAACAAAACTGGCCTCTTTCCAAAAGTTGACTTAAAAATGAAGGAGATCCTGCACTTTAAATGTTTTGTCTCCATTGCCTCCAAAGGGAGTCCAGGTCTGTATCCATCCCCTGTCAAAATATCTAGGAAACTACAGAACAGTTTGGAGGAAGACTGAAAGAAGGACAATACAGCAGTCTTGAGGATGTTTAGATGCTCTGGAATGAATCTTGCACTATTGTAAACTGAATAAGACTGAAGCTGATTTTACAGAAGAACCATAAAGCTGGACAGTGACTGCATAGCACAGAGATGGGGCTCTGATTGTGTGACATGCTAAGCTGTATTAATTACTAGAATTACCTTCATAGAAATAATTCATTAAAACCATACAGGTAGGGCATTAAATTTATTCTATGGGAACTGGTAAGTGCACCTCAAAACTGTTAAAACTCAACTGACATTGTTTATGGGTTTGTTTTCTCTTGCTTTGTTTTCTCTTGCTTTGTTTTCTCTCAGGTTTTCTTAAAGATTTTCTAGAAAGAGGAAGTATCCCAAAGTACAAGCCTAGGTCATTAATTGCTATAGGCTCCTTAGATCGATATCACACCAGAATATGTTTTGATATTTCTACCTCCTTTCAGAACATTCCAGTTCTAATTTCAGATTGTGCTGGCCGTACTCCACCAAATAATAGGAAAAATTTACTTCCAAGGCAAATCCAGCTGCTGTGATCTACTTCACAATGATTAGCTTGCTTTATTGTGCATCAGTGTTTCCTGTTTTGTTGGCTCTTGGAATGAAAATTATCAATGAGGCAAAACAGAGGAGTGATACCAAGAATGGCCAGCAGATTGAGAAAGAAAATGGTGATGTTCTTGATGCTGACAGCCTTTTGGTATTTTCTTGTTTACTAGAAATGCTTGGGCTGCTGTTTCAAGATCTAAGGGTTTCCCGATACAAATCTCAGAAGTTTTCAAAGTTTCATTTGAGTTAAATACCTTTGATTCTCCTACATGTATCACTGATTTGTTAGAAGAGACTTGAACAGCTGCAAGTGCTATGTGGTCCGTTGTCTAAGCAGCCACATGTACCCTGGTTGACAGCAGTAAACAACAGGAAGAAATATCTGGAGAAAATAAGAGATATTTTTTTACCAGACTTTGATCACAGATGAAGTTAAAGCTTTCAAACCCTACTGAATGTCACAGCATTTGCTATCACCACAGTTCAAGGGAGGGTCTGTGCATTGCCTCCTCTCTTGAATGAGGAGCAATGTCCCTGTGGTTTGCTGGCAGATTGTTAATGCAGTCTGACTCCTTCTCAGTTTTTTGTTCTTAATCTTCTGACTTTTTTGATTGCTGGTATCAGCTGTAGAATATGTTAAAGCAGACGACAGAAAGGACTCAACAAGCGGCAATAATTTAAAAATTCTTTGTATCTGCCCATAAATCTTATAATTGTGGACTTATTTGGATTGGAAGAGACCTTAAAGAACATAGAGTTCCAACTTTGGGCCATGGGCAGAGACATCTTCTACTAGACAGGTTGCTTAAAGCCCCATGAAACCTGTCATTGAACACTTCCAGGGATGAGGCAGTCATGACTTCTCTGGGCAGCCTGTGCCAGTGCTTCACCAACCCCACAGCAAAGAATTTCTTCCCAATATCTAATCTAAACCCACCTTCTTTCATAATAAAGCCAATACTCCCTGTCTTATCACTACATGCCCTTGTAGAAATCAGTCTTTCATACTTGAAATAAAAATAAATTTATTCAGAGCATGCAAAGGTAGAATAACTTTTTCCAACTAACTTCAGAGTGTTCCTGTCATGCAGGAAAGTAAGTCAGAAAATCTGTTTTAGAACATTTAACTTTAATGTTTCCAGAAAAGGGACAATTTTTGCATTTCACTATTTCATGTTTTTTTTGAAATTTACAGTCCTGAGAGACCTAAGCATCCTCATAATTCCAAAAAGTTGCTTACGGAAATTTTTCTACTGTACCAAGTATGACAAGGCTTACATCCTAAGTACAATTTTCATTGCAGTAAAGATACAGTCAGCTGTAAAAATAATAATCTAAAGCAACTACACTGAATAAAAGGAGCTGAGATCTTTTATTAGAACTCTTCCAAAGAAATATGATCAGGCTGTCATGGATCTTATCCTGTGGAGCATAACACCCAAGACAAAAGTAAGACATGCCAATTTCTAGACCTGGTCAAGACAAGATTTCTGTTATAATCCTGAAACAAGTGTGTCTCATTGCATGTAATTCCCCAGCCACTTTTTCGCTCTCAGTAGAACACACAAAATAGTGCATTGTCCTTATAGCGACACAGGACAAAATGAGAGCTATGTCTCTGGGTCTTGTACCTTATTCAAATCAACATGCCCTAAATGTTACTCTAATTAATGGGAATGTGTAGACATATCTTCATCATCACTAAAGAGTCTGGGATGCTGTAAACCAGGTAGAGGACTCTTATCCTGCTGGCATCACATGAAATGGGTGCCCACAGTGGGGGATTGAGAAGTTCACAAGCTTCCTCCCTATTTTTCTAGTCCCTTTTCTGATCACCTTCCTGGATGTTTATCTCCTGTTGAGGTCACAAAGTTACACAGAGAAGAAGCCTGTGCTTCAGAAAGCAATATTTCTGCATGCAACGCCTGGTACAGAATGTTCCTTCCCAGTCCAGGATGTGCAGCCAAGGGACAACACAGGACAGTAAGCCCTGGTCTTGCTTATCCCTGCTTCTCCCATTTGCATGGCCTGATAAGGGGTAAGATGAATTGCATAAACTGCTTAGGAAACCAGCTTTGCTCCTAATCCCTGGTGTGGGATTTTGCCAGACGGGTTGTCAGAAGGCAGGGGACTTGCAGGTGGCAAGGAAAAGGGACACAGCTCTGGCATCTGCTGCATGGAGGGCATTTGTTCCATGCTTTACAACTTTCAAGGAGGGACAATCATAATCTTCCCATGAAGGGCAGAACAGCTATAGTGCAGAGCCATGCCTTCATTATGGATAGATCCATTCCTGAATTTCCCTGTGGATACTTTTTGCTGAGTCTTTGGCACTTCCCTGCAATGACTAATGTACATGTACAGCAAGAGTAGGGATATTGTCCCAGTGTGACCAAGGTAACAGCAGAGGGCACTCAGTGATTCTTTATGTTTAACTTTTAGGCACTCCTCACTCATCCAGGCACTGGTGGGTAACTGGAGTACAGCTGCTCCTGGGGTACAGGATTTATAAAGGCAGGCATCATTCTTAGTTTACTACTGCACATGTTGAGGTACAGTTTTTCAGTGGGGGAGTTCAGTTCTTATCAAGTAACTTTCATTGTCAGTGGAGGGGTAGTAATATGAATGAATCCCATAGAATGGGAAAAATTCTGTTGTTTCTGCCTCTAACCACTTCACACTTTCCTGTTTATTTTTTCCTGTGTTGTATTCCCATCTGCTGAAATGCAAATCTGGCCATTCAGTTATTTGTGTTTAGCAGCAGGATCCCCAGGTTAGTTCCCTGCTTGAAGCTTTACGTTAATCCACTTTTTGGTTGGAAAAGATGTGAAATTTACTCAAGAATGAAATTGTATTCCACATCATTACACTGTTCTCATTAAATCTATTATTTCCACATCATCGCCCAAGAAAATACCCGATGCGAGAATCCTCCTGGAGTTCACTTCCCTAATTCTCAGGACAATTACAAGATTGTTTTTGCCACAGTGGGAAATGTTGACTGCTGGGTCACTTAAAATCTTGCAGTGCCAGCTAATAAGAAAGAGCACTACATCTCCTTGCAGAACTAGAATGCAGCAAAGTAGTCAGAGGATATGAAAGAGCTTTTGAATTTGACTTCTTACCCTTCATTTTATCTTGTAATTTTTTTTTTTTTATTTTGTAAGAAAATAAGTTTTCTGGGAAAAGTGAGATTTATATGTGGGTTGTTGGGTGTTTTTTTTCCAAGGCTGCTGTCTCTGTGTTAAAATAAAGAAATATGCTTAAATCAAGCATTCCATTTATATAAGGGATTGGACTGTAATATAAGTAAAATAGGATTCCCCCAAAACTATTTTATTCCAGTGTCCTCCTGATAGAAATGTAAGCCTCATATAAACATTGTTAAGAGCATATTGACATATAGAAGGTTTAACAACAAACCTCTCACCACAGTCTTTTATTCTATGGTAGTTATGAAAACATGCACAGAAATATTTGTTGCCTGTTACAAAGATTTGAATATTTTTGTACATGGCTGAATAGCCTTGCCACAGAGAGCTGAGAAAACCTCACTTCAAGCAGCTGTGTTCTACGTTATTCTGAGCAGGAACATGATCAGCAAAAGCACTTACAAATTCAGATGAAATAAATGATAGAAACATCTTTATTGCTTTAGGTGAAGAGTCAAGGCAACTTTGAAGATTTTAGACACCTCATCTTAAATTGTCCATGTCCAAAGCTGTGCTGGAAAAGCAGAATCTTCTGCTAAGTTATATTAAGTCAAATGGAGAATCACTATGAGACAGATATTTGATTTCTCAACATATTTCTCAACAGATCTTTGATTTTAATGGCAGCACAGTGATCCTGTCTCTAGTTTCTGTAAAAAAATCCAACATATCATAAGGTTTTCAAATATTCTCATGACAGGAGTTGTGTAAACTCTGTTCACTAGGCAATTACTTCTTGTCATTCAGATTACCTGAAAAGACCCATCTCTCTAGCAGAAGAAATTGTGTGTTAATAGTAGGCAAATATGGAAGGTTACAGTCCTCCATTAGACATCCATATGAAAGCTACTTTTCTAAATGTTGATTTTAGAGAAAAACATAACATTAAGCCAAATTTGAACCTGGTTTTGCTGAACCTTGTCTCTGTCCAATGTCTAAGAAAGCAGTCTTCAGTGACTGTTCAGATGGTGCCTCTGTTCTGTGGATCTCAAATATGAGAGCAGAAGATCTCTCCCCTGATATTTAGTTAACAGAATGATAGGGTAATATTCTTTACAATTTCATCTTAAGGATACAAGTTATTGAAGCAAATTTAAGTAAAAGCTGCAAGAAAAACTGTACCCTAAAAACAACCTCCCCATGAAAGACACAATATTTTCATCTCTATTTTCTATTCATGTTAATAAGGAGAAAAAGAGCACCAGATTTCATACCATATAAATATATTTATATGCACATATTTATTTATGTGTATGTAGATATTCATGTGTCTGCCTATAATGTCTTCCATTCCTTCATGGTTTCTAACCCATTAAAGCTGCCTCTAAAAGTGCTACAGATTTTACATATGCAAACAAAATGCACACTCTATTTTAACAATCCTAACAGATGTTCAGGCATGGTAAAAGTTGCACACCTGTTTGAATGTGTAAATCTTTTCTTGCTTGATATATTTGCATTATTACTTTGTGCATATAAAGCCTGCACCTTAAATGAAATTTCTGATCATGTATTTGCATGCTCACATTAACAACAAATGAAGTGACTAAACTTGAGCAGTTGCAAGACTGAATGTTAGTAAAGACTAAAAAGACTGAAAAGACTGAAAAAGAAGTTGAAGAAAAATTAATAATTACAAAGCTGTCCAGCATTTCTTTATCAGGGGTTATATCTAGCAGGAGAGAAAACATGAACATGTCATCTGAGTGAATATAAAACAGAATAATATTTCTGAAACAATTACATGAATGGTCTGCTCTATTCTTTCCTTATTTTTATCTATCTATCTATCTATCTATCTATCTATCTCACTAATACTAGATGGAAAATTTTTATTTATCTAATTAAATGTTATATAGCCATCAAAGGTGAATAAAAAAAATATTAAGGAAGAAAACAAAACAAAAAAAATACAGCAGAACATAAAAGTCTAAAAAATCAACAAAGGCTAATGACAGCTCAGGTGTACTGAGTGAGGATTTTCAAGAGACAGAAAATCTGTATAGCACCTACACTTCACATCAGAGGACACTTGCTAGAGGTTTAGAGAGAGCACTCTGCCAACTGTCTTCTTTAAACTGCCTATGATTTTTGGCTGGCTAGTGAGAACTTAGTGTTAAAGCTCACAGAGAAATTGCTGAGGAACAAATTTTGGTAATGGTAGCCAATTCATCTTGAACCACAGAGATTTTCCAGAATGATTCTCTTGTAAAGAAGACTTGGATTCCTCACTAAGTACAAGATATCTTGTCTCAAGGCTTGTATGTCCTTCCAACTTTCTTGCTAGAGACAATGCAAATAGATTAAATTCTCTGTAGATTGTACTTGCTGGCCAGTGTTGGAGTGAATTGTTGAAGAAACAGAGAAATATCTGAGCTTTTTAGAACCTCACTCAAAGTTGAACATCCTGAAAGTTTCTTAGCATATCTCAGTTTTAACTTTGCCAAGTTTTTGAAAATCTTTGGAGAGCTTAAAAGCCTCTGGAGAGGCTACTTTTTCTTTTTTTAGAAAAAAAGAATTATAATGTTCTTACTCCATTCTGCTTTAGTACTTCATGGGAGCCGAAACTGCTGCCTTCAGACTGATCAAAATCTATTGTCTGAACAGGATTAGAAGTTCACTCTGAGGAAGGCTGTGTATTAAAGACACAGCTTGATGATGAAGTTTTACCTTGTCCAGAAGGTTATAGATGAAAAAAAAAAAAAATACCCTCCATTTGGCTGAAAAAGTGAATGTTTCAAATCTTTCTTCCACAGCATAAACCCACCCTAATTATTCAATGGTTCTGTAGAGACACTCACTAGTTTATGATAGTTTGGTGAAGTTAAATAAATAATCGTCTCTTTTCCTAAAATCAGTTGCTGTTTCCTCATCAATATCTAAACCAACGACTCAGGGAAGAATGCTCTCCAAATCCATGTAATTCACCCTTCTTTGAAGAGTAGTGTTCCCCAAAAAACTTGAAAGTTTTAAGATCTCTAGCAAATTTCCTGAAAACGAACCTATTCAAGGATTTCCATACATTCTGTAGAATGAACAACTATTTGTATTCCACCTCAATTTTAATTTTATATAATTTTTATCTTCTGTGTTTCAATAACACATCAAAAGCTGCAAAGTACTAAGGAAGTTGGTTTGAAAGGTTTTTCATATTCTAAATGAGGAAAGACCATAAATATTTTAGTACTGGAAGTTTTTGCAAGTGCTTTTTTTTTTTTTTTTTAACATGAGCAGTCAGTTCCAGCTCCCACATATTGCAGTCTCAAGGGTGACACATAACATGTTAAAAATATTTCTGCTAGATTTTACAGGTCTTAAAATATGAGAGTCAAATTATTGGTAGACTAGACGTCTTAATAAAGCTAAATAAAAGGAGGGTAGCCAAAATGCATATTTTCTTTCAGGCTCCACACATGTATTTTCATCTTCGCAGTTACATTTTATCTACCATTTGCAGATGACCAGTTAATATTTGTGATGCTGACTGAAGAATCCAAAAAAGTGTAAGAACTCAAAAGAAGGTCAAACTGGCCCAAATCTACCTGAAAACTTAAATCGAGAAAAATCTTCTACCAATATTGTTACAAATGGACCCACTTTATAAGGAAAATCTGTCTAATTATTCACTAGAATAATATTAAACTATGTAAACTGCTTGTTCTGCAGCAATTACACAGGATCACAGTTCTGTATTACCAAACTGCTTTTTATATTGCAATGCTAAAGGCAAGACATGTTAAAGACATGAGATTTATGCAGGTGTGGACTCTGATTAGAAACTTACAGCAACATCTGAATTATATAGTTGTAGAAAACCAGGGGTTTGCTTGTAAATGAAGAAATACACTACTAGCTAGGCAACATCTGTACGAGATGAAGCACTTTCCATTAAGGTGGATAGTGTATTTGGAAAAAAATAGACAAGAAAGCCCAGAAAGAGATTTAAGGAAAAGTTGGCACATCAGAATATTTGTCCTTTCTTTTTCTAGCTATATCAGTCTCATAAAAGTTACTCATCTTCTTACAATTGTTGCCATGTTGGTATCCTTAGACCTTTGTCATAACAACTCTAAGAGGTCTAGGAGCTGTATAAATTGAAGGAAATAAGGGACTTTCCAGTTTATGTAAAGATCTGTAAATCCATTGTAGATCTCTTTTGAGTCTAGTGGAGAGTAATTAAACTGGGCAGGCAGCAGAGGAAATGTGATAGTTTCTCAGCCTTGGTGTATCCTGTGTGTCCTGAAAATTGTCTTACTCAAAGAAAGGCTTTTCTTACTTAAAAAATATGCAAAAATATCTTCTATTCATGAAATCAATGCATATTAATCTGGAAGAGACTGCACCACTGTTACTTAATCATAAAATTCACCTATTGGATCAATGTATACCACTTTCAGAACAGTGCACTATTGCCTCTGAAATGTGAGATATATTTTTTTAACTCTACATTTGTGATTTCTCAATGTGATTATTCTGCAATAAAGACCCCTGAAAAAGTCCCAGAAAAATAATTTTGCATTTCAGCCCAGTCTTTAGACAGAAAATCTCAATTTATAACTTTGGTCCTTTCCCTGACTGCAAAAATTCACATTTAAAAATCTAATAAAATCACCTTATTAAGAGGCAGTAATGCAACACATTATTTCTTCAGAGACATAGCAGAAACTTTCTCATGCTGCCTTTTTGACTGATTTTGGCATGCATTTGAAGTTTAGCAGTGGTTGTGGTATAAAAAACTGTAGAATTTATCAAATATGTTAGCTACATAGTTAAAGTATGGGTTTACAGCTTATCACTTAGATAGCACAGCTTAGGAATCCAAACCATAATTGCTAAGACATGCCTTTTTTTTTTTTTACAAGTTCATTTATGCTGTGAGCAAAACCTAATGTTGATAAAATCCATCTTTGAAACTGTAAATTTATAATTCTGTTGAATTCTTAAGAAAAGCAAAACCATGGCTAATCAACTGGTTTGAGCCCTTCAGCTGATGTTTTCTTGAGTTTTCTTCTCTGATCCCTCAATTAGGCGCCTCAGTAATAGTATAGGTAACTGACTTTTTCAAACTGCATGGTGAACAAATGTGTTTCTGCAATAATTCATAGGACCTTTCAGGTATGTATCCTTGGAAAAAACCCTTTTTCTCCTTTTGCTATGTAGAGCAGGAAATAAATAAAAATTCACAAATATATAGCTAAATAGTATCCTAATAATGTCATCCTCAATGAAGGTTATGCAGTAATAAACCAGGGTGTTCTTGTCTAGTAAATCCCTGTGGTGGCTCTGACATGGGTTGCTTTCAGCTCTTTCATCTGTTACACATATTGGGTCTTTTACCTGACCAATCTGCTTTGTATTATTATAATTTTCTTGGTTGGTCTAGTATTATGCAAAAGTTGAATAGGCTGTATGTTTTTAAGTGCTACAAGTACACAGCAGACATACATGAGCAGACACTCACAGAATCTGTATCATGCAGGTTAGTTTTCAGTTAATGGCTGCTGCAATGTTTATTTCACTGACAATTTTGATTTTAACTTTGTTTCTTTATTCAAGGAAGCTATCTTCTGTTTTTCTTCCAGTGCTGGTTAATAGATGAAAGAATATTTTAAACACTTTTTTCAAAGGGAAAGCCAGAATCATGAAAACAGAAGATATGTGGTAAGAATGTGTTAATTTAGGCAATGCTTTTTATAGGCAAAAATATTAGCTTTTTTTTTTTCAGAAGTAAAATTTTCTTTTTACAAATATTTAGTACTATCAAGTACAATACATAACAAACCTAAATTAGATAAATTCAGATAATACAGTAGAAATAACATACTTTATCTTATTAAAAATCACACTGTAAAGGCCTCAACTTATAGGGGGTTATGAATTAAAACCTTGGATGATTTCCCTCAACCCTCACATTGATTTAAAACTTCCACGGTTTTAATCTGTAGGAATTTTAGTTTAAATTTCAGTGTTTCCATTTGGAAGTGGTGAGATGATACTGTATTAGTTCAGTTGTATTCTTTCCTTGGTGTGTGAGCAAACTGAAGCAGAGGCTAATTTCAAGTAGTGACTGAAGAGAGAGATGTTTGGTAGAGTCTCGCCAGATATTGTCCTTGGTTACAGCATGGCTTGTAAATGTTGGGATTGCTGGCTCTGCCAAGCAAGGGGCTGTCTACAGACCATTGTTCCTTCATTGTGCAGACTGGTTTGGAGCACACTGCAAGGTGTTTTCCTGTACAGAAAACAGTAGAGGCTCTGAACAGCTCTGCTGCTCAATTTCTTTAGACAGCCCTTCCTTGTCAGTGAACGTGTAGAATTTTTCACATACTTTTCCCTAGCAGATGAAGTTTCAAGCAGCATCAGTTACTGTTTGCAATAGTTGATGACCTGGGTAACACTGGGTGCATTTTCAGAACATTTCTAGAGCAGATAAGGTCATTTGTGTGAAGGGAATCCATGTTCATAAGAGCTGGATCGTTTGCCCACATTCTCCACCATTTGTTGTAATGAGGGGAATCCTTACAACAAGTATAAGACAGCAATGGACTTGGAAGGAAAGATGAAGTGATATTTTTGCAGATGTTCAGAGATGATTTATTCCTCCAGCCCACATGGCTGGAGTTCCCAGGCAGACCCCAGTCATGGGACCCTGCTCTCTTCCCAGGCCCCAGGCACACACACCAACCAATCAGGAACAGGTATGGGGCATATGTGACATGGGAGCAGGGACAGGGACAGACCCGTACCCTGCAGGGTCCCTCCCCCTGATATTTCAGGGGAGGCACCTCCACAACAGCTCATTTCACATGGATGGTAATAAATCTCAGCCACATTTCAATGGGCCTGGATTTGACCCAGATGTGAAAATATTTTCACTTTTCATTTCAAAACTTCTACATGTGTTTTTTAAGAGTTTCTTAGTATTTATTTTCATTACCAGATTCTTAATTTCCTTTGTTTCTGTTCATTGAAACTTCTCACAATGGGAATATAAAAGACTGTGTTTTAAGAATCCTGGCAAATTCAAAAAACTCACAAAAAACATCATGAAACAGGGGCTATTGGGGCAAGGAAACTGAGTTTCTTTGGTTTCCCACTTTGACTGAAAAGACTTAACAATATGAAACAGAACAATTCTGTGGTACATTTCAGTCCCAACACTACATATTATTTTGAATGGCTACTGTGAAAGGTGGTTTAACAGAGAGCAACTATTAGCATGAGGTTCTAATTGCTATGTATTAAGCAAAGCCAACAAGTACAATGACTAATCCTCTGCAAATATAATGACTTGTCATTACACAGAAAGTATAATGACCCATGACCCAGAGGGTTAGAACATCCATTTTCAGGGTCAAGGTGTTTTATGAATAAAATCTCACAGTTCTATTTTCTTGTTTTCATTTTTCCTTCCATTTGTTTACTTTCTAAAAATATAAGTTCTTATAATGCAGTATTTTCCATTTTGCCTCAAGAAAAAAGTAAAATTACAGAAATATTTTGAATATATGCTCTACAAAAGAAATAGGCAATTTCTGTCAGGGATGGCTGGCTTTGCCAAATTCCCTTCTGGACACTGTACTTATAAAGGGACCAACAGTCTGACTGAGAGATTTTTATATTACCTAGGGAATAAAGAGGGAAATAGTTCCCAGTGTCATGTTTTCTGTCATTTGGAATTTGATACAATATACAATGTTTAAGACTGATTTTAAAAAATCCTGTCTCTGAAGTCAAAGCAATGTGCACGAAACACTGAACCTTTTGAAACCTGTTTGCTTGAACCTTCAGTAATCTGCTCCTGTATGGGATGATGATTTACATGGTTCTTTATTGACTTTTTTCTGCACTTTTCTGTTTGAAAGGCTGCTTAAAAAGAACTTGTTTTGAAACTGCATATAGGTAATTTTCTCCCAAAGAGTTCTGCTAGAGAAATTTTTGTGCTACAGTGAAAGGAATCAGGTTATAAACTTTAAAAAGTGTGTACATGTCTTTGGCATTTTTCATAAATGCTGTAAGAATTCTTGTTGCTATTTGCACTTCTTATGCTTTGAGGAAAGATGATCAAGTGTTTTAGACCACAGCATTGAAAAATGTTACAAAAGCCTGAGTAGACATAGGGTCCTCGATCAGTTTAACCAAGAGTTAGTTAATCATGTGAAATGCAGAAATTGTGCACAAAAGGATTTATATTCAATCCTTTCTTTTTATTCTGTACAAAGACTGCATAGATGAAGGATTGACACACTACAATGTCAGCACTTTTTTTTTTTTTTTTGGATACATCTGATATTACAACAACTGAATTTATTATTAACTATTTCCACCCATGGTGAGATGTCCATCCTAGAATTATTTTAATTTAAAAATGTGGAAGTAAATATTTCTTCTTTTCCAAAGAGAACTCTGCATGTATCCACTATGGCCAAGGGCAAAGACAGGCCACATGTGGTTCCTCACTCTTTCTGTGCATCCTAATTATCCTTTCCTGCAAGCATTTGGATGGTGAAAATTGGTTTCTGCTTAAATTTAGACAATGAATTTTCCATCACTGAGTTTTGTCCTTTGATCTTCATCATAACAGAATAGATGTAAATACTTACCAGAGAGTTTCATATGAAAACAAATATTAATCTTAATTTAATCAGTGTAATTTAAACCTGTATTATAATTTTAGTATCTCTGATTAGCAAATCACTATACCAAATAATATCTCTGATTACCAAACTGTCTGAACATATTTTTTTCTCTTAGCTAAACCTAATATGCATTATCAATAAAGAAATTATTTGTTTTCTCTTTCAGAACTCTTTTCCTTTTCACATCTGACACAGAATATTTATAACAGGTGCCTGAAAATAGAGAAATATTTTTTGACTTTTTGACTGCACATTTATTTTGCTGGCCTTGCAATATACACATAGTCTCTTAGGTTAAAACATTTAGGAACATTTCTGTTTGTGATCTCCCATACTCAATCTGGAAGCCTTAACTCGTATCATCTGTCTTGGGAATGGCAATTTCCAGGATTTGAGACTGTATCTTTCATATACACACGACCAAGCATTTACCTTACTTCTTAAAGCCAGATTAATCAAAAAGATTTTTCTGATGTTGTTATCTTTCCTAACACATTTTTTATTTTTTTCAGTGAAGTGCATTTTTCTAAAAAAAACGTAGTTTTTAATAGGGATGTAGAAAATTATGTGCATGATTTTATAGTAAAATTGCTACTCAGTTATCTGCACTATTCCACAGTTTTATACTTGTGCTATAAAGTTAAATGTGTTACATGCAGGTTAGTGCTCTTTTTATGTTTTCAATATGTTCAGAGTAATCTTTCCCTTCCCTGATATCTTGAGAAATCAAAGCAAGCTGTTTCTTTGATTTGTTTCTGCTGCAGAATGCCATTAAAATATTTCCGCCTTGCATCTGTCCCGTGTCTGTCATTCCAGAACAGGTGGAGCTGTTTGATCTAGGATGAATTCCAAGAGATTAGCTTGATTTGTGTTGATAGATACTCATTTCTCATAGTCTTTTAATTCCACAAGGGAAACCTTAAAACTGCAGAAAAATCTGAACCCGTGGGCTTTTTGGTTAGTTTTGTTAGGTCAAATCCTAGCCATTATCAAGCAGAGTATGTGTCTGAAATCTGATTTTGCTTTGCTGATGCATGCCACGTGCCCAGCGTTGACCACATCCCTACATATGGCTAGGATTTCCATAGTTCCATGCTTCAAGCAGAGCATGTAGAACTGTTCTTTTGGACATCCTGCACCACTACTGCATTATTAAGCTCATGACTTCCCCTTTCACTTACTCTTAAGGAACACCACTGGAAAGAATTTATGGACATCTCTTGTGTTGCTCCAGGCATGGACCTTCCTCTTCAGTCTCCATTGGCTACATTGGTTTATGCAACCAAGATATAACTCTACTTGACTTTATATTGTCCTCATGAATGCCTGTCACTGGAGATAGGCTGGAGATCAGTATGCAACAATTTTCGGTAAGAGGTATCAGCCTTTCCTCTAAGCCCTTTTCTTTCTTCATTTTAATTATGTTATGTACATTTTTCTTGGCATAGATGAAATCTCTGCTGATAAGAAGCGTCAAAATAAAGATCTCAGTTTGTCTGAAAATAGTACAGCCAAACATATTTTATACTCTCATTTGATAGCCAAGTTTTTAGCTTTATAATTAGGCTGAATATCCTGCTATCCTGGTGAGTGTATTTTTATAAAAAGAAACCATATACTTTTACAATTTTTCTTGGTTTTGTTTGACTCATTCATAGAAGATAGCTGCAAAGCTTATGGAAAATAGGACAGAACATTTTTGTCTGCATATTCTTTCTCTACATTTTTCTGTCAGGTTCTTAATATTGCTGGAATATATCAAATGACTGGAATGTCTGTGTCCATTTTTGATCTCTGCTGACTAATATGTTATTAAGCCTAATATTAGCTAATTCTTATGAGGTCATAAAGATTCCAGGTACCACTCTTGTTTGTGGGCTATTTTTCAATGTTTACAATGGTTTATTAATAATGCCTCAAGAGAGTTCTGATATATTTTGCAAAAATTTGAACCTTTTCTGTGTGTAATACAATCAATACTGACGCCTTTTCCTGGTGTTAAAATCAAGAGTCGGACATGGTTAGAAGGGGGAAAAAAGGATTTTACCTTGTTGTTTTATTTAAGGATCCTTAGGTGCACATGTCCAGGTCAGGTGCACTGAAGTGCACCTGCAAATGCACCCCAATGCACCTGCCAATGCCCACACCAAAAGTGCACACCCCAGAAAGATCTGGTTTCACATTATAGGTCTTTCTAATTTGCATATCTATCAAAATTCCCCAATGAAAGGCTTGAGTGAACCCCCCTCCCCAAGGAACCTTCTCTGGATGGTTCTATCTTAGTTTACAGAAGGTTTTCTGGAGAGGACCTTGGGGTCTGGGGCACATTGCCTTCTGCTTACAAAGCTTCTAAAATATTTAGTCTCCTAGTTTAAAAAACAAGTCTAAGAATGGAGGCAAAAGCATCAGGAACAGAAGCTGCAAATACATGAAAAGGGATATAAAATAAAAAGCAAAAAATCTTCATGGCATCTATAGAGGCAAACACCTGTCTTTGGAATAATTATGGTTCTATTATTCATTTTTTGCAAAGTCAGCATGTATTGAAAATAAATTCTCAAAAACATATTTTTCTCTAAAAAGAATAATTTTCCTACATCATGAAAATTCAATGTAGTTTCCTTGTACATATTATACAGTTATCAAAGGTTATTTTACTTGTTCTTGAAAGCCTGGTGCAAATGTTCGGATATATGGGAGAAAAGCTCCTCCAGTTGCTCATCACGTTCCTGTAGATTTTTCATTCAGAAAACATCTGTAAAAGTAATGTTAGTCAAAACTTCTGTGGTGGCACGATAGAGATCATTACATCCAAGCAATGAAGTTGAATGTTTTGACACTCCACAGAGTGTTTCTTTCCAATTATCTTCCTATCACTGTTTTCCATTTGCTAGAGCATATGTTGCTGATATCTTTTCTCCTTACTTCCAAACTCTTTCCTTTAACTAAAATGAGCCCACACCATCAATATTCTTTTCTAAGGATCAAAGTCTTTCTTAATTTTTTCAAAAGCAGAAGTATTAGGCCAGAAGAGTACCACTGCATTTTATTTCAGAATTCTGTTTGCAAAAGCTGCTATTTGTCCAAAGTCTGTATTTCAGTAGAGTACTGAACCAACAGATTGCCTGCTCCTTTATTTGTAGTCTCTTTTGAAGAGCCTGGATAACCATAGTCTGATATCTCTTTGCATTTTCAGATGTCTGCTGTCAGGAATAGTTCACTTAGACTTATAACTTGTCACCAATTTAGCATAAACTGGCAATGTGCTTTTCAAAATTCTGTTTCCTTTAAAAGCAACATTATGTAAATCTTCCTTGACATTTAAAACGGAATTGAAGAGAAAACAATAGTCTTAAATATTTCTCATTCCAGTGACTATCTCTGTGTGCAGTCAACACAGACTGGGAGACATGCCTAGTTTTTCCAGAGATTTTTTTTAGTTCTAGCACTGCAAAGATAGAGATGCAGAAGATACAGAAGCCTTGCACTGTGATCTTGTTCTTCTTACAGCATGCTGGTACTCAGGATCATCCTCCAAAGAATAAAATGAATAGCCACTTTGTGTCAAGCATGGCCAGTGTTCCCCTCAAACCCCCATCACTGTCACCGTTATGGCTGACCTTGGAGTTTTCTTTGCTGTGTTGCTTTGGCACTCTAAAGCTGTCTCAGGAATTTGTTTTAATGTTTTTATTGCTCCTAATGAAAATACACCACCTTACTTCCAAGAAATTATAATTTTCTCCCAGTCATACCAGAGATTTGTTTCTCCAAACACCTGACCATACTAGGTCGGTTGTCTCAAAGTCAGGACAATATTCTTAGAAGATTTCACCTGGACCTTATGACACAAGAGGTGCCACCAGGAACCAGACCAGAAGGATTTACTGATCCTTGTAATGCTGAAATCACATTATGGCATTTGGGGACAGAGTCTAGTAGTCAATATTGTGGTGCTGGGTTAAACATTAGTTGGACTCCATGATCTTAGAGGTTTTTTCTAACTTAACAATTTAATGATCCTGGATTGAAGATTCGACACCTCTTTTCTAGTTGTTTCCAAATCATTTAATTCATGCTTAATTGGTCTTAAACAAGAATCTGTTTGCACACAGACTTTCCACATCTGCTTTGATTTATGGTCTGTCTAGATCTCAGAACTCTGAAGGAGGCAGGATGTCACCCTCTGTATTTTCTACAGGAAGCCAAAGCAGTTTCAATTGCAATTGAAGTGTGTCCTCTTCCACCTGCCAACCAACATCAGCCAAGTCTGTGCCTGGTTTGCTGGCGCTTTACAACAGACTGGCTCTGCCTATGAATGAAGAGACTCTTCTTCCTGCCTGTGTGGTCTGACAGACAGCACCTTCATATTCTACCACATACCAGTGCTTATGTAGCACAGAGATTTCCCATGAAAATGGGGATTTAACAAAAACCAAAACCTCTTAACAAATTCCTACCCTATATCTTTGGTGGCTCCTGAGGCCTCAAAAGGAAATAGATGGTCAGGAGAGATGAACACAGTAGAGATCCTAAGGGCCCCTTCTGAACATACCCTATGAAATTTCCATGTAAATATCTTTATCCAAGTTCAAGACCCTGAAATCCCTTTATAGATGATACAGTACAATTTATAAGCCTAAGATGTGACTCCTTAAATCCCACAGTTGGTCAGATGACTCACATAAGGGACCATATCTATTACCTAAAAAGGAATTCAAAGGAGACATGGTTGAATGCAGACATTTAGCCTATAGACATCACTAGTCTGCTAAATTCACTCAACACGTCTTGATTCCACCACAAATATTCCAGTGAAGAGGTCAGATGCTGCTTTCCTGCTGTATGTGGAAACATCAGTGTACATTTTGTACAGTTCGAAGTTAGTGGGAACATCGTTTCAGTGAGGAACCCTCGCCTCTGCCCCCTTGGAAGGAAAGATATTAAAAGCATTTCGTTAATATTTTACAGTTTATTTCAGACCCCACATTTTAAAAGAGAATGGTTTGAAATGTTAAACACTTTTTAGTTCTTATAAGTGAGTATGCCTCCAGTTGTTCTGTAAATGACCAGGAAATGAAGACCAATTGGCTCCCGTTTGCAGTCTGAAGCTGTATGAGATCTGCTTGCACACTTCACAGTTAAATATAAGCTTGCAGCATTTTTAACACATTTCCCTCTTATTTCTGAATAAATACACATATTAGCTTTTCAGTGGTATCATGCTTTGTAGAAATTAGAATATAATTTTTTTCAAGTGTGCCTCATGCTTTAGTCTTATTGTTGCATTGAAATACTTTTGATATTTGGCAATCAAATGAATTAAATTTTCTTTTTTTTTTCCTTCCTTTTCTGTGATGTGCTAGCTTATGATTAGAACAGACCTTATCTCATTTTTCTCTGGCAGATACAGTTTTTTCATTCCACAGATACGAGGAATTCTGATACAACATTTCTTATGTACCAGAACCTGTCTTTAATTAACTACTAATCTTCACAGTAAAGACCAGTTTCTTTTGACATAGTACAAATAGGTCTTCTACATTGTTTTCTATGAGATATTAAAGTAACAAAAAATTTGTTCTTATCTTTTTTTTCTATTTTGAAAAATCTGGGTAGTCACAGAATTATATGATCTTCCTTTCCCTTTAACCACAATTATATGCTAAAATTGGATTATGTGGGACAAAAGCCACAGTCTATATGCATGTGAAATTGCTTCTGATAATCCTATTCTCTTTCTGAGAGAGCAATAATATTGTCAGTATCTTTCTTGGCACTTGTGGCATCTCTGAAGATAAAATATCAGTATCGAAGGACAAATCTGTCACCAACAATGTGGGCTAGCAGCCCAGAAAGCCAAGCTTGTCCTCAGCTGCATCAGTAGGGCCACCGGAAAGGGGCTTCTGGCCTCATGGCACCCATCTGGAATACTGCATCCACATCTGGGGTCCTCAGCTCAGGAAAGCCAGCTGTTGGAGGGGGTCCAGAGGCGGCCACAAAGAAGATCAGAGGGTGGGAACACCTTTCTTATGAAGACAGGAGGAGACAGCTGGGATTGTTCTTCCTGGAGAAGAAAACGTTACAAAAAGACCTCCTTGTGGCCTTCCAGTACCTTAAGAGAGCTTGTGAAAAGTGGATAGAGGGACCATTTATGTGTGTGGTAGTGACAGGACAAGGGACAATTACTTTAAACTGAAAGAGTGCAGATTTATATTAGATGTTACGAAGAAATTCTTTGCCTAGAGGGTGGTGAAGCACTGGAATAAATTGCCCAGAGGTGCTGTGGATATCCCATAGCTGGAAGTGTTCAAGGTTGGATGGGGCCCTGAGTCACTTGATCTAGACAGTGGCATCCCTGACAGGGACAGGAAGTTTGGAACCAAATTATTTTTAAGGTTCTTTCCAACTCAAACCCTTCTTTGATTCTATGATTCTTTTTATTTTGGAAGGCAAAAGTTAATTTTGCTGTATTTGTGGAAGTATCAGCAATGAAGACTCAACTCCTAATAATGGAATAGATGAGTAAAAGCATATGGTTTTGGAAGACAAAAATCCACTGGTACTCTGGTGGTATTTCCAACCAGTATTTGTGATGTTAGGACAGTCTCTCTGCAATAAAACTCGTAGCAAAATAAAACATTCTTTAGGAAGGTTCTATTCTTTCTTTAGGGAGTTTATGGGGCTCCAATGTCTCTGTTATGCATCAGGAGACAAAGGCAACTGATCATCATTTTTATGCTTTCAGCACTTGATTGGGCCATTTCACATCAAGTATCTGGTTCCTTTAATACTTCATCCTTCATTTCTCTCTGGAGTAGTAGGAAGCTATACTTTTATTAGGATATTTAACACGTATGAATTAATTCAAGTGTTTTTTCAGGTATATGAATCTCTACTGCAGACTGCTTGTTAATCTTGGCACTGCTAATTCAGAGGGGCTTGATAGAACCCAGAGGTTTTTTATGATCACTGTTTTGTCTTAGTATTCGATATAATGGGGGTGACTCACTGTAGGCTGAAATAATTTTTCCACCATTATACTCTAATAGTTCAGATTTCTGCTCATTGGTGAACATGACTATCTGCCCTGGACATCTGGTTTCCAACTGCTAAAACAGTCTTTCTATTGTTTTCATGCCTCACTTGGAAGAAAGCTATATACCGGATTTTCTTCTTCATTTTCAATAGCTACTTACCAAGAAAGGTTATGATGCTGTCTAATCCACCAAAAATATATCATGTTTTGCATTGTTTGAACAAACATGAAATAAATAATTTCTGGTGCAAATACTTAAAAGTTCTTGAATAATGTGTGAAGTCACAGTTTGGCAACGTTTGTGTTTACAATAATTTAATGTAAGGGCTGAATGTAGATTTGAAGATCTTTTGTCACAGTTTCAACACCAGTTGGACTCATTTCACAAAGCTCCACTATTCCTCAGAAAGGAAAATTACAGTTGTCAAAATCTTTCATGCAATTTAAACCATCATTATAAGTGAAACGTAGGTGTCAAAGATATCTTCTTTTTCAGACAGCAAGTTCAGCCAAGAATTCTATGGAAAAATAAACAATCAGTTGGTATTACCAAATTCCATGACATGTTTGATACAGTTGATATTGTGTGTGTTTTCTCCTTTATCCTATATGTTCACATCTCTGCTTTCTCTGGGAGGCTATATTGACTAAACTTTCATTTTTGTCTTCAGGCTACTTTAGAAATACCTCCAGGCTGCATGAAGAGTCATCCAGCTTTTCTTTAGGTATTGTATTTGTCTTCTGTAGAAATCAGACAGCACCATTATCCACTTCATACTGCTTTCCTAAGATTGCCTATTCACTGGGACAAAAGCTTCAGCCCTTGAAATCATTATTTTACTCATAAAATGTGTTTAATTCACATTGAAAAATGGTAATATATTTTTTTTTCAGGGAGATGCCAGTCGTTATTAATTCTCTTTCGTACCCTGCAATGAGAAGAACCTGTGTACCATGAAATTGTGCACCAGTTTTCGAAAAAACCCTTTACTAAGAAAAACAGTGGAATTCTCATTTAAGCCATCAAACAAGTTATTATATAAAAAATGTCCCTCCTCCCCTCTTACCCACCAAGTTAGTCACCTCATTGTAGAAGGTTATCACGTACTCTGCTTAATGCAAAAAGCAAGCTTTATATTCAGCTTTCCTACTACATCTCCCTTTCATCCTGAACATTGCTGATATCTGTTGTGATTGGAAATTGTAGTCCTGGACAGGGTTTGAGGTGGCCCTGCCAGAGCAGTGAGATTTGAGCAGATGACCTCCAGAAGTCCCTTCCAGCCTCTGCTATAGTGTGATTCTGTAATTCCATGAAAGTTGGAATATTTTAGATCTTTCACAGTCTTGCATGCACTTCTTATTTCTCAAAATCTTTATTTTTCCCCATAGATTGATTATAATTGTCAGATATGTTTAGGATATATTTTGTTTGTTATAATTTTTGGCTCTGTGCAAGGAGGGAGATAAGAACCACTATTTCCCTGCAGCTTTCCCCATCTTGAGCAGTGAACCTTCCTTTATAACTATTTGTCTTCAACAAAGGAATAAAAACTTTCCTCAATACTGGTGCTCTGAAGAAACTAAATTGCACAGGGGAAAACATGACTATAGTATTCATACACAGAGCTGTTTCTCTCTCAGTGGCTGCAGGACAGTACCAACCTGCTTGTGGATCTTCTGGCTTCTTTTCCATTTGGCAGAGATGAAAATTTGACATTCCAACATACCCTTTAAGTAGGCATCATATTTTCCTGCATATACTGTTCTCTTTCCAGTTGTGATTTCCACTTTTCAACACCTTGAATAGGAGAAAGCATTTTCTACTGTCTTAGGAAGGTAGGAAAAAGCAACAACCCTGTGGTGGTCACAATTGTCTTTCTTCTGTCTATGGGAAGAAAATAATGATTTTTCTCTTCTCCTTTAAGTTGCACCCTTGCCTCCATAGTGAGACTTACCTTAGTCCTAAAGCCTTGAATTTTCCTCTGTGATCCTACTAGAGTTTGCCCTCCTTCTCTTCTGCTTCACAATTATTTCTGTTCCCACTTTTTGGCACAGTCAAATTTGTTATAGCTAATTTCCACCTAATTTCCAGTTTCTCTATAATGGCAGCAGAGATGCTACATCTCTGCTTCTCCACTATACCCATCTGCCCTTCCCTCCAGCACTCATCCTTCCTTCCACGTTTCCTTTACCAAAACCTCCCCATGACTGATGCAGACCGACCATGCCCTCTCACTCAGGACTGGAGCGAGAAGTTGACTCCACTTTGACCCTTAAGGTATGGATAGAAATCTTTTCCAGTCTTATTGGTCTTGAAACACAGAATGGTAAACAGATAACAATGAGGCAGATGTCTGTTCTCTTCTTATGACTATGAGGGATGGTGCTTTCTCTCTCCTGATCCTAATCAACTCTTCATGTTGCTGTGATTGGAAGAACTCTCAGGCACAAAGTCTTTTCATAAGATATTTTTAGACTGCAATACTACAGAAGGAGAAAAACAACAGTTTGCAAAATATTGCCCTTCTCATTTAGTTCAAATATCCCCAAAACCTATTTAGGTTCTTTTGCCATATATTTTGCTAAGCGTGTTTGCACATGCATGCATTCACAAAGAGGGTTTTTTTTTGCAATTAGTGAACTTCAGGCCAGATCCATCCTATCTCTTTTCTAACCTCAATATAATGACTGCAACTTCATAAATGAACTTAGTTCCTGAAGTCTGCACTTTTGATGTAGGTGCATTAAGTGCTGCTTCAGACAGTGTCTGACTGTCATTCCATTACTTTTTTTATCTTAGTGTGATACAACTACAGCTTAATATAGATAACAGTAGCAAGCAGTTGCTCTAGGTAGAATGAGATATTTATGACTCTAACACAATGATCAGTACAGAGAAATTCTGACTGGGCAGTGCAGGCAGGGAATGGGGCATAACCTGGCACTGTAGACCCTACATTATAAGCTACTCCGTAATAATCACTTTAAAAAATTCATACCTGGAGCTGGACAAAACTGGATTTAGGGATAATGAAGTGAACAAAGAAATAACATACATAAAATGCACCATAAATAGTGCATCTGGGTGCAACTTGGTGTTACAGGCCAATGAGGGTAAAGTCTAAATATATATGAGTAGTTTTTTCTTTTTGACTAATATATTCACTTTTTGTATCCATGAAAATATGATATAAGGACCTGTTAGAATGATAAGTGGGACTCTGATCCATGTTGCAATGAGTTAAAGATGTAGTAGGAGGCATAGAATGGAAGAAAAACGTATTATTTCAATAAGAATGGGATAACAGGTTCCACCAGCCTCAATTTTATCTGTTGTTCATGTCTTAACACAATTTAATGTAGATTGTTCTTTGTATCAATTCTCACTATGAAATACCTCCTGGTTAGTATGAATTCCTAAGAATATTTTATCCTGATACATACACTGTGCATTCTGTGCTGCTCTCTGTGTTTATTCTGAATCATTCATTTCCTTATATGAGTTCAGTAAAGATGCATTATTATAATGAACTAATTTGAAAATGGAATGTTTATTGCTTACATTTATTTTGGAACATCAAGGCAGAAGCATTTCTGATTGATTCTCTCAATTTTCAACTCATCCGTGGTTGGGTTGCATTTTGCAGTAATTTCTTCACATTATTTGTATATATGAAATGCTGTATTTTATTGTGCTGACAAGATTGAGAGGAATTTCCTATCATTTCTCCTTCCCAAAGGAAACCACAATCTGTAGAAATTTTCAACTGCTCCATTTTCATAAAAGCACTTGTCAAGAAAGTTTTTATATAATGGTCTATTATAGTGGATAGTTTTATTGCCAGAGAAAGAGAAGCAGTAAAGTTATTCAAAGCTCACGACTGCGTACTCGTTCTATCTACCTTCAAATGAGCTGAGTAGAAAGTGTTATTTATTCCCCTTTCTAAAAAGTGAGGAGTGAGTCAATTCACACAGAAAAATACCCAATATTTTCATAGTGGTCTAACTCATAAATAGCTTGTACTAATCCACAGAAGGTATATCAGTCCTGTGTAATTATTTTCTTTTTTGTGGTACATTCATGATGGAGGTGCTCCATTAAATTGTCTGTGATGGGATGTTTTTAATGCTGTACAATATGCAATCATGAAATGAGCTAAAAAAACAAAACAAAAAACAAAATAAATCTTCAGGTCAGTTTCACAAGTAGCTGTATGTATTTGTGTGAATCTGTAAATGATGTATATATATTTTTTATTTCCATATATATTCAGTAGAAATTACTATACAGTGAGATTTCAATTTCAGATGGAATTATTTTCAGAAAATCTTTTTTCATAAAATATTATTCTTGTTTCCAACGTAGGTTCAGACATTCCTAATGAATGTTACTAGCTTTCATTTTCCTGGGGTTGAAAAACCAACAGCAAACACACAGAATGGTTTGTGTTGGAAGGGACCTTCCAGTTCATCCAGTTCCAACCCCTGCCATTGGCAGGGACACCTTTCACTGGAACAGGTTTCTCAAAGCCCCATCCAGCCTGGCCTTCCTCTGCCATCTGGAATTCTGATAAAAGTCATCAAGGAACAACAATTGATGTTTTTTGATTTCTTTGTTTGTTTGTTTGAAAAAAAAAGACAGTTAAGAGCTTTGTTGTGACATACACTGGAATATCACTTGAGTCTTGGTTTAAATTATGCTAAGCAGAGGCAGCATTTCACAAGATTAATTATGAGATTAAGACACCTACCTTTTGGCTAGGTTAATATCAGCAAGTAGTATGTCATAGCAGGAGTAGATCAGCAATATGAAATATGTAATACTCATTTACTAGAAGGGCCCAAAAGAGGATCCAGGAAAATACTAACCCATCAGTCTAGATTCAATCCCTGGGAAAGCACTGGAATGAGTCCTCCAAAAAGTACTACTAAGCAAAAGAAGCAGATTATTGGGAAAAAACAGGAGGGATTTGCCGAGTATGAATCAAGCTGGACTATCCTGGATCCCTTTTTACACCAAAATAACGTCTTGTATTTTTAATGGGAATGAAGTGGATATTGTTTACCTGTTTTTCAGCAAGGACAGAAACATGATCATCTGACTCTGCTCAGCACTTTTCAGGCCACATCTGGAGTATTGCCTCCATTTCTGGGCCCCACAATTCAAGAAAGTCATGGATAAACTGGAGAAGGACTAAAGTAGAGTCACAGAGATGATCAAAGGTCTGAAGAATTATCCTGTGAGGAGAGACTGAAGATGTTGGATCTCTCCTCTCTGGAGAAGGATCAGGAAGGATCTCATCACAGTTGCCAGTACTTGAAGGGGAGGTAAAAAGAGGATGGAGGCTCTCTTATCCCAAGGCAGAAGAAAAGGGTCAACAGGTAGAAGTTACACCAGCAGTCTTACCTTACACAGTGGTGTAAGAAAGACATTTCTTGCAGTAGAACAGTCACTAACTGGACTAAGGGACCAACCATGACCCGTGAAGTGGTAGAGTCTCCATCTCTTGATTGAACAGAACCTAGATCATCTCATACAGATTCTCTTTCCCATGAAAGGTTGTACCAGAGGATCTTTCAGCCTAGGTTATTCTATGAGTCCATAATATGGTGATGCTAGCATTGTACCTACAGTATCTGGCACTTGATGGGATTAGAATAGACAATTTCAGTCATACAGATTAGCTGCTGGTTTAAAACCTTTGGTTTATTACAATTTTCATGTTGTCATGTCATTTATGTATTTATAAAAGCGTAAATCTATTTATTCTCCTTGTGACAAGCACCTGCAAATTCTCGTGTCTTACATGTCATGACACAATTAACAGAGCATTCTACAAATTCACATTACATTGGCCAAATCTATAAAAAAAGTTATTAATTTCCTGCACAAACTAAAAATAATTTAGTCAAAGTATTATACATCAATTAGACTACTGTACATTTGTGAAAATAGGTAAATAACCAATAAAATCCATAAGCACATGTAACCAGTGAGATAGCCTAATCCTTTTTTTCCCGACTGTTATATATCTCCAGAAAACAGTCACATCCTTTCTACCTCTGTCTTTGATTCATCTACACTCTAGAAACACAATTATTCATTCTACAAGACATTAAAAATTTGGTGGTCATCTGACAGCTGCTCTGCCTCTACGAGGTCATGTCTTAAGTCTACTGAAGTTAATTGGCACATCTGTGGAGAAATTCTAAGAATAAACTTTCTGTCGTTCTTATTTAACTTGGTTTTATTATGCAGCCCCGTGTAAGTACATTGAAGATAGTTAACGCTAGTAAATGAGTTCAAGTGCACCATTTTTGAAATGCATGAGACCAGCTGGCAAGAGATAAAATCATCATTGATTGTGGAAAATTTCTTGATATCCTTTCATAACAAAGTCACAGTTTTTTTGGCATGGTACCAAATTATATTTTTCAGCTGTCAATGATGATTCAAATGGAGAAGAAAAATAGTTGAGACAATCATTATCATTGAATCACTGCAGTTTTGCAACTCTACCAACAATAGTTTATTTCACAATTTCTTTAACTACAAATGAAGCATTTGTGAAAGAATATTTTCCTAGCTGACTTCCTGGCTCTTCATTGTCCATTTGCAAAATGAAGGGGAAAAACATACTGAAAGCAGATTTTGTCTATAGGAGCAAAGCATTCTGTATGAAAGCATTACACATCCACATCTTGTAACTTTTCCCTGAAGACCTGCATATCGCCCAAGGTAACTTCTTGATCAGTAATGAGGATTACTTGGCAAATTGGTATCACTGTTAGACCTTTTGCCAGATGGAGGTGACTCCACTCTCACCTATGAGGAATAAAAACTCTGCTGAGAGCACTATCTCAAACTCCCATAATCTTTTGCAAAGTTGGATGAATCATAAACAGATGTCCTCTGTCTTTTGAACTGCCATCTGCTGTAACTGGCTGGAAGATCTTTGGCTATTTCTGTCAAAGTATGCTAACTTTTTTTTTCTGAAAACACTATTCTTTAGACAGCATGTTTTGAAGAGTAACCCTGGAAAGACAGCAGCTGTTTTTTGAGAGCCTGGCAAGGCTCTGATTCTGTTAATTATTTTCTTTTTATTCCTTTCCTTTTAGAATGGAAACTAGTTGCTGTTCTCATTCATCCTGAAAGTTTTAAGAACTGTCCAGGCTGTATAATTAGGATTTCTTCACAGGCATCTTCTGCTGCGTAGTTCACTGCTGTTGAAACAGATGGAATCATAACAGCTCCCTGAGTCATTCTTAAGCTGGTCTAATGTCACCAGTGAATTTTTGTATGTGTTTGATGTGTTTTTTTAAATCCAGGGGTCATAGCATTCTAATTGAAGAGTGCTTATGCTAGCCTATAAAATGAGTTTCATAAGCACTATAATAGGTAAGCACTTTTTGTGAATGTTATGCATGCTATGTGAATAAGTCTGTCCACATTATTTCAGGCTTTAAAACAAGACCTTCTAAGTGTCACTAACTTTCTAACTTGCAGACACAAAAGCATAATTTTAGTATGTACCTGAAATACTTTTTGAGTCTTGGAACTTTCTGGATCTCACATTATTCTGTATGAAGCTTCTTATCAATGACTCTGCTTTTATTCCACCCAATCTGGGAGACATCAGGATTGAGTTACACCCACGCTACTGGTTTTCCCTCTACATAGGGAATGTGATTTCTGTAGTCTCCACTCTTCTTTCTTCCTCTGCTTGAACACCATAAATTTATGCCAGGGAAAGACAAATTACAGTGGTGTTTTAATTGTGAGTAAGATCACTTGTCATAAAAATTGCCAGTCCCTTCGAAAAAATTAGTTAGTGATGAAAGAAATCACACCTTAACTGCTACTTATCCTCAGCTTTCAAGTAACAGATGCAATGAATACCATAATTCCTCTGTTCTTTTAATCATTCAAAAAGATATTGCCCTATGGTCCAATGATGCTGCAGAGCTGCCTGCTTCATTTTCTGAGCCCAGGGAATTACAGGTTATCACTTGCAAAAAGTATAGCTTCCCACCATTCCCTCACATCAAGAGGGAGTGCTGAGCAAAAAAAGTTAATTCTTTACACCAGAAGAATACTTCAAGGAGCTTGAAACTCACCTCCTTTTTAATTTCTACTCCAGTGCATTATTCTGCCACACCGTATCTACTTTTCTTCTTTCTTGTTTTAATTTCAAGTTCCTATATCACAGAGAACCTTTATGTAACATTTATTAATATGCTAAACTAAAAGATTTTAATGTGATATTTTAATGTGTGTTCTGCAGTGGTCCACATATGCTTACGTATCTGTTAGTCTGTCCATCTGTCCACACATGCATTTATCCATGGTGGAAGCAAATAGAAACACTTGGAAAGAGAATGTTGTTTCTTTCCCATACTTACATAAACTTATTGCATTTGAAAAAACAACAGTAAATGTAAAAGTAAAGATATGAATATGTGAAGCAGAGATGTGACCTGAGAGTAAAAACTAAAGAAAAGAGAAGGCAGAGATTTAAAACGAAGTAAAAAGGTGTTGGGAAAGAATAATTCATGATGAATGGAAAGAACACATTTTGAAATTTTGTAGAATTTTTTCCTCCTACTCATACTCCTATGCTAGAAAGGTGAATCACTTATTCCAGGACCAAAATCAATGTATTTTCCATTGGCAAAACATGATTGCAGGCTTCCAGTTTAAACAACTTTGGATAATTTGTTCAAAGGAAACAATGACAAAGAGAAAAGACAAACATCTGCAAGAGATTACAATTATGTGTTTAACTTCATAGCTCCATCAGGAACCCTCCTTTCACATATGACTGACTAATGCCTAAAAATGTAAAAAAAAAACCTAACCAAACAATAGTACACTAGAAAGAAAAACTAAAATACCAACACTAAGTTCTTCCCAGCTGCTAATGGAAAGGTTTGTTTCTGACTCAACTGAGAAAGGAAAAGAATAATAAGAACATGATATATATGGCATTGATAGAACTAAATGGTTTTTGAAAGCAAACCAAGATAGTACAGCCTGAAAGAATGTTGAAGCAGTGATCAGAAACAATGAAAAGTAGAAATGCTGTTTTGTATCCTTACCAACCTAACCTAACCCTTTTTCTGGCTTTCCTTAATTATAGGGCAGAAGAGAACTTTGTCCAAAAGCTCAGGTCCTTCCTCATGTCCTGAGACCTAAGAATAGGTAAGACAAAGTTCTGAGCCTATGAGCCACTGGAAGCCGTTATTGGGCCAAAGGTATTTTTTTGCAAGCCTCATCAAAGTTAGGAGGACCTAAACTCCTACCAGCTGCTTGGATTTACTGAGGTTGCTGCAAAGCCTTCAGCCAACCAAATCTAATACTACTGAAGTGTAATATCATTATTAGTTAATTATATTCTCAGCATCAGCCCATAGCACACACAGGTAGATGTGAGAGTTTTTGTATTTGTTGGAGGAAAACATGACTGTAGGCAAATAATCAGCAGAAATAAGTTCAGATTTTAGGGCTTCATAGTGAGTTTATCTATCTTTCTGCTCATTTACTGTTCCTACTAAAGAACGAGAGAAAATAAATGCTCCACCCTCAGGTCAAACACCTCAAGGCTTTTCCCAGTCTCTTGGCACTTTCTCACCTGCCTTTAACATGGTGTGGTGGCATTGTCTCCAAGGCACAAAATGTCAAGTTCAGTCGTAACTCTTCAGCTAGGTGAGTCTAGAGTTTATTACTGGTGAAGATCAGCACATGTTAACAAAAAAATCCTGTTGCTGCTTCCTACTGAATTTCATCAGTATCTAGAGAATTAGTTAAAACAGCAGGTTTTTTTATAGCTTCAATATTATTAGAGCATCCTGACAGAACTGAGAGAACGGGACTGGAGTCAAAGTCTCACTTTAGCATCTTCTATTGTGTCAAAGCAGTTTCCAAAGCTTCAAGAAAATGAATGTTTTTCCATAAGTATTCATTTCTTCCTCTCAAATGCTGTGTTGATACGCTTTTTAGATTAGCAGATAATGTAAAGGACTTCAAAGGCTTATGCAGGCATTACCACTTGGCTTTCTGAATACAGCTGGGAGTCAAACTAATTGGTAGTCTGCAGTGAGACAATTAGCTACAGGGTGAAGTAAAATGGAAAAAGAGACCAAATATTATGTATGCACCATTTCTTGAATATGTACTTTGTTTTGTTTGAGTGAAACTGCCATCAGAATGTCAAGATAGTTTCAATACACAAATAACAGAAATTCATCTGTGGGACACAGGTCTGAACCTTCAGTTTGTATCCTGTAGACAAACTGGACAACCAAGTAGGGTAAGCTCATTATTTTGAAAACATGTATTCTGATTGCAGACTTTATACTTGGTAAACCAGTAGTAAAGAAGTGAACTGAGGTAGGTCCTGACCTCTATCACACAGTAAAATGCAAATTAACTATTGCTTTCAATTACATTTTTCTGTTTTTTTCAGAGGTTAAAATCTATCTCAGCTCCATTATAATCACATCATGCAGAAAGTGTTTAAATTTTTCTTGGGCAGATACTGGCAGTAAAATAATGGGACTGCATCTTTCCTTTTTTGTTCTTCTGAGATCATGGGGACCGCAGCAAATATTCAAAGATAGTAGTTTTTTATAAATGAAAAAATGTAGTGGTGCTATTCACTGTGACAGGTGAAATGATTTGAAAATATCACAGAATTATGTAATAGAATGCTTTGGGTTAGAAAGGACCTTAAAGTCTATCTAGTTCCACC
>JACBWW010000006.1:23468877-23587927 GCA_020086605.1 Lanius collurio | reverse complement strand
CTTAGTGAGTATTGCTGGATGCCATCAAATGAGGTGATATGAAGATAAATAAAACACATTAGGAACTGCTATGTTTGTTGTGAGTTGAGCACAAAATAATTTTTGGATGAAACGGCAACTTCCTCTGCTTCACCTGAGACACATAGACTTATAAATAAAGCATGGGGTTCAACTCATGAAAAATTAGCCCTTTAGAAGTTATCTGAAATATCTAGTTGCTTGAGCTCTCCACAGTGTTGGTTCAGGTTATTAATTGTTATCCTTAATAAGTCACCCATATGACTTGACTTAAATAATGCTTTACATTTGAAATAACCAATGTGGCACAAGTTCTGAATTGCAGCTTTGCTGCTGAGATTATTAAACTAGTACCACAACATCTGTGCAGCCACAGTTTCTGTTTGCAGACCATCTGCAGCCAGTCTGATCATCCCTTGCAGTCACACATTGCTTTATAACCTTGACCAGCTTAACTGAGGTGGAATAATTGCAGCTAATTTTTGTAGCAAAGGCAAGCCTTTGATAGATTTATAACACGATGGCATTTCAGCACCATGTATTTATGCTAGAGGGCACTCATATTTCATTCTGATCAGTAGCAGATCTTGATGTTGGTAGAACATGTATCTCCAAAGCGTGGTGCCAACAGTAACTTTCAGGGAGTGCTGTGAGGTAGGTGTGTACAGAGATCCCTGTTTGACTGATGAGAAAACTGAGGCAGGAAGCTTAAAGTATTTGACACAGATCACAGCAGGAGTTAAAGGATCTTTTACACAGGTATTAAAGATAACACAGCAGTCAAGACAACTTGAAAATTACTCTCAAAAAAACCAGCTTGTTATATATGTATCCATACATCTATGTCTGTGCAGGTTAATTCTGGATGTGAATGTTTATTTTTAAAACTAAAGATCTTGCTTTCTTATTCCAAAATTCTGTAAGAAAAATTGAAGACTTTATAGAGAGCACATAAAAATCTATGTCTCCATCCCTAGCTCTCCAGGGAAAGAAACATAGCTCTTTTCTGCAGTGCCTATATGGTAACAGAACATTTAGTGATAGAGGCACAAAGTCACAGGATCATTTAGGTTGCAAAAGAACTTTGAGTCCAAGCATAAACCTTAGATTGCCAAGTAGGATGAATTTCACAGGCATGTGAACCTCATAGGTCTGACATTACAAGATCAGCTTGAGGAATTTTTTTTTTTTCATTTTTCCTATGCAGCAGATATTTACTAGACTGAGGATTTCACTCCTTCATCTCCAACTAAGTGTTCAGTGAAGTATTGCAGTGACTTCTGCAAACATGAGGCATCATGAGATTCTGTCTCCTCCCTTCCATGCTGTTACACCTCTCTAAGAAGAGGACCCTATCTCTGAAGACAGCTCCTGCAACTGAGAGTTCACAGATTAGGAAGGAAAAGTCTGAGCAAGAATAGAAAATGCAAGTGACTTTTCTATCGCAGGAAAGAGGCAAAAATTGTCTTGAAGGGGCTTGCAGCCAGATGTCAAGTCTTCTTGTCTAGATACACTTCTCTGAATGACTCCACCAACCTGCAGTTTTTGCGAGATGCTGAAAATCGACCATTTCATTTCCACAGTACGGTTCAATAAATTCTTCACACCTTCCAGAAGAGTCTCTTACAACAGTTTCATTTTGCTTGCTTTCTGTGATCGTTCATGAACATTTCAGAAGAATGTTTTCAGAAAGCAAATACCCTTCTATTCAACACAGATGGATTCCTGAAAAGTTCTGCTTTTATGTTACAGTGTGGATGGTGAATTTTCCCATGAGCATAAACATAACGAAGGGATGCATGTAAGGACTTCTAGAATATGCACAGTTTAAACACACAGGCATATCTGTGGCATGATGGTTGAGAGGCAGGGAAAGAATCAATGTGGGATTTCCAGAGGAAATGCTGGTTTATAGAATAGATAACATTTCTGAAAACCCTGAGCTGTTTCACCTATGAGAGTGTGCCCCTGGCTACCTGTTTTTTCACCCCTCACCCTCGACTTGTTCCATTTTTCCTCATCTAAGATAATGCTATCAACCGTGAGAATGTAACTCCTCAGAAAAGCCAGTACTTCATCAGTCTTGGAAGCTCTGATCTTCTGGAGAACTGAATGATGTGAAATGTTCCTTCACATTCAGTCCTGTCACTACATCCAAGAGACTGAACTCGCAATGGGGCGATTTATCTGTGAGCATTCTTGGTGTCTCCTTCTGAACAGTTAAATTCTCATCATCATCATCATCATCATCATCTTCCTCATATGACACAAGATCATTCAGGTTTGAGGGGTGACAAAGAGAGCAATGATGTTTGCCTGGTCAAGGTACTGAGAAAACATCCTGGAAATCAATGGACAAGTAGGGTGCTGCTGCAGTCACATCACAAATGGGAGTTTTCAGAAACAACCGGGCAAAGAAATAGGTTTTGGTATCACTGGTGCTACCCAAATAGGAAAACATCACCATCACCATGAGTCTTATTTGACCAGTAGCCAAAGAGAGTTTTGAATAGTTGCTATCAATGAACAGCTCATAATAAATTTTAGCTGAAGAAAAAAAAAAAAGGAAAAGTTTAAATATATTTTTGAGAAAATGGCAATCTGCTGAGGGAAAATGTGGGCAGGCTGGATTCGTTGAATAAAGTATAAATTGTGAATCATAGTTGTTCAGCTCTTGTAATAGTCTAGAAGTCTCCTAGGATTTAAAGCAAGCTGAACAACTGCCAATCTTGGAGGAATTCAAGTGTGGTTTTATAATATCTGGTTCAATAGACTGAACTGGTTCACTCTCACTAGCAATTATGTGTTTCACCAAGCATCTGGAAGCTTCATTGATGTTTATATTTTCCTGCAAGTGAAAGAAAGAGAGGTTGATTAGTCAGTATTAATTAAACCATGCTGCATATTTCCTGTGCCTAATTAAACTTTTCTCTTGGCAACATCAAAAGTTTACTTACCTTAATAAACAATTTTCAAAAATTGACCGTGTTGAATAATGCTTATTGGAGTTTTGAAGTTAGTTAAGTCTTATATAAATTATGATTCATATCTCTTTTAAAATGTACACAGAGCTGACTTTAAATTTTTTACCTCAAACTCTAGGTGATTTGATTGCTTCAATAAACAACAAAAAAATTCTGCAGAGGTGTTGAAGACCATTGCCTGAGGTAAAGCTCCAAACCCCATATTTCACTGCTTGAATAATGGTAACTAATTTCCAAATAGTTAATTACCTACCAGCAATTACAGCCATTCACAGCACTTATTTTTTAAAGCCTTTTCTACCGTTTCAAGTAGATTTCTGTATGCAATGCTCACAATGAAACCTGTGATGAACTAGATTCATTGAATAAATGACACAATCTCAAATTACTCACAAAAAAGTAAAAAAAAATCAGTATGATCTGGAGTCCTCCCTTATTTCTTGTTGATGCTAACTTATCTCCAATGCACTGGTTCAGAAGCGATATATCACCACTGGCTTCATTTGCAGGACAGAAATCCTCACTGTAGGGGTTTAAAATGAAAGATAAAGCACCTTTGTTCCTACATGTGCCTTACATCAACTGCACATTTAACTTGCAGTAACCCTTGCTCTGTTTGTAGAATAAGTGAAGCTGAAACAGCTTGATCAACAGCCTGAGACACAGCTCAACACAGCATAGAAAATAAGCAGTAGTACTGAGCTTTTTTTTTTTTAAATGACAGCCACCAATATGTTTGGAATGAAAAGTCAGGCTTTCTGGCACAAAAATCACTCTTCTAGTCTAATTATTGGCACTGATTACTTATTTTATAAGGCAGGAGATCGAAACTTCACTGTAGCTTCAATCTTCTAGGAAATTGTATCACACAGCCACATACAACCATAAGGAAATGCATGCCAGTATACATGTACACATTTGTGTTTTTGCACACACTACTCTTGCTCAATAAATACAATGTTTTATTTGCAACCTAAGATAACCTAGGTTTTCAAGCTGAATCACCAAATCATAGAATAGTTTTGGTTGGAAGGGACATGTAAATGCCATCTAGTCCCAGTTCTTGAACATGTCCAAGTCCCTCTGGGTGGCAATCTGCATCTTGCTTTTCTGAGGCCATAAACTAGATATAAAAGAAATAAATGTGTGTGTCTCAGTAAAGAAGGCACATTTATAGGAAAAACAAAAACTAAAGGAATGGATTCTGTGAGGCTGACTTTGTCCAATCCCCTTTAAATAAATGGCAAAACTCTATGGTTCATCCCTTTGCACCATAGAAAAGGGCTGAAACACGTGAATCTAACTGAAAGTGTTAATTAATGCAAGATTTCACAGGTTTCTTCAATGACATACGTGAACTTAAATATGTGGTAGAATATCAGTAGGCTGTAAACCTCCAAATATTTAGAAAAGTACCATACACAGTAACCCCTAGAATGTAATATGGAACTGAGAATTGTCTCTGTACTGAGATTCTGCTGTATCACATGCCTCTCTCAGACCAGATACGAAAATTCCTCAAGTATGCACTGAAAACCTTTTCAGACCACTGTGAAATTTTATTAGAAAGAAAAATCAATCAATGAAAAATATCCCTCAGTACTGCTTAGAAAACTGAAGGCAAAACAAGATTTTTAAGTGCACAAAAACAGAAATGTGAAATTTTTTTGCATTGCATTTGTCTTTGTCAATGGACTGATGAGCATTTAACTTATGCATGTGCTGCTTCTGTCTTGAAATGGCAGCCTGTGCTTATTCAAGAATGTTTTTGGGTCTATCTAAGATTGTGCCCAAATTGATTAATGTTCAGATGTATTAACAAAAACCCTCTTTGTCAGAGGCCACCATTTTACAGGATTGGGAAAGGGGTAAGGAACCAAGCCCACAAAAGCATAAAATGGGTAAAGGTGGACATCCATCATCCCTAATGGTGATAGACAGAAGTCCACGTGCCAGACATGAGCCCAAAAATTCAGAAGAACAAAAAAAGTCAGTACTCAAACCACAAAAAAAAAAAAAAAAAAGAAAGGGAAGGAATAAAAATTAAAAGCTCCTGTCCTGAGTGTAGAGAGGCATTTCCTCATCCTGAACATTTATAAGAACTGTTTAAGCTGTGTGGATGACAGTTTCAGCTGGGGTACTAGGGGAGGAAGTGTGACCCTGGAAGACAGCACAGCTGGTTTTGACATTGTGTCTAGCTCCAGCCTGCTCCAGCCTGCTCCTGTGGTTCAGACGACAACTGGCACAGGGTATGGATGAGAAGTGACATGCTAAGTCACCTGCTGCAAGGAGCCTGTGGTCATGCCAACAAAGCAGCATCTTCTGGCCCAGACCCCTGCCTTTACCACTTCCTTTATGATGCTACTATTGCCTTTTGTTACAACCTTAATCCTGTGGTGTCCTAGATCTGCAGATCAGGCATTGCTGTATTCTGGTCTGACTAATGAAATATTGATTTCTCCACCTCTCCTCTTAAAGTGTGTTTTGCAAAAGAAAAATCTGTATTCTGCTAGGCAGTGAAGGAGCTGCAGACAGTGGAAGGTGATCTGTTATCCAAACACAGACATCCAGAGGCCTAGTGATTTTAGAGTTCAAAGGCAATCAAGGGGAGGAAAGAGAAAAGAGAGAAAGTGAAAATCCACTCAAATACAAAGAAATCAGCAATCAGAGTGTAAGACTGGACAGAGAGGAATAATCACAGACACCTTACTAATGGTATTGAGACATGGAAATAGGCTCAATTATACCTAAAAATAACATTAGTTATATTTCAAAAAAGCAGGAAAATATAGGTGAGACAGAGGAGTGAAACAATGTCTTTCAACGGGTCTCTGTTAAAATGCCACAATTGTAATCACCCACATGACTTTGTCCTACAAAAGAACACTACAGAAATTGCAATGATTGCTGAAGTTCAGGCTTATTTTTATTTTTCTCTTCTCTTCTCTTCTCTTCTCTTCTCTTCTCTTCTCTTCTCTTCTCTTCTCTTCTCTTCTCTTCTCTTCTCTTCTCTTCTCTTCTCTTCTCTTCTCTTCTCTTCTCTTCTCTTCTCTTCTGTCTTTTCTCTTTTCTCTCCACTCCTCTCTTCTTTTAGTTGGTTTTGGTTTTGCCTTTGTTTTTAATAACCTTCTTTCACGTTCTGAGCAAATTTTTTGGGTCATACTGAGGGACCTCCTCTGCCTCCTTGCTGGAGCTATTTCTGTACAGCAATACATCCAGGTATTATCTGGCTCTTGACATGGTACTAGATGCCCCTGTAGTGCTTGTTATCCAGCCTCCTCTGAGGCCACTTTTACCTTTACAGGTCTCCAAACACAGGAGGCACTCTGTCTCCCTATATTGTTTTTAAGGCTGGTATTATTCAGCACTGCATCTTTGGTGTGGTTATCAGGACAGCAGCTTTCTGTGATAGGGAAGTGCTGCTATGACCATTTGCCAAATGGAAAAAAAACAGAGCCACAAACAGAGGAAACTGCATGAAGCCTGGTCCAGCAACATGGTGGCTAGTTGGAAAGGGGGAGATGGCATAGGATGAAGTCTTTGCATGATAAGGTAGGAATGCAACACTTTCCCTTCTCAAGCAAAGCTCTTTCCCAAGAGAGAGATTTTACTGCAAGACCAAAAAGGAAGGATTTTACCCATACCATGGTGTCTTTGTGACTATCAGTCCTCTGTTCCTCATTCAGCATGCCAGCCTTTATAAAACCCTTTCCAAGGCATCATGCCTTGCCCTGTCCCCTGAGGTGCCTAGCCCATTTCTGTGTGCCTCAGTGAGTCCCAGCATCTGAGCATCTGAGCATCACTCAGCATCTGAGACACTGTCCCAGTCAGTGCAAGAGCTGGGTTGTGAATCCATCCCTAAGTGACTTTCCCTGCATCACCCTCCCAAAATCTGCCACAGCAGGGACCTGAACCCTGTTTCTGTGATGATGCCTGACTACTTGTGCCAGTCTTTCTCCTGACTCATCACGAAGGAATGAAAAAGTGAAAATCAGAACATACTACTCTTTATTCTATTACCGAACAAAACAAGGCAAAGAAAATAACTCTGAGTAATCTCTGCAAGCCAGAAAGGAACACTGGAGGACATAAATGAAATTAGCATTTGCTTTGTAGATTGATCGTATTCAAATATATCCTTTCAAAGGGTGGTTTTATGGAAAGGATAGCAACTGAGGGCAGGGAAAGAGAGCTGCATTATTTAAAACCTTTGAAGTGATTGCTATTGGAAATAATGCCTTGTAAGCAACAATCAACTAAAGGGAAAATAAATACATTATTGAATGTGACTCAAAGCAGTACAGAAGCTCAGCAACCTTTTTTTGCATTCTGGATTACCTTCCCCCTTATCTGCCATCTTTACTGCAGATGCAGAACAGAAAAATTTAGGGCATTCCATTTTAGTATATGAAATAAGTCCCCACAGATTAGACTGGCTCTTAGCTCTTTGTAGAAAAACAAAAGCCGTTGCTAGTTTAAGGGCTTGTCTCACTTTCTGATGAACGAAATATTTGGTTTTTTACCACGCATATATCTTAGATTTGTCCATGTGGTTGTTTTCCAATATAAAGCTTTTCTCTTTTTACACTGATAGTTTCTTCCTCTTACTGAATCCGATGCTTCTGAGTCTTACCTTGAAAACCAGGGTGAAGAACAGTGTGTATGCAGGCACAGTGCACCTGGGGAGCTCTAAATCAGCGCTGCCTAGAGACATGACCTTAGACTACTACTGCAGTTGAAGGAAATTGACTTCCCATAAGTAAACATTTACAAATTGTGAAATATTCAGGTATTAGATGGGAGCCTAGTGAGAAGCTCATAGCTTCCACACTTTATTTCCATAATGCACTAAAATCGAGGAGCAGGGAAATTACTTTAAAGATGCTTTAACCTTCATTCCCCTGGAACTAGCAGTCTGAGGGAATGGCTCCACATGCTCCCTTAGCAGAACTCCCTTGGAAACTGCTGGGAGCAGAGCCTTATTAAGATGGTGGGTGGTACTGCTGTGGTAGTATTTTTATGAAAACACAACCATACAAGTTAAAAGCCATCTGGATGCAAGAACATGAAATTCATGGATGTGAACTGCTGTGGCAGCAACTCTGAGAACAAGATAATTTCTGTGATTGAATTCTTACAGCTGGATGAATATCCTGCAACAAAATTATTTCACAAAATGACCTTCCGATCTCAACAATTTTGTGAATCTCTGAATTTCCGGTTTTGGGACAGCACTAAATAACATATTTCGTGAAAGTGAGCCAGAGGGCTACAGGACACACATAGGACAATCTGAATCAACTCCTTTTCATATCAGGAAACAAACTCTGCAGAGAATATTGCACAGAGTGATTTTACATCTGAACTGAAATCTCCTGCCTTAAGCATCAACTTTATTTCTTGCTTTATGGCAGAATCTGAAATATGTTCTAAGACTGTACAGTGAGATTGGTTAGACTTTTTATCAGTGAATGAAAGACAATGCAGGGAGCCACACATCCCTAACTGGGTCTTGCAGTCTCAAACGGATTGCTTGGATTTAAGTTTCCAGATCAGCAGATCAGTTTAGAGTGTCAGCCCAATTCAAATACATGTCCAAACCTTGTTTTTCTTTATGGAAATTAAAATTGCTTATCGTGTTCCTCTGCAAGTCTGCTGCATAGCTTGCTTTTTTCATCTTTCATAATAATTGTCCAGACAGAAGAACTAAAAAAATCAGTGATTTAAACAAGGGCTAGTAGATCTTGGATTATTCACAGAATTCACTGGTTAATGTCCTTGCTTTTTGAAAGAAAGGCTGGAATAGAGGAGAGAATGACTTTCTGAAGGCAACACAGCAGATCAATGGCAAAGAGGACTTTTGATTGCTAGTCCAGGATTTGGGACCTACAGAGGGTCAGAACTAGATGATTTTTAAAGTCCCTTCCAATTCAACTTATTCTGAATCTATGGTGACACACCATGGACTGCCTGTCAAAAAAAAGCTGAATAAAAGACATCTTATCATCCACATTTCTTAGAGGTGGAAAGATTTTATAACATTCTCCTGGTCTAAATAGGATGTGTCCAAATAGCCCAGAGACTCAGACTGCTCATCAGTCTCCAGGCCATGATGCTCAGGAGCCAAGGAGCTGTGAGCTTAACCTAGTTTTGCAAGGATCTGAAAAGCACAGCTACCAGCTTTTCTGGACAATTTGGAAAAACATGACTGTCTTTTCATCTAACTCTGTATTGCTGACAGCAGAATTACAGTAGGGAAAAGAGGAACTCAGGCAGAATCACAACACAGCCATGTCCAGTTGTAAGGTATTTCAAGTTATTTCTGAATTAGGTATTGTCAAGCACACTTAGTTTAGCCTGACTTTTCTGTTTTATTGCACAAGTTCCATTTTTATTATAAAGTGATAATAAGCTTGAAATTACTCCTTTTTTAATCCAAGTCAAATCTCACCTCTTTGAACTAGTAATGGTGGTGAAAACAGTTTCTCGGCTTGGAAATCTGAGTGGAGCTCTCAGCTGCTCTGGCCATGTGCTGGATAATTAAATGTGTGACAGAAAGAAGAAATTTCCTTCCTTTAAAAGAAAGAATCTTTAAAGAATTTAAAGAATGTATTATTAAGGGTTATTTTGTGAATATCTGGGGATATGTCTCACAGTCTGCAATCAATACAAGTGAAGTAAATATCAGATATAAAGCAGATATAAAAGAGACCAGGCTCACCACTGGATATATAGCAGTATAACTTGTGACTATACTGTGAGGTGGTGTTGCCCAATAAGGCCCTTCTTACATGGAAAATTATCCATAGTTTTCCAAGTACTATAACTATTCCAAAATAAAATACTGTATCTTTGTAGGGAGCAGAAGACTGAAACAGGCTGAATATTTCCTTTAGATTAATGTAAGAATCAAAACTAATACATGAGAATGCATTAGGTGGCTCAAATGTCTTCTATTGGAGCTGTTAATTTACAGAAAATAGCACCAGGGAATAATACAGGGTTTTTTTGTTTGCTTGTTTGTTTGTTTGTTTGTGTAATCTCCTGGTTCTACAGACAAAAGCTTAAAATGGTTGACAGCTTGAAATATGGTAGGTACCTATATAGCACGCTACTTTCCACAAGGCAGCCAGAATGCAAAGATGTTATTTTTTCTAAGTAATCACCTTTGTTTTTCCAAAATGCATAAATCATAGTCAGTTTGCTCTCAAGGCTTTAACATTTCCAAGAACATCTCCAGAAAACCTCCAGAGATCTAATTATTCCAGGATACCACAAAATAGAGACTTATTACTTATTTGAACTGATAAAACTACTGGCTGTAATATGATGACTCCTTTGTCTGTGTTACTCTGCTTCAGAAGAGTTTCTATTCTCTGTACCAAAGAGAGTTAGGTATTAATTTTTCCCAGAACCAATATCAATTACTTATGATGCCCTAGGCTGAAAGACTACCAGGTATGTATAATATCCAGTATTCTAAAATAGTAGTAATAATAACTTTTATTTAGAAAAAGAAGTGTAGAGTTTAGTTTAAAACTTAGACCAAGTGGGAAAATTATTCTGATCTAACTAAGTTTGAATGCTGTGATTCTACCACTTTACTGGAATGACTCTACATAATTTTAAAGTCAGAAGCCTTCAATTCTGGGTAGAAATCAGCTGTTTGGATTGCAGAACAGGTCTGATCCTCTGATGTATAGCAGCAGAGAACAGTCTGATAACAGTTGTGTGCCCTCAACTCTCACCACTCCCTTCACAGTGGCTTTTGAAAACAAGTCTTGTCATAGCTGGATTTTTTTTCTGTTCCTACATGATTGCATTGGCAATCTGAGGAAGAGTTTCAGAGTTAAATAAAGTAAGAAGAATCTAGATATTTGCCATGTTTAAATTAACAGAAAATCTTAATTCTATGCAGATTAGAGAAACTTGGAAAAATTTTCTCTGTTGTGTCTTTAAAAAAATATATGTCCTTTATATGACTTTAATACTTCCATAATTCTGCCCCAAACATCACCATCATGAAACCTCTCTGTGATCTTTGAAATTGTTTGCATATTCATTTTCTATCATGACCTGCAACAACCTCTGGCACAATAAATGTGGTTGTCCTTTTTGAGTGGTGAACATATGCTGAGGATTGATGTATGGAATTCACAGTACAGATTCCATTCTCATAGTATAATATAGTTTATCCTAAAGAGGAACACTGGATTCTCTTGGCCTCACCCAACACAAATCAGCAGATGAACCACTGATCTGAATATAAACCAGGTGCTGCACATCAAGGAATAGGAAGTACCCTGTTGCAGAGCAAGAAAATTTACACACTGACCTAGACCAAAATTTCTCTCTATAAGTGGCATCTTGAAGAAATAGTGACTAGATTTGAGACCTATTCAACAGGAAAGCAAAGACATTCATTACAAAAACATAGAATCATAGAATCATAGAACAGTTTGGGTCGGAAGGGACGTCTTCAAGTCATCTTGTCTAACCCACCTGCCAGAGCAGGGACATCCTCAGCTAGATCAGTTTGCTCAGAGCCAAATCCAATCTAGACTTGAATGTTTCCAGGGCTGGAGCAGCCACCAATCCTGGGTGACTTGTTCCAGTGTTTCACTACTCTTGTCAGAAAAAATTATTCCTTATCTCTATTCTAAATCTACCTTCTTTTACTTTAAAACCACTACCCTTTGTTCTATCACAACAGGATTTGATAACAGGTTTGTCCCCATCTTTCTTATTAGTCCCTTTTAAGTACTGAAAAGCTGCAATCTCAGCCAAGAGTTCCTGCAATGCTTGAGGCAGTCTGGGAAATGCTGCTATTCTCCTGCTGTTACTTCTGCTGATTACAAGTGAAACATCTTTTAAATACTAATGCTTAAAGAAGGCATCAAGACCAGAAAAGTAAAAACACAAGTATACACTCTAAAAATCCATAAGTACCTTACATAAAGTGTTTAAAAGGAATTAAACAATCAAATGTAGCATTTTGGCTTTCAGACTACTAATAATCTAGGTCAAACCAGAACCAAACTGTTTCAAACATCCAAAAGTTCCCCAGAGTGTCAATGATGACACCAGATTTCATAAAATAATAAAATAAAAAGAGAATACAATCAACCCAAATCCATTGAATTGTTGTGTTCAAATCAATATTTCACATGCCAACACTACAAATCCTTCATGCACTGAAATTAACTAAGACATCTCAAATTGGTATACAGTACTAATGTACCTTGGGCCTTTATAATCTGAAAGTCTGCCTGCCTTTTCTGATTTTTATCTCAATTTTCCACACATTCAGGAAATCAGTACTAAGGAAAAGAACTGAACCTCAAAGCAGCTCATTCAGCACTTTGACCACTGATATTTCCTTCCTCCCCAGATATGTGAATTTTTGAAAAGGCTGTTGAGAATGAGAGCTTATAACAGTAAGCATTGTGCAAGCACTACAATAGACTGACTTTATTTCTGGAATCGAAGGCAATTAAGTTATTGTCTCAAATCAGCATTTCTTGGGCAAGGTGGTTATATAAATATTTAGAGGTATTATTCAATGCTAAGAATGATAAAAAACATCCTCATGTCATTCACAAGAGGTAGCTTTTATGCCTTGCCAACAGTCATCTTCCTCCCCAGGCTCTTGAGCAGTAACCTGTGGACTGGGTACATACTTTATTGCTGGCCTACCACATTAGAGCAGCTGCACTGTAGAACATTGCACATAACTTGTTTTGCAATAAAAAACCGAAAAGAAATAGCAATGTACACAATATGTTTACAAATTCACTTTTAATTCCACCAAGGGAGAAGCTTTTAAAGGTGAACAGTTAGACCAAATGAACTATTTTAGGAACTGATTTCTCTGTCCTTAGAAACATTTGAAAAGAAACATTTGAAAAGAAATGGAAACTTTACCTTGGCTGATGTTTCAAACCAGCCCACGAACCCATTCTCTTTGCAGAACTGATCCATCTTGATGCCGTTGTTCATAAGAACATCTATTCCCTGGTCGCATTTGTTTGCTAATAGGACTGTTGGCACAGGTTTGCCATTTGGAAGAACCAACTTAGAGTCCAAATCCTCCTTCCATTTTGTCACTGCTTCAAATGTTGCAGGTCTTGTAATGTCAAAGACAATAAACGCCCCCATAGCCTCTCTGTAATACACCCTGGTCATGTTTCCAAATCTTTCCTGTCCTGTAATGAAGAAAGCAGGAGGAGAAAAAAAAACACCACCTTGTAAAAATCAGTGTTTGCAGCCTAGGTCAGTATTTCACAGAACAGGTTTTATAAGATAATATTATTGAAGGCAAGATTTCATTTTATAAGTCCCTTTATAAGTACTCTTTGCCTAAATAATTATAAGTACCATGTTAGACTAATTTGTATGAAAATGTAGGAGAGTATTGCATGAAAAAGGAATTTTCAAGCAAACATCCAAGGAAATTTAATGAAGTTCATTATAAGTGAATAGTAAGTGTAATATGTGAATAATAAGTGAATGGTCTTATTAGGCTGCCAGATTTCTCAGTCTGTGGACAGTACTGACAGTGTTTGGGTACATTATAGGATTTTCAACAAGAGTCACAAAAAAAATCTAGGTACCAGATTGGAAGCCCTTTGGTGCTGTGGTGTTTTGTCTAAAACATCTGACACAATCAAACTGCTCACTCGAGAAGAGGATCCTGCATATTCTTGTGCAAGTGATAACCAGCAGTACATAATATAGCTCTGGAGCCATACCAGGAATCAGAGAAATTGCTTTAAAATATAAAAATTAAATTTAAAATAAAATTTACTTATACCAGCTAACTAAAACACAGAGGTGAGGAAGGTGAATTTAAAGCCTTACAAACATGGAAAGACCTCTAAGAAATAGCACAGCAGCAGCAATATGAAGAGCTGCATTGCTCCAGTGAAAAAATCTGGGAATAGCATTTCATACTAGATCTGTTCAGAAGGTTTGTGGTTTTATTTACTGAATTCTAAGTGTTTTCTGGGAAAGCTTAGAATTTTAGTGAGTTAACAATACATTATTATACTCAAACATGGACATTTATAAATATCTATAATTTTATATGATTAACAATCTGACCAAATTAACATATGGCATCAGGATGGGGTGTGTTGATCAGCTGTGGATTTACTAATATATCTGCTGTTTTCATGGGAACTCTGAAAACATAAATTACACAGAACTTTCCTTGAAAATAAAAAATAGAATTTCCACTAATGTCTACTTCTGAGCTGTGATCCAAAGAAGAATTATAAACTCCTGAATCATTTCACAACAACAGCAGCCTTTAAGCAAGACAACTCTTGTATGTGTTTCCATAGCTGGGAAAAAGTGCTATGAAAATAGAAACATTCAATGCAATCCTGTTTCTAGCCTTATTTTCTCAAAGTGAGTAATTTTGAGTGGTTAGGAAGACAAGAAGGTTGGCAGTCTGCCTCTCACCCCAGGAAAGCTACCTGTGGAGGATTTATGTGACGGAAATTGTGCCGTCAAATGTAAGGGAGGGCTGAGAAGGGAAAAGTGTCGATTGGTGGGCTTCTAGACCATGCACTTTCATTTAATGGAAATAGCACTGAACCCACTTGTGGGGTCAACACCATCAGTTTGTGATGTTTATCTTTGGTTTTAAGCATTGTGGCAGCAAGGAGAAAGTCATTCACATGATACAGAAACCAAAGAAGCCTGTCTTCTCCAAATGACTGCCAATTTTTTTTCGCCTTTAAGAAACACTGTGTCCTATTGATAAAGCAGGATAGAAATAGATTATTTCTGGGAAAGAAGAGGTCGTGTTCAAAATTTCTTAGGTCTATATTTTATTCAAATGTCTTATGATTCCTATCAGTGGGCTAATCAGATGAATGGCTAAGTCATGTGCTATTCAATAATCTCCTTGTTGAGAAATTCTTTTTTCATCTGCAAGAAGGTGCCTTCAAACAAAAGCCAAGGTCTGATTAGAAACATAGCAGTGAGGTAAGCAGTAACATATACAAATAGTTTTCAATGGATATTGTATTTCAGTGATAGTTTATACTTCTCATACCAAGTTCTTGAGACTCAGGTATATCTTACACGGTAGGTGATTCAAGAGCAGCTCAACTCAGGCCTCACACACATTTATTGGGACACAGATCACTAAGATAGGTGGGACATGGTGTCACAGAACATCAACTAAATTATTCATTTGCAGCATGAAATCATTCACCATGAAGGAAGTTACTAGAGGAATAAAAGGCTCCTATGTTGTTACTTTCTGCCTTGTAGTGACCCACAAATTTCTGAAAAATTGCATGACACTGATTCTTCCTCTTGATTCCATCTGCTTTTTCAGATACATAGGATTTTCACTGCACAGAAAAGCCAACATGTTTGTAAAAGCAGCATTTTGCAGGAAGACAGGGATAACCAATTTCCATCACAGACCACTTCAAAGAAAGATAAAGAATGGAGCTGCTGTCCAGATGAACTGTCTAAACTGTTTTTGAAGTGGTCTTTTTCTCCATCAGTTATAATTAATGTATGAATCTCCTTGACAGAAACACATTAGGCAATTTTGAACGGAAAAAAGAGGTGCTTTATAAATCAGATTTTTAGTTATATGACATTTGCATAATGATTTTTATTTAATGTACATTGTGAAAAAAGTGCTCTCTAGTATTTGCATTGAGCTTGGAGAGCTAAGTAATATGTCTAAGGAAGCAGAAGGATTCTTTTTTCCACAGATTCTCGCTTATGTGAACAAAATCCTATATTAATATATGAGGTTCTTAAAACTTTTTCATTTAGCAGAATTACTTGTAAAAATAGGCACTGTTTGATGTATTAAAGATGTCAAAATATGGCCTTGGGTTTTCAGCAACACAATGGCTTAGGCAGGAATTAGGCTAGAAAACAGATCAACCATTCAGTGGTATCTCGCAGGCAGCCTTCAGCATTAGAATCTGCTTTACTGTAAAGAGTGACTGGGGAACATTGGTTTTGCTTTTCACTGGAAGGGTCAGAAACTTGTGGAATATACGATCTGGCCCATTGTACTTTACTGCATCCCTTGCAAGGCTACTGGCATTTGGCATCAAACTCCACAAATCCAATGGCTTTTGCCCACTGAGATGATGCTTTATGTTGGCATTATCAACCCTAAATTAGATTAAAAAGGTACCTAAAGTTAGGGTCCTTTTGTAGCTGGGAACTGAGAAAAAAATGTTAATTCAGATGAATCCTACTCTACTTGGAAATGAACCCAGTGAGAACAAAGTGACAAAGCAACAAGATTTTTATTAAAGGGAAGGACTCCCTGTCTGAAGGGCAGCTGCCTGCACATTTATCCTAATCTCAGTGGCACCTCTGCAGCAGGGAAAGCTATCAGTTCATGGGCTTAAAGCAATCAACAGCTGAATTTTCATATTTTATAAAAAATTACCCCACATAAATTTGTACAGAAATCTACAATTTTCATTAACCACTCTCATCTCTGATAAAGGTATAAAAAATAATGATAAAATGCTATAACTCATATAATTTTCACCATATTGACCACAGCATATGAAATATGGCACAAAAATTGAAATTAAGAATTGATTAAAAGTGCTCAATGCTGAATTTTATGATGTGTTCTACTTCTTGCTACTGTCCTAAGAGAAAAATGCTCTTGGGAACCACCTTGCTTTACAGACAGCCTTTAGACAACACTGAGAAGCTGGAAATTGTGGAGATGATCTAAACATTTTTTTACTTTTCACTTCAAAACAACTTTCAGAATATTCACACTTGAATTCAAATAATTGTCTTTCTGGACTGAAGCTTAAGCAAGCCTTGAGCTGATGTTCACCACCCCAGAATGCAGAAAAGCAGGCTGTCAGCAGGATCTCGTCCATAGATCCCACCACCAATCCATACTGAAATAAAACCACCAAAGCAAGAGACTTATTTATGTTTGCAGAACAGTAATTTCAAGGTAATTTAGCCTGGAAATCACCATGACTATCTTATTTATGCATATGTGCTGCAATGCTTAGCAGCCACTGAAAGCCTAAAATGCTGAGGACGTGCTGTGCCTGGCATTACTGAACAGGTTTCTGCTTACTCCTTCTGCAGCATAACAGTCCTAAAAACTTTACAATTGCAGAGACACTCATCTGTATCTGTGGGAAGACTGCTGCTTCTGAAGGTGAAAGTAACAGGGAAGGGTAATGGAACAGTTCTATCCCCAAAGCATCCGTCCAACCCTTTATGAGATGAGAACCAGCCTCACAAACCAACATCTTTTTGGTAGCAATGAATAATCCAGCCCACTCATACGCAGAAGGAGTGATAAGGAGGATGCTGAGATGGCTGTGGAAAAGGATCAGGGAGCAGGCTCTGATGTGCCTGCTCTCTGCTGTCTGAAGCACTCAAAGCTTCTCCCTGCAGTACATCTGTGGCTAAAGCTGGTCTTCAGAGAAATATCTGGGCTGTGTGGGCATGAAACACAGACACTAGCACAGAGAGCAGCCTTGCAGAGAAGGGAATAGCAGATACACCCAGATCTGCTGTCTGCAAAAGCTGCTTTCTTCAGAAGATGCCAGCCTGAATCTGCAGGGCCAACCCCATCCACAGTAACCTTGTGCAAAGAATGATTCGGAGTTTCTTTACAACTCTAACAAATTGTTAATGAATTTAAAGGATGTGCACACAAAGGCAGCAGAAAATATAAAGAGGAGATAAAGGCAAATTGACTGAGAAGCAAGATTTAGTGTTGTATGACACAGCAGTAGAGGTGATGGCACATATTAACAGGAACACCAAAACTGATAATATGTGACATAAGGTGAAATAAAATTGAATTGTTGTGAAGAAATTAAAGACGAGGAAAATTTTATCATGTATATCTCCTCCCACACACAATACTAAACATTCAGTCACCTCAAACTTAGGCACTTCACTGAGTCAGACATAAGTTTGTAGATTTTAATGATAGCATGTTGTTACAAACACCATAACATCATATAGCATGAACGTTAATCCTGCTATTCCTGCCTAACACTCACAGTTTCAGGAATATATTATATCTTAAAACCCCTGTCTTAACATTACAATGTGTGATGCAGAATCTACATTATCCCTGAATTAATTTTTGTAATGCTTAGTTATCCTTGTTTTTTGGCATTTCTCTCTCATCTAAATAAATGCAGTTTCAGCATTTAGCTATTAGATCTAATTCTAGTTTTGTTTACCAAATTAAAAAAATACAGAAAAATATGTTGCAGAAATATTAACTACATTTAATTAGATGGTATGAGATGAACCAAATTTACTTTTTATGCATGGTAAGGGTAAACCAGACTAAACTGCTTGGTCCTACCACAGCTGGAATATGTCACTCCTCCAATGAAGTCACCATGTACATAAATACTACTAATAATGTAGATAAGCTTGACACTGGTTTTACTCATAACATTTCTGAGAAAATTGTTTCTAGATTGTTAAGCAATTTACTACCCACTGATCCACAGTGTGAAAAGAAAGGAAGAGTACACATATGCTTGGTACTGGGTTCTCTGCCTGTATAATGGAGAGGGGAGAGGATATAAGAGCTAAAAGGATACCTGATATCTATATATACATACATATATCAATATGTACTCATATAGAATTACAGATATGAAATATTATTGGCTTATTTGCAGAATTTGCTTCGATCCAAGGTGTCCTGCATGCTAAGCCAATATCCTTCAGCTTGGTGAGAGACTGAAAGTTTATTTCCTTACCCTCAAAGGCAAACCTGACCTAATAACAGAGATGAAAGAGAGAGGATGTTCTTAGACCAGAGATTTTATTTTCCTCCCTCTTCTCATTGCCCGCTTGTGTTTTGCAAATGATGATACATCACCAGCCACAGCCAGGAGAAACCAATTCCATTCTCTCCTAATTTCCAGTTTTACTTCTCTTTCATTTTTAAACCACTTTTTCTCTCACCAGCAAGATGCCTTATTTGTGAAAACTTCTATGCCTGCACCATGATCATCTGAATTCAGTGTGTTGCTTACAGAACTTCCTTCCTATGTACAGCCAGCAACAGCTAAAACTCCTTAAGCAGAAGTCATTAAAGCTAAGACAGAAACTCTTTTTATTACCGGCCACTGTCTTGACCTTCAAAATGATGCTTTGAATTGGGCAATTCATATGAAATTTAGTACAGTGCTGTAATTCTCTCTGTCATGTGTGGTAACTCAGAAAGCCTGCTAGTCATTCAGTACTACAACTAGGTGTAATTGCTTCTGCAGCCTGACTGAAAGCTACATCATATGATCCGCCAGCACATGATTAGTAGTGTAATAAATCTCTGACACAAGGCATGCAAAATGCATTCTTTAAGTCCCTGATACATTCAGAATTTACTATTAAATGCTTTTTTCTCATGCAGAAAAGTCTTTCTGGCAGTGTATGTATTTGTTGTTATAATCAGTCACTGGGGAACAATAAAATTAATGTTTTCCCCATTGCTCCAACTTTTAATAAAGAAAACTGAGCATACATGTATTTAACACCATAAAACTACAAGACTGTATTAGTGTGTGAAAAAGTGGAGTTTATATGTTTTGCATAAAGCAGCGTTGTTGCATAAATTTTAGTACCTCAGTGCCAAATTCAGAGCTCAGACATGAGACAGCTCAGTGCAGAAGAAAGGCACTCCCTCCACCGATAAGAATGTCAAGAATTTTTTCATTTCACCAGTTTTACCCAGTGCTGTTCCAGACTCGATCACTGAGCCCACAGCTCAGGCCACATGCTGGCACAGTTGCCTAACAGCTGATATGATGTTCATCTTTACTCCCTACTTAATGAAAGTAACTTCTTAATTTAACTGAGTTTTTAATGCCATCCTTTATGCTGTAATCTATTGGGTTACACAGTTGTATTTGGATTCCTGCATTCACTAAATAAAAAAAACATTACTTATGGCATGTGATATATGCCATCAGGATAAACTTATTTTGTAGACTGAAACAAAAATGATTAATTTTCAGTAAGGGGGTGGCAAATATGTGTGTTTAATTTGAAGCCAAATCAAAAATGTCTGAAGCACTGACAGCAACAATGTCAAACTCTGTGGGGTTTAATGATGTAAGCATGTGAGGATATCTAGACGTCTTTACCTTTTTCTCCTTGCACAGGGTAAATCATCTGTTGTTTTGTTTGATATTGGAAAAAGGATATTTAAACATGAGTAATTATATTGTTAAAAACTAAAATAATTCCCAAATAGAAACATTTCTCTTTTCAAAACAGATTAGAAGTTGCTTTCATTGGACTGAAGGAGAGAAGGTAGGAGAGAGAGGAAGGACAGGAAGAAGGAAGATATTTCAATAAACTAACTCAGATACACATTTTTTTTTATTTTTTTAAATTATAAAAGTAATTTTAATCGTCTTACTGAATGCCTCATCTATTCCACCAAATTAAAAAGATATAACAGGACATTCTTGCTACTCTTCCTCTTGTCATAGAGATCTATTAGTCCAAGGACACAAGACTGAATATTGTCAGCTGCAGGGAAACAACTGGGGCATTTGGAGAGTGGCTGGGTCTCTGTATGTGTCCAAGGTCTTGGGACAAAAATCAGACAGCAAAGGTTCTAGTCTGACTCTCTGACTTCCCTAACTTGGGAGTCTGCTGGTTTTAGGCAAACTCCAAAACGTCAATCTGCCCTTAAAGTTTTCTCTCCTCTATCTGCTCTCCCTCACTGCATAGGCACTGGCAGTTCCTGGCTTTTAGATCAGTATGAATGAATTGGGGTCTACACTTTGTATTTTCTTTCGATAGATAATGGGGCAAAGCTTTCTCCTCTGTACTCACCTGCAATATCCCAGAGCTGCAGCCGTACCACAGTCTCAGCATCCCAGTTCAGCACCTTCAAAGCAAAGTCCACCCCGATGGTGGCCCGGTAGTGGGGGGAGAAGTTCTGGTGGACATAACGCTTGATGATGCTGGTTTTGCCCACTCCCAGGTCCCCGATCACCAGCAGTTTGTAGAGGTGCTCCTTCTGGTTGTGCTTCTGCATCTTTCCTGTGGCTGAGGCTGCTCCCTGCAAACTGATTGCATGCTCTGCCTGAAGAATCCTGTCAGCCTGAGGGGAAGAGAGGGAGTGAGGCACTGGGGAGGGAAGGAAGGAGAGCAAGGTAGGTGGAGGCTCTCTCCCTTCGTACGGAAGCAGGATCACCAGGTCCAGCAGGCAGCCCTGCTGGGAGATGAAGTAAGTAAGGACTGGGGAAAGGAAGTCTCCCAGAAAATTTTGTGCGTATGTGTGTAAAGGTCAGCACGAGGTGTGTCTGGGATTAGTCTGGCTGCTAAAGACTTTGCAGAAAAAATCATGCAACAGTCCTGTTCTCTGTTTGGTTGCTTGCTGAAAGGACAGTGTTTCTGTTGTGCACTAGTTTTACACACAGTTTTGTAACAGTGCCTTGGTGATAATTTATCACCCTATGCTTGTTTCCAGATGCCTTTAAGATGCCAAACTGCAAAAAACCCAGAAAACTCGCTTCAGAGGTTTCATGCCTCCACTAAAGTGCAAAAATTAAACCAGTGTGACTTTAGCTTTAGTTGTAATATGGTTCTAATCCATATAAGTCAGTGTGAATGCAGTTAAACCACTAGCAGCGGCAGTATACAACATCTTTACTTGTGTCCGTACTAGGAGAGCTGTACAAATTTTATTATAGCAGATACATATTTTTAAAATTCATTACCATATTTGTAATTATCTCTCTATACCTATAAGCATGCTCCCATCTGAATGCAGTATAGAGCTCAAGCTTTTTATTTTTCATACAACTGCACTATAAAATGCAGAAAATCCAGGTTTATCTCATGTCTCCGATAATCAGAAGTTATGAAAGTGCAACAGCATTAGAGCATATGAATGCCAGTGTTTGTTTTCCAAAGCAAGTGATATCAAACTTGTAAACAACTAAACCCATTTGAGTAAATCATTCCACTGACAGGATTGTCCCTATATTTTGCATGAAGAACATAGTGAATTCTACCTAGGCAGCTTAGCTGGACACCTCCTCCCATTACCTAGAGGCGTTTGATTCTTTTAACAGCTTTGATAGCAAACCCACAGAATTTTAATAATGTGCAACTTAGCACTGAATAATTTTTATATTCATTGATGTTCTTGATAAAATGAAAACATATTTTTTACTTATTGTAATGTTATTTGATGGAGTTCTTACCTAAGTATGGACTGAAATGGCATTAGAATTTTGTCATCTATCCAAAAAGCTGGATTTTAGTAGGCAAAGAATTCAGAACACTCATATTATGCAATCTTTTGTAATCGCTCACTCTTTAAACTCAAACTTTAAAGTTTATGTGTGTAAATACATGCATATAAACACACAAGGTGGAAATAGGCAATTTGAGATGAAAAATGTCTTATTTTCCTTGAACCTTTTTTTAAAGAGAGGATTTTGTTTCTTTTAAAAAAGATAATTTGACTTTTCAGAAACAGGTCTTTATTTGTACCCTGTTTAGAAAGGAAATTTTAAAGGACTCAGCCTCGTTAGGTACGGACGCCATAAAAGACTACAACTTGACAGGCAAACCAGTTTGATCAGTTAGTATCTTTGCATGATTCAAGCTTATTATTGTTATTACTGCTTGTGTGTGGTGTGTGAATTCTTTCCTTTACAGCACCATTGTTTCCTGAGACAATCCAATATTCAAGCACTTCTAAACACTCACCATTCCCACACACATCTTCACCAAGCTGAAGATTTCCAATTTCGGAGCTTAAACAAAAACAGGCTGAGAGGACTTAGCAATTTCAGAAATAACAAAATTGTGGCTTTGGATAAGGTTTAAATTACATCTGATCTTTTACTCCTCTTTGATGATAGCCATTGCTCATAGAACAGTGCATGGAAGGTCCCTGAAAGCAGGTATTTGGTAACTGGAGGTCTTAGGCTATTAGTAAGGGTAGTTAGAGGCTGGCTTACACCCAGAAGCATGAGGCTTTATCTCTCTTCCAAAGTTTTTGTTAGCATTAGCTATAATAGCTCTGGATAATCATGTTACTTGTTTAAATCTCCAATTCTTCTCTGAATGTAGCTAAATTCTTGGCCCTAGCAGCACCCTGGTACAATGAGCTCCTCACAGGCTTAATCAAGGTCACCCTGGGTTGGCAGTAGGACTACCAGTGAGATGTTCAGTGAGGTGTTCAGAGGTGGGGTGAGCATGGAGGAGGGATCACTGCAGTTAGAGGGATGATTTGCTGAGCTAAAGTGAAGTATGGACTGAAGCATCTTGCTGAGTGAAAGCTGTACCTAGATCTCCTAACTCCATGGTGAGCTGGCTTTTATAGGCACCATCTACTGAAATGCCCCTGGAGCAGGAGAAGGCCCTCAGTCCTGCCTTGCTCTACCTTTCTGGAACTATGTATCTTTACTGGTTTGGCCTCCTTGCCATCCAAAGGCACTGGCACAGGGAGGTGTGGACCTACCATCAATCTGCAGCCCTGCTGCAGCACTGTCATGGGAGAAGGCAGATAATTTGGGCTGCTTATGACTCAAAGGATCACTGCAAAATTTGTTTGATGATGCCAGCTGATCCCTTTAACCACACAAACAGGTTACTGCAACTCAGCGATTTCCTGCAGGCGGAGGTGGCCAGGGAAGAACACTAAGCCTGGAGATGATGAAAGGAAATCTGTCTTAGCTGAGGCCACAGTTAAGGACAGGCAACATAAACCACACCAGCTTGTATCTGCCACTCACTGGTAGGTGGTTAGAAGGGCTCAGCTGACACCAAGTAACCTGTTAGGCTGGGAGGACCAGATGTTGCCTCTGAGCCCTTACTCTGCTGCTGTCCAGGCAATTAGAACATGTAAATATGCCAGCAATTTGGCTGACACTTCTGTGTTTGTATTACATTTGTCTGTGTTTTCTCTGGTATATGTGCATTTTAAACTTTATAAAATCATTGTAAAAAATAATTGAAATTCCATGGGACATTATGTATATCTATGCTGTTTTATTTTTGTATTTTCTGCCTATCCAATATTCTATTTTAATACCATACTAATATTAATAGAGTCTATTAAATTTCTATTTTATTTGGTAGAATTCATAACTCTATACATCTCAGTCTTAAATAATAACATTTTAAAAAATTCCATCAAATTAAGGCATTACAGGCTGTGTTGCACCCTGCATAAAAGTGAAACTCATTTTACAGTGATAATTTTCAGAAATTCCTCACTATTTCTCTGTCATTTGTAGAGACCTTTTTCTCTGAGAGAAGTGATAAAATTGAAGATGCAATTACATTGACAGGAACCAAGGACAGCAAAACTGCATCCTGGATTTTATCACTCCTCTTTGTGTGACATATACCACAGAAAAGGACATCAACCTTGAGCACCAGACTTGTAATCAACAGATCTTTTGAAAACAACAATGTTGTCTGAGATAATGAAACTACAAGGCAATAGTTTTTTTGTCAAAAGAAAAACATTCACAGAATCCTGGGAGATGCTGAGTTGGAAGGGACCCACAAGGATCATTGAGTTCAACTCACAGCCCTGCACAGCACCATCCCCAAGAGTCACACCCTGTGCCTGAGAGTGTTCTAGAAATGTTTCTTGAACTCTGCCAGGCTGGTGCTGTGACCACTTCCTTGGGGAGCTGTTCCAGTGCCCAAACACCCGCTGGGGGAAGAATCTTTTCCTGATATCCAACCTAAACCTCCCCTGACACAACTTCAGGCCATCTCCTCTGGTTCTATCTCTGGTCACCACAGAGATCAGTGCCTGCCCCTTCTCTTCCCCTCATGAGGAAGCTGCAGACTGTGATGTCTCCTCAGTCTCTTCTGCAGGCTGAACAGACCAAGTGACCTCAGCAGCTCCTCACATGGCTTCCTCTCAAGGCCCTTCACCATCTTCGTTGCCCTCCTTTGGATTCTCTCTAATAGTTTAAAATCTTTTCTTCTTATATTGTGGGGACCAAAATTCAGACTATTAGAAATGGATGTATTCAAAAGATTGCCATCTAAAATTACACGGGGTTTTCACACCACAGCTATTAATGTTATGTCTGGTAGCTTTGAATGTCTTGAAGGGATTGACCTATACCATCATACTGAATTTACTTAATATGATATAAATGACAGCATAATCCAGAGACATGCTAATACACATCTCTGTGTATGTATGCATATATATATACATGCATATATATACAAATCAGTATCAGAGATTAGAAGATTATTTTATATCCTGCTTTAAAAGAAATACAAAACATCGACATTCTATACAGAGTTTTTTGCCCAACTGATGTTTTACAGTTGGTTCTGATGTATGGAATACATACAAAGTTGTTAGGTGCACAGTTAAAAGCCCAGTGGTGTATGAATCATTGTATTAAAAGAGTGAGAGTTTGTGGCTCTCTCACAATTGCAACTCAATCTGATAAAGGGACTACTTACTGCATATTCCAACATACCTTCCATATCCACCAGCCCTGTGTGAACACAATCAGGCCTCAGATGCAAAGAATATGTGTTTCTATTCCATCCATATAGATCTATACAGCCTAATAAAATCCAAGTTAAGGTCTATCCTTTGGAGCCTGCAGCAAAAATCTCAGATGGGCTGCAGTGCATTTTACACCAAGTGTATCTGAACAGTCACCTGGGAATACATGACCACATTGCAACTCAAAAAGCAATAAGGCAAGGACCAGAATGTCTACTAAGGGTAAAATCTAATAACAGGGGGGTCAGTAATACTCTGGGAAAAGTAAAACGGCTTTTCCTTGAGGCCAGACAGCAGTGAAAGCATCATACAGCACAGATTTAGTCTGAAATGTGCCAGTTCCAAAGGAAATTTGTTGTACCTTGGATTCAATAAGCAAAGTGTAAGAGCATTCACTGAGGCTGCAGATGGAAGCATCACACTCATTGCAGGAATGCAAAACAAAAGCCTGGAACAAACTGTCAGTGCAGCAGTTTTAACCCACTTCAGGTACCGAAGAGTATTTGTGTGATGAGAATCACACAGTTACAGTGCTACACACGGGCACATCTCAGTCAAGCCAGAATGTTTCTGATAATCAGTAACCTGCATTATGCCCCTTCCACAAGGGTCCATTTGAAATCCCCACAGCAGGAACTTAGAGAATAGTCTACCCTGTCCTCCACAGAGAAAATCTCTTTTAAGAACAGGGCTGAATCACATCAGTGAAACTTTTGTCCAGATCATGTAGCTTTAAGTCTGGTTCTTGGAGACTATCAATGTTCAATGATGCTCCCACAGAAGCACCAACTTCATGTGCAGGAACATTTGTAAGAGTAGATCCTAAATTAATATGCATTGGCTTACATCATTTCCCTCGTAACCGCAAATTAAAACCATGGAGCAAAACAACAAAAGATGCTACCTGTATTTGATAAAAGTTCATCAAGAGTAGGATTTGTAAGTTGTATTCATTTTAATTTCAAATATCACAGAACCACTGATGTAGGGAAGTATTTCTGGAGATCACTGAACCTAACACCCTGATCAAAGCAGGGTGGTTAAGGCAGGCATGAAGACTTCACAATCTCTGGGCAACTTGTTCCAGTGTTTGACCATACACACCATAAAAAGCATATTTTTTACATTTAAATAGAATTTTCATCATTTTCTGTACTCTTTACAGATTCTTTAAGATCTCCATGAGCCTTTCCTACTCCAGATGACCTGTCCCAGCTCTCTTGTCCTCTCCCTGATGCTCCAAGCTCTTAATCATTTTTTGCATTCCTTTGTTGGACTCAATTCTCCTCAATTGTACTAAGGAGCCCATAACTGGACATGGCACTCATCATCCAGTGTTCTCCCTTTATTCACACCCAGTGATTTCATCATAGGTGGTTCAGTCAGGCATGATATCCCTTTCATAAACTTATGCTGACTTCTCCAAACCACCTTATCCTTCCTGAAATTACTCCCAGGGTAATTTGCTCCATCACCTCTCCTGGGACTAAGGTGATGCTTACCAGCCTGTATTTCCATGGATTCTCTTTCTTTCTCTCCCTGAAGACACCAGGGGAGCAACCTGGGCATTCCCACCAGGCCTGAGAGTATATTAGTCCATTAAACTCTATGTTTTGCAGGACCATCATGGTAGAGAAGACAAGAAGAGGACCAAGGGGATTCTGTAGGAACCTAAGGAGAAGTGATATTTATCTACTTAATCTGTCTCTCTAACTCTCTCTCTCCCTTCTCCTCTCTTTTTATACTTCTTTCTCTGCCTCCCATTCACTGTTAAATAAAATTCATACTATTCATTTCAGCATATAGTCTCATTTGTACCTTAATTTGGGCAGATGCATCTCTCTAATAATTTTAATAATCAGATCTTACCAAGGCACAGACAGTGAGTACATATCCATCCCCAGTCACCTGTCCCTTCCATCCCTTTTATACATTTCTTTTTTATTTTTTAGTCAGAAGCTCCTTATTCATCCTTGCAGGCCTCCTGCTGCCTAGGCTTGATTTCCTACATGTGGAGATGGACCATTCTTGCCTAGAAGGAGGTGAGTCTTGAAAATCAATTGGCTTTTCTTGGCCCCTCTTCAGGGCCTCCCAGAGGATTTTCCAAAGTAGGAACACAATGAATTCTGTTCTCCTGAAATCAAGAACCCTGACTTTTGCCTTTTTCCCTCTTCTCAGGATCCTGAACTCCACTCTCTCATGGTTGCCAGCCAAAGCTGCCCTCAGTTTTCACATCCCTGTACAGTACTGCCTCGTTTGTAAGTATGTGATCCAGCAGAGCATCTTCCCTCACCAGCTCATTCATCTGTACAGGAAGTTGTCACCAATACACTCCCCAGAAACCTCCCAAGATGCAAGTAAGACACAATAAAGGTGTTTGTAAAGACAGTGCTGGGCTTGGCTTCCTTCCACCTTTTACTGGTTGTTATTTAGCTTGCTATCAGAGTAGCACTTGAGAACTCAGCAAGAAAGGTTCCTTTGTGAACACTGCTATGACCCTGGATGGTGGCCAGGACTGCCCCTGGAAACCTTATCTCAACAGGAAAGACAAAGAAAACAGAGATAAGGAGGATGAGTAACACTGTGTGGATCTCAGCTCATCTGGTGAAGGGTTTCCAGATTGGGATTTTTTGTCAGTGTTCTCAACTGCAAGAAAATAAAAAAACCCAGTCCTTTCTGTTTGTGTATATATGCATACACAGAATATATTTCTTATATATATATATATATATATATATATATAAGGAATGTCAGGGAACATTACCAAGCAGCTGAAACTTTGCATTTTTCTCAAATTTTCCCTTTTTGTAGCTCTTCTATGAACACATTTCAAAATAAGAAAAAAATCCCTAACTAATTCAGAAATACCAAGAGGGTTTAGTTTTCTCACATTTTTTGAACACTTTTATCCTGGTTTTAGCACTCTTTCCAAGCAAACAAACCCCCTACCCATTCTGGAAGTTATCTTAGCAGTGAGACAACTGCCTTTTCAACTGGCAACCAGCCTCCCAGCTGTGATTTTTTCTACCTGATCTATAACACAAGAGGGCCATAACCTGTCTGATAGAGCCAGCATTTCTTTTTGTAGAAGTGAGATTGTGGTGAAGGGTGTAAACAAATTAGAGGGTAAACATGAGCTTTGCCATATGTGATTGTTCAAGGGTTCAAGACAGCACACAAATTAACATCGAGGAAGGGAACTGTATTGGGAGACCTGTAGTTGAACTCTTAAGCCAGAGATTTTGTGGTAATTAACATTGCTTCTCTCCAGCAGCAGTGCAGCAAAACTCAATGCAACACCTATAGAAGGGGAAGGCAATTCTATTTTAAAACATACATCAACACTCTGACACTCATCTTCTTAAAAATACCATGCTATGTGTTAAATTGTCCTGCTTACCCATACCCACATATATCACAGTGCTTTGGCCAAGTTTTCTTGCAGCAACAGGAAGAAAACAGATGTCAGCTACCCAGCCCCCACCATCTCCTCATCCCTAGGTTAGTCTTCAGCTGCTGGTTTTGGAGGAGTCTTGTACTGCTTCCTATCTGTTCCACTTCCATGAAGCATTAGGTTTTGCTGATTAAAGTATCTAGTCTTTTTACCTGGAAGCAGCTGAAAAGGGTTTGTCCTTCTTACCATCACCTCTTACTGGCATTTGGGGGTTCTCGTGTATGAAAAGCTGGACATTAACCTGGCAATGTGTGCTCACAGTACAGAAAGCCAACCATGTCCTGCGCTGCATGGCCAGCAGGGCAAGGGAGGGGATTCTGCCCCTCTGCTCTGCCCTTGTGAGACCCCACCTGGATCACTGTGTCCAGTTCTGGAGTCCTCAACACAAGGCAGATGCACAGAGGAGGCCACGAAGATGCTCAGGGGCCTGGAGCACCTCTCCTACAGAGATAGGCTAAGAGAGCTGGGGTTGTTCAGCCTGGAAAGGAGAAGACTTGGAGGAGACTTTACTGTGGCCTCCCAATACTTAAAGGGGCCTTATAAAAAAGAGGGAGAGGGACTTCTTCATGGGTAGATAGCGACAGGACAAGGGGTAACAGTTTTAAACTAAAAAAAAGAGATTTAAATTAGATATTAGGAAGAAATTCTTTACTGTGAGGGTGGTGAGGCACTGGGACATGTTGCCCAGGGAAGCTGTGGATACCCCATCCTTGGAAGTGTTCAAGGCCAGGCTGGATGGGGCCCTGTGCAACCTGGGCTAGCAAGTGGCATACATGCTTACCCGGGAGGGGAGGGGAGGGAGCTGGACCTTTAAGGTCCCTACCTACCCAAACCACTGATATTTTTTTTTTTTTTTTTTCTTTAGATTGCCTGTTTTTTAGGATGTCCCTTGCTTTATTTAGATTACTCTTTGTTTCCTGTTCTGGGTGTCCCAATGCACTTCACACAGATGTGCTGGGAACTTAATACGCTGCCAACCCAGGTGCCATCACCACCTGCTCTTCCTATATCTCATCTCCTGCTATCCCTCTTGGTTCTTCCACACCCTGATGGTCCCATTCATTTTCCATTTGGAGAAATGTCATTGCTGCTATTACAAACCTCTAAAATCCTAAAGGATATGATAGAGCTCAAGCTCTGGTTTGCCAGCCTTTTTAATTAAAAAAGAAAATCACCCTTTCAATATTACAGCTTAAAAATCAGGCCCCAACAATTAGGAAAATGCAATCACCCTATTTCTACTTTTCCTCAAAGCAACAAACACAGGAAATGGACACATTCTGTGAAAAGAAGCATTTCATTGCTTATATTTTATCAACACACTGCTGATTTTTATGTATTTGATTTGGTCTTTTAGTCCATTTCTGGTAATTGTTTTTTTTCCCCTCCCACAATTGGATGCAGGTATTATCCTGCTGAAATTTAAACCTGTGCATATAATCTCAAGGTCAATAGAGGATTTCAGAAAAGCAGAGAGAAATGTAACTGAGTGACAAAACTCAGCAGCCTTATGAGATGTAAGATATTTAGAAGGAAATCTTTGTGCAAAGCAAAATATAGTACAGACTGCAGACTTAGTCACCCAAATGTCAAGCTTTTGGAGTATTCTTGTTTATACCTAAAGACCTATAGGGAGAAGTGAGAGAGACCTAAAATAAGATCAGGATTTTAAGTGGGCTCAAGATTTTCCTGAACTGTGATGCAGATAAGTCTGGGAGTGAGAAGTGGTGCAGTCAGACCACTGTGCAGAGTACTGAGTCCAAAGTCAGGAGACAGTTGGTTTGGGTACCCCATTTCCAGGTGAAGTAATGGCCTCCCAGCAGTCAAGGACTGTCTGCTTTCAGAAAGCCTTCTGAGATGCTCAGATTCCTTCAGTCAACAGTGCTAATGAGAAGAAAAACCTTAAGGAGTCCCATGTACAGCCCAGACCAAAAATCCAATTTATTCCAGCTAAATGCTAAACAGAGCAATGGAAGAGGCCATCATTTTGTATTATTGTTCCAAGTGTTTAATAAGAAAGTAATGGAAAAGGTAAATAAAAGAAGTTTTAAAAAATCCACACACTGTATGTATTACATATCCCTTGCTAAATATAATTATAAGGGTTCCATACAGTTATTAATGGGTTTGGGAAGTTTTCCTACCTTACATGAAGAACTTCAAGGTTGGAACTGCTGGGCATTTAAGAATGTTTTTCAAGATTCTGAAATCCTCCTAGAGGGAAGACATCTCTTTTAATATCTTTGGTGGTGACTACAGTACTTAAAATTTGTATTGCTAAAGTGATTTCAGCCCTTCTACACAGCCCTTAAAAGTATTTGCCCTTTAATGAGCAAGTCAGAGGTTCCAAGGATCACTTCAAGCATAAACATGCACAAATATCTTAAAGTGCAAATAGCAAAATGTGCTTGGAGAGGAGTGAGCTAAACCAGCAGCCTAGTGAAATGTTACCACGAGAGAGAGAGTTTAATTTAGCTTGTGCATCTCTTGCTAAATAGCATCTGCTGGATCAAGCCAGCTGATCCAAATGAAACAATTAGGAATAATTGGCAGAAGTACGTGTCAGTGCCTTTCCTATTACAGATATAGAAAATATATGCACATGCCTGTTTCTCTCTAGCCCATACAAAGGCTTCAACCTCTCCTCCTCCTGCATCACCTGTCATTCAGAGAGAACTGAAGAAATGGATGCCCTCTTAATGTCCTGCACCTGACAACCCCCCAAAGCTGCAGGTTATTAATAACATTTTACTTGCCATTAAACGCTTTGTACTTTTTTGGAAACTTTAACGTACAGATACATATGCTCTGCTTCAGCATACAGCACATCCAGAAGCCAGAGCAACCAGCAGAGAAATCCCAACCTGCTTGAGCTACTGTCTCCAATACCTTCACCTCAGCACATAAGGTATTCTGGCTCTCAGTGAAACAGGATATGAGACATTTCACTTAAAACTCACTGTTCAGAAGGGGTAGTCAAGTATGTTGCATTACTTTATACTGTAGTCAAAGCTTCCATCTTTTGGTTGTAACATGTTGCCCATATTGCTCAGGATATGGAAAGGACTTGTGTTTCCTTTCAAATATGCTTAAGCTCATCCTCAAAATTTCAAATTCAAGGTCGATACTGAGACCAACTTTTTTTTAAAGTAACTGGATATGTCTACACATGTAATGAACTACAGCAGGCAAAATAAGAGTTAGCCATTAATTGGTTTGGGTACAAGAGTGTTCACACCCACAGGCTTTTGGATCTCACTAATGCATTTAATTTTACAACTCAAGTGCTACTTTGCTCTCATGGTGCAAATGAGGGCATTAGAAAGGCTGTGCTGTGAGACACACAGCAAGGACAGACCCCTCCACACAGGGGCTCAGCCCACCTGCAGCCTGAATCCCCCCCAGCTGTCCCTGCCCCTCTCCTGCAATGCCCTGGAGTTTCCACAGTCATAGGCAGATCTGGGCAAACTGCCCCCCAGAACTCCCCTCCTCACCCACTGCTGTACCACATCCCTGAGAGGCTCCTGGCATTATATCATGCCCTTCACCACACTGTGGAGACCGCACCATTTCCTAGGTTATTTCAACCTAAAGTGAGACAGCTCCAGTGATACCAGGCAGCTCTATCCCTGTGGATTGTCTGGAGGAGAGTTAAGTCCCATCCATTCAGGTGAAAGTCAAATCAGTCATGGCTTTGATGTTTTAACAGCATTTTTAACATATACCAGAAATGGCTTTTCTGAAGAAACTAATAAAAAACATGCTATGATGTTTTGCTTTTTTCCCAAAAGGGAAGAATGAAAAACAGGAAGCTGAAAATTTTGGTAAAAGATGCACTTTTGTAGACTGAAACCATTGAAAAAATGCTTCCTCAGTCTATCTTCCTTTTTGTCTTCTAAAATAAATAACAGCTCTCCCTCAGCCTTTGTCCCTTCTAAAATACAGAAATCGAGAAAAAAAGGTTTTTCAAAATTCTCCATTTGACATCCTTGCAAATGTTCCATTAACAATTCCTACAGACTTACCTACAACCTTGTTTTAATCACATCTTGATCAAAGTTTAGAAATGTATCTTAGTATTTTCAGAAGTCATAGGAAGTCTATGTCAGCAGAACGTTCAAAAGTAGTCTAATGTTCTTAACTTCATTTTACAAGCTAGCTTTAAGCCTCCAGCAATGAACAAGAAAGCAATGGATGAAGTGTAAGCCACTTAAAAAAAATAGGAAAGAAGCAATCAAGCTGTAATAGTCTCCTGAGCTTGCCATTTTGCCATTTCAATAAACTCCATTGGTACACTGGTTTTCCTGTCTTTCCAAGACCCCTGGACCAACACAACTTTAAATTATTCAGTCCTACTTTCAGCACTTTGAACAAATCTAGGAAAAAATCTCTGCTGTTGCTTTATATTAATTTTACACTGCAAATTTAGACTGACATCTCTGGAATTTAAATGTCACCTTGTGTTTCAAGTTCTCAGGTCACAGAGCAAGGAGTCATGATGACCCTGCCATGTCTCCTTCATAAACCAGTTGCATGATTATCTGACCAATTCTAGTGTCAGGGCCAGTGCTCCAACTGGAAAACCATCCCACCCCAGTGATGGAGACTCTACCACAGTCCTTAATAATTTTTAAGGATTTATTTATGCTCACTTTTAAATAGATGTATCTTACTTGTTCTCTGTATGTACTTATTTTCAAAACACAAAATTTTTAATATCTCTGTTTGCTAGGCTGATGATAAGCTTTATTTGCTCTGTAAGTATTTATCAGCCATGACATTATCTACTACCCTTCCATGATAAGTTAAATACATTAGGGTGTTACATGTTAACTATAAGACATAGCTGCCAACCCTACAATTATTCTCCTGAGCAATAGCATGTTTTCCACTTCAGCTAATACACTGTTTATAGGAGGAAGGCAAATAAACAATCTATATCCACATACCAACTCCATCAGGCTACTGATGTTCCTCTGCACAACTCTGGAATACAGAAAATGGGGACATTCATACACTGCAGCCAGCCAGAGGCAAACAACACCTGATGACAGTCACTGGGAGCAGTGACAGTGACAGACCACTCTGAGAACACTCCTATTAGTGCCTGTGCAGCTGCCACACACAAGTAGTGACAGACAGGTGAGGCAATTGCTATGAAAATAACACAGAATGTTACTCAAAACAAATGTAGCTAAGATGATACAAGGCACAGTGAGTAGCAAGTGTTTTTACATTTGTAGTGCCATGAGCATCAGCAAAAATTTCGTGATAAGGAGTCAATTTCCTAATGGCTGAAATATAGTAAAAAGAAATACCTAGCTTTTATATCCTTATTCTCAAGCTAATCTCATGTGCTACAGGTATTAAAGAAATCCAGGAACCTAGCTCCTTCCCCCATCCCCCAACTCCCTAAGCTAAACAATCCAATGCACAGTATGAGCTATTTCAGAAGTCACTTGTTCCACTTCTGGCAAAACACAAGTTCTAAATTTCCAAACACATCTTCACAGAACAAGCTGAGTTGAAAGGGACTCACAAGAATTATCAAGTACAACTCCTGGCCCTGCACAGGACATCCCCAAGAGTCACACCATGTGCCTAAGAACAGTGTCCAAACACATCTTGAACTCTGCCAGGCTGGTGCTGTGACCACTTCCCTGGGGAGCCTGTTCCAGTGCCCAAACATCCTCTGAGGGAAGAGCCTTTTCCTGATATCCAACCTAAACCTCCCCCAACACAGCTTCAGGCCACGTCCTCTGGTTCTGTCTCTGGTCACCAGAGAGAAGAGATCAGTGCCTGCCCCTCCTCTTCCCCTCACGAGGAAGCTGCAGACTGTGATGTGGTCTCCCCTCAGTCTCCTCCAGGCTGAACAAAGCACCCTCAGCCATTCCTCATGTAGCTCTTCCCCTCAAGGCCCTTCACCAGCCTCATGGCCCTCTCTCTCTAACAGCTTTGTATCTTTCTTCCATTGTGGCACCCAAAGCTGCCCCTGCGCTCGAGGTGAGGCCGCCCCAGTGCAGAGCAGAGCGGGACAATCCCCTCCCTTGCCCAGCTGGTGATGCTGTGCCTGATGCACCCCAGGACACATCTGGCCCTCCTGGCTGCACTACTGACTCATGTTCAGCTTGCTATCAACCAGGCTTAAGTTTTTGGGAGGGGATTGAAAAAATCATGAAGCTGACCTTTCCCTGCCCCTCCAATTTGAGCAAACTAGAGTTGAGGATTTCTTGTGAAATTCAGCTACTGAAGTAGAAGTGAGTTTTCCCTTCTAAGTTAAATGGGATAGTTTGACTACAGAAAACCATTCCATTTTCCTGCATTTCTCTACACCTAGAAAAACCACTCATCAGAGTGTATTTTACACAGAAAAATACAAAGTAAGTTTGATCATATTTTAATAGAAAATTACTAACAAATTTACCTTCAACATATGAAACTGGCACTCACCTCTGTGCCATTTTTGTTACTGCAGGTCAACAGCAAGGACCAGTGCTGTACTAACAAAGCAGTGTTGCTAGCTGAGAAATGGTTAATTCCAACTGTTGCAATCCCTCCTCTCAACTCTATGTTTCTACCTTGTATATTCGAAAGAAATAGGGCAACAGATTAACAGAAAGGATTTAAATAGGATTACTGGGGAATTAGCAAATTTACTCAATGAATTGTCCTATATCCACAGCAAGGACTATTGGACTCCTGGACAACTTGCTTGATGCTGCTGGGATACAGATATAAGATCACTAGTTTTTCTCCCCTCTCATCCTTCTTTCCCACCAGTTTAGATTCTGCTAAAATAAAAAGTTCTTGACAAGAAGCGAAGCTCAAAACTCAAACACAGGTCACTGAAAGAACTAACTTCTTCCACAAATACAAACTCCTGTAGGAGTGGGGTGTTTTTTACTGAACTCTGAAATGATCAATTGTGAAGCACAGCAATAAAATCCAGAACTAAACTATTTAGTAACAAACTTAGAATTTATTTTTATTGTTGTAAGGGTTTGACATGCAGCTTTCACAGGACACTTAGAGCTTTAGAATTTCATTTTAATCAGTGTAATTGCTCATTCCCTTCCCAATACACACTTATGTTCCAAATTGCAGTGACTTCCTGATTTCTGAGAAGTAAGGCACTACAGTGTCCCTTCAAAATCATTATAAATTAATAGACACTTCCCTCAGATCTGAAGGCCAAGATTGCCCATGGAAAAAAAAAAGCAGCTGGTAACTGAAAATATATATCCAATGATGAGTAACTAATCAACGCTGCTACCAAAACTGCCATTCTGTGTGACCTACCATCAGATTTGAGAGGAAGCCTCCAGAGCACAGAGCAGAATTAACTGTGTTCATCCTCTCACATATGGAAACTGTTCTACTGTGGAAAAATTCCTTAAAGCTGCCTTTTCAAGCTAGAGGACAGATTTTAACCAGAGTCTTCAACCATCAGTATGTTCCTATGGCTCAGGACAAGGCACTGGATGAAGACCCCTACATTATAACTTTGGAATAGGAGTTGCAGCCACTGCAATGCTTTCAATTGCACATTCATCAGTACCACGGCGGATTCTGAAGTAGCCATCTTCTCCCCATGAGGTACCCCAGCTGTTCTTCACAATCCAGAACTTCTCACCACTTTGTGGGTCTTTACCATAGCCCACTAGCAAGACAGCATGGTTGGTCAATTCAAAAGGATTTAAATCATCCTGCAGCCCTGTGTGATGGTAGATCCCCTCTTTATAAAGCATAAAATCATTATAAACCTCAAAGGCAACAGCCATTGGGCCGTGCTGAACAAGTTCAAGTTTCATCAGGGCTTCATTGCAGCCTCCATAGAAACCACCCACGTAGTGGTACTCAGATGTGTAGTAGTGGTAACAGCTGCGCTTGAAAAGGCATGGAGAGTCTTGGGCTGTGTAAGGGAAGCAGTCCTCTTCCACCACACCGAAGTCTTGGACATACTTTCCACCAACGAGATACGGGAAGCCACCATCACAACCTTAACAAAAAAAAAAGGTGCTTATTCCCTTGGAATGTTACTTGAGGTGGGAGACTCTTCTACTTAAATCTTTTGTAATTCTTTCAGATACAGTATTGAACACACTGCAGTGACTCAGATCATCCCAAAATTCCAGTTAGCTACAGACAGCTTTCTGAAACATACAAGGCAAAATTCACATCTGTGGAACTATACTGGGAACATTAATACATGGACCCTTCCCAGAAAGAACAGCTAGTTACATACACCCCAAAGATCTCTCCTAACAAGGATAAAGTCCTCTATAAAGCTTTAGCCATTGCTTTTGCTTATCTCCACCTCCCTTTGAAAATGCCATTGAGAGAACACCTTTCTAGGTAAGCACTGTAATCAACTACATTTTGAGCCTTACTCCTTAGATATTCTCGATCTCACAGGCAGATATAAAATCCAGTAACATCCTGAGCATAAGGGCAACTTCTCCCTGTTCTATCCCATTGCTGCAGTGAGGTGGGCTGACATCTCTGGTTACTTCAAATAAAGTGCTATAAAGTATACCCTGTCCAATACTTCATGAAAAAACTAACTTGTGTGTGATAGGGAAGGCATGGAAGTTTTTAAAACAGAGTCTCCTTCACTATCATTACTTGAAAGGTGTCTTTATATAAACCAGCATCCTTACCCTGAGAATACTGGCTGCAAGACACAACCTGCTGGGGACTGAAGACTGGTTTCTGAGTGTTGTTTGTGAGGATACGTATCCTTGCTTCCAGCATGCCCATGGAGGAAAATGCATAACAGCTGCCACATGAGCCTGAGAAGGGGAGAAAAAGGAACCACAAGGACCAGTCAGTAACATAAATGAGGCCAGTCAGCTGCCATCAGGTACAACTATTCCTAAAGTGCACTGAAAACAGTTAAAACCTACCAGACAGTGATTAGAAGTTCAAAACCAATAGAGCAAAAACTTTACATCTTCATTTAGCTTTTATACGTGCAATTCAAAACCCACTTCTAACAACTTCTCAGGGAACACTGAGCTCATTCAAGATTAAGAGGCAATGTACTGCTCCAGTGTCTTCCAGCAGTAGCATTTAAGAGCTATCCAATCATGCTATTCCTTCAGAATGAAGCTTTAGGGACCACATGAGCAGGGCTGAGAAGGTTCTATCTACCCTTTATGGAGCATATATGCTAAGGGGCAAGGAACTATTTGAAGTGAACATTGACAATACTGTTCTTATTTCAATCTACTAATGGATTCAGTCCTATAATTTTCAGTTGAAAAAATATTCCACCTCTACAACTACTCCTAAAATAACTGACTTTTAAGAGAATAGTGGTATAAATACCACATTTGATATAGCGGATTCATCCTTGTTCCCCTTGCTTCCCAAGGGCGTGTAATTGTACACTGGCTTTTCAGAAGCAGCTTAATTTCCCTTCTGCTTCCTGGCAGAGAGTTAAGTCTCCAAAATTATGCATCAAAATTCAGTACTGCTTCTAGCTTTAGGCCTCTTCACTCTCTAGGACCTTCCTTTCACTCATTAAAAGCTTCTGGAAATGGAATGACAACCATCATGGGGAAGAACAATTATTTGGATGAGGTCCTACTTTATCTACTGATTGTCATCAAAGTGCCTGATTTCCTTTTGTTTCCTGGCAGTGGGAAAGTCAAATATTGCAGAGCTATGAAAAGGAAGGAGGCTTGAGGAACAAAACAAAATACTTTCTCTTGAACTGTGTAGGTGTATAACAGCAGAGCTATTACAACAGCAAGACTTTGTGAAATTGCACCTTCACTCAGTTAGATGCATCTCTGAAGAGAAGGGACAAAATCAGCCTGAACAGAAACACTCTTTTCCCAGCAGGGCAAAGTGAAGCAGTGAAAGATGCCTCCCACTCACTGTACAGTCACAGCTTCTGAGATGGGCCACACTGCAGAACACTTTCTTGCATTATTTGTGCAAAAATGTGACAAATAAATTCACGTAACCATTTCAGTCTGAAGTCTGTTGGACTGGCTGCTAAATTTCTTTCCTGCTACCAAAGTGGTATTTATAAAGTCCATAGAATGACCTCTTTTGTAGGTTTTCTTTGTTTTTTTTTTTTTTTAAGCCTGAAAGCTAAAATTGTAATTTGATGGAACAGAATGCATGTTCCACAGACATTTAAGATACTCAGCATGGACCCTCAGATTACATAAAAAGTGCAAGAAGCTTTATTATTGGAAACAACAGACTAGTTCTCATTTAGAGAAACTGTGAAACAACAATGGAGAAGGGGTAAGTCTGGGACTGAGTATTCAATTGTTTGGAAGATAAAAAGAGCCCTTGGGATATTCATAGTTCACACCAGGAGAAAGTACAGGACTCACACCTACAGACAACCCTATAATTTCCTGTTGCTATGTTCCAGTGCTTCCACATAGCTAGAAATTCCACAAGCCTTCCTGTGCTGCTTCTGCTACCAGGAGTACAGCTGGCAGAATTTGTCAGAAGAACTAAGCCATAAAAGGGGGATCAATGATTTAATCATCCCTTCCCTACCATGCTAATGTCGCTATGTTTCCTTCCCCCAAAAGTTGCCACCAGATAGCTACCAGTAGATTCAAGTTTATCTGCAAATGGTGGCACAGGGAAGGGAAACATTAACTGAGTTCACTCCTGGCCTTCACTATATAACCATATAATTCAGGCATCTCACACCACAGTGCTATAAACACACTCCCTACAGAATCAACATATACCAGCACGGTATCCTTTAAAGTTCTTACCAGTATTTTATATTTATCATTGTCAGCAATTTTCATAGTGACTAATGTCTCCTGCTGCAATAAGCCATTTAAGGAACACCTAAATTTATCCAGGTGATAAGATTTGGAGGCAGTATAAATAATTTTCATGGGTTTATTCATTAAAGCTGAGTGATAATTTGCCATCAGAAGGAATCAGGGAAAAAAATTAAATGTACATCACTTCAGTCAGTACGCAGGAAACCATGGCTGAGATTGTTTGGACAAAATCTGACAGCTGTGTTTATGCAGGGTACTGTGGTAATTGGCTCCCACTCCAGCAAGTCAGTGCTGTCTGGACAAGCCAGTATCACCACCTTTTTCGGTACAGTGCTGTTAGCCAGCACTCCACCCAGTTTCCACAGGTTATTCACAGTAAAGGTGCAATCTGCCAGTTGCAAGACGCTAGGAAAAACCTTCTGGTTAGCAGCAATTTACAAACTACATCAAAGGACCTCTAGAACACTGAAGTCAGAGGTTTTATTTATTTATTTTTACCTTGATTCCGAACAGGGCTGACATAATTGACACCATTCACATTTCTCCAGTCCCAGGATTCTGGCAAGCTTGAAACTTTCTTGAGTAATTCAGGTGTTAGAGGTGCAGGCTTTGGTCTAAAGAGGAGAAAATGCTTTTGAGAAACATATCACACTCTATGCAAGGAAACAATTACGTAACACTCAGTTTTCATCTTTGGCTTCTACTAGCTGGACTAGCTTCAAACTATGCAATTTAAAATAGTCTCCATTTAAACTGAGTGGGTGTCAATATGAAGAGATAAGCTTCAGCAGGATTCAAAACCTACTCAAATTGCTCCCTGAGGGAACTATATTATTAACTATCCGCTGTTGAGGAATACACTCAGTGCAGGTAGCTCAGTTTGCAAGTTGCAGTGTGAGCTTCAGATTGAGCTCTGGGTGGAAAAATCCTTTCGCATAACAAAGGGCACAAGGACCTGTAGCCCAGTCAGGTGACAGGACACTCAGAGAGGACCCCAGACTTTCCCACACTTAAGACTGGAGGTATAAAAGCCCAGGAGCCCCTTTGTTTGAGGTCCCTTCTCAGAGGCACCCAGATCAAGCTGCTATTTGGTTATTTAGTTGTTGCACAAAGATTAAATTATTTTGGCGATCTGGACATCTGAGACTCTGCTACGGGAACCCCGAGGTTGAGCGGGTAAGGAAACCTGCTCAGTGTGGGGTGTAGCTGTGACACAGCCTCGGTCCCAGCTCAGGTGGTGCCAGTGCAACTGCCAGAGTGGCTCCTGGGTGGTCAGACAGGGGAGTATCCTTAACATCCACAAGCTGCTGAGGTGAAGTACTTTTGCACCAACCTGAAGTGCTGAGGTAACGCTCAGAGATTATAGCAACACAGTTCTGCAACAGCTATTTTACTGCAATCACAAGGTATGTAGAATATCTGACTGCAGAAAGCATCTTGCCTTGGCAGCATGCACTGACAGCAACTACAGAGTGCTTCACTTCAGGCACAGGCATGGCTTACTCCAATAATTCACTAACTGCAGTACCACTTGCCCTGGAGACTTCTCTGGAACAACTTTTTACTGTGACTTTTGAAGAAGTACTGAATGTTACCTGTCCTCATCTACCACTTGCAGCCAAGGCATGCTCATATCAGCAAGATAAGAGCTTCCTGCATTCAACTTTCACATAACCTGATGCTTGTCCTCAGGTGCCATTCACAAATACCAGACACTGGAGACTCTTCTGAAAGCAGGAGAGGGCCAACCAAATATTGTCATGGTACTGCATGGGTGGAAGAGAGCTTCCAGATAGGTTACTGTATTTAAGATCATCTACAAGGTGACTTCTACCTACACAATGAAACCATAGTCTGCATGACAATCCCATGCACATTTTCATTCTATAGTAGGACCTTCTTCTGCAAACATATAACTGCCACACTTGGAAAAGCAAGTAGCATTCCTACTCACAGAAATACCAAGAGTAGAAAAAGCAAAACTATGAAGAAGGTGAAACAGCTATAAAGAAGGGAATCCTTAGACCAAAAAACTCTACTTCTCCAATTATGTAGAGGATGATGTACCAATTTCCCATTACCACTCTCAGCTAAGTGATCTGCAAGACCCTGAAGGCATTCTCAGGGCTACTTTAATTCTTCTTCACTGAGACACTCTACTCCTGCTAGAAGACTCTGGTTGCAGGCATGGCAAATTATCCAAGTAACCACGGAACGCCCTCAGAAATCTTTGATATTTATTTTGATGTTTAGGAGCAGAAAGCAGTTCTCAGCTTTTCAACTGCAACTGTGAACTAGCAGAACAAGTAGTGAAGCACAAGCAGAAACTCCTGACTATGGCAAGCAGCTGATGAGCAGACACAACAGTGAGATGACAACTGAGACTGTCCCCACTTCTTCCCTGCCCATATGAATTCGGCAGCAAGTTACTGGACAAGACTAAAGGGTAAGTGACTATTTGTCCCAACTGCTTGAGATAACAGATGCTCAGAATAATCATTCAGATGAAAAATATGTTCACACCCCATGAACACAAACTGGAAGTCCTTGAAACTTGATTGAACATCTGAACTACAAGCCAAAACACAGCTAAGAGCCAAGACAAATACAAGCAGATTCTTGGTAGCACTTGCCAGAGTGTCTTACTACCTTGAAGCTCTGGAACGGAGACCGCCAACTCTTTTAGTTAGTTCTTCCAGGGAAAAATTCTCATACTCCTCGTATCTTGTCGCTCTCCATGACTTCTGGTGAGCATTGATAGCATTTACAAAGTCAAAGTTGTGCACGTAATGTCTGTGGGAGAGACTGCAAACAAAGGCAACCAAGTAAAACAGTAAGAAAAGGACTGCGATTGAAACTAAAGGTGTTTTCTAAACTCAGTATAACCCAGACTAACTCTGGAAGTGTCTTCTGGCAGGGACTGATAAAGAAACATGGAATTATTGGATCAAGGCAAGCATTCTAGAACTTGAGACAGACTAGATATAACCATCTTCCTTAGACATGCCAGTTTTATAACTGGGCTTCACTACAGACTGAAGGAGAAACCATGTGATGCAACAGGCATACCCTCCCCTGTTCATAAGCATTCAGGTTTATTTCCAACATTACCACTGGCATTAACTTTGCCCCTGGTACTAGAACTGGTTCTTATGATTTTAGCTAAAGCCTCAAGCACTGTAATGAAACATTTTATTCCAGTAAAAGGTCACTTATATGTTGCTTACCTTCCCCTGGGCTTCTGGAGAGGTAGCTCATTGATGTGAACATCTGATGGAGATGAAGAAATCTTGTGTCCTATGAAACAAGCCCAGTTGTGGCCAAGTACATCATGCACCCATCCTGGTAGGGTCTCATTACAGTAGCTGGTTACATTCTGGCCTTCTTTTTTGTACTGTAATGTGAAAAAGTTATGCTTGTATTGAGCAGACACATTTGTCAGTAGTTCCCCACCCACTCAGCTCCTTCTTCTTGCCTGTATTTCACAGGAAGTGGCCAAACACTCTCCAGAGGTTAAGAAACTGATACTTACCAAACAGATGCAGAATACAATTGGGTTGTAACTTTCATTTTTAGCAACAAAGTATGCATTCATATCAGTATCAACTAACCTGTGCTAATTGTGTTCAACAGCTACTTTCCCAGCAAGATGTAAAAGACCTCTTAGTACTCAACCTTCTCCTTAAAATTCTGAGATTTCTTGAACCAAATATGTGAGCAGTCAAGCTAACTCTGGATTGATATAGAAGTTTGAGAAACAAAGACTCAAAACAAATGGAGGATGGCAAGTTCGTCATCCAGTAACCTCTCAGGGAGACATGTGCTCTTTCTGTTTTAAAATTTATGTACTATTTATGCATTGCTTTTGTTCCACAAGTCAAAACCAAAGATGAAACTTCCAGCCACTTTTTTAGGTTTGAGCTGTAATAGTAGAACATCAAGAAACAATTTCACATGAACTCTTAAAATCAGATAGTAAGAAATGATGATCCCTTGAGAACAGCTCATTTAAAGTTGGCTGCAGAGACTGCTACTAAAACCTCAAATCCTGAGTCCTAATGCTTCCTTGTTCAGCCACAGAAGTCTTCATTTTACCACTGAAGAGGAGCAATAATTCAATATATTCAGCAAAATGTGTCTTCATATAACACTTTGCCCAGCTACACAAATTTCTGGATTAGCAATCCTCTGTCAAGAGAATGCCTCAGGGGGGAAGTGTGTATGGCTCTTCACTCATCTCTTAAGGTTAAAGCCTGTTTTTTATTATACTACAAAGGCACCTGAAAACCCCATGCAACAAAGGCTTTAATTTTACTCTTCCAATCACAAACAAACAAACAAACAAAAGTCACTCGCACAGAATTCAAGTTTCCTAGTCCAAGAAAACTGCATTAAATCTCATGTTATTTGAGCTGCATATGTACAATGGCAGAGGAATTTTGTAATTATGTTTCAACATAATGTTTGCTCAGCTTCTTTAGTGAAGAAGGTGGTGGCTTACAGTGATGGAAATGCCCCAAGATGGAAAAGATTAATTAAACGGACTGGGAAGTCTGTGACTATGTTGAGGTTTTGTGAGAAAACTGAAGGAGAACTTATAGTGAAATAATTAGGTTTTATTGATCAGCAGAATAAAATTAAAGGTTAATCCTATGACTGTTTTGGAACAATGGGAATTTATTTTGTCCCCAGTCTGGAGGATGCAGAAGCAACATATCTACACCCAGAAAGTGTGTTTGCTGGCTGGAGCAGGGTTGGGGCACCAGAAGACCGAGCTGTTGCCTTTTTCTATTCTTCCTATCTTACTGTGAAAGATTTTGCATTGTGGGAAATAACCATACTTGGCCAAATACCAAGGGCAAGGTCCAGAGACGACTTTGGAGAAATACCCTGTTCACAATAGCAGAACTAGAAATCCAGACACTTCCAAAACCAACAGTTAGTGTTTTACATCTAATTTAACACGTGATCACTTCTTCTGGCTCTACATGACAGTAGAAATTAATACTTGTCTTTTCTATCTAAAAGCTGCCACATTATAAGAGGACAAAGTACAGCCATTCTCAATAACCATAGGCCTTCCATCAGAATACCTGAGGATTATCAGAGGAACAGGCCTGCTTCCTGCAGCAATCCTGCCTCGCACAGTGTTATAATGAATTAAAACAAGTAACACAGATTTGGGACTTATCTTCATGGAAAAAAAGGCAATGAGTTATCTGCTAACTAGCAGAGCAAAACAACAAAAAAAGGTGTTTTTGTTCTAGAAATCCCTCTTCCTTTCCAGAGATAAAATTCATTGTTTTTTTAAAGATGCAGAGAGATAACCAGAATAGCATTCACACCATCTATGAAACTTATCTTTCAGAAAAATGAATGCAGTGAATTTCTTACACCACTCTTTCAGTTCACACATATCAGCAAAACTAGAAAGGAGGTGAAGGGACAGCAAGTAGTAATGCTTCAATATAAGCAAGACACAAAAGCCAATTTCAGACAGCCTGTATGGAAGCCTAAAATTAGGCAATTCAAGTCCTCTGTAGCTACCTTTTTGTAGAGCGCCAGACTAAGCTACTACTGAAATGACTTTGAAAAGTGGACATGGAGACTTTGAGACCATAACACATGAAAGACATTTGGATAAAGAGAATTTCAATGCCAATAAACACTGTAGCTAGGAAATCAAAATATACCCACATAAGGTCAGAATTTGCTTTCTCTCCCCTCTTGACTTTTAATCGAGAGCCACTGATGTAGAGAAGTAGCAGACAAGCCTTTAAAAAAAACTCAGTGCCATAACAATGATGCCCACTGCTTACCAGAAGGTACACCATCAAATAGTTGCTAAAACCACATGCAGCAGCATTTCTTATTTCTACTAGTGAAGTACTGACAGATGAGATCTAGGAAATTTGACTGTACCAGTTTTGGAGGACTATGAGCACACCTACACAACTCACAGTCAGCTATACAGGGATACGGCACCGTCGCACAAGCAACAGCTGACTCAGGTGGATGTGAATTACAATGCCAGACTCAAATGAAGCTGCCAGCACAGTAACCAAAACATCCACAGAACCCACCCTGGAACAGCATTATTCATGGAGGACAACAGTCATACAGGTGATCACCAGTAACTGCTGGAAAATTGCTTGCATGCATTTCTCTGCAGACTTAGGAAGATGGTTTCATTTTTGAGTTAAGACCACTGTGGCCATGTCACACAATAATTTTGTCACCCAATGCTCACATCTGCAGCTTTATCTCCATCAAATTTGACCAATCTAGGATAAGTCCTTTAGAAAAGCACCCAAAATATATTCATAGTTCCAATTCTGAGCTTTAAAAACAGAAAAATTTAATTTTATTTCAAATGCATATTTTTCTCAAGCCTGACAACTCATGTGGTTTTGCCTAATGCCAAAATTTAGCCAAGCTACTCCAACATTAACCTTAATAGGCTTCACATAGCTAAACTTCAAAGCTTACTGTTAGATATCTGAACCCAGGTAAGCTTTTCAGTGAAGTATACTTTTAATAGTCTTTCCTGTGTTGGTCATCATGACATAATCTAACTGCATGTTCAATTCTAGTCCTAGTAAAAACCCTAATTGTTTGAAGGTTTTAAAAAAGCTTTAATCTCACTGAGAGGAAAGCATGAAAGGATGGAGACCTTATTGGTCACAGCACTTTAACAGGAATTCAGCAGTGCCACACAGAGAAGCAGCTCATCCTCTTTTAAATCTACTGTTCTCAATTTAAGCAATACCTGGGCACTAAGCCAACTTGAGTTCCAGCAGGCAGGACTACCCTACACATTAAACCTGGTGGAAAGACTTACCTCTCAAATTTACAAGTGTGCCTATGCATTTTACTATGGGAAGCACATACTGAATGAGAGCAGAGTTGCAGACTTGCAGATGCCAACTACACAAAAATAGATGATGTTACCAGAATAAACCACTGTATCTTGCTACCCAGTATAAAATACAAGCAAATATTAACTCCACATACACTTTCTTTACTTTAGAAACATTCTGGAATTCTGAGTTTCGGGTTTTCAAATTTACACTTTAGGGAAGCAGCAGTTGCTCACTGTCAGTTAAGCAAGCCCAAATAAGACAGGTTAAACTTTTTATTTATTTGCAGGATGATTAAATATCATTAGTAACTCTAGCACTTCTACTTTAGCAACATGAAATAAAATGCATTCAGGTTTGGTGCTTTTTCCATATCCAGAAAACATTAACTGCTGTAACTTAACACTTATCTAGGCTGTTTATTTCAGAACAGCAGTGCTTGATTTTAACCAAATTTGGCAGCATTGGGGAACAGAGAAAAAGATGCAACAAAGATGCCATCAAGTCAGTCTGGAAAAGATTAGTAACTTGAGTGGTGAAATAGTCTAAAATCTATCTCTTTCTTTTTACTGCAGTAGTTGCAACATTTCAATAGGAAAAAATGCCAGATTTCTGGTATTTTCTAAAGAACACCTCAGGGGTCAGAATAGTACCACTTAGTTTAAGGGACAAACAGTAGAATCTTATGAGACTGTCTCTTCTCAAAGTGGTAGTCTTAATAACAAATACATACCTCAAACATACCAAGTAATTGAAACAAGTTGGCACTGTTCCTATTTATTTTGCCATCCCTCAGAGGTAAAAAAAAAAAAAAAAAAAAAAATCTCTTTAAAGCTTTATATATTACATAACCCTAAAGAATCCTTGTTTCATCCAGCAGAAGCATATGATCAAGCTTCTGCTGAAAGTCGGTACACTAACTTCACATCCAAATTCAGTACAGGGATGTTTCAGATGCACCCACTAAACAAGTTATTTTGTGCTGCAAACACCAGGCAGAATAACTGTAACTTGCAAGGAGCAGAATGCAAGAATGCAGGAGGATGCTGAATTTAATTTGGCAAACTTTAAGTCTGGGTACAACAACATTTAGAAATAAAACACTGTTAGAGCTTCTTTACTTAAGACACTAAAGTAAACTGAGGGAAAAATAAGATTGATCAGCTCACCCAATCCCCTCCTCTGGCATATGAAGTCATTTCCCCACAGGCCTCAAGCAACAGAACAAATACTTTGTAAAGGCAATGAGGCCCTACAAAAGTTTCAGTGGGTGTCTGTTTAGTAAGCCACAGGAATAAAAAGCTATTAAAAACTCATTGAAACATGCATAGCCAAATAGGCTGTGTCTATATCTACACAGTACAGTAGCTCTGATAAAGCCACCACTTAAGACAAGCCCACAGCATTCCTCCTGTCAGTAATTAACAGCTTAATTCTTTAATATTAGGAAAAAATACACTGGAAGTTCAATTAGCAGAAGTGGCACTTCTATGCCTGAAACTCACAAAGTATTGTATTGGCTTAAATACTTCTGCTCACTCTACCCAGCAAATCCTCCCTCTGCTCAATCTCAGACATGTTGTATTTCTATTTCACATGTAATGCACTATTTAGTGGATTAAAGTAAACAAATATGCACAGTTAAATATGTTACAAGGTCAAGTAGTTTGTAAGGAACCACTTCCTCCCTCCAAGTCCCCACTGACAGTTGTGAAATAGGGAGTTTTGCAGACAGATTTATTGCATGTTGTTGCCCAATAACAGCAAGTAGCTGTCTGCAGCAAAAAATGCATTTAGTAAGTGCTGTGGTATTTCCACATGATTCTCAGCAACAGACTTGCACCTTGGTAATCTGTTGTTCCTTTCACAGCAGAAAAATTATTAGAGAGGGTAACTGAATTGGGCTCTAACCCTCCCTATGGTGTTTAAGGAAAGAAGTCTTTAATTTAAATAGGTCTTGCTGGTGGATTCCCCATTACTAAGCAATGACCCAAACAAGCTTGCTATTTCTTAATACCAAAGCCAACTTCAAAACTATGAATTAATCCATCAGCTTACAAAGGGCTGAGACATTCATGCCCATAAAATGCAAGCTACTGTGTATTGCTACTGCTTAGGTGTATATTTGATTTACTTTGTTTTGAGCAGCAAGATGAATCAGATGACAACAAGAAGCTCCTTCCAGCCTAAACTATTCTGTAACAGTTTCAGTATGTTGTTTTAAGAGTATTTTTGCAAATCAGTGCAATACATGAAATCAGTGCTCATCAGTCATTTGACTTAGTGCTCATCTTCTGGGGATGTATTTCACAAGGCATGGACAGCAGCAGCCTTTTGTGACTCTCAGCTGTCTTCAAGCTGGTACCAACAGATCCATTTACATCCCAGAACAGGCCACACTGTTTCTAATTTAAAGTCCTCACATTCAGGAATTCGTTTGATAATCAGCACCTCTTTTACTGCTAAGCATATTGGCTTGTAAAGCAACTCTGTATTTCAGTGTAAAATATCAGCCCAAAGTCTGCTATTTCAACTACATTGTCCTCAGATGAGTCCAACAACGACTGCTGAATTCTCCCTGCCAGAGACACCACCTCAAAACCGAGTTTGTGGACAATGCTACAGCATACAGCGCTCCACTATCCTCACGGAGGCAGCAATTCCTGCCACTTTAGAGGCAGGCCTTCCCACTGCAGGTGACCTCATAGAGGTGGCCCTGCCTGAGAAGTTTCAGAGGAATTCTGCTCAGTTAGATTACCCTCCAGTGCTTGCACAGTTTTTGCCATCTGACCTGCCAAACCTGTGAGGAGTCCACATCAAGGCAATATAATTTCACTGTCTTATAGAGATGAAAATGTCAATCAGGTATATCTCTCATACTTTGCTTCTGCTCAAGTACAAGAGCCTGTATTGTTTAAAAAAATGCATTCTTATTTTAAAAATTTCCAGTTAAAAGAGAGCACTAGGCCTTGACAGTCCATTTTATTTATAGTGGGTCACAAAGTGCCACATTTCAGATTTATGAAGAAAACTGCAGATAATGCAGGGAGGTTTTAGTTCAGCTGAGCAGTGCCAACACAGCACCAAGGCCTCATCTGCTCCTCAGACAGCTCTGACAGCAAATAGGCTGGGGGCACACAAGAAACTGGGAGGGAACACAGCTGGGAAAGCTGACCCCAGCTGACCAAAGAAATATTCCATGCCATACAGTATCATGCACAGAAATAAAAGCTGGTGAAAGACAGTAAAAAGAGGGACATTCACAATCATGGCTTCTGCCCTCTTATGTAACACTAATGTGTAACAAAGTCCTGCCTTCCTGGAAATTGCTGAACCCCTGCTTATTGTGGTGGCAAGTAGTGCATGAATTCCTCATGTTGCTTAACTTGCATACACACACAGCTTTTGCTTTACCTATTGAAGTACCTTTATCTCAACCTACAAGTTTTTGCAGTTCTATTTTTCTGATTCACTTCCCCATCCCACTGATGGCTGAATGGTGCTTACTGGGGTTAAGCTACAACAATGAGCACGTAAACAACCTCCTCAGCAGTTGTGCTAAACAGTCTATACACTCCTTTCCTTTACATGAGCCCAAACCAGCACAGATGGAAGCTGCAAGGAGGTTGCAGTTAAACTGGAGGCTTCCACATAATTTCTGTTCAGTAACGATTACAATTCTCCTGAAAGAGTGGATCACTCGCTTTTGTTAACACCTGAAAAGCTTCTGTAAAATAAAGCATCTACCATGGCTCCCAGAAAGACAATTTAGAGAAAAAGTTATTTCCTCACCCTCCCTACTACTAGCCAAAGTTCAGAGATTTTATGTTTGGACAAGGCCTGGGTGTTTACTGTTGACACATCTGAAGTCAGACACAAGATCATGCTTCCCAAAACAACCAAAACCACATTTATTGCTCCTGCCAGGGCTGCCCTCACCAACTGAGAAGCCCTACTGCACAAAGTGTCTGTCTTCCAGGTAGTAAAGTCATCCTCCAGAGATTACTTCAAACCACCCTTCCGATTCATCATGCCACTCATCAGGACAACAGCAGAGCACTCCTAACAAGAGTGTTTTCTCTCGTGCAGCCCCTGCCTACCATCACTGTTTTCAGCTTAACCTGAGGGCATTAATGGGGACTGAAGAGAACAGTATTATTCCAAAGGGAAAATTAGAGGCAGCAGAGAGGTTCCTTAGGTATTAAAGCAGTATTCTGAAATATAATTTAAAGATCTCTGAAATCCTCCATCAAGGAGAACAGATAGCTCTAAAGTTTCCATGCATTTGACAACACCTGTAAGGAAAGACAAATGCAATGGAATTTGCTATTTGACTTGGGTCCACAGGGTCAAAAAAAAAACAACAACAACCAAATAAAACTAAATTACAGGCTACCAGGCAAGTTTGCTTCATGAAGGCCTTCAATTGCTTTAAGCATACCCAAAAGGGAAAGTATCAGTATCTGTATTTTTTGCAGATAATGGCCTATGTGGAATACCTCTTCCCTCTCTCTGCTCCCTACCCAACCACTCACTGAGCACCATTTCCTTATGTTCAAAACAAGAAAAGAAGAAAACCTTTATCTGGTAACCCAGGCAAACCTTATAGCCAAAGACAGACACGTGTCCCAACTGAGCCACTGTGGCACTCAGGGACTGAAGAGAAGCTAACTACAGGCCATTCTGGCAGCAGCCAGAGATGGAGAGCACACTAGATTAACTCACCTTAAAAAATGCAAACCACTTGTAGTCATTTATCACAACTTCAAAGCCTTGATTGTAAATCAAAGTGAAGAAGCCATAGTTGCCCAGACTATCCTGAGCCACATCTAGCTTCTGAAGATTGACAATCACCTTTTTCTCCACAGGCCCTAAAAGAAAAAAAGAAATATTATGGCATGATTATTGCATGGAAGAGACAAAAATAATACAAAAAAGGAGTATAAAGGATGTTGTATTCCTGAGGATGCTCAAATACACTTGCTGAATACAGTCTTCCACAAAAGGGCATCAAGACACTTTAGGACCTCCACTTACCTGTCAGTGGGGCTACATGCTCATTTTTTTTTCACTGCTAGACAGTATCTGCACATTTAATTAGCAGCCATGCCAGACAGCTGTGACTGGGAAATACCAGCTTATTTAAACACAACTTGCTGTGGAGCTACAAAGGTCTTGGATGCTGTGTCATTCAGGCATCGTGTCTGCAATGACAACTTTTCCCCTACAACATCTGGGATGAGGCATCACCCATCCTACATTCGTTCACACCAGTGCTCCAATCCTACCATGAACCTCACCTCCTCTGCTGGTACTGCCACTTGTCTCCACTGATCAAAAAGCAGATGACACAGAAAAATGCAAAACATCTACTATTTTTAAAATGACACTGACACACAATCATTAGATAGTAACTCCCCACTTCTATTATCCCCTCGAGGGAAGTGCTATTTCCACCCCTCGGGATGCTGTCAGGCTTCCCCGACTGCCAGCTCTGACAGCCTCCCAGGAGCTGCCCAGGTGTCACCAGCACTGCCACTCTCTCCTGCTGGCAACAGCCACTGCCCGGGCAGGAAGAGCCAGACAGGAGGGCACCTGTCAGAGAGGGGCAGTGAGCCAGCATAAGCCATGGGGCCTATGGAGAGGCCTATTCAAATCCTAAACGGAACAAACAAAGAGAAACAAAACCCCACACTAAGGTGGAACTAAAACGGCGCAGGAAGCCACCTCCCCGCCGCCCGTGCCGGCTCCCGGGGCTCCCGGCACGGAGCGGCCGCTCCCCCCGCCCCGCTCCCAGGGACACTTCTCGCCCGCCCGGGGCTCCGCAGGGAGGGGAGCTGGCCGGGGCCGCCGCGCTCTCACCCGCCTGCGAGCAGTTGCCGTGGCGGCCGCCGGCCCGCCAGACGCGCAGCTCCCAGGCGCCCAGCAGGTCGGCGAAGGAGCAGTTTGCCGGCGTGTCGCCCAGCACGGCCGCGGGCAGCGCCGCCAGCAGCACCAGTGTCACCGCCAAACCCCGCAGCGCCCACCCCGCCATCGCGCTGCACCCGCCGCCGCCGCGCCGCTCAAATAGGCCCGGCCGCCGCCGCCTCCCCGCCCCCGGGCCCGGACCCGCCCCGGCCAGGCCTCTTCCTCTGCACAGGGTGTCCTTCGCGAAGGTCGTTCTCTTCTGCAGAGCGCATCTGTCTGCCCAAAAGGCATTCTCCCCCACAAAGGGCAACCTCGTCCCCGAAGTCCATCTACCTCACCAAGGGGCCTCCTTCTCCAAAGGGCATCTTCCTGCCCAGTCCCTGCCCAGCCCCAAGCCTCGGCAGGTCCCCAACGGGGCTGGTCCCCGCTGTCCGTGCAGGCCAGCGCCTTGCTGCTGTGGAGGACGAGGTCTCTTGTTCGCCATGGGTGTAGCAGCACAGAGTGACTCAGAGTTTCTGCAGCAACCACACATCACAGCCAGGAAACCATGCAGCACAAGCCCTGCTTGGGATGTAACCCCAAAACCCTGTGCCACCTTTGAGACCCTGTGTACACATGAGCAGTGAACAAAAAGTGCAGAAAACCCAGCCTGAAAGTGGAAGCTTTGGTGACCTGCAAAATCTTGCATGTCCAAGGAGCAGAGTTTGCAAGGGATGGGTGCTCTCTGGGACAGACATGTCTCCACTGAACCATGAGACCCTGGGTGCAGCCACTCTGCGTATGGCTGGGTGTGCAGGGAAGTGGCTCTTTTTCCACTGTCTCTCCAATGCACCGTGTGCCTGCTTTCACATTCCCAAGGATATATGTGCAATCAAGAAGGCTAAAAGACTTGCTAATGAGTAAATATACTCTCATTTAAAAAGAGTTATATAAAAAATAACCCCTTTCCAGGGAACAATGGATGCCTATAGTATGAAAATTTGGGCTATGAAAATGATGCACTAGCTTGGCTGTGGATATAAATTTAAAATAAGTGTTGTTAAACTGGTGTAAATCTAAATGTAGATGCTCATCACAGATTTCAGAAGTGTAGCTTTAAATAAGTCACAAAATAAACTAGATTTAAAATTTATTTTTTTATTGATCTTCTTCTTTTTATGCCATCTTCTCAACCTTTTGGGGAAGGATTAATTTGACGCTTTGCTGCTGATTCTTAGAGCGACTAGCTAATAGATGCTCTTACTTATACCAACAAAGAGATAAAAACACTTGATTTAGGACAGTGTTTTGAGGATTCTAAAGCACTGACTTAATTGGAAAAGCAGAATTTCCTGTGTTCCAGACAAGATAATAAATGCTGTTTCCATTCATTAAGACTCTGTTGTCCAGTAGTGCTATGGTATTAAAAAACCAGAGTTTTAGGTTGTTTTTTTGCAAGGATAGCTGGATATGACATACAAGTTGGACATTTTGCTGGACATGCCATACAAATGCATGCACCTTACTGTTCCTGATCAAGCCTTTCTAAACAGATGTCTCCTTTCTTTACCAATGACTTTTTTATTTCTGGGTCCACATTTTCAGAGAGCAACCTAAAAGTTCCAAATGGCCTCAGGAAAAAGCCTCTCTTATTTTTCTTCTGGTTTTATGTGCAGGAGCAGAAAATGTCTGTGGTATCTCTATCTCATCCCCATGACGCTGGTTGGGTGATCCTTCCTCTTTGCATTCTGCAGTGCTTTGAGTCTCAATTTTCAGTTTCAGTTTGTAGCCACTGCAGGCTGTCATTGTACAAAACCATATGTGCTTCTCTGTAATTGCCTTAGAGTCACAATAGATTATAGAAAATAATCTATTTTCTATTTTTATGTGTGTTTTACGTAATGAGGTTGTGCAATGGTCATTGAGACCAGGCAGAGATGGTTCAGTCTGACCTATTGAGTTCACTCCAGTTCTACTCCTCAGCTCTAACTGTGTAAGATAAAGGCACTCCCTATGCCTTCTCTCCAATAGTAATTCTAAGCTAGTTACTTCCATGGAAAAAAAAATCTTCCTGGCTCACAAGCACTGTCATACCTGGATTTGCCAGTGAAATACAGCCTTAAATTAGTATCGCTCTGTGTGTGAGACACATCAGATGGGAGACATCTCTGTTTGGCAACAGACTTGTTCTTTATTGTCACACTGTTACTGCTTTCTTGAAGCTAAAATGTTATCACTTATAAGGCCTCCCAAAACTGTGTTTTATCAGTGTTTTACTAAGCTCCCGAGACTGAGGAGAATCAGGCAAAGAGAGACCAAGTCAGTGTGATGGTTTATTGTCCCCAGGGGAGTGGCTGGTCTACTAACCTCCTGATAGCTATGATATGCACTGATCTTTTTTGTAAGGTAATTTAAGTCACTGTCACGGGATGAGGGGGAACCCCTCAAAAGTAAACAGTGAAAATCTTCCCTCCAAAAGGTATATAGCTTTCTGCTGGGTTAGAGAGTTGAATCAGCTCAGCAAAGGATCCAAGACTCCTTGCTCACAGCAATCAGCAGGAATTGCTTGGGAAAAAGGCAGATTTTCCTTCAGTGACAATGTGTGTCCATTGGCTCACCACATGCTAAATGCATGTAAACGGAGTTTTGGCAAATAGTGACAAATAAACCTTTTATTTCTAGACCTAGTCCTGGCCACTTTGACTTGTCACTGTCTGTACAAGTGGAAGTGTTGCATGACTGTGTAGTGAATTGTTGTAAGGAAATGAACTGGCTAAAAAGAGCGAAAATCCCAGGAGTGGTTGTTACTTAGTCAAGTCAGTTCCCCAGTCTCAGAGCTAACCATGGTCTGGGTGGTAATCTGCCATCCACTTTACAGGGGAGAACAAAAAGATTGCATGCTTGTAGTGCTTCACAGAAAGCTGATTCTAGGGTGAACAGAATTTAATTTCATTTATTTATTTCAGTAGTATCTGTCTAACAAAATTATATCTCCTTACAAACCCTGCTGCACTTTCATTGGTGTGTCGTCATCTCTACCTCTGACGAAGCTGTTTGCACAGTGTAATGGGGCTAATTAAAAAGAAATTCAGTCTAAACATAACTGAGGACTGCCTTTTCCTTTGCTTGTTTTAGAAAGGTGCCAGAATATGAGTATTTGCATGGTCCTGAAAGGCCCTGAAATTAACTCCTCACTCAAACAGTAGGTGCTGTTCTGCAGGTGGCTTTGCAAGAGCAATGACCTAGTTACGTGCCTTTAGAAAGTGGAGAGCTGTACTCAAGGACTTATTTTTCAGAGCATTAATTCATACATGATCATTATCTCACTATAAAATTTGATCATTTTGTTTTACAGCTGAGTACTTACTCCAGCTTAGCACTATATACTTCTATGCATGACTGAACACGTCCTGATTCCTTCACAGTGAAACTGCTTCTGACTGTTTCTAGAAGGCAGATAGATAATGTGTATTCATTTGTTGCAACTATAAGCTTAGGGATTTTAAAGGAAGACTCTTGCTCTACGGAGCAATTCAAGCAGTTTCTAGTGATTATGTGAGTTAATTTTGTGAACAGAATGAGTGTGATGTGTACGTACAGCATGATGTACAGCACTTTGTCTAAGGGATCTAAATTAGCTGAAGTTTGCAGCTGTCTGGGGAAAAATTGAAGGTTTTTTGTGGGAATTCATTATTTATTTCAATGCAGGAACTAGTAATAACAAACAGAAGCAGCATGGATTGATACTTTTTAACTTTTTTCTTCTCAGAAACAACCATGTATTTCCTCATATTCTTTCGGTGTTATTTTATTATTTTCTTCACTGGGTCTAATGGGCAAAAAGTTGCTTTCTAAAGTGCTGCCACTATCCAATGCCTAATTAAAAATAAACATAGAAATACTAAATAGCATTAGGGTGGGATTTAAGCACAGCTAAACCTATGGTTTAATGATCTGGTCAATTCTCTGACGCAGAGCATCATTCCTCCCAGGCACTTTAATACACCTGTCTGCAGTGTGACATAGTGAGATGCACCAGGAAAATGATAACAACTTAATAGAAAACCCACAAAACAAAGGGGGAAGAAAGAAGAATGGGAGGGTAACATAAATGTGGATCAATTCACCAAGCTGGGCTTTAGCACATTTCCAAACCAGTTGTGTTGGTCCACCTGGAAGATCATCCTGCTGAAGCATGGAGCTGTGAATAATTGGATGTAAGGGAAAAGAGACTCTGTTCACTGCAATTGCTGTAGAAGCACCCAAATTGTAGAAGGATGTCAGCAGAGTCTGTTGTTTTTCCCACAGCATGCTGCCAGGTTGGAAATCATAGTGGAATCTGATCCCATAAGTCAAACATAAATATCACCTTTCAGTTTGCCTGGCTTTTGTCAACTGAGAACATTTTTTCTGCCAGCTTTTTCTGAAAGATACAAAGATCTGTCTGCATAGCCTGTGTGTATATCTGTTTGTGTGCACAAATATAAGTCTTTTGTTCTTGGAAAAACATGTTATAATTTAAATGATGTTTTTTCTCCTATTTAAAAACTTTGGAAATTTGGTGAAAGCTTCCTGGAAACTATTACTTTGATTATTGTAATGGCTATTAAAATAACAATGTTAATTCCACGTTGGTTAAGACATTATTTAAATATCTAGATATTGTTCCAATTGGGGTATAATAACAGGAAATGTTACTGTATTTAAAATCAATATGAAAATCCTGTTATCTTCAAAACTGCCAGGAACTCAGTAAGTCTAAATATAAAGAAACTTGTCTTTAAAAGTCTTCTTTCCTTTGGGTATTTAAATGTGTAGAATATTACAACATCAAGGAATCAAGAAGGTGTCAGCTGGAGGATTTTGGAGTAGCCACTTGCAGAAAGATGTAGGTGAACTGCTGAGAGTTCACAAACATTGCCCCATAGCACATCATGCATGTACTGGAAGACATAAGCTGGTATTAGATTGTGATCTCTTGGAGAACCCTTCAGCCCTGTTGTTCACTAAAAGAAGGTGAAGAAGATCAAAAAAAATTTAAGTGACCTTCTCAGAGTTGTCTTCACTGACAGAAATACCATTTTTCAGAAACATCACATCTCATAAACCAACATCTTTTCTGTCTGAGTGCTTGGTACATATGAGCGTTTTAATCTTCAAAGAGTAAAGGATTTTACAAACCTGAAATAATTCAATATCTACACATCCCATAGCAAAACACCATTATTTCCACTGTTAGGAACTGGAAAAAAAGAAGAATCCCGAAGTTAAATTAATTTAGTGTCCTGCAAGTTGATTTTATGATGTGTAGGTCAGATGGGAAATTGCATGGCCATAAAAGTAGAAATTCTGATAGCAATACAACTGTATCACGTTGAAATAAAATTAGAAAATCCGTTATACTTAGGCTTTCCAGTCAACTTTTAAATAGGAAAACAGTTAAAATGGCAATTCATTTCCCTTTCCTGGTGTGTGTTTGCTGTTTGATGTTCTGCTTTAGCTGGTATAATTGCAGGCTGCCAATGCAAAAAAACAGTCCTGCTCTGCCCCTTCCTACCTCCTCCGTCAGACCCAGCAGGTGCTTTTGTGGCATCAAAGCCAGAGATTGAGCAGTCACAGGCAAGCAAGATGATCAGACAAAAAATGCCCTAGCGTACCCTCACAAAAAAAGAGGAGAATTTTTCCATTGCATCAGATCGCTGAACCACTCACTAAACCCGTGTCTAGATAATCCCTGAGCATGATGGAAGGCAGGAGCAGAAGGAGATGAACAACAGCATCTCTTTCACTGCAGTAACAGCAATGGACTTAACTGTCCTCCATAACAGAACTAATTAATTAATGATCTAACCCATTTCTCCCAGTCTTCTGGCAGGTTTTCTTATTCTGAGATGCAAGTCAACAGTTTGCTAAAGTCACTTATTTGCACAAGGTTCTGCCTATTCCAGGCAAAAAGATCATCCATCCACTGCACCCTTGAGGTGAGGTTTTATGTCCCAACTCTTGACGGGTCCTCTGCTGTCTGTTGCAAAACCAACTGAGTTTCATGCTGAGGAGTTTGAGTGCTGCCTCAATCATGGCCATGCAAAGTGTGGTCGTAGGACACAGGTTCTCTGTGCACAAACCTGTGTGACTTGGGGAGCCCGAGTCACCCGGAAGGCTGTCACTGGTGTTTGCCCTGTTTGGCTGAGCACCTGCAGAAGTTGGTGACAGGGACATGTTCAGTGCAGCATGGTCTGTGGAGCGTGTGTACTTGTCAGGTAACAGGGTATTTCCAATGCACCACAGGCTGTTACTGCCCAGTAGGAGCTGGGGAACAGAAGACAATCATAAGTCATTCCTGTGCTTTATCACCTGCTAAAGTGAGAGAAACAAAGTACATTCCCACTCAAAAACTAGCTGTTTTTTGTTTATTGGTATGTATTTCTGCCTGTAGGCCATGAGAAACTTAGCAGGGCTGGATCAGGTATGGTTCTGTTTGAGGAAGAGTGAAAAAACAAAGGATGTTTGCGATCAGAAAGGCTTAGCAGCCATCCTTTCTATTACTGCTATCTATAACTCAGCTAAAGTCCTGCTTAGTTTTGAAATAGCTCTGCAGGGGGTGCATACACATGTGCAACTGCCTGGTGTGACTTTGTGGTGTGACTTCAAAGTTAAATGCCAGTTAATCTCTGTGTGTACCAAAGAACCCTGTGCATATGACAAGAATTCAGTAGTACTTTTCTACCCTGAGTTTTGAAAACAAATGCTGGATGCTTTTTCTTCTTTCTTCTTTTTTTTTTTTTTTCTTTTATTTGTTCCCTTGTTACTCCAGGAGGCCTGAGGATTATACAACTGGTGCATTTTAAAATGTGTGAGAGCTTATCAGTTTGCAGCACTTTTTTCTGAAAAGCTGACAACACAAAACCTTCCAATTTTAGATCAGACCTGAAGTCTGGCAGGAAAAAAATGAAATGTCTTCTCCCAGAAAACTTTCTGTCATTGCCTTCCTGCTTATCACTAACTTCATTTTCTAATTGTTTTTTACTCCTTTGATACCAGGTCACAAAAAGAAAAAAAAACAAACCAGAGTCTGTCTTGGGCTCTTTCTCTTTCACCATGTTTTACATATGAAATTAAAAAGCTTTTTATCTGAGACTGTTCCTTAGCTCTTTTGAGACACAGATGCAATCAGACTTCAATCCAAATTGCAGGTTTTGCAAGTGCACTTTGCCTGTCTCCATTTACAGGGGATAAAAGAGTCTATTATCAGCTCTGCCACTCACTCCTTGCATCTAGGCAATTACGAAATGCAGGACACACCACTGCTGGCTGTCACTACTCTGGAGGAGGTAACACCAGAGCCAAGGGTGTATGTAACCTGAAGCCAAATGACTGCAGGCAGAGCAGCAGATGAGCACATACTGGCCAGGTCAAAATTCAGCTTGGAAATCAGAAGGCAGTTTCTAACCTGGAAGCTGTTGGGTTATCCTAAAAAAAAAGGGCGGGGGGGAGGGAAACTCTGAGTGCCCTGTTTTAGGAGGATTACAGGGAGCCACAGCCCAATCTGAGCTCAGTGACCCAGAGACACATATCCAGGCTTTCAATTCTGCAAGTATATAAAACATATGAAGAGCAAGTAGCCTAATTTAGATTCCTGTTTTGAGTTACCTCTTTCTTTCTGTTCCCACTGTTTCCCAAGCTGGGAACCTAAAGAACCACACTGACTTATGCCACTGAATTTAAAATTGCCTATTTTCTGAATCCTGATTTAAAAAGCTAAAAAAATAAGAGTAGGCTGTTCATTTCTCTTATTCAGTAGCTGATTTTTTTTTTTTTTAAGACATTAAATTTTCTCTTCAGGGAAAATCTTAACTGAGTTAGCGTTGGTTTTAATAGAATAAATTGAGTGTCAGAAGCTACTGCTTCTGTTTTTAATCTATAAAGCCACTCAGTTAGTTGTCTTGAGTCTATCTCATCTTTAAACATGAGACTTTTAGCTTCAGATACATTTGAGAAACTTGCAGGAAGCCATTCAGTGAATATTCATTCATTTTTCTTACAAAAAAAGAAATGGTCCTGTAATTTCTCAATGTATTTTCTATAATATCAACAAAAATGTTATGTCTCAGATGGTTAAAAAGAATTTCCACCTATTTTGAGATGCCTTACTGCCAATGCTCTGAATTTGTGCCACAGAAGTCTTTGGAACATCAGCACACACAAGATTTTTGACAATCACAATGCACACAGTTTTGGACAATATCTGTATGAATAGGGATGCTTTTACTTCTATAAATGTAAAATTACAAGAATGAGTTGATTTGTAATGCTCTGAATTAGCACACCTGTGTTGTATGCCTTGAGATAAGAGGAGTCAAAGGTGATTTGCTCTGAAGTCATCATAAACACAAAATACAGCGCAGAAGCACAAAAAGCCTGTCTGTTAAAAGCAACAGGGTTGATTAATCAGGGCAGGAGGAGGCAGAGATAGGGCAGAGGAGGCTCTAGGTCTCCAAATTTGAGCCTGTTTTCCAACTAGTGTCAGGTGCAAGCCAGTTCAGGAAGTGGAAGTGCTTCAAGCCCTCACTTATCTGTAGTGCATCAGAGCTGTGTTAATGACCACAAAGCAGATGTACCACCCCCACTGAGATAGACCTCTGCCTTTTTTCATTCACCCTTTTAGAAACAAATGCAAAATTTACGGATTTTACATATTTTTTTTTTGCCAGCATTTGACATTACATGTCACAGCATCATTTTGAGCCTTGAAACCATCTCTAATTCTTTTCCCATTTCAGCCTTGTGTATTTTGTTTTCTTTTTTGTTTTTTTTGGTTGGCTTGGTTTGTGGATTTTTTTCATCTTGCTGTTCTAGTTTTCCACTTCTCATTTCTGCTTTGATTCTTCTTGTATTGTTCCCTCTTGCAAGCAATTTTTGCTTTATTGGAAGTAATACCAGACCTATTACAGAGCTGCAGGGCTTGCATTAACTTTAGGATTGCTTCACACCACTTTGGGTAAGAAGCTGAGGGATAGTTTCCCACTATGTCTTTCTTTGTACTCCCCATCTATTATCTCTAGTTATTATCTTTGTAAGAAAATCCACAAATGCCATAGGTTTATGTCCAAAAAGGAGGCAGAGGAGTCCTGCAACTTTATTTGAATAAATGAGGGAGTCGACCGGGGCACACGCCCGAGGGGTTTTCTCTCTCGGTTTTGGAGGGCGCAGCCTCCTTTTATCTCAACTCCCGGCCTCATGTCGCCCTCTTCCTTTCCCCACTGGCTGAGATACCAGGAAGGTACAGCCTTCCCAAACTGCCTACCTCATATTCCCCCTTAAACCTACTGTTTTACCTCAAAGTTCAGAAGTTTGGGCTTGTGCAGACCCTTGTCTGTTTCAGGAGCTAAGCTGAGTGGGCTCTGCAATGAATGTGCTGCCCAAAAGTAGAGACATTAAGACCCATTTCAAAGACTTAGCACCCATACCTTCACCCATCAAATTGTTTGTAAAGACATTATCTTTCCTCTCATGTTGTCTATCGCATGACTAATCACAGGGGTACAGAGCAAAGGTTAGGAGATGTCACTTTATTTTGGTTTTGTACAGGACCTCCCCCAATTAAGTCCAACAACTCCTAGGTACTGTTGAACTATAACCAATGCCTTATTTAATGTATTTTTTAAATTGGATAACATGTGAGTTTGAAAATTACAAAACAGGAAAAGGAGGTTTCTGTAAGAGTGAAAAATCCATAGTTTTTCCAGCTTTTAGCCATGCAAACCTGATTGTTTTCATAGTGATAATGTTCTTATGTTGATCCACATTCCATAGAGATGCCTTCAGAAGTCATCCCATACTGGAAACCCCCAGTGGCCTCTGGAGACATTGTAGTGATGGTCTTGTAGAGAATTTACATTTATTTACACTTGTCCTGTTTTCTGAAACAGCAGCGTTGAGATGGGAGAAGAGGAATGAGGCCTGAATTATTGAGCCACACCCTGGTACATTTTCTTTGCATCTGACTTCCATTTTACATGAGTATAAAGATATTCATGAAGCTGCAAACTGGAGCAGAGTTTGGCCCATCTGTTTAAGAGACTGTATAAATCCAACTTTTCACTCTGCCTCAAAGTACGTGAACACTTGCATAAGAAGTTAAAAATGCAGAATACCTTAATGCAATCCTGAAATACTTCCCATTACAGAAACCTCTGAAAGGCACTAGCAGGGACATCTTTCAGGCTTGCATCAAATATCACTTGATTCATAGTCACCCCAAATGATGATGATTTCAGTATGATGACTCCAAGGCCATCACTGATTTTAGTACACACGAGTATGGTGGTTTCCTTTCTGAACATTGACACTGTTTAACAATGCATAAGGATTTTTTTTTCTGGTGAAACCAAGTCTTGCTTAGATGATGCAGACCTCATTTCTGGTGTTACAATGTGCGCATTAAAATGACCCTCTGATTTCCTGGTCACCAAAGCAGTAAGGAATCAGACATTCTCTCCAGGTAGTCCCCAACTTTGCTGAAAAACTCTGCTCACAGAATGTGAAAACAACTTTCTTTTTTGTGCTGAATGCCACTTGAAAGGGCACTTTCAGATTTTAATGTTATTTGGAATAATTTGGAATTAGTATAGCACTCCTCAGTTCAAGAGAAAAAAACCTCTTGTCTCCTCAGATTTGCACAGTAGTCTTTAGCACCTGCTCAAGGTAGTAGCAACATTTCTTTGAGGAGGTACCAGTAAAGTAGTGCTTCACAAAATAGCACCAATACTCATTGTGCCAGAGCTCTGGGACTTGCAGCCTGAAGCATCACCATCTTGAACTCCTGCTCAACAGCAGCCACAAGCCAGCACATGTGACACTCACAGAGGACACAGCGGCTGGCTCAGGTACAGGGCTTGCAGTGACTCTGCTCAGCTCTGCAGCAGCTGAAGGATGCCCTTTTGCCTCTGCTCCCGTGATCTTACTGCAGTTATCTAATCTTGCCTTTAAACCAGGTGTCTGCCATTTATCAGCACAGAGCAAATACAGTGATGGGCCAATCTTTTCTAGACAGAATAGAAAAGCTGAATGTCCTCAGAAGATGGACAGGCTACCTGATCGTCCTATTCAAGGCAATGGCTAGTTCACATCTAAACAGTGTAACTTCTCTTTTAAATTAATGTAATGCCTGAGAGGGTGTATCTCAGAAAAGGCTATTTGAAGTTTTATTTGGATTTTCCTCACTGAGTTTTGCACTGCTTTGATGCTACAGCTTTTGGATAAGATAAATTTAAAGAGCAGTCAAGCTCTGCTCAAGAATTATGTGCATACAAGGAAGCGCTCTCTTGCTAAACATATTTATGTTCACCATCTCAGAGCAATACTTGCATTCTCATTTGCATAAGGATGCATCTGTGCCTCTTGTGGTTGTGGCCCGAAGTCCTTGCTATGTGTGGGAGCAGTGAGTTTCTACTGCAAGGAAGCAAGGAGAGAGGTTGTGCTGTCTCCTGCTAACTACTGCTGAAGTCACTGGTTCTATGGGCTGTGACCACTTGGACTAAGTTGGCTTCTCCTTGTTCTCTCTTCCTTCCCAAACATATCAGACAAAATAAATCTTAGCAGAGATTTCTCTGCTTTCTGCCTCAACACTATGGTCTCCTCGACATTCTTCAGGTAGAGAATAGGTTTCTGCAGGAGCAGGAGACCATGTCCCTGCACAGGGAAGCTTGTCTTTCTGAGCCACAGCATGAGACAGGGAGATTGCAGGCTTTCATGAACAGCATTCAGGGACTTCCATTCCCTTGGAAAAGAATATGTCCAAAACATTTAGGATTATGGGGTGATTCAAGGTGGGAAAGTCTTTAGGCATCTCTGCTCTCAAAAACCACACCAAAGCAAGATCATCTCTGAATGAGGTCAGGTTGCTCAGGGTTTTTTGTACTTAGGTCTTGAAAACCTGCCAGGACAGGGTATACAGAAACTCTAAGACCGTGTCCCACTGCCTGACTGTCCTCGTGGTGGAAAACACTGTTCCTCTGAACATCTGTTTTTTGTCATTCTCCCACCATGCACCCCTATGGGGACCTTAGCTCTGTTTTCATGAGGACATCACAGGAAAAGCCTTGCCTATCATCTTTCTGCAGTGCTGTAAGAGGCAAGGAAACCATTCTACTTAGTCTACAGCAAAGGCATGGGACATATGATTCCTGCCTGATTTAGAATTGCAGTGATCTCTTTACTTCTATCCATGGTACAGGGAGAGATTCAATGCAGAAAGAGACTGTAAGAGGGCTTGTGCATTTTAAGCAGTCCAGAAATGCCCGGAGAATATGGAAAAGCAATCAGGCCTCTTTCACTGTTGTCATCCTGTTGACCGAAGAGTTCTTTCTCCAGTGCTGGGAATGGAAACAGCAGACACCCGAACTTCCTGCACTGCTCTTAAGCCCTTCCTCCCGCAAGGTGTCCAGCTGGCTCCTGAAGCACAGCTCTTTGGAGATTTTCTGGTGTTCCTGTCAGCCTAGTGGGGATTACCCTTTGTGTGGTGCCTTGCTTTTTTGTTGGTCTGAGGCCTTGGGGTGGAGGGGACGTTGTAAGTTCTGTACTGCAATGATTTTTCTCTGTGACAGCGAGTGCAGCTTTGTGCGGATGAGAACGGAAGAGTTAAACCTCCATAAAACAGTTGTAAAGCAAAGAAAGAAACCCCAGATGAGAGGTTAGTAGTGAGATTAGCAATATTGATGCAGCAGTTCTGCAAACCCTCAGCTTGGGTGATATTTCTGCTACAAGGTTGTCCTCCCCCATTCACAGGAAAGACAAAGTGCAGTCTCAGCTTTGGGATGTCCAAAGGCTCTTTTATAGCAGAAGGCTGTGTGCTTCATTTTTACAAAAATAAATGACACTTCTGTCCAATGAAATGCCACGTTAAGTGATCTTATCACTTCTTTGCTTTACTAAGGCAAAAGGAATCAGCCTTCTCTTTCAGTGTGAAGTGCATTGCTCTTCATGCTCCTTCTTGCTTTGCCACTTGTTTCTCTACCTCTGGAGTTTTTCTACCTCCCTCACTTAGATCCTCTTCTCTTCCAGGCAATCACCTTCTTGCCCATGGAAGAATTGCTGAACACAGACTGCAAAGAGCCTTCATTGCTGAGTGTGCAATGAGAACAAGTCCTACTGCAAGCTGGAGGTTAGCATAAGTGCCCAAAATATGGTTTGTGCATGTATGTGGTGTATTAGAGTATTTAAGCAGTTAGGGTTACTTTTACAATCCTGTCATTGCTCCTTACCTAGTTGGAAGTGTTTGTTGGTCATTGGCATTAAAAGCTAAAGTCTGTGAAACCCAGCATGTACCTTCATTTTAGGAAGATCATAAAGAAATTTTTTATGGATACATACTTATTGAGCAAGATCTTATCTAGAAAAACCTGCCTATTGCAAACTAAGGGCTCTCTCATGACTAATTTTGCAATGCATTTATTTTTGTTCTCCAGGATGACATTCACCAGTGTTTTCACTGCACTTATTTTGCAGTTGCTGGCTTTGGCCTGAGTTTTGTTTTAAAGGAAGATTGAAAAAAAACAGAATCAGAAGACATGTATACGTGTTATCAACACCAGATCAACTTCTTTGTCAGTCATCTATAATTTTGCTGGCTATTAGCTTACAGTTGAGGTTTTGGGGTGGTGATTGAGTTGTATCTTCTGCCTAAGCTGCCCATGCAGAGAGCTCACTACATCTGTCCAAGATAGAGTCACCAGAGTCAAGGTCTGACTGGTTACATGATGCACAAAATTAAGAAAACAGGAAATTCCACAAGGGCGGAACAAGAAAGACCAGTATTTTGTTTTTAGACAGAGCCCTCAAAGAAGTTTGAAGATTGATTATTAATATCTTGTCAGAATCTGGATGCTGCAGGCAAACTGATATGCCCATATATCTCATTACCTAAAGAGACATTTGGGACAAGAACAGGTGGGAGAAGAAAGGAAAGAGATGTAACTGACAAATGTCACTGTGTTACTGTTGCTGGCTCAGCTGAGCTGGCAGGACAGATGTGTGATACACGTCCAACACACACACAGCACTGGCTTGCTAGACCACAGCCTGGCTTATGAGCTCAGGCTGAGGCTGGAGGGGCAGGGGTGGGTTACCCAGGGCAGAAGGTTTGCCACAAGCATCAAAGAACATGACTGTAGTGCTCCAGCTGTATATTGAAACTTGCAGCTCATGAGACTTCAGGAATAGCTTAAAGCTTTCAGATAGATGTGAACCCAAGCATGTTTCCATGGATTTAATTTTCAGTATAATGGTCATTCTTAAGAAGGGAGTGCATGTGAGAGATTTGCTTTCCTAAGACAATCACTAAAAATGCTATGCATTTTTTTCTCCCTAAAATATTGCATAGCACTAAAATGCTGAAGTGGTACTGAATGATACTTGATATCTGAATTCCTGAGTTTTCCAGGCACAATGCTGAGCAGCCCTTGAGAAGCACACTGATATTTATCTGAGCAGAGAATTCCCCATGGCTCCAGCTGAAGAGATACTCTTCCTACCTAAGGTAGGCTGAACTCTCCTGTTGCTCCCCTCTTTGCAAGGAAAGCCTGGCACAAGTTACACAAAAATAGAGCACAGTGCCAAGCTCCACTCCAAAGTCTTGGGCAGAGCAGAGTGCATGGGGTTTAAAATACTATCCTCTGGTCATAGAGAGAGCTGCTGCTGAAAGGGAAACAGTTCATTCAGTGGCACCCACTTTTGTGTTCTTGGCTTGCAAAAAGGAGCTATAGATACCCAGCAGCTAGACTGGACAAAGTCTGTTAGCTTGACGTGAAATTAACGTTTGCAGTGTGTGTGGGTGGTAGCACAGAGGCTTGGAATCACTCAGAGTACAAAAATCTCACTATAAGGAATAAGGCTGAAGCTTTTTCTTTTCTCTTTTTTTTTGCATGCAGAAAAAAAAAAATAATTCTGAAACAATCTGAAAAGCTTCAGAACTGATTCATAAAATCTTGCCAAAAGGCTTTCAGACTGAATTTTGGCAGAGTGTTTGAGAGAATATGAACTTAGAAATGAAGCACTCAAAGAAGAATTTGGGCTATTTACATTAGAAAAGCTGAACTCTTTTTAATAGTACATGAAAGCACATAATTAACCTCTTCCCTAAATTTTTATTTTTCTTTCTAGTGATTTATCTTTTTCTGGTATGAAGGTTAACAGTGGATGATTCTTTTGATAGTGTGTTTTTAAATTTATTTTATAGTTAAAAATAGTGCTTGTAAGGTAAAACTCTCTTGATCTGTGTTCCCATGTTTTTTACTTTCACCAGTGCACAAAGAATATGAAACATCAATCCAGTGAGATTTTAAATTCTTATTTCTCAGTAACAGAAGCAAAAGACAACATGGGTATTGGTGAAAACAATTAAGTGTGAAGTTTCTTGTTGCTGCCCTGCTAATAAACTGCCATCTCAGACGGTTGCATGGTTTTATGGTTCATGTGCCTTGCTGAGAAAGTCTCAGTGCCCAGTTTGTTACTGGACCTTTTCCTCATGGAGCTGGAACCAGATCACAGTTATGGGCTGTGCTGATTTCTAACATGATCCCAGCGTACACCTGTGAAAGATTTTTTTCAGATAAAACACATTTTGTAGAGTCACAAAATGGCCTGGATTGGAAGGGACCTTCAAGATCACCTAGTTCCAACCAGGGACATGTTTCACTGCACCAAGTTTCTCAGAGTACTGTGCAATCTAGCCTTGAACACTTCCAGGTATGGAGTATCCAGAAATTCTCTGGGCAACTTGTGCCAGTGCTTCTCCACCCTCACAGTAAAGAATTTTTTCCTAATATCTGATCTAAACCTACTCTCTTTCAGTTTGAACCATTCTCCCCTGTCCCATCACTACCTGCTCTTATAAAAAGTTCTTCTCCATCTTTTCTGTGGGATCTCTTCAGGTACTGGAGGGCTGCAATTAGGTCAACCCTAAACCTTCTCTTTTGCAGGCTGAATAGCCCCAATTCTATCATTTTTCCTTGTGGGAAAGGTTCTTTCTCCCTCTAATCATCTTGCTCCAACAAGTTGATGTCCTTCCTGTGCTGGTGATGTCACTGGTTTTATTTCAAAAAATCAAAATGAACGTAGGTTTTCCTAAAGAATGAGCTGCCAGCCAAGACTTTAATAACAAAATGATTTAGTTTTAAGATAAAATGTGCAGTGATGTTGCACAGAGAATCATTTTTGAAAAACAATTTGGAGTAACACCTCAGGGGATTTCATCCTCCTTCAGAGTGCTCAGGCAATTCACATTCACAATAATGAGAGCTACACACACGCCTGCCACGTGTTTAGCAGAGCACAGCTTCCATGCCATTTCATGTATAGTGAAGTCACCCTAATTGGGATGGGTGGAGCAAGTGGTAGTGGGAGAAGGATGTCTGTCTAAGCCACAAACTCCTCATGTGATCTTGTAGAACTCATATCCAATCATGCAAGTTCAACATCACTGGAGCTGGGCAGTGCTTTAACATTTTGTTTCATCAAGGAAGAAACTAGAGATATTCTTACAGGTGGCCCCAAACTGGGAAAAATTACAGGGGAATGTGATCTCTGCCTGTTACTTGAGAGCCAAATCTTCCACAAGGACTTCAATTTATCAAAAGCATAGTGATCCAGCTGGAGCCCAAGCCATTACCTCCATCTCAAAGAGACAGTAAATACCAGGCATTTAATGTGAGAGCTGAATGACCAAGCTGCAGGCATTTGTGGCATCTCCATTAGCCAGCTCTGCTCAATACTGTTCTTGGATTTTCTTGACCTGCTGCCTTTTTGTTTTTCAAGCATTCATCTGTCTTCTGACTGTAATAGCATAAAAGATAATGAAATTTATTCATTCACCCGTGCTTCATGCATATACACAAGCCTAGCTGCAAATAAAGTGGTTTTTGGAACCTGATGACTGCCTTCATGCGCACTGGTGATTGTTGCTGTATAAAAATAGAAACAAGAGAAAGGAACAAGGGGTACACTGAAAATAAAGGAAAGAAAGAGCAAAGTTTATTAAAGTAGCTTTGCAAAATGAGGGTTTAGTAATGACCTGGGAAAAGAGGAAAGAAAATTGAAACCAGAGAGCAAATGTAATAAATATGATAGTGTTCCTTTTTCAGAGAGCTTTGCAAATTTTGTACAAAAAAAACCAAAACAAACAAAAAAAACCCCACAAAACACACCAAAAAAAAAAAACCAAAAAAAAACCAAAAAGCCCCCAAAAAACCCCACCCAAAACAAAAAAAAGATCCATGCATCCTACAAACCCTGCATTTATGATTAGTAGATCTAATTACATGAAATATTGCTGCTCAATTTAAATGACTTCAAAATAGGCGAAGGCAATAAATAACTAGCAGCCAGGTTTCAGAGAAGATCTCTGAGCTGAGGCTATCAAACCACAGCTTAATGCCTTGTGACTGACTTTTGGAGGATGATTAACTCTTGATTCATGGTTCTAGGAACAGCAGCCAGCAGCCACTTCCTCTGGAAAAGTGCTGATGTACAGTGCACTGCTTCGAGCAGAAAGTGCTTATTACATGCTTTCTCAGAAATGTTACAAGTGCTTTCTACTGCTCCTTGCACTGGTTTTGTTCACACACTCAGATGGAACAGCTTCTTTCTTATGCTTATTACAAGATGCAAAACTTGTGTAGCATTGCTGGCATGTGGTTGCTTACCTGCTCTAGGGAATTTGCTGCCTTTAATTTTGATGAACATCCATTTGCTAAAGGGAAGATGATGTCTATACTTTTTTTTTCTTTTTTTGTCAGTGCATTACTAACAACATGGTTGATGCCAGGTTGTAGGAAGCTATAAGTTTGTGTGCTTAAATAAGGTGTATATGTTTACTGAATAAAACACCATTAGAAGGTTAAAAATTCACTGTAGTACAGAAAAAATAAGAGAGCTTATGAAAAATGAAGGAATAACCAACCTGCAGGAACCAAGAGCCGAGAGGAAAGAACAGGAGAACACTAAACCAAACTACAAAACCAAAGAACAACTTTGTTTGAACTTTGTGTTCGTTTGCTCAGTGAAGCACTCAGTGATAGGTTGCCATTGCCCCTTAATTCACATAAGCTCCTTCCTCTTGGAGCATGCACAGTAAAATCAGTGTCTTCTGTATCCTTATATTTGAACTGAGACCAAATAATGAAAATCCAATGACTGTAGATTTAAGTTGTTACATACACAGGAGATTACTTTTTTTATTGTCAAAGTGTTAAAAGTGAGCACTTGGAATGCTGAAGGTGTGCAAACTTTGTTGATTCATCACCTAGCACCCATCTCTGCACAGATATTAAAAGAGATCAAATATCTCAACTTTGTGTGCGGGATGGCTTCTTGCACAGTGGGAGAAAGAACCCATGTTTGGGAATACAGTTTTGTAAAGAACATTCCTATCCTTTGTCAGTGGAAAAGAAACCATCTGATGGGAACTCAGATGCTAGAATTGAGATCTTTGTTGACTCTAGTCAACATGTGACCACCTTGAGTGCACAAATGAAACTGTACTGCTAAATCATTCTCCTATTACTAACTCATCTTCATGCTGTTTGGATTTGTCTTTCTCTGTTGCAGATATTTCGTGGGGACAGCTAGTTGGAATGGTCCAGAAGAAACCCGGGAGGAGAGGGAGTTAACCAGCAGTGCATACCATATAGGTCCAGTGCTTCAGCTTGTTTTTTCACCCCTTGTTTAGCTTCACAGATCTACTCCTAGGGTTTTAAAGATGGATAGGAGGGATGCAGGGTTCATTACCATGTGGGGCTGTGTCTTTCTTTTTCTAGGGTGTTTTCAAATTGTTCCTTCAAGGAGCTTTTTTGCTTATCATTGAACTCCACAAATGGTCCTAATAAATATAGGATGTTTTCCCCCCGTCTATTCCAAGGGCTATTCCAAGGGCTATTCCAGAGGCTATTCCAAGGGCTGTTCCAGAGGGATCTCTAGGGCATATCTTTCTAATGACCTAAGTACAGTATTAGTTACTTAAGATAAGGAAGTAGGAGGCCAAAGGCTCTTTAGCCTGTGTGGCTGATGAAAAGGTGTTACAGCAATAGGTCAACCCTGAAAATCTGATTTTCTTGTCTATTGAACCTACTACCACTGTATGAGGCAGCAAAACATTTCACTTGATCATACTTCTGCTAAATCAACCTGAAAACTCATTTGGAGGATTTAAAATCTTTAAAAAAATAATTTAGTCTATGAAAGACATGCAGTTTATGATATTAGTGATGTGGTAGAAAGAAACCACTCAGAACATACTGATACAAAATTTCTCTACCAATATGGTATGGCAAAATAAAGTTGATAGAGTTTCCTTACTTTGAAGCCTGGGGCTGTGCTGGTTATCTGATAATAGGAGTCTTAGGGCTGTCTTCACGTGACCTGCTACCACAATTCAGAGGGAGGAAGAACAGAGAAGTGACACACAGTGAAAGAGAAAGAGAAGTCCTAATCAGTGGTTTTAAGGTCAAATTTTAAGTGATCTTATTGTTCACTCATGTTTCTTTTTTTACCAGTTTCCATCATGTGTTTTTGTCAGTTTTAAATCTGGCTTCTAAAAAGGACAAAATGAAGATAAAATCTAATCTTCTGATGTCAGACAGCTTCATGACTTTGCATCAGACTCTGCCTCAGTTCTAAAGATTAATGTATCTTTAACCCTCCCCAGAGGTCGCATCAGCCCCCTACTTGTTGTTGGCTTTTAAAAATAGTTTTCCCCACTTGCTTCATTTATCTTAAGTCCAGTGCCTAGAAGTTGGTAATATTAAATAGATGCATTTCAAGCCTTGCACAATCAGAACTGAAAAACCCCAAGCAATCCAAAACCAAAGTCACCAAACATTAAATCCCATCAATCTCAAGAAAGCACCACCAAAAAATATTTTAAGTAAACATATTTGTTCTGTGTTAACAGTGTAAAACATATCAGTAAACAAGAGCTGCAAAGTGTATTGACCTGTTTTACTCAACACTACAGGTACAGATGATTCAGAGTCCAATTTAGCATGAAAAGACTTTGCAGTTCTTGCTGGATTTCCAGCTCACTCAGACAGAATACTATCAACCCAATTGACGAGGTTGTCTCACATATTTGTAGCAGAGGATACCAGATGAGAGATCTGCACAAACTGTGTCTTCCTGCTCATTTTAGGACTCTGAAATGGACAGATCAAGGAAATAACACAGTGGTTGTGATCCACAGGATCTTGTACTATCCACAGGATTTATTCCTATCTCACCTCCAAATCTCCAAACCTCTCATTGCTTCAGGTTCCCAGTTGTGAGAGAAGGGAATAATCATTAATTGTGATGCTCTGAAGCTGTGGCTCACAAATTATTTAATTTAAAAGTAATATGCCTGCTTCCAAAAAGTGTGGAATTTTTGTCTTTTCAAATAAAAACCTTTAAAATAAATGGAAAGGGACCAGTATATGAGTACATATGCCTATAGGAAATACTCATCCACAAATCCTGAGTAGGAATTTTTATATCATGTTTTGCAAGGAAAAGTACAGATTTACCTTCCAGCTCTGAATATTTTGTATTCACTGCATTCATTGTATTTTTGTGGCCCAGAGATAAGTGTTGTTCACATTTGCCTCATTGTCCTAAATGTAGATGTACAGACACTGCCATAAAGAAAACACCTTCCCCGCAAAAACCTTTGCATTTATCTGTGCTGAAAGGCAGGGAAAACATAAGAGTTCCTGTTGCACGTTCTTTCTCACACAGGTTTGAGCTGGAATTGTTTTGCTTTTAGCCATACCTCTCACCTCTGGTTTTGTGCAGATTGAATGTATTGGTTCATTTTCTGAGAGGTCTTGCAGTGCCAAAGAAAAGAGTTCCCTTTTCTAGAATGTGAAAACTGTATCATAATAATCTTTGGAAGATGAATTGTGTTTCAGCAGAGTTTGCAAATGCTTTACTGGGGAGACTGGATGACTTGGGAGTTCATTCGGAAGCTTTTCCAAATTGCTAGACTAGAAAAGAGAGAAAATTCTGTGATTCTTGGTGCAAGAATGTACTTTTAGGCTTTATATATATATTTTTTTTCCATCATCTGCCCCTTTATTTTGTTTATTTTATTTAGTTTATTTTGTCTCTCAGAATTACATCTGGATAGAGTTTATCATAGCAATGGAGGAACAAACTCTGCATGAAACATTTTGAAGCATTATGGTTACCGTATTGTGATTGTAACTGATGGATTCATTTCAGTGGAGTAACTTTATTCTTGAAATGCAATTCCTCTCTCTAAATCAAGTATTTTGAGGATTGCGTTATGGAAGCAGTATGAGTGCTGAAGATTTATTCCTGCAAAGCAAAGAATTTGAGAAAGGTTTTGGGGAGCATCTTTCAAACCTGAAACAGTAATCAAATTGAGATCATAGAATCATTTAATTTGAAAAACTACTAAAAAGTGACCTCTATTTAATATTTGTAATCATTAAGATGACAGAATGCACTTAGGATTGAATTCATTGCACATGAGATCACCTATATAAAAGACATGTCAAGTAAGCTCCTTTCAGAGGACTACTCAATGTCTCTTAAGGCACTGGTGATAGGATGGGATCAAATGAGAGTGTCCAATTGTCTTCAAGACCTATGAAGAATTTAAAATGGTCATATGGATTTTGCACACTTAGTTGACTTATTTATAAGTATTTAAATTTAAGGGAAATGAGTATTACCCGTCCTGTACTCATTTAAACTGTATGTGTCAAGTATATTCAGTAGTGCAGTATGCAGAAATCTGTCTCCAGAATATACTATTTGTCAAAAAAAAAAAAAAAAAAACCCAACAAAAAACAAAACCAACCAAGCAAAAAAGAACCTTGGAAAAATTAATCCTCAATGGTAACATTTTCTCAATAAAAATGTTGCTGGTAATGTGGGCAGGCCAGGTCCCAGCCTGAGACTTAGCTGAACAGAGCATGGGGAACTGTGGCGTGTGACAACGAGAAGTGAGAGATGGCGAACGCCATGGGTAACACTATGAAGGAATATAAAATCTTTGATTAAAAATCAAGTTTTACAGGTGTTCAAGGGGGAATTGTGTGAGAAGCAGCCAGACCCCACTGATATCTGCAGTGAGGTGCTGGGGACCTCTGGGAACTGAGGTGGCAAGGTCTAGAATACCCTTTCAAGCAGTGTCTCATGGCTGAAATGATCAATGTAACAGCATCAGAGATACCAAGTTTGGGTACAAAAGTAGCAAAAATGGGAGTGAGAGAGAAAAGTAACCTGCAGTGTTGGAAGGACAAGGAGCTAGAAAAAGGGAGATGAAGATGTGCTAGAAAAACAAGCTTGGGAAAATGGGGAGAAGAGAGAATAAAAGGAGTTTGTAATGTATAAGCAAGCAGCTGGTTAACAACTTGGGCCAAACCCTTTGCCCAAGTGAGCTCACTTTCAGTTCTGTTTGTGAGATGTTGAAACCCACAAGGGGTCTTGTCCAATTCTAAAGGAAGTGAAGTTGTGAGCTGTTGTAATGGAGAATCCTTACCTAAATAAAAGGAGGAGGTGAGACAGCTAAGTTAAGGCTTATAAACAGCTGTCAGAAGGCAGCTTCTGGTGCATGTGGACTTTATATTGCAATGGGGCAGGGGGAGCCAGGGAGCATGGATCATTCACCTTGTTTTCTGGAGCTGACTAGGCACGGACTCCATTTTGAGGCCCTAAGAAATAGTTTACTACACTCTCAGTCAACTAAAGATCTAGTTTTTAATTCTACCTCTTCTTCAAAGTCCAACCTCTTCTGAGAAGATCTGTTTTGTCAGGAAGGTCAGCAGTTTCTCATGCTTCATTCAGTTCTGATCCAACAAATAACTTTTGTAAGTCACTGGTATCTAGGAAGTTGACTGTTCTACAAAGTAGATGAGCTTTCAGGACAATAAGACAACTACTGGACACAGAACAAAGTGTTTTAAAGAAGAAAGGATCTCAGTCTGAGATTAAATGCTTTTTTAGACTAGTTCAATAATCTATCTCATTACACAGTATTCATATAATTTATTTTCTTTTTCTTTTCTCTGGAATATTCAGTTTTAAGTCTGGCCTTGAGTGAGCTAAAGAAAAGCACAGAGGAAAACATGAAAGATCGTGGATAAATCCTATAAATTCACAGTGCTTCTATCCTAAGTCAGTGTTTTTCCAGGCCAATATTTTACTCTTTCTTAAAGAAAAAAAAGCCTATTGCTAAAGCAAATGACATTGAGAGGTTTACATATCACCTATTTTTTCCTCCATAAATTAATATCATCAAAGGTCTTAAATATGCCTGTTTCAAAAATGCAGAAACAAACTATCACAGCATTAGTTGAAGAGACTATTCTATCCAGAAGTGCTTGTTTATCACCACTGTTTCCTGAAAGGTGACACCTTGCTAACTTCTGTTTTAGGAATTTTAGGGTTATTCCAGCCTCACCTTCATGGTGAGAGGTGGAACTGATTTTGCACTACATTCTGCATGCAGGCAGGTCGAACCTTTCACTGGTTCCCTGCACCCTTGCACTCTTTGGAGAAAGATCAGGACCTGTGCATTGTTACTGGCCTGGAAGTTTATTTCCCTGTCTTGAAGAGCTGAGTGACTTACTATGTACTCTTAGCATCAACTCTAACTTATTATTGGGTCCAACTTTTGACATAAAATATATTTCAGTTGCAGCATATTTTGTTACCAGCACACAGGCCAGATTTACTTCACTTTAAAATTGGTTTCAGAGATTCAACATTAATCCTTGTAAAGATGCTCCTAATTCACATCAGTGATTACAGCACCAGTCTGGGACACAGGTGTTCAAAATGTTCCAACTGTCTTTGACAGATATTTTTGTGTAAGCTCACAGCTATTATGCCTTTGAGCAAAACAAACATCAACAGCAATCACTTCCATTCAACAGAATTTATAAAAGCAAGGTAATCTCACATGTGTCAAGTCCAGTAGGAGGAAGAAATTCAAGGCACTTGCTTTCCAATGCTTCATGTTTCATCTGCAGACAAATATTCTTAAATTTTCCATTCCGATCATACTTCTATATACACTAAATTTAAAAGGAAATCACAGAATTAGAATGAGGTGAATCCAGGTAATCTTGAGGGGTAGGTATCTTGTCAACAGATCACGAAATGTGCATAAATATGAAAACGAATGACAATTTGCCACAATTTTACTGGGTCTATGACAGCTCAAGGAAATAAATCTCACTCTTTTACATGCATTCTTAAATTGCTTGATGACCTATGCAGTTTTGAAAAGTCATGGCACAAAGCAAGAAGACATCAGAAGCTGTAAACCACAAAGCTATATTTGCTGAATGTGGGTGGGATTTTAGCTTTGGAGCAGGGTTTTCTAATCTGGGTCGTTTAATTTAAGTTCATCTCTTTTACACACTGCTTTATGGCAGACCTGATACTCAGTGCTTACTTAGAGTTTTCAGCAACCTCAATGTGAGAAAAAAAAGACCATCTGCATGTTAGTGACAAGTTCATGTTCATTATGAGCTTTAATTTTAATGTATCTTGGTTAACAGTTAACAGTCTGTTAGGACTAACCCGGTTCTGTTTAATGTGTTGGAGTGACTGTCATACCACAGAAAATTAGTGAATCTCATGTATGGTGTGCAGGGCTGCTGGAAATACAGCCACTTCAATAACAACCTGAAAAATTTACAATATACTGTGAAAAACGTGTGGACATAACAGATGGGGAGAATGCAATGTGCCAGTGAGATCAATGCATTACCTGTATTTCATTTCAGTCAGACAAATATTGTTTCACATGTAGAGGTGACCTTTGGCAAAATGTTTGCCACACTTACAGTGATTTACAAAGAATTGATGACACTTCATTAGACTTCTAAGTTTGTGGCAAAATATTGAGTTCTTTGCTGTATTTGTTAGCTTTAGTAACCAGACTTGCAATAAGCACTCAGCAAATGCCTCCGCTTACCAGCAACATTTTTCTATCACATTCTGATTTCCTAATTAGTGGATTCAAGTAGTAAAAGAGACAAAATGTTAATATTGTTTTCTCTGAAGGCTATTTATAATCCCTTGATGGCCATGTCAAACTCCCATTGTTTTTGTATCAGCCATTTCCTATCCAAGGGTGTAATTTAACTCAGGGAATTTATCAGCTACAAAATAGACATAAGCATCTCAGAAGAGGCATTAACACCAAATTTTAACTTATCCCATTGTCATTATGCTTGATGAGCTATTTCCAGGTCTGTCACTAAAGGAAGTGTCATGAAAACAAAAAGCTCCAGATGTTTGGAGCTCCTCCATAAGATGACTTTAAAGAACCAAAACAGTCTAGGCATTATGGGAAAAAATCTGTTGTACCTAATTCAACAAAATTATTAGCGAACCCAAAGACTTTTTGTGTTTTTTTCCCCCCACATAATTTATCTGTGAAGAAAACTGACTACTTCTTCCTTTGTCCAAGAACAACCTCTAGCTCAGACCCTTGAGCAGGCAATGACAAAACACAGCTATTCCCCTCCACTGCACCTGGCTGCAGTTGCTGCAAGCCCTGAGCAAAGACAGCTGGAAAAGCTGAAGCCAAACTTCTGGTCTTGCAGGTAACAAAAAGAAGAGAGTGATTTGAATATACTGCTGAGATCTAGTAAACACAAAGAGAAATAGGCTTCTGGACAAGCATCAGCAAGCTGCTTAGACAGTAGAAATTTATGAAAAATAAAATGCTTTTTGCATCAAATCAAACTGTGAGTGAGGATAATTGGTGTTAAAATAATTGGTTTCTGTAAGACATCCAGCCCTGTTGACTTCCTAGAGGGATGAGGTCCAAAGTGCAGCAGAGCCAGATCAAAACCGCTTATGTGGTTAAAAGACAGTTAGAAAAATTGTGTTAGTGCACCAGACATCTATGATAGACAGAGAACAAAGATACAGTTTAGAAAGTAGACACAGTTCAGAACCAAGGATCCCCAAAAAACTTTTTTCATCTGACTTCTTATGACCAAGAGCAAGATGATATGGAGAAGATTTTAAAAAAGATTTTGAAGGAAAAAGGAAATCAAAACATGGAATAAATCATTCAGTTTAAAGAACATTTTACTGTATATAAGACTTTAGGGTAAACTGAAATAACAGAGTAGACAAATGATGCAGTCATTAGTGAATAGTTAAATAGTGTTGAAAAACAACACAAGCCAAATTATGCTTGCTTGGCTGCTCAGTGTCTGCAACAGCATTTAGAAGTGTGGTTAAAAACAGTCAAACTACTTCCTCTTAGAAATTGAGTTGTTTTTTTCAAGTTTTTTTATCTCAAAGTCTATGGTTTAAGTGCTGAAAAAAAGGGGTCTTTATGTTTTTTCTACTCTACAATCTTCAAATTCTAGAACAGTTGAGTTGGAAAGGCATGACTGGAGACTGCCTTGTCCAAACCTCTGCCCCAAGTAGGGTCAGCTAAAGATAGGTTTTGGGTATCTTCAAGAATGGAAACTCTTCAACATCTGTGTGCAGCCTGTGCCAGTATTTGATGCACTCACTGTGAAATCGTTTTTTCTTCCATTTGAGTGGTATTTCCTGTATGTCATTTTGTGCCCACTGCATCTTATCTCATTACTAGGTGTTATTGGGAAGGTTTTGGCTCCTTCTTTTTCCTCTATCCCTGGTTCTTTTATACATTGTCAGGATTCCCCATGAACTTTCTCTTTTTTGGGCTGATTAGTCACAGCTCTCACAGCCTCTCCTCATATGTCAGATTTCCCAAGGCCTCAGACATCTTCATAGCTCTTTCCTGAACTCACTCCAGCTCATCCATATCTGTTGTACTGGGAAGCCCAGCAATGAACACAGAACTGCAGATATGTCTTACCAGTGCTGAGCAGAGGGAAGGGATCACCTTCCTCAACCTGCTGGCAACACTCTGTGTAATTCAATCCAGGAGGCTGTTGACCTCCTTTGCTGTGAAGGTTGGTTGCTGACTATATTCAACTTGATGTTCATGACAGCTCTCTGGTCCTTCTCTGCACAGATGCTGTCCAGCTGTCAGTCACACCTTGCCCTGGTGCTTGAGGTTATTTCTTACCAGGAGCAGGAGTTGACATTTCCCTTTCTTGGACTTCACGAGGTTCTTCTTGGCCCAATCCTCCAGCCTGTAAGGTCCCTCTGAATGTTAGCACAATCCTCTGGTGCATCAAGCGCTATTCCCAGATTACATTGCCTGCAGACTAGCAGAGGGTGCATCCTGTCCCATCACCAAATCCTTAATAAAGATGTTGGGCAGCGCTGACCTGAGTGAGTACAGACCGCTGGGGTACACCACTAGTGACTGTTCTTCAGCTGGACTTTGTACTGTTGATCACAGTCCTTTGAGTCCAGCATTCAGCCAGTTTCCATCTACCTGTGTTACTATGCAGTCCTTACTTCATTAATTTGTCTGTGAAGATATAATGGAAGACATGGTTGAAACACTTGCTGAATTCAAGGTAAAAAACATCTGCTGTTCTCTCCTTAGAAAAGTCCTCTTCACCATTAAAGCAGTCAGTTCAGTCACCTGAGTTATTTCTTTTCCCTCCACAAAATACTGAGTCTTTCTCATTGAAAATTAAATGGTTTGGGAATTGCAGTCAGATTTATATGTTATCAGTTCCATTCCCATTGGTGCTACTTGAGAAAGGCTACATTTGTCTCCCAGTGAAAACTGACAGTAAAAGTCATTCTCCTCACCTGATTTTAAATGTCTAAAGAAGAGTCTTTACTCTGTTCTAAGCATATATTTTACCTGCTATGTGGGAAAATGGAGCATGATATATCTCTGGATGACAACTTTTCCTGTCCTGTTGTAAATTTCTAAGGTGAGAGGATGAAATTCCTTTTGGAAGTAGTTGTCTTTACATTGCTGATCTATAAAGTCCAAATGAAATAGCACTTATAGTTTTTTTAAAGATAAGTGAAATTGTCCTCTCCCTTACATGCAAAATGCTTTAATCCTGCCTTTATCCTTAATGTTCTACTCATGTAGAATACCACCATGCTGTGCCCATAGCTGGGGCAAACGGGGAAAAAGGGAGAAAGTATCAGTCTTGGAGACTTGACCCTTCCCTTGGCATGGACTGCTGATTCTATAGAGGAACGATTTTCCTCTAGGACAGACAATATGGACAATAGTCCCTCCACTCATGTTTGCCCAACCCTGTGTAATGCATGGTAACAAAAGAGCAGCAGCAAAATATCTCCCTGCAGAGCTGACTAACAGCATCTGCAGCAGGGATGCTGCCAATGAAAGTGTGAGTGGCACCCTGGTGATGCTGCTTTGTTTGCAGAGAGACATCAGACTGCCTTCCTCAACAGAGGTGCTCTCTATACTTTTGAATTCTTATCTACTTATTTTTCTGCTGTGCTGGAGGTAATTTTTTCCATAGTAGCTGGTATGAACCTGTGTTTCGAATTTGTGCTGGAAACAGTGCTAATAATACAGGAGTGTCTTAGTTACTGTTGATCTGTGCTCAAAATAAAGGCCTTTTCTGCTCCTCACTCCACCCCACCAGCGAGGAGGCTGGGAGTGCACAAGGAGGTGGGAAGGTACACACTGCAACCGGCCCAAGGGATGTTCCATATCACATAGTGACAGGCGCAGCAGATAAAGCTTGGGGGAGAAGAAAAACGGGGAGGTTCGAGGTGATGGCATTTGTCTTCCCAAGTCACTGTTACATGTGATGTGGCCCTGCTCTCCTGGAGATGGCTGAACACCTGCCTTCCCATTGAAAGAGATTAATTACTTCCATGTTTTGCCTTGCTTGCTTGTGTGGCTTTTACTTTCCCTATTAAACTGTCTTTATCTTAATCCACATGTTTTGTTACTTTTATTATTCCATCCTGATATGGTAGAATAGTAAGAGGTCATGTGGGGCTGAATGCCAGCTGGGATTAAACCATGACAATGGTTTATTGCTGCTTTGTTTCTCTTCTGTTTACAGTGGCCTTACTAAATTCAGGGCCACCTCATCATAAACATGATTTCTCCTCTGCTATTCACAGAGAAGCACAAATGCACCAATTGCATCATGATTAGTGGCAATATTCATATCTGGCAGAGGAATGATAAGAGCCCTTGTTGTAGTTAGATTAATTAATCTGCAAAGAAATGCTATGAAAATGTTCTTACTCTGCAGACTGAGAATGGAATACATTATCACAGAACAGTCTATATGTTGTTGTCAATATAACAGTTAATGGTTCTTTATTTGGAGGAACGAAAGAAAGGTTTTCACCAGTTTGAATAAATCCATTTAAATGTTACATAAATGCATGAGATTGCATCTAGTGTCTGTTATAATAGGTCAGCATTTTAGATAATTTCTCCATTGCAATAAGGCTATGACATATTTGGAATATATTATTCTGGAATAGCCAAGACTGGAACACAATAATACATAAAGATGAAAGAAGCTATAATACCTAATGTATTTATATATGCTGCAGAAATCTGTCTTCCATACAAAAATTAATGAAATATCTTTCCTGAATATTGGACTTTACTGTCCCACAGTTGATACTTTCCATAAGTGTGTGGTTTGAATGGTAGAACACACAAGCCACCCTCTCACCCCATAGGAGAAGTGATTTCTGCTTCTGATATTACAATTACCAGACATATTGTCTTAATTTTATGTAATTGCAAGATTTTTTTATTTCATAGCTGTTCAAAAGGTTTGGGGTTTTTTTGCAATGTGATGGCCCAAGGAGGACACTTGGCTCACACTTATTTTTGAGAGCACATACTCACTAAGTTCCTCTTTACTGTGGGCCAAACATCACGCTGGCATTTTTCATATTTGTCCTGAGACATTTCATACACATTCAGTTCTGTTTTTCTGTGGATTCTTGTAAATAATCATGGCCATCTCCTGAGTTTTGACTGTCTCTTTTTGATATCAATCTGAAGACTCTGTTGGCACCACAGTACTTTTGTATATCTTGATACTGATAAAATATTGAATGCCTGATGATCTGAGTGTATGATACACTCTCTCAGGTACTGGTAGCCATAATAGGTTTAAATGGTCCAAAACAGTGAAGCAGTGACCCCTGAGGGATGAGACTGCTTTGCTGTTACATGGACTACAATTTCCGTATAAACTTTTCTTACATGGTTGTTAGCCTTGGAGAAAGTTGCTATGAAATCATTGCCATCTGTATTGACCATTACAGTAACTCATATTCTTAATTAAAGCCAAAAAATACAGTGTAATTGTATTTTTTAGCCGGACTTTAAATTTTTTTTTTTCTTTACTTGACTTTACTAAGCTTTTAGCTGTCTTGTCCTTCAGCTGGCCCTTAGGAAAGAGAGCACCAGACAGAAAATAAATTAAAGAAATTTTAGGTTTTTTGTTTCAATAGAGAAGAAGAGTGGGGCGTGAATGAGACCCTTCTGTCAATGGATAACATGCTGAAAGAACCAAAAATATGACCAAGAAGTGTTGCAATCCCCCACACAATGAGTCTTTAGAAATAAATTGGTTTTAAAGGCAAAATCAAGCAGGAGATGAGAGAATATATACTGAAGTGAAGAACTTTGGCATCCACATGGACCTTTGGAGGCACTGCATGTTGTGTTAATATGCCATTGCACAAACTTGTTGAAGGCAGCATCATATGCAATGCAGCTAGTTCCAGGGGTTGGGACACACCCTTGAAAGAAACTAATATCACTTCAGAGAGACCTCATCTACTGTCAAGGACAGAAGAATTTGTGTATTGAAAGTGTGAAGGCACTAAGCCTCCCTAATTCAGAACAAGTTCATGAGACGAAGAAAAAGACCTTTTTTTGGACCAGGACAGGAGGACCAAGAAGAGAAGCAGCACAATCCAGTTTATACAGCATAGAAGTCAGAAGGAAAGCAGAAATACATATAAAAATGCCTGAATTATGGAAAGTGAAGTAAGGTTTGAATAGGGTTTGAAAATAATAAATTAATTCTAAAGATTGAAATGGAAGGAAGGAAGGAAGGAAGGAAGGAAGGAAGGAAGGAAGGAAGGAAGGAAGGAAGGAAGGAAGGAAGGAAGGAAGGAAGGAAGGAAGGAAGGAAGGAAGGAAGGAAGGAAGGAATCTCGCTTTCTTCACTAAACAGTAGGAGGAAAGCATTTCTAACACGCTTGCCAGATCCCAAGGTTGTCTTGGCACTGAAGAAGAAGGATGCTGCTTTTTATGATCTCTTTTTATATCAAAGAGCAATTTGTTTGCTGATAGATGGTGCAGTTAACCATAATATTAATCTACAAAAATGATAAAAGGTGATTTTAGACTGGAGAAAATACAGCCAAGTAAAGGGCATACAAAACACAAGCAGCCTGAAGCTGTTATTAAAAGAAACAAAGGAGAAGAGCAATAGACATTATGCCTTGAAGTTCATAAGGGATGAAATGGAGGAGTATCATTAAGTGCAAAACATATCTTCAACAAAGCTTCTTAATAAGTTCTGGGTTTGTTACCAGTTTAGTCGTGTAACTAAAATCTTCGTGTGAGAGAAGAAGGAGGAAATGTCATGGTGAACTTGGTCAAAATTTTAACAGAATATGCACTTCAAGGAGGGAATTGAGAGATCAAACAAAAATTAAAACTCCACAAATTGTCCCTAGGCTCACTCACAAGAACAATTTCTCCAGGTTGGAAGGAAGCTTTAAGGTTTGCACAGAGGTTACAATGCACCTGTAAAATTTAACACTGAGTATGATAGCAGTGGAACATTGGACAGGTGTGTCACACTGGTTGGAAGACAGTTGACATACAATTTGAAAGAAAGCAGGGCTTATCATGAGTGACTAAAGAAGTTCCACTAAATTTACCCAGGATAAAATTCATGCAGTATATTGAATGACAAAGCTTCCTATTCCTCTGGAAATCTTTGAACAATAACATCTGGATGGAAAGTCATCTTGATTGCTGAGGTGGTCGATGTAAACGGATAAACACCCTCACCTAGGGAAAATTGAGAGTTCTGGGATTTTTACTGGTAGCATTTTTAACATGAGAAAAGAAATATCATATTGTTGTGGGTTGTAGCTGACATCAGGAAGCTGAAGGCATGCACAACAAGGAAAACATATCCCATCCATCCTAATGAAGCACTGGATCATAGAACCTGCCACTAAATTTAAACAGCTCAACATCACATGGGAACATGAGCACAAAATGTCCTGTTTTGTCTACTCACAAAACAACATGAAAATGGCATAAGTAGTAAAGTGATGGAATGGCAGCGCAGATAGGAGTGAAGAGGCAGTGTTGACTCATCTGTTGGATCAGAAAACACAGATAAGTTCTGTGGTTGTCTGTTTCACATGATGGACAGCCTATTGCTGCCAAGGAGAGTTGTGCACTAAGAATGACATCAAATAAAAACACAAAGCGAAACCAGCCATCCAAATACTGTGCAATGCACATCAGACAAAGTAGAAACAAATTAGGCAACAGTAGAGACTGCAATTTCTATCTGAAGATAGATTTTCAATTTTCTCTGACACAAGAGGTAGAAGAAGACCAGGATTTCTAAGACTAAACCAGATCTTTTGAAAACAAAGAGGCAAATAAGCAGGCTTAACAGTGTAATTGAAGTACTCATCATCTTCACAAAGGTAAGTAATCAAACATAAAGTACATCTCTTTGATGGGATATATCTTAGCGACCCCTGGCCTTAACAAGTGCTAGTGCTGTTAACAAATTACAACTGTTAGAAGAGAAAAGGCAGTGATCTCTATGAAATGTGGGAAGAAAGGAAGGGACTATAACAGGGAATAATCTGGAAGAAACACTAGAAAGTTTATACATGACTTGAAAGTAATCCTCAGTTGCAATACCTCTGTAAACTGTTCTTTTTGCAAACAAGATGCTTTATAAACATGGTATTATCCAACATATCATATATTTTATAGAGTATATCATGTATGCAGTGTTGCACATAATGCTTATGAGAAATTTTGACTCATCAGCTATGTCCATTGTAGTTTTTCTGTGTTATCCATTTTTGAAATGCTCATTCCTACAAATCATTTGTAGCTTAATATAATAAACAGCTAATTCAGAAGAGCTCATCAGCTTGATCATATCCTTCAGAACTGACACTTGGCAGGTTTCTGTAATGAAGACATACTGCATCCGTCTAATACATGTTCAGCATACATCCTTCTTGCTTTCATCACTGACAATGAAAACATTTGTTGGCACAGTGCAGAGTCTTCAAAAACCTTCTGAGACAAAGTCAGAACCTCTGATTCTTTGTCAGGTAAAGAAATTGTAATTGCTGTAGAATTTATTTTGGCATAGATGAGATGAGTATGTGGCTACTTGGAACAACAAGCTAGTTTGCAGAACACATTTTAGCCAAACTGTCATCTTTTTTCCACAGGAAGTAAAGTCCTTGGAGAGGGACAGAGGAAGAACAACATTGAACAACACCGTCAGGCAAATGCAAGGTGCAAGCAAGTATATCTGTTTTTGCACTGTGGAGGGAAAATATTTTTTCTGTCAGAGAAACATAAATAAACAGACACACAAAGAAAAATGAAAGTGTTTTGAAGTAACTGAAAGGCTGAAGAGTGAGCTTGATGTTTTGGCTTTTTTTGGAAATATTTCAGCACAGAAGTTGATTGTACTTTAAAATCTTGATTGTGAAAAGCACCTGGAAAGAAACAAAATGTCTGGCTCCGTAGCTTTAGGTTTTGAAGGAAGCCAGAGAGTAGTCAAAACATAGAGAAACCAGTCATATTTGGATTTATTGCTATCCACCTTTGATTTTTTCTTTTGTCAATACAGACAAATTTTGTTTTTGTTTCCACCAGCAATCAGTAAAAATAATTGCTATGACTTCCCTCACAAGAAGGATGTTGTCTTCTTGGAATGAGTCCAGAGGAGAGCCACCAAATTGATCAAAAGTGCTTGAGAACCTCTCCTATGATGACAACTTGAGATTTGTTCAACCTGTGTTTGCTCAGGCTGGAGATGAGAAGGCTCTGGGGAGACCTTAGAGCACCTTCCAGTACCTAAAGTGGGCCTACAAGAAAGATGGAGAGGGGCTGTTCACAGGTGCATGGAGTCATAGGACAAGAGTGAATGACCTTAAGATGAAGGAGGGTAGGTTTAGATCAAATATTAGGAAAAAACTCTTTACTGTGAGGATGGTGAGGGCACTGGAACATGTTTGTGGATTCCCCATCCCTGGAAGTGTTCAAGGTTAGATGGTACAGAACTCTGAGAAACCAGGTTCAGTGAAAGGTGTCTCTGTCCATGGCAGGGGGGTGGAATTGGAACCCTTCCAACCCAAACCACTTTATGATTCTATGCTTCCATGACTTTTTGTAGCACATACTGAAAACAAATCTCATTTCAGACTAAACAAGGCAGCCAGTAAGACAATTTTGGGAACAAGGTCACTGTCTATTGCATGCCTTTGACATTTCTTGAAATAATCAGTAGTGCTATCAAGCTTTTATTATGTCCCCTTTCATCAGTCAGTCTCAAGATATGAGACTTAATTGGACAATTCACTCAACTTTGTCAATTCAAAAGCCAAACATCCTCTTTCTGAGAGAAATAAATAGACCCTTCCATAGTATGATCCATCTCCATGCAGACTGGTGTAATGAGGCAGAGAGGACTGAAGGGACGCTCAGAATTACCCAGCAACAACCATGGATCATTTCTACTAACTGCAATGTCCAATGAAGCATCAGCCAGAATTATTAGTTCCACAATGAGTTAGTACCTGTATATAAATCATGCAGACATTTTGAAAATTTCCAACTCAAACAAGTGAAGATCAATTAAACCAGACTACCACCTGATTCTAATGTATTATAAGACTCATTCTTGCTGTGGAATATGATAAATCCCAAAATTATGAGATATTTTCACTTCCCCAGTAGTGGACAAGAATACAGTCTCAGCTGCAGAATGAGAAAGGATCTTATTCCTTATTGTTAAGATTGTTTTTCCAGGCCTACACATAATTCAGAGTCTGTGAGAGTAACATTTTTTGAGGATTATTGGTTACTTCACCAGTGGAAGTTCTGATAATTGGATGAGTTGTTTTAACAGTGACAGTAGTTTTTCTTCAAATGAGTTCCCAGTCCCATTATAAGAAAATCTGAGAAAAATCTAACAGTCAGAAAGATAGATTGAATGATAAGATAATCTTAAGTGGTCTTAAAATGTTGGCTGTTACATCAGATTGCCTATTACAGGAACAGAATGGTAAAATGATAGTCATTACACAGTTATATTTTCAAGCATGTGCTATATAGTGCTTACGTAAGGGTTTTTATAATTTATAATGTTTTCCAAATATCTTTCTAATATCTTGGAGGAAGTAACCTTCCTACAAGATACATGATTATTCCATATATGGAAATGAAGACAAGAAGATTTAGGATTTTGAAGTTTCCCGAAGCTGGTACTTTTGTGCAGAGAATTGATCATGTCACTTACTGCTGATTTTGTCACAGAAATAATTTTATGAAGTTAGCAATCTCTGTGATGGACTGCTGCTTGTGTGTTTGGTCCTGTCAAACCCAAGTGGGTTTGCATAAATTTCAGCAACTAAAACTATCCAAAAATCCATGTTCATGAAAATCTGCCTTCTAAAGTGTCAAGCTGGAGGGCTTTCCAAACTGCTTCTTTTACATTAATCTTCTATGGCTCCAGAGAACCTGTCACCAGTGTTTCTTGCTATTGATTATGTTTGATTTACAGTCTCAGTGGAGCATATTTAACCCAGGAGAACATGCTCCCTACTCCTTTAATTTAAACCGTCAAGCAGTTACTTTGCTGATTCTCCTAACACCTATGAATTATTTTATGACAGCATATACTATGCAATGGATGATCACCAACTTTCAGGCCTTTTTTTTTTTCAATTACTTTTTATCTTCTCACTTCTAAGCAAGGCATTAAATAAGCAATACCCATCTGACATCTCTCTTCACTAGATTTTCTCCTCACTCTGAATAATTTTGACAACTGTTGTGAAAATTTTTAGTTGCCTAGTAGCTGAAATGAAGAATTGCATTCTGTTTAATGGTAGGAAAAAAAAAAATCAGAACCAGAAATCTGCTAGAAGTGTCTTCTTGTTTAATGGACACAATCAAGTCTCTCTGCTGTACAAAAGTATTAACGTAATGACAAAAGGAAAAATTTCTTAGATGGAAGGCGGTAATTTCAAGGAATCAAGAAAAAAAGTAAAAATTGAACCTTCAAGATAGCTTGAATCTCAACTATCATACTTTGTTGTCAAAACCAGACAATTTTCATACAATAGCCATGATAGTTGCAGAAAAAGAAATTATTGTAAGTTAATATTTGATCATAATGAATAGATACAATATTTGAACACTCACTTCTAGAAAAATTTCCTGACAAGTCTCTATGTGATAACATCAATAAAATATGTATGTGACCCAGCGTGTTCTGCTTGTTTCATGCATCACAGGGTGTTCTCCAAAGCTATGAAAACAGCGTCTCTGTACCTGATGTGGCAGGAGTTGTGACAGGGTGCATAGATTGCCTGATGTTGATATCTTATCTTCTAGAAATTAAAAAAAATGCAAAGGGAGTTAAATGTGACTCCTCCAATATCCTATTAGTTTTAATACCTATTATTATTAGAGGTCTGGGATTACCCATGTTATTTGTCAGAATACTTTTTTTGTTTTTTAGACTTTGAAGATGAAAATGATAGTACACATGCAAAGCAGCAGATGGAGGTAGGAAGATATGAGATACCATATTATCATGGATGAATGTATGCATTTCTTTTCCAGGGAAAAGCCATAGCATGAACAAATCTTCCACAGAAAATTTTTTGACTGTTCATATATGAAGATTTTTTTTGATTATTGTCTTTAAAACAGAAAATGCAGTAGGTTAGAGAACAGTCTTCTTGATACAGTATTTGTTGCTGTGGTGAGGAGTTTAGTACTGGTGTTCAGTCATCTGGTTTTGTTAAATGAGGGAGAATCTTCTTCAGATGAATGTATGTGGATGCAGAAAAGGCAGAAAAGTCCAAAAATGCTCACAAATCAATTTTCAAAGCTACTCAGACATCAATGTTGATTGCTGGCAATGGGAGATAAAGCCTCACCTTATTTTAAGGAGCTGATATCCTGAGTTGTCTGCAGTTCTTGGCAGCATCACCACCTTACCTGAAGTGCAGTGCAGATACATCTATCCTAGATAGAAACCACCTAGGGCTTTTTCAATACCAGATGAGCAGTGGTGATGAAAAACATGGCATGAGCTGATATTTAACTGTTTGCTAAGGTCACAAGTAGATCCAGTGGTACCTGTAATGAACTGCTACAAGTCCCCAGGCTGGTGTTTTGAAACTTTCTCAGATACAGCAACACCTCAGTGCTGTAAGCAGCGGGACACTGAGTGCTAAATGCAGCTCTGCCTCACAACAGTGGATGTACCACTTCCCCAGAGTGAGCTTTCTATTATATCTCCGCCTGACTTTCCTATTTACGTTTTACAGTCTTTTCAGCCAAGCTGTCTTGAAAGAAATGAAAGTCAAGCTGCCTTTCACTAGAGTTGTTAGCAAAATTGAGCCCACTTCCTCCTCCGTTACCCAGCTGGTGTAAATCAATACAGCTCTGGTGAATTAAGTGGTACTTTCTGTCATTTCCTCTAGTTACAAACTCAATTCAGTGTCTGCCTGATGACTGTCATGGATGAGAGCAAAGAATGTCAACAGTACAGCATTACATCTTCTATTTCTTCAGGGGGGATGGTTTCCTTCTCAGTGGTCCTTTTTTATTTTTATTTCATTATAAATTTTGTTTGATTTTTTTTGCCCCATTCTGATGCATTAGCAGCTATGTGGAGAACTGTGGTGTAATCTCTTTTGTTACACTGGCCTTACTGATGTTTCTTCCCATGTACCTCAGTGGTAAGCTAAACAGGTTCCAGTGGCACTTTCTACTCGATCACTGCAGAGGCTTGAGTAACAAGAAGGAAAGAAAAGGCTCCCTGAATGCTGAATGACTCTGTGTGGTTTGCCACCCACCCACTCTGCTGAAACATGGTCCATTAACTCAGTATGGCTGATGCAATTCAAAAAGGGGCAGCAGTTTGTACAGCACTCTACATTTGCCAGTAATAACTTCATGGATGCAGGGGAAAAAAAAGGGTGGCAAAACATGATGCTGTGCAGAAGTATTCTAATTCACTCTGAAAAACATATAAAACCTAGGAGTGTCTTCTGAGGTGAATAATCTTGAGCATGACAGACGTGAAGGACAATGTACAAAGTTTCTAGAAGTTTGATTTTTATGCTTTGAATTTGTGGACCATTTATGTGAGACATAATAAGAGTACATAGATGAATAATGGTAGGGGCAACCTTATTGTCTCTGCAACTACCTGAAAAGAGGTTTTACTTAAGAGGGGTTGGCCTCTTCTCCCAGGTAGCCACTGATAGGACAAGAGGAAATAAATGCCCTCAAGTTGTGCCTGGAGAGGTCTAGATGGGCTGTTAGGAAAAATTTTGTCAATGTAGTGGGGAGTGAGGATTTGGAATGACTGCCCAGGGAAGTGGTACAACCACCATGCCTGAAAGTGCTCAAAACATATGGATAGGACACTTGAAACATGGTTTAGTGGTGGGCTTGGCGGTGCTGGGTTAACGGTAGGGCTTGATGATCTTAGATTTCTTTTCCAACCTAAATAATTCTATGATTCTACAGATAAACAATATATCTACCAGGATGCAGCTACCCATATATGTGTTTGCTTTGAGACTGGAGTATTTATTCAATTGTGAAATGATAATGGCAGTATTTCCAGTACACAAAACCAATCACAGTAGCTAAAAGGGGATAAAAGGAAGAAATAATAGCTGCTGATCAGGATATAGCCTTTTGGACAGGATTTTAGCTGTATTCCCTTGTAAAGTTTAAATTTCCTGTTCTAGAAGTGTGTAATGGGAAGAAATCTGCTCCTTTAGTAGGGTATTCAGTGATAATTTTTATCTGTCTCTAAGCAACCAAAAAGAGTCAAAATGTTATTCATTTATTTGGGTTAGAGAAGAGATGTTAAGTGTGCTGCCTAAAATTTGGGATGAATTGAATTATTTTTTCTGCATAGACTTTGTAGAGGATTTGGGGGAAATAACTTGCACTCTTGTATCTCATAAGAGGTTTGATTCAAACACAGAGAAGGTGCTGAAACTAATGATCATCCAATAAGTAGTAAGGCATAAAAAGACTTGAACAGGTTAGAAGAAAATGTATCACCTGAAAATTTGCTGATATTTGCAAGTTTCTCTACTCCATAATGTGTTGTGTGTTTTATTTAATTTTTACATCTCTTGGTTTATAGCCTTTCATTTTCTTCATCCTTATGAAACAAGTTCAAGCAAGAAATAATAGGATTATTTCTGATGTGACAAGACAGTAAAATTAACAGAGCTGACAACCAGCACCATTCTTGTTCCACCAAAGGGATTTTTGACATTTGGAAGTAGGATTGTGCTAGACAGAAGAAAAATAGTACTTAAATAACCCTATTCAGAAATAAAACCCTCGGGAAGAGCTTTGTGAAGATATTTTTCTTTACAGGCCTTTTTTTACCTTTTGCAAATACTTTAACCAAGTGGCAGCTGAGATAGGAAGTGTAGAAATGACAAAGCTAAGGTTCTAGCTGTAAAATTTATTGCACTGGGTCAGAAACTTTGCCCGTAGAGCTGAAGCTGAATGGAGTTATGCTGAGAAACTAGGATGGATGAGATGGTTTCAGACCTTTTAGGCTGACCATTAAATCCTCCTCATTAGTGAGCAAGACTGTCTTTTTACAAGTCATAGAGATAATTAGCTAAATCCCACTGAGTGAGAGGTATGAGGGGTGGCTCACAGCATGCGTTCAGGGTCAGCCTTAAATTATCCACCACAGATTGACCTGAGTTTGCTGCACTGCATAAAGCGTTATCACTGCCTTGTGTTCACTCGGATTTTGCAGTGCTAACTATGTCAGTGTAGATCAAAATTTTGTAATCATCTGTAGAAGTGGAAACACAGTTAATGGAATTAGAAAGGCAGAAGTTACACATCACATTTTAGTCATACTTTTTCCCCATGTTTTGGACTCTTTTACAGTGGAACAAAAGTCTCTTCCTTTTAGCAGACTCAATAATTTGGAACTTGGTTCCTCCTTGCCAGCTTATGTTTTGACTTTCCATAATGTTAAATATTTAAAGACAGGGTTTTTTTATTTTTTTTTTCTGTTTAAAAGGAATACTCGAACAAAAGGAACTTGGTTGTTCTGCTTTTGGGGGGGACGGTTTCCATGCACCACTCAGCTTGCTCATATTTTAGCTGATGCATAGCAGACCACGTATCTGCTTTAAACTTGTGAATAACTTTAAGTTCAGGGAATGTTTGAAAGAGTACGTTTTACCACTCAGGAACTCTGTGTATTGATGTCAACGATGAAGTGATCTTGCAAAGAAATGAGCTAAACCACATTATCTTTTCTATCTTTATGAAGGAACTTTTTGAAGGCAAAAATATTAAAATACTACTAAAACAAATAAACAGTCTTTTTAAAAACTCTACCACTTTGTCATAAGGAATCCACTTTTTGTGTCTCTCTACTCATGCAAATATATTTATTACAAAGAGTGATTCAGAGAACATGGATTCAATCAGCCACTGGAAATGCCAAACTCATTTGTTATAGACAGTATCACAGTGGCTTTGAATATCAGAAACCTTATTGTAATCTGTCAAGTCTGAATTGACAACTAACAAACGGAAGGGTTTGAAGAATGAAACCTTGTCACACAAGCTGTAATTTCATTTGACCTATTCTGTGCCTTTTATTTTGATATGTGGGTGGAGGAAAAAACCCCTGGGTTCTGTGTACAGGTCACATCCTTTGCTTCTTGGGTGCTGTGCAATGTGAGCTGACTCACTGTAGAAATACAGCATCAGAAGTACCAGTCTGGTAAGAAGTTGTCAAGAGAGACAGGAAAACAAAGAGCAGAGAACAAATAGAATATTTTCACCACTGTCTAGTGAAAAAAAAAAAAAAAAAAAAGCTCAATTCTAGTGTTTTCATAAGTGGCAACTTTGGAAAACACAAAGTGCTATGAGAAAGACAAGCACTGGTTGTTTGCTGAAGGCTGCATAAAATGCCATCTTGACCAGTTGTGTACCAAAACCCCCAGTGAAAAAAACCCTATAAAATATAGGAAAAGTATGTGTTTATGAGTGAGCCAGAAGTATTAGGAATTAATAACATTTTTAACTCAGCTAAATCCCCTCCCACTGCCTGAAATTTGCAATGAAAATATTGTCATCCTTGAGGAGAATGAAATTTAACTGTTGTACTGGTGACTGCAGTTTTATGTTCCAGCAGCTGCAGCAAAATTCCTTGGGGCTGGCTTTGAATACTGGTTTGGAGCTCTTTCCTCTTTCTTGAAGGACAGAAGAAGAGATGAGACTTGAAATTTGTTCAGTTGAGGAAGATTTTGACAAGAGAGTGATCATTCATCTTTGATGCAGTTGTGTTGAACACTTAGTGTTCTGCCCTGATTCTTTTCATGTTTCAAATGTCAGTCCTGAAACAGAGAACGTTTTTTTTTCATCTCTCTTCTCTTCTCTTCTCTTCTCTTCTCTTCTCTTCTCTTCTCTTCTCTTCTCTTCTCTTCTCTTCTCGATTAATGGCAACATTTCCTGACACTGAAATTGACTGGCTTGATGTAGCCTCTGACTATCCCAGTGAACTTGCTCTCCCAGAAAACTAGCTTTGTATTAAGGGTAATTGGTGCAGAATAAAACAGGGAATTAGTCAGGAGGAAGTCCAGCTCTAGTCAGGAGCTGTATTTTTGTGAACATGCAATCTGCAGAAAATTACCCCCTTCAGCAGTTATTGGCCAGGAACAGTGCTCCTGCTGATGCACATGGGCTGTTACCAGCTCCAGCAAAGAGAGGGTTTAACAATAAACTCCAGACTTACTCATTGGTTAAGTAGTTCTATGGCTGAATTCCCATTTGCTTAATTAGAACTGGGAATTGTTTTTCTGCGGTTTTGCTGAAGTAAAAAAAAACCAGCACGGGCAGGACTAATACAAAATTACCAAGGATCAACTAAAATAATGCATGTAAAAGGTTTAATGGGATTTCCAATAGAGTTTGGGTGCCCTGTTTTATGTAGATAACTTTTTCAGGAAATTCAAAGCCAAGAAAGTTAAAATTATCAAATGTAGAAGCTAGGAAAACGAATTCTCGTAAACAAAAGATGCACATTCTCTGGAAAAATTCTCCTATGGAAACATGTAAAGAAAAAACAAATGAAGTGTTACACTGCCAGCCATCCTGAACACAGCCTCAGACTCCAATCTGCTCCACACTCCTAAGTCTCATTCACACTCATCACCAGTATTTTCAGTGAAATTATTCAGGATTGATATTGCTATAATGAGGGGTTTTTTACCTTGTTTGGTAAAACATACTTTCCTCCCTTCAGCTGACTGCATGTTCCCTCTCAGCCATCATTGATGCATTGTTTGTATCTCCCAATCTGTTTGGAAGACAGCTGCTATCGATGCAGTGTGAGATGATCGGACAATCCCTGTCAGTTACTGTGTTGTGTATTTATTATATGCTTGGGGTAGTGAAAGAATGATGAAGAAATCAAAAACTCACTATTCCATGGTCTGTCATCAGATAACTGAGGTATAATAGGTATAAAAGGTAGTTCCTATATTTTTGTGTAATCTGTGGTAGCAGTCTTGGACTTTTCTATTCAATTTTATATGATTTCTTTCCTTTGGCTTTCAGACTGTATTAGCAAAGCTGCAGGCAGAGCTTTGCTGTAATGTACAAGTAATGTGCACCTTTTGGTCTGAATTCAAGCTATCATTGCCCATTGAGCTCCCCTCTCTTTCTGTGGGTATTTGCAGACTTGACTTCTCTGTAGCTGTGTTCAGCTGTGGATTTTCATTGGAGGTTGGGAGGTTTAATTCACTGGACACATGCATGTTGTGTAATAACTGGGATATTATGCTTTTCCTTAGCCTGAGCAGATGCAGTGTGGTGTTGGAACAGCAGTGCAATCACGAAGCCTGGTATTTTGTGATCTAAGGGACCAAGCCTCCCAGGGCTGTTTGCAAGGCAGCTGAGATAAACTGTAAGTGGCACAAGACAAGGCACTCTGTAATATTGCTTTAAGATGAAGCTTGGTAAAGCCTGTTTGGATGAACACTCTTTGATATTTGGTAGTCACATATGCACAGTGCTTGCCAGCCTTGTCATACCAAAGAACATGGCAAGTCTATGTTTTTTCAATTCTGCTGCACTAATTTGATGACAGATTTTACTATCACCATTATCTAACTTTACAGCATCTTTCTGGTCATCAAATAACAAAGACTCAGAAGAAGATATGGGTAAAAGTAATCAATCAGGAAATAATGTCATCTCACACAGTTTATAACTGTGATAGGATTTTGGTATGATGCCGGCATGGGAATCCAGTGTCCTCGATAACATCTTTACATTATTCCTTTCTTGCTCTTCACTGCCCTCCCCTCCATAAAGTCTGCTTTATGCTAGTGTGAGACTTAGCACTTTTGACTGGTTTACTTTCAGGTGGGGCTTCAGAGTTATGTTGCCCTTTTAGTTGCTTCCTAAATTCACTGTTTCATGATTACTCCTCCAGTAATATGTCACTTCTATTACAGTCTTGAATTTTTGTGTTTGGCGTACTTTCCCTTGTCTTACTAAATTTATCTCAATATTCTATACACTTCTTTTATTCTTTCTATATAGATACAGGACATCTCCTTTTCATATTTTGTCTTGCTGGCATTTCATTTGTAAGCTTGTAACTGACACCTAAAATTTGGGGCACCCTGTAGTGTTCATCTTCTACTTGGAAGCAAATCTCATCCTCCTTGTCTTAGACAGACTTTTAGGATTCCAGGTCCTCTTGGCAGCTTTCTCTCGGGTTCATCAGTGATGTGTCTACCCAGTTAGTTAAATATCAGTCTAAAGTGATTGTTAAGCTGAGATTCAAGTAGCATCCCTGGTTCTTGCAAACACTTTTAGGAGTATTCATAATTGAAGCTCAGGAACACTTCAGGACTGGCTTAGGCAGAAGGTGATCAGTAGAGGAGAACCAGATTCTGGGAATTACTCTCCTGATGGCCAAGGACCAGCCCACAGTGGGTGTGTAACACACCACACCAATCTTGTGACAAGCACTTGAGCCTACTCTTCACTTCACTAAACAAGCACAAATCTGATGTCTCGCTCTTCATGTATATGTGAACATATTACAAGCATTGGAACAGGCTGCTCAGGATGTGGTGGAATCATCATCCCTGGAAATGTTCAAAAAACATATGGATGTGGGGCAAGAGGACAAGATTTACTGGTGGACTTGTCAATGCCAGGTATACATTTGGACTTCATGATCCTAGAGGTGTTTTCCAACATAGTAAATGCCGTGATTCTATGATATATATGTTCATAACATATGTGAGATGCCCAGGAAACACTTAACAGTGAAGCTTTTCATTTGCTGATTTTTGGGAAGAAGTAAAAATGTAGTAAGTATGTGGAGGTAAGTTTTGAATCCCTGTTAAACAAAATCATAGTGAGCATGTTGATTGCTTTGTTTTAGTCTAAAAAAAATTGACTAAATTGTAAGACTTGGCTTACAAGCGAACAAATAAAAACAGATGGTGACTTGAAGCTGCTGCCTTGAAAAAAATGTAAATACACCACAAGTATCTCTGTATATGTAAAAGAAAGCTCATCTAATTCTTTTGCCATAATAAATGCTTCATGCACTCTGCTGTGAGTTGGTCTTAAACTCCTGCAATAGGAGTCCCTGAACAGACAAAAAGGGAGATTGCATTTCGTAAAACTCCAGCCCTTTTCCCAAAGTTCATCCATTCTGTGAGCAGAAGGAGGATGTGAGAAGGAGCACCCAGTCCAAGTATTAGTTTAGCTGAGGAGGACGTTACTGGCAGTAAGGCTTCTCTGGTATCAGATAGCAATTATGGACCAAACATAAAAGAAAGATCAAGCTCTAGACAGGCAGAGAAATTAGATTCCAAACTTTTTAAGAAATTGAACTTTTACTTTTCTCATCACTAATTGCTCTGTTATTTCTGAAGGCTTTTTATGGAATTGCACCCCTCTCTTTTTAACCAATGTAAACACTAATTCATTATTTAATCTGAAACAGAATTTATTAGTTTCCGAATGTCATAATTCTGTAGAGATAACAGAAACTCTGAAGAAACACAGCTGAGAGGTGGTCACGGAGCATAAATTAACTGTTCTTGCATATGAAACTAATTTGATCTAGTGTTCCAGAGACTGCTTCAAAAAATATTCTGCAATGAAACAAGATGTTGCAAATTATTTTCCAAGTCTTTCTCTCCAAATGGCAATGTAACTGCAATGCTTCTTTTGGTAAAATATTCTTTACCTAAAGCAGTATATTTCACTGAATCAATTGCTGTGGATTTCTACACTGAAAGAATTTACTTTGAGATGTAGACTTTTAGGTTCAAAGACATGATGTGAATTCACATTGCTTTTAGCTGGAGCTGGGCACTTTACCTACCATTGTGTTGCGAATTATTCCCCTTGGTTCGTCAACAGCAAATAAACCAATTCAGCAGTTTCTCTAGAGACGAGTTTAGAAAATAATGTGTATAATAGTCTTTTATCTGAGTGCTGCAGTTCACACTCTGCATTTCACTTGCATGCATTGTAGTTATTCCAAATTCATGTCAGTCTATGTAAGAATATTAAGACTATTACAAACCCCAGATTTTGGAATGGGATGGAGAGGATTTCCAAACTAGAAAGTTGGTTTTGTTCAGTGGGGTTTATTTGCTACTTGGTTGGTTGGTTGGTTTGGAGTTTTTTAAAATTTTGTTTTCTGTGGGGGTTTTTTTGTGTGTGTGTGTGGGGTATGGGGTTTTTTGAGTTGTGTCTTTGGTTTGGTTTTTTTTAAGCATTTAGCAGGGAAGGTATAACAAAATCTATTGGCTGGAAACAGAATGTTGCCAGATGTGAGATAAGACATTTATTCTTAATGGTCACAAAGGCAGAGCACTAGAAAGCAAATTGTTAAAGGATATATAAAAAATTTCTCTGATATTTTTTGCAGTTCAAGATTATTTGTGAATCTGCAATGGTAGAAGTAAAGTAGTTTCTTACAATGTCTATAAAAATAATGTTTTAATATGTGATTCTAAGTTTAACAGTTTTGTTTTCTGTTGCTCATGAGTAGATTATTTTACTATTTCCTCTCAATTTGCAAATCTATATATGCCTCATCAATGAGATTTTGTTTGCCTCAAAAGTTCAAACTATACCGGAGTGTTCTGTCACTATGATACCATTAACGTTAATCCTTTAAAACAACAGAGAGGGAGAGAAAAAGAGAGGAAAAAATATTATAATTCAAGAGTTTGTGTGTAGGCAGAAAAATGCACTGAAAACATATCTGTAAGTGTTTTGGAGAAAAAAAAAATCCAGTTTTCAGTCATATCACAGATTTTTTTAATACTGTTCAAAAAGTACCTGACTCTACATAAACACCAACTATAACATGATGTAGACAACTGAGAAACAAGCAAGTGTATTCTTCAATGCTAAAATAAATTACATTTGTACAGGTAGAAAGCAAACCAAAGCTGATAAAAATGTTAAATTTTATGAAAAATCATTTTCAATTCACATCAAAATAATAACTTTACATTCTCTATGTTTTAATAGTATAAGCAGCAACAACATAAAAAAGAACAAACGGTCACAGAATGTTTGAAACCAGTTCGTCATAAGTTATTAGCAAATTAAAAAAAAAATAATTACAAGCACTTGTAGCCCACACAAATCTTTTGGAATTGGCACCGTCTCTCTAAAACATCTATATTCTATATAGATTTCTAATTACAAATACCACCAGCAGCTGCCATATAATCCTATTAGTACATGTAATATACATAGTATATTTGTTCCCATTTGGCAGATCGGAGTGACTTAATGATTATTGTTTGTTAGTACTGTCATTGCTCAAGTGAGACAAAACCAGCCATATACACCAATTCATCACCTAGATGAATTTTTTACTTACCTTTATGCTTCACTGGTCTGTATATCTTTTTCTTTTCACAGTATAAAATTGTAAGTGGCAATTGCAGAGATTTGAACTGAGAATGCACTAATAAACCACCGCAAAAAGAGGTAATTCAACTCAAGTCTTTACTAAATGAAGTGCACACTCAAATGGGTAGCAGATGAATTATTTTCTTGTACTTGGAGAGTATTGACTTCCTTTCAGAAGATTCATGAAACTGCCAGAAAACTGTCACCTGTTGCTTATTTTCGGACATGTTCTCTCACATCCCTTAATGCATTTAGTTAGAGGATGATTTTCCCATTGGGCTACCAGATAAAGTAGGAATGATAAAGATGAATTCACCAAGCCTAGCTTCAGGAATGGACCTAATAAAATCCATCTGCTGTTTGATTCAAAAGAGTGTGGGAAGAACATCCTGTCTTTATCATTCTCTGCAGAACAAATAGCCAAAATCTAGACTTCAATGGCCAGTATCCAACTTTGATTTTCTTTACATGTGTATTAATCTGGAATAATTCCACTGACCTCAACAGATTAAGGGCCAATGCCAGCAAAGGACTGCAGCACATAAAACTATTCAGTGTAATAAACAGCTTTTTTGCTCTAGTGTGGATGTCAGGTCCTTTTGTTAAATATCTAACCTTGCTGTGAAGTTTGTGAGAAGAGTTAGTGCCCAAGAAAGCAACACAACAAGGAAAGAGATGTCTAGGAATACTCTATTTGAGCCACTTTGGAAATGCAATGTGCAGAAAAATGTTAATTTTCCACTGGGATCAATTTTTGGAGACAACTATACATTTTGTTTCAAGGATGGGTCAGGTCACCTTTGTGGTTGGAGGAAAATTAAATGGGTCCCTTTTTTCTGCAATGTCAGAGAAGTAGGAACTTCAAATTTAATTCCTTCACCTATTCAAGAAGACTCAATCTCTCCTTTCCATGAAGGGGTCTGAGAGCTCCAGATGGAAGAAAAGATTTTTGCAGATACAAAGTTATTTAAGGGCACATCCTTCCCTCCTGTCACTAAAACACTTTTCAGGGAAGCATCTAACTTTCTTTTTAGCCAATATGTAGCACAGAGAAAAGGTTGCCTCCACTTCTTTGGAGATAAAATACTCACCTTGTCTCTGCTCCAGAGATTTTAAAATAATTTTATAATTAATGGTCATATATGATCTTTAATTTTATGCAGTGTTTATCTTATCAGGTTTCACTATTCCTTTTCCACTGCAATACTCTTGAATTTGTTTCTGTCCTGTGAAGGGAAATGAGCAGAGGGTCTCAACACTGAGTCATTAGAGCATACTGCAGCCAGGAAACTGTCCTATGTATTCTGTGTTCTCTCTCATGGGATATACAGAGATTTAACCTAGGAAGCAGTGTTTTCTGCATCCCTGAAGGGTTTTAACATGAATTTAGGTACAAAGATCCTTAGATATGTGATGATCAGGCTAGTTCTGAGCATACACAGACATACTGTGCTAGGTGCTAGATTAAGGTGGCATTTGAAAAAAGTTGTTTTAAAATTGAGCTTAAATGGAGGTATTGAATTCTACTGAAATCCTAACTTTAGGCTCCAAAGTTTTTTTTGTTTTTTTTTTTTTTTTTTTTTTTTTTGTTTTTTTTTTTTTTTTTTTTTGTTTTGTTTTGTTTTTTTTTGGGTCAGTCCTGGCAGTGGTCTCCAACACAATAGAAAAACCAGGGTCACATCATTAATCCTGTGCATAGTGCTCTGATTTCCCTAAGGAACCGACTCTTTTGTATGCTGTCTGTTGCTGTCATCTTTTATCCTCTCACCTCATAAATGATGTATTAAGAAGAATAACAAGGTTGCACACTTTCTTTTACAGAACTTACACCCACAGCTGTGCTGTCTTTCAGTTTGGTCTTGCACACTAAAGGAAAGATTCCCAGGGGAACTCTGCTATCATCCAGAGTGAGAATCATTAACCGGCCTTCCCATTTACTCTCTTTTGATATCTTATTCTCCCGGGTTTTAACAAAAGTTTTCCTTTACAAACACAGCAACTGAATAAACATCCAAGCAAAATAACATGACATTTTTTTCTTTTAGAACTTTTAACAGTTTTTTAATTAACGTTTAGTTTCTATTTCTCTTTTGTTGCTGGAAATCAATGGAAGAAGCCAGCACCCTGTGATTAACCAGGCTCCCATGAAACATCAGCGAGTGATTTGTGACTGTGGTCTAAAAATCTCTGGTCTAAGGTATCTGCATGAGTCTAGGCACTAAATGTTCAGATAGAGTACAAGGAAGCACATCTTCAATCATGCAGTCATTCTTCAGAGACAATTTTAAAATACAGTTCTTCAGTATTGCAAAGACATCTTCCCAACTGTCCTGCCAGAGTGACTCACTTTATTTAAAAAGCACAGATCAGAGGTGGTTGCACCACCATCACTCTTTAGGGTTGGCCTGAAGCACAAAAGAAATAAGAGATATTTTGAGGTCCCTGCAGTCAAGAATGACAATAGTTTCAAATCCTTTAATTCCCTTTCTGGCAGCAGCACTAAATTGGAAGGAAAATTTCAAGCCATTCAGTTGGTACTTACACATTCTTTAGTTAGATTGAAAAGTGTTCATGATTGCAACTTTTGCATTTATGTCTGAAAACTCCAACCACTATATCGTAACCTCCTAAACAGAGACTAGCATACAAACAGAATAATGAAGTCATGATGTCTGTCATTCGTATTATTTTTTTTCTCTTGTGTCAAACCCACTAGCTTCTCCTAAAGAACTTTCCAGTCTTGCAAATCTCCCACTGGGCTCATTTGGATTATTACTACAGGCATTACACCATTGTTGCCTTCTTCTCCAGAAAACCTTTCCTCTCTTTTTTGAAGTTCAAACACATCATACAAGGTGATGTTGATGCATTCTAGTCTGCACAATTAAAGTGGATTCTGTCGTCTTCAAATGAATGCCCCTAAGGTTGCCCTACCTTTCATTAAAAATAGACTGACTCTAAGAGGGTACTATCTCAGCGGGGTCCATCCATGATTCCTTGTGCAATTAAAATTTCTGCTGTGCCTTATAGATATGCAAAAGATACATGACTCCCGTGACAGTGAGCAAAATTGTTTAAAATTTGGATTGCAAAATGGTAAGGTTTTAAGCTCTTAAGACATACATTCAGGTGTTAGATTGAGGATTTTGTGTGTGAGGGCACATGGTGCATCCTCATACCTATATCATCGTGACAGTATGCATGAATATTGACAGGAAGTTCTAAGCAATAGCTATGGCCAGAATGGTGCCATTTGAGAGCAGAAGAGGTATATTTATGCTGAGCTTGACAGTTTCTAGTTTTCACTCCTTTTTACTAGTTTTGTATTTAAGGAAACATTTTTATGTTTGTCTGTATAATCCTTACTTTCACTGCTGATTATTTCACAGTGCAGTGAAACCCACAGATTTTAGCACGATCACAATTATATTAATTTTCCACCACCATAAGAAAAGATTACAAGAACAGGGACCTAAAATTCTAGGGAAAGATCAAGGTGGAAGTTGTTCTTGTAGAACATTGGTCAATGATCTGAAGTGTAGGAGAACAGGTAGTAATAACATCCCTTTGAAATTCACATTAACTATGACAGTACACTCTGTTTATATTAAAACAATATTGCACTGATGGGAGACTAATGTTATCATATAAGTTGTCCACAAACAACATTTCAGTGGTCTAAACTCCCTTAATAAGGAGGTTTGTATCACAGACTGATTGGACATGCTTTTCCCTTAAATGTGGGTTGTGGCCTGTGGCGGAAGATGCTTTCTCCTGAAGACATGGGCAGCTAGGGAGTGATAAGACATGCTAGTACTGTGAACCAAGAGGGTAAAACTGAGCTCTAGTCTGGGAACCATGCAGCTGCACAGCACTGAGTCCACGTTGATCAGTCGTGCGAGGAGGCAAGAACTGCATATGGGCAACAAGGACCTTCAGTCATGCCTTAGTGTAGGGATCTGCCTTCTGGAGTAGAGCTGTTTTGTGACCTGCCTGTTCATGCTACAGGCAAAGCTGATAAATGACTGTACCTGACAAAACAAGCATGCCCAGACTGCAATTGGATAACACTGCCTAGCTCTAGAGTCACTAGAGTATCTCTGTGACGTGCTGGTCTGGATTCAGTTATCGATTACTTTTTGTTCTTAAATGTTGTTGAGCAGCAAATTGGGGTGCAACACATAATAAAACAAGCATCCCAAAGGAATAGAAAATGTTCTTTGCTAAATATGTGAATGTGCTTTCATCTTTTACTTGTTTGATCAAATATTTGTTATTTTGAACGTGGGGAGAAAAAGGAGGTATGAATTTTGATTACAAAATACTTTTTATCTTCAAAGAAACAAGATTTAAAGGTTTTGAAAATAAAATATAGCAGCCTTATTTCAAGGCTCCCTTCCTTGAGGCTGTCTTCTATATAAGGCTACATCAACTCAACTTTGAATTGAAGTACATTGCTCATCACTTCATGCTATCCTTCAATAAAATAAAACAAACCCATAAAAGTTTGGCACCTGAGGACAGCTATGTCATGAAGAAGAGAGCCAATACAGTGTGCGTTTAGGGTCTGACTTACAAGTTCTATGTAACTACACCTATCAAAAATTATTTAGCTACTATTCAAACTTTAAAACTCTTCCCTGCCTTTATTAAAAAAAGTGCTGTGACAGTATGAAGTGCACTAAACTGTACTACCTTGATATAGGAGAAAAAATATGAGGAATCCCCTTGTTTCTTCTGTGAGTTACTAAGAAACAAAGACTCTGTTGGCTCATATCTCGTTAGGTCTTCTCTGTTTTAACCTTTACTCTGTATTGCTTTGAATGTATTTTTTTCTTATTTTTTTTTTGTCACTGTTCATAGCTGCAAGGCATCAGCAGCAAAACAAAGTTTAAAATTGTTGCTTATTAAAGAGCAGCTTAATAACCTCTAAGCAGACTTTGACACAGGAGTTTTTTCCCTATATATATATTAATTATGATTATGACAACCTTTCCACTGACAGTTAGCATCCATCATAATCAAAATTGATATCCTAGAACTCTGCCATTCAAAGAATGGAGAAACTCCTTAGGGTGTTTACCTGTTCCTTACAAGCAAAGATGGGAATCTGAGCAAAAATTTTAACTGGTAACATTATCACGAGAATGTCCATAAAAATGTGTTAATTTCAGCAGGGAGTGCAGCTGTAATATAGCTTGATAATGCTGCTAGAAAGAGAATATTCATCTCAACAACTTGCCCTGATAAGGGAATTACAAAACAGTACTCCAGAAAATATTTTTTGCTACTTCATTATTAGTTGGCAACATGGTGAAATAGTCAGGAAATCTTCCTTGGGTTTTGTTGTCGTGAAGGTGAATCCTATGTTAACAAATTGAAGTTGTGATACTGATAGAAGAGAATTTAATAAACAAATGTGTAGGTTGAGAAGTCACTTGTAAAGCCCTCCGTATTGCAGTCACTCACTGCAAAGCCTCAGCTTAGTGTTATCCATGTGTAACGTATCACAGACACAATATTCTTCAGCAAAAAGTTTTGTAGTTACTGAACATACATTACTGCTTTTTGAGATCTTCATAGAAAAAAAAAAAAAAAAAAGAAAGATAGCTTGACAGGTTGGTCCCAGATTTGAGTCTGTTAGAAAATGTACATTCAACGTTTGGTCTTCTATTCTTGATAAAAGATCAAGGTTCACTTCTGGGTAAGGGATCAGAGTAAACAAACAAACTATTGTACAGTTGTTTACAATCTAGTCCCTCCCCCCGTCCCCTATATTGTACACACAGTTCATTGTAATACTAAAGCAAAGCACTTGGTATGTAACTGGATTAACAGACTCCTTATAAGCCCTCAAAAATAGATTCAGTGTTTCTGAAAAGCCCATGTTTTTTTAAGGCCACGATAATCTGCCAAGAGTCATTTTGTCTTTAAATCAGCATAATTAATCTGATGTTTCCACTTCTCAAGTAATTCCTCTTCTTCCCTTCCATTTCTCACAAGATGACCCAATGCCTCTCACTCTGTCTGCGTAAACACTGGAGATCTTGAAGACTTGGCTGTCCCCTCACTACTTGCTTGTAGTTGTTGAGATCCAACACCGTCTTGATCTACATTCACAGCGAAGAAGAGCTTTGAGTATAATCTCTGATGAGGAGTGTGTCATATTTGGGGGAGGACGGGATGCAGAGAGCTGATTCAGAAGCCGGAGAGCTGGGAGATGCACTTCCAGAATCGATGGAGTCTCTGAATGGAGAAGGAGGAGTTAAAGCCACCAGCTCCTCCAGGTCTTGCTTGGCTGCTGGGGTCTCTGAAGTGCCTTCCTTGATGCTGTCATTTGAAGGTTTCCTAGCAGACTGCGAAGCGCCATTGACTTCAATGGCAGGAAGCGGTTGGATCTCTGCAAGAGTGGTCATTGTTGTAGGGAGCTGGATTTCCCGTGGAATCAGGTATGAAGAGCAGAGAGGAGCAGCCCCCATTGTCCCTGGAGTAGACGTTGAAAGCATCATAGAGTTCAGCTCGCTGATATTGGCTGTGAAGCGAGTAACGACACTACTGATCTGCTCCATGAGGGAGCCTTGAGAGGAGCTGCTTCGCTGAGGAGGTTCTGACTGGAAGGTAGGGGCATCATCTTCTGTTCGGCTGACAGAGGCAGTTCTGTGGCTCAAAGTGCTGATTGGTGAGGGAGTCTGTGGTCGATACTGAGCTGGGTATTGCTCTTCGGCTTCCGAAACATCATAAAGCGTTTTGGCACTAGCCTCGGGAAATGTAGCGCTGCTACTGTGTCGGCTACTATCTGTGCTTTTAGAAAAAGGCTTGATCACTGCAGTTTGGTTGGGGTTCTCTTTTTTGTTGATGTGGACTGACAACCGCTGCCAAAGGTGTGCTCCTCGGCTGCTTTTCTCATTCTGGGCCCAGGAAACCGATTTCCCATTAGAGCTGTAAAGACAAACAAGATAAGATGGTAACTTGCATCAACGTTAAAAATGTAATCACTGTACCAATATCACAGGTATATGGTATTTCAGACCTTCATCATAAAGCTGACTGTAATTTCATCTATATCTATCTCAGTATATCTACCTCTATTATTTATACCTGCATGTTCTAGGAAAACAAGCAGTGTGCCTGCTCATTTCACAGGTCAGTTGTGCATCCAGCCGTCACCTGTTCTGTGCTAATTCATGGCCACTGCTGACCCCTCTGCTGAGGCCCTCGGGACACAGACAATGTCCATCCTGGAGGAGGAAGAAGCTTGATGGCTTTCATTCTGTTGGACTGGTGTCAGGAAGAGGAGCTGTGAGACTGAGGGATGCATGGAGGAGTGAGGAAGAATTAAATGCTTGAAGAGATTGAGTGAGAGACCTGGACTAGCTAGATTGCAGGGGGCAGGTATGTGGGCTGGCCAGGGAGCTTTCAGGGGTAAGGAGCTTGGTATAGTGTTCTGAACATGGATTCTTGGTATGGAGCAGGGATTATAGACTGGGAGAGGAAGAAGTGTAATCTGTTAAAGCTAGGGAAAAAAATCTCTTGGTATCCTACCACTTGGAAGTATTGGAGCCATACACAGAAAGGCGTTATACTGGTTGTAGGTAGAGAGACACTTCTTCTTCATCGAGGTACTTGGCAAGCTAGCTGCCACTAGATCAAAGAATTAATTTATTTTTTCCTTTAAATTGCAAGTTGGCTCAGAAAATGAAACTATATTCCTAGTAGGAAAGAAATACCAGACAAGCTATACAAGCAGCTCCTTGTGGTGGCCTGAGTTTGGAGACAGCAATAAACATTTTGTTCCACTTTTCTGCAAAATAAGTCCTTTTAGGGTGAATTCTCTTCAGATCCCATCATGCTCTGCTTTTTATCAAAGTTGCTTATTTTTCTCCTCTTGATACCTGAGAAAAGCCAGCTGTGGCCCTTATAAATACACAATATTTCCTTTTACATCTTCCTCATTCTGATGAGCTGGTTTTCACACATATGTTAACATATAGTTCTTGGAAATAAGGAAAATACTAGAAATATTTATTAGCTGAAACAGACAATGACTCTGAAATGATATCAACAGAAAAAACAGTCTCCACATACAAATAAACATGATTTACATATAAAATGCATCAAAACTTCAGACAATTTGCTTTGGTTTCCCAAACATTTGCAGTAGCCATTTAGGATTTTTGAAAAGAAAACAACATTGGACAACCTGTCAGATTATTGCAAATTTGGTTTTTGTTTGCTTTTAAAGTCTGTGATAGATATCCTCACATGTTAGCCTGCAGCATAACAGTTTGCAAAGCACATAGTTTACTGAATACAGATGACTTTATACCAGCCTTCATGTGGAGGCTTGCCTCAGACTATCAATTTAATAGCTCTTCTGGTCATCTAAAGAAAAAGTTGCACGCTGAGTGTGAAACAAAACCTCCTTGTGGGTTCACATCTGTGATTATATTACATGAAATTACAATGGATCATGTAACACAACATTTGCTGACAGCTTTCCCCTTCAAAAGCAGCATGACAGAATCCAGTAGACAAACACAATGTAAAACAATGGGTACTTTAAGAGAGGGTAGACTGGGAAATGATTTGTATAAGTACACATGAGTTCACCCCTTTGCTGCAATGATCACCAGAATGTTATTCAGATGTTGGAAGTTGACTGTGAGGCCCCCACCCCCAAAATGCCAGGAAAAATGGCTGGTGGTTTGTAACTTGCTGTTCTGACACTCTCTTCCTTCCACTGTACCTCAATCAGAGAACAAAGGAAAAGCAAAGTCTAACCTGTAGCACTGCTCACTTTGACTCTTTGAATCAATTCCACTGTGGGTATGGTTCTGGACTGAACAGGAGTTGGCACTAATGACTTCCAGAGTAAAACTGTTCCCTCTGAGGACTATGCACTTGTTGCCTTGCAACACATACTTAGTGGGTGTTGAGAATTGTTTGAGAGCCCTGGCTCACTGGTTGGGCTGAGTCCTGAGCTCAGTGGAAGCTCAGTGACAGCAGCATGAGCAGAATTTGGATTGTTTGGCAGATGAGGTCTTGCCTCTAGTTTCAATGATGACCATGAAGCCTTGTCCCAGGTGTTGCTGAGTTTGACCTGGGCTAGGAGGTAGAATGATCTGGCACTTGTAACTTTGATCAGACAGAAAGATAGGACATAGATCCAGTCTTGGATGTCCTGCTCGTGAGGTCTTAGAAGGATCTGAACAGACCTGCCTGCCACAGGGGTGAAATAAATGCCATTAACATGAAGGATTAGTCAATGAAAATAGAAATGCTTGCCCAAAGAAAGTGGTATATTCTAGCATCCCTTCTGACTTCAAGCATTGGCCTAATACAGCTGTTCAAACCCTTTAAATGTGTACTAAATGCATGTAGATATTTTCATGGCCTCAAGGTCAGATTTTAAGAGCTTGTGAAGTTCTCCCCTCCCTAGTCACAGTTAAAGAGACAATTATTAAGGAGAGATATGAGGCTGAAGAGCCTGGGGAAAGGATGAAATCTGAGGTTGCGTTGAACCCTTGGCAAAGAGAGCTACCAGTTAGATCTTTGGGGGACCAAGTCACCAGCCTCCCTGAATCTCAATTTGGGTTTGGGTCAGTCTGGCTGATAGACTCATTCACTGCTTTTGTGCTCTGCCCAAGAGTAATCTGTGCATCTGGGCTCTCATGTTGATCCTAGGGCTATGAAGAGGACCCAGATGCTGTTTAAGGTAAATTTTGTGCAAAAGCCTGAAAGACTTGACCATTATGCATTGCAAATTCCTTGATATTAAAAACTGAAGAGGACACAAGGTCCGTTCACTGAACGGGTGGTGAGGCATTGGAACAAGGTCCTCAAGGAAGTGCTAGAATCAGCATCCCTAGAAGTGTTCAAAACACATTTGGAGGTGGCTCTTGGGAAAATGGTTTAGTGGTGAACACAGTGATGTTGGGTTCACAATTGCACTCGATGATCTCAGAGGTCTTTTCCAACCTTTTTTATTCAATAATTTATCAGTAAAGAGTGAGCCCTATAGCTAAAGTCCTAGTAATCTTCCCAGCAATAATAAGAATTTCTGTGTCAGAAATATATCATATGCTTTATCATGCTGCTCCTACTAGGAAGTCAACACTGGACTGAAGTGTGCAATCATTTATTGCATCTGTGAAAGGAGAACCACTTGTTTTCTTATACTGGCATGAAACTGGGTTGTGGATAAATTGCAGTGATAATACCTTAAGATTCTGCTCTAACTGCATATTGATTGGAACGCTGTCAAGTTAACTGGAAACCACACAATGCCCACAAATTAAAAATAGGGAAATAAAGATAGATCACAGACATACATTAGAACTTCTAGGAATGGAATTGTTTACATTTACTATGTCCAGCTCTGCCCTGATTCTTCAATGATGGGAAACTTTAAGACAGTGAAATTTTTGATTTTTCTTGTAAACAGATTTGAAAAGCAGTTGAAAAGCGAAGAATTGCACTTTTGAACTCCCAAAGGAATTCCACTACAAATTTGGCTGAATACAAATTTTTCTACCCTAGTCTGCTCTTCTGCTGGTGCACTGCACTGAATAGAGCAGAAGAGAGTGCAGCAAACTCAATCAATGATACCAAAATGTTAGCAATTATTTTTTTTGGTAAAACAAAACAATTTTCAACACAGTTTTTTATTTTTAATTTCTTCCACTATAGGTTAATTAGGTTAGCTTTATGCACAAGAGAAATTTCCTGAGAACCAGACATAGTAATTGTTTCTCCATTGTCCTTTCTAAAAGCTACTTTGATTTTGATAGACTGGCTTTTTCCCTGCCTGATAGACCTACCAGGATATAATATGTACAAGAAATGAAATTGGAATAAATGAAAGAACTTCTGAAGTAGCTGCTATTTCAAATATTTCTTCTACAGTTGACCACTTGATGACAGAATAGCAATGAGTTTTGTTTGTAATTTTTTCCCTTACTGAATCTCTTCAGAGATGCTTGAGTTTTGTCTTTAAGGCTTTTTTTTCTATATCCATGAGGAGTATTAACTTCATTTTATACAGTTAGGGGTAAAAAAAATATTCCCTTCCCTTTACACATAATTTTTTTTTTTAACTGTCTAGAATTGTCTTTTGTTTTGGTTGAGGTAGTAGATGTTTTGTTGCAGCATTTTTTCCACTGTGGTATGATTATTTATGAGATGGTGCATAGGTCTGCCACAAGTGTTTCTTTATCCAGGTGCTAGTGAAGCAAATTTGTTTTCTAAGGTCCTTTAATATGCAGAAGAAATGAAAAAACAGGAGGAGGAATTGAGAGACACAGCAGCTAAAACTCTCATATTTTAACAAGGGTTCAATTCTCATTAATTACCCAGAGTTGCTAAAATTAATTCTGATAGTGATTGCCTGGGGACTGGTACTGGGTACAGTTACTGAAAGCATACGTAATTTGAAAATAAGTCACTTGTTCTCTTAATATCTTTGACTGAACTTGGAAAATTTGTTTAAAATTATGGAATTATTTTTTTTCAAGAAAATTCAGAATGCATAGCTTTATAGTGTTACTCAGCAGTGGAAACTAAAATATAAGTGGAATCACAGAGATTAACACAAACATTTAAGGGAATTTTTGTTCTCTAACACATACTAATATGAGTATCTAACTCCATATTTGAAGTGGTATAGCTGCAGACACTGGACAATAACATGATGGAGACATGTATGATACATCTGCAACCTGCCCCCATGCGTCTACAATAAAACATGATTTCACATTCCTAAATTTGTAAGTCCATGAATGAAAGTTCATATTTCAGAACACTGGTCTAAATTTTATGGAGCAAAAACTGGTGGCAAATTTATGCCCAGATGTTTCAATGGTGAAGTGTTGCAGTTAAGGTATAACTCCAACACTGTGCAGACTTATCCTGTATTTAAGGGTGAAGCCTTCCTGTGTTATCTATCCCCAGAAGCAGCTGGCAGTGGTAAGCAGGACAAACTTCTGTACTTGGCTCAGCCCACATAACTTTCTGCCAAAGAGAACTCTTGTTATTCAAAGTAAATAAGAATAAGTAATAAATAAGTAAGAACCTGTTTTCCTTTTAGACTCCTTTGCTGAAACCTTATTAAAGACTCAATGATATAATTACTCTGCCTGAAAAGGATTTGTGTGCTATTTGTAGATTTAATTAAAACTTGGTTCTTCACAAGGGATGGTGTGTGTGTGTGCCTGTGAGGAATTCAAGTAGGGACACATATGCATTTTCTTTCATCTTGTCACTTGCAATCTCATGAGGATCATTATTCCTTTTGCTTGTAGTGACCCAAGTTCTTCATCTTTGGGAGAATGCTAGTGCCTGTCAACAGGCTAAGAAAATGAAATTAAAAAAGTGGTAGAGGTGGTGAACTCCAGTATACAACTATGAGGAAGCAAGTCCTAGTTTCTCCCAGAAAAGTGGGACAACCTGGATAACTGGATGCAGAACCAAAGATGTCTAAATTAGGTCAATTCTACCACTGTAATGCTTTATGTTGTTGCCATTTGTCTAATTTTAAAAAGCTTTTAAGTAAACCTCTACATGTCTATGTAATTGTTTCCTTAGGTAAAAGACAATTCTGCCACACACAAACATCCTGCTAGTGATATATCACTCAAGTTTAGTTTAAATTATTCTGATATTGCCTTTCCTATGGAGATAAATGACAGCAAAAGAGAAAAGAGGAATGATACAGGGCAAAAATATTTTTTTCATGTCCTGACTCATAGAAATAAACAATGTTTTGCAATTATTTTTCAGAGTAGTTTTCTGTTGTCAATAATGAGGGTAATTATTTATATTACTCTACAAACTGTAATCTGTTGATACCTCCTTTCCTCATGAAAATCCCAGTGGACACTTTTATGAATGACTTTAATACATAAGGATAAAAGAAACTAAAAAGTGTGAGAGAGTTGATGGACTAAACCTTTGCTAGTGACCTCCCAGTGCAGCCACAAGTGATGTTAATTCCAGCACTCTGGTTAGAGTGGGAAATGGAGAGTCTGGTATCTGAATGAAACATTTCTAGTACACAAATGATCACCCAAAATCCAAAATTGATCCTCTTATCAGATGTGTCTTCTTTCCTCTACTACCATGGTCTCACTGCGATTATAAATTGAGGTAACTAGAGCTGTGTTACATTTTTTGTCCAAAAAAATGCCATTTCAAGCATCTCTGAGCACATTTCTGCTACTCTGGAGCATTCTATTCACAAGATGGAGAGGGGACAATGGCACCTCTTGAACTCTGAGTTCTGCTCCCTGATTCAGTTACATGCTTTAAAGTGTTTTCAGCATTACTTGGTCAACATGATTTTTTATTGTTTTAGTTACTAAATGTATGAAATAGAAACTTGGAAAAATAGAAACCATCACCTTACCTGGCACTGAAATCAAATGTACAAGCAGTGCACAGGAAAAAAAAAAACACAAAAATCACATACACAGAAACAAAAACCCAACCAACCAAAGAAATATTAACTCTCCCAGGTGTTTCTCCAGAGTCAAGAGTTAATTTGACTTCTATCCTTTGCAAACAGAATGCAATTGGAGGAATTTTAGATGTTTAGCATGCCTGATAAATAATTACAGAACTATTTTTGCACATGGGACTTAGCAGGAAAATTACTCCTGTGAATTATTTAGCAGTTTCTTATTCATTGCATTTAATCAAAGCAGAAATGCAAATATGATGCAAGAAATGCAAAAGAAATGATGTCGTGATGCCTGCTTTGTGAAAGCTTCATTAAACATCCCATTCTATAGTTGATTTTTTCATATATATGTGAATGATGCTCACAGGTGATTCAGGATGTCATAACTTCCCTTAATTAGAAATATCATTATAAGACATCGCATAATGTACCCACTACTTCTATTTTTGTGTCAATTTTCACCTTGAAAAATCTGAAGATAATTGTAATACTAATAAAAAAGGGTAGTTAGGCCCTGATGTGGAAAATGTCCGCAGTGGGGTTGGGACACAAATACAATGCTGCACAAGGGATTTGAGGACATGAGCTGAACAACACTGCCCAGTATGAATTGCATGGCATTATTTCGACTGAAAGACTGAAAGTGAAAGTTGGTGAGTATCATAGGACCTCTTTGTCCCATGAGATGATGATTTTTTTTCATCATTCACATATGGTCAGGCCCCTGTATCTGTCTTTTTCCGTCTCTTCTTTATGTCAGTGACTTTTAGCACTGGTCTGATACTGAGACATGAGAACGGTACCTACTTTCTGCCCTGCAATGTCTGAGTTCTATTTGGGAGATTCCCAGGCTATTCAGTGGCAACTCTATTGAGCTCACAAAATTGGACAAGAACCATTGGCCAGAACATTGTGGCTGGCGACAGCCAAACACAGCCATCAAAAGCAGTTGCACTCTCTGTTAAGCAGCAGGTGTTCTTAACTGTTTGAGTAGGTCTTGCAGCTGGCAGTCTTGCTGTGGAACTATTAGACTGACACAGTTTCCAGTCTTTTTGACTGTTAGGGCGTCCTCCTTAGCAGGAACCTTTTTCTCCTCTCTATTTGACTCAGATCGATTACAGTCTGGAATGCAAACAGATTCTTCACTGTGAAGATATAAAAAAGAAGTTTTTCAAGTGTGTATATATGGCCAGGCAAAACAGAGCTGAATGCTGTACAACAAAATACAGTTGCCTGGCAATTACATGTACTCTTCCACTCTTCAAAATTCCATTACATATTGATTGCAGATAGCTTTTAAATGAAGAATAAATATTTCTGAAGGCAATGCAATATAAGAATAAAAAAATCCAGATGGCACATGGACAAGAAACAATTCCGGGTGACAAAAAATATACTTTGTGTACAACACTCAGCAATTAGTGTTTCTGATGTTATTTAAAGTGCAGGAGCCCTCAGGTGTGTGCTATGTGGTGTGAGTGTTGATGGCCCTATGTATGTGTATGAATACTGCACCCAAGGGAAACAATGCTGGGCAAATGAGGGAAAAGTGAAGGTATAATTTGATCACCCTGTGCTCTAAGGTTACATTTATAAACACCCTACAGGGGTTGATAAGGAATTAATAGATCTTTCAATAAATGGTAAAATGGTTCTAACACTTAGTAGAATGTAACACAATGACACTGCTTAAGAGCTTTTTTCCATAAAAGATGCATAACCATCTTTGACATGCATGTGCTTATTCATTTGTGAAAGGAGATGTATGGAGAAATGAAATTTCTGTCCCATGGAGTCCAACTTTTGGAAATCTGGCTAGACTCAAGAAGAATAATTGAAATCTCCAGGTATTTAACAGAATTAAGCTGTTTGAAATATTTCCATAGAAAAACATCAAGATTGCCATACTAAAGCAGGTAATCTCAGTAACATTAAAAAAAAAATCTAGTATTTGACATTCATTAAATTGTACCATTTGCACTTAATGTCATGCAATATATAATGGCAAAAGAAAAAAGAAAATAAGTATATATGGGGAAAGCTATGAAAAAGATGCTTTAAATTCTATTTAAAATTACTTTGAAACCTTTACTTAAACTACTGTAAAACTCAGTCCTTTTCCAGAAGATATTTTGATTGAGAAGAACCAACATTTTCATATTGAAAATGTTTTCATTGATCAGTTTTTCTCTCCGCTTTTTAAAAGTTTTTTTGGTTAGACTTAATGTAACCCCTACTAATATATAGCGAGTCTACCCTTACTCCAAGTTTGAATGCTATTTCTTCTCATCTGCCTGACTGGCTTAATGAGTCTTGTGTAAGATTTCTCCTCCCCAAAGCACCATATTACAACAACATCACACAGGACACGTGGTTTAGGTCACTGGAATGAACATGGTGCAGGGATTTTTGGCAGTCAGATGGAACACAGAAATCAGCAGTGGCAACAGGTTTTAATTTTTTTTCTTTTGTAAACATACTTTATGGGATACACAGGAATTACAGACAGAGGATCTGGCCTGGAATTGTCCAGGGCTGCTCCTTCAGTTCACAGACATATCACACTGACCTAAGGCCGCTTGCTCTTTGCTTACCTGGTCATTGTAGCTCGCCCACCATTCCCCATACTCCCTTTTGGGGTGAAACACTCTATTTCCGACTTGTGCGGGGGGGCCAGTCTCCTGCCTTTGTACCTAATAAATCACGACAACAACAGGAGCAAACAGAGAGAAGTGATTGTGTGCCCAGCTTTCTTTGGCAGCTGCTGTGCAAAGGGCCATGCACATGAATGTTACTGTGGCAGTGGTAGAGAAGAGTGCAAAGCAGCTGTGGGAGTGGTGGAAAACTGCATAAACCCCCAGCCCAGTGTTAAAGCAATCAGGGTTGTGCAGGACAGGTGCTCAACATTTTCTTTATATATATATGTATATATATATCTTTACATAGGAGAAGCCAAATGGTTTTACAGAATAAATAACATGCTAACATTTTATCTTCAATAATTTTTGGAGTTTGACCAAACAGAGCAAAACAGTTTAATGGAAGTAACACTTGAAATTAAGAATCAGTGGGAAATCAGCTGGTGGCCATGTTCTCAACTTATTTCCCTGATTGTACATCTCTGTAATACATGGCTTGTTCCACTTTTCAAAGCAAGCACCGGTGTAGTGGATAGGTTGGGTAAAATTTGTGTGGGCTCGCAGTTCATGGTGTGAATGGGACTTCCCTCTCAACTGGCAACAAATAGAAGGTGGATAACTTGCTGAGATCTAGACATAAAGTCAAGTGAAATCAACCCCAACCCTAGAGCCCTGTGCAGTACTATCCATATTTTATGTACAGGACCTCACACTTGGATGAAAAATTCACTTGGATAAACTGTTTAATATTTGATTATCTAATTAGTCCCTGGATAGGATACAAGATAAGACTTGGTCATTGTTTACTCACGAAACACTCAGTTGGGGTGTGAGTAATGTAGAAGTCTCACACTGTCTCTCCTTCCAGTAGTGAACTTCACCCTAATTGTACAAATTCTTGTGCTAGGTATTAAAATACTTATTTAAATCCTTTAAGAAAAAATTGGGCAAAATACCTGCATATATCTTCTCAAAGAATTTGTGATATCCTGCCCTCAAATCCTGTGGGCTGCACTGTGGGCATTTAACACACTTCTGGGGGGAAGCTTGTGCATTTAACACTGCTAAAATCACAGAATAAAGACCTTTTTTGTTGCTCATTCATTAATCTGATCTAGATAAAAAAAAGTACCTTGAAGATAACTACCCTGTAAAAGAGAAATAACCTGAGTACAGAGAAAGTGAGACTAGATATTGGATGCAGTTGTAGCAGACCCTCAGATGCAGTGTGTATTACATAAATCACTGGTGAAGAAGGTTAGTGATTCTGAGAGTGAACCAGAGACAGTAAAATTAGGTGTACAAGTGTGAATTCCTTTTGTTTACAAATTATAACCTTACTGAAAGGAGGAACAACAACAATTTTGCAGACTGGCTACCAAGGCTTTAAGACAATCCAGAATGTGGTATATGTAGCGTTCCCAGATAGGCATGAAGCTCGCACAGGACACATGCGTGTTACATGAGAGTCGATTCCTAGAGCAGAGGAAAAAGTGGATGGGCTCAGAGAGTAGATAAAGTTATTGAAAAATACAAATGAAGTCATACTGGATCATACAAAATTAATCAGGATAGACAGATAAAAAGAGCAGAGAGAAAAGAATGTGTAGAAACTTCACAGAAAAGAAAAGGAAATAAACTTGGAGTGAAGGTTTTAGACATCAAAGAAAGTAGAATTTAGAAGGAGCGGGACAGAAACACAGTTATGCTTAGACTAATAACCAAAAGAGATATTTTGCCTAGCAAGGCAGAAGGAAAAAATCAAACTAGGAAAAACTGGGAGACTCTAAATTCTCACAATAAGCAGGATTCTAGAAAGTAGCCAATGAAAAGAAACAGGAGGTGAGTGTCCTTGGCAACTCCATCCTGAAGAACCCCAGGTTAGAATGGGTGTGACCCAGACAAGTAAGCCCCCACAACTGTCCATTTCACATTAGCATAAACTTCACTACCACAAAAGTCAGCAGAGACACTGCTATGAATCTCTCAAGTTTATCCATCCACTCAAGAGTAAATTGCATTATCAGAAACCATACATTGTCTCATGATACTCAAAGTCTTGACCCATAGTAACTGCTATGTTGCCATTCATTCAGTGCTAAATGTCCACATAATTATGAAAAGAGTGACCAAACTCTAATCAATCCTCCTAGTGTGTTAAGTGCATCTAACTGTTGAAAGGAAGCAGCAAAATTCTTTGAGTGATTGTTCTGGAAAGGCACACCAAAGATTCCATATAAAAAGTGTTTTCAGCTTTCAGAGCAGGCACAGGAAATGATTTTGCCTCAGAATGTCTTGCAGAATGTCTTGAAAAATGTCCCCTTCCAGCTTGTTAAAACTAAGGATTGCTTTAAAAGACACAGCCTTTTGAGAGGAAAAACCCTCAGACGTTTCTTTGCAGTTGACATAAGAAATACTAAAGTGAAAAGTAAAAGGTATTTTGACTTTATGGTATTTATGGAGGAGGCATAAAACACTATTGTGTAAACAGTATTTGTAAGAACAAATTTATTTTCTCCTTTTCTCCAAGTCCAGGACTATATACCATTTAGAAAAGAGAGAGAAGGCTTTGATTCTGTGCAGAAAGACAGCTACTAAGTTCTATTAAATGATTTATAATACTTTGGGTCATGTTTAATTTTTTTTTTTCACATCTTTTGGTGGGGAATTGTGATCTGCATCATTTGTTTTTGCAAGAGCAAGTTGTCTTAAGGAAGACATTTAATGATAAATACTAATATGTTTTATAAGTGTTGATTAGTGACAGAAAATTTGGGAAGTAATTCCCCGTAACTCAGTCACTGCAGAGCTTGTCCATTTGCCAAGTACTTGGTCACATCACTCTATTTTATGTCGCAGTGCACTGCTCTCTCCAGAGGGCCTCAGAAGAGAGAAAGAAACTTAATCCTGGGCTGAGAAACCATGAATGTTCTACCTTGGCTTTTAGTGAACTCAATGTACATGTGATACATGGTAGGAAACACCAGTGAAACTGCTCAGGTTTGAAGGACTTCGAGACCTTTTTCTTGCCTTCTTCATCTTCCAACAAAACTCCTCTTGTAGACCAATACTAATGGATGCCATGGGAAACAAAGGGAGACTATGGGAGTCATCATGCTGAATAAAGTCGGAAGTGATTCACTAAAATGCTGTTGAAATCAGCTTTTATTTGAGTGTAGGTGTAGAAGTCTACATTATATAATCATTAATAATTAATTATTAATTACAAAATCTTAACAAGTAACAATTAATTATTAAT
>JACBWW010000006.1:23382247-23468777 GCA_020086605.1 Lanius collurio | reverse complement strand
ATTTATTATTTATGATTTATAATTTATTTTTTATTATTTTTGTTCCTGCACTGACAAGAGTCTCTCGATATGGGCATTTTTAGACTATGCCTTCACAGTAGATCCAGGTGCTGGTATCCCAATGGTCTTGACTTCATGTTAGGGTGAGGCTCAGGTATGTTTATGGCCCCTCCTACCTCTGCCCTTTCCCAGTTTCCATGCAGAAGGTGTTGGATACCTTGATCAGCAGTGCATTTCATAGGGCAGCACATTCCCTATCTGGAGGATGTTGGCAGGCCAGACCTAGAAGTTGTGCCATAGCCTACATTTGTGAATAGTTTGGTCAGAGACATTGTGAAATCCTTGAAAAATAATCTAGATAGAATGTGGATAGTAATGAACAGGTTCTGTTAAAATGCCCATACTACACAGTGGGAAAGAATTCCCAAAAGACATGAGCTTGCAATAGCAAAAAATAGTTGTTTTAAAACAATTTGTTCTCTGAAAAAAAAAACCAAAAAAGCAAAAAAAAAGAGCAATTAGAAACTGGTTTTTACTCTTAGACATAAGGGGTTTGGGTTTTTTTCTCTTTTTTCAGTAAAAAGTTTAACTAAATGAAGATATATCAGGATATCTTCGGGTTTGTAAAATGCAAAGCAAAGGTAATGTGTTGTGTTGGAGACATAAAGCTGTCATTAATTCCTATTTCAAATGCAATCTCATACTGCCAGGTAGAAGTGTTAATAATTATTGAGCACCCAATGTATGCTTGACACTGTTAACTTACATACAAGTAGTATTTTTCACCTGTAATGTTCCTTGGTCTTGATACTAAGAAATGATGAAGAACTTACATTTCATAGCAGCAGAGTTAAAGCTAGTCTCTAGGTTAGGTAAGACATTATATGTTTAATGATATCTGCATAAATGCTAAAGAATGAAATATGAACAATATTTAGTGTTGCTACTGAAAGGGCTGTTTTGAACTACAAACATACTGTGTTCTTGAAAATCTATTCTGTGACATTGGTCAAGCTATCTTGAAATTGCAGCATTGCTCTGAGTATTTTGAAAGAATCTCTGCTTATTTTGTCAAATTTTCTCATTTATTTAATGGCTAAAATAAATTGTTTATTATTAAGCATGCCCCTTTTTTCATTTTTTAAAAAATCAACATATAAACATTACTTTCTTATTAACACAATCTCAGCAAGTAAAATTGTTTTAGAGCCAAACTTACAATTGATTTTTTTCAACTGCAGCAAAATATTTTACTTTTTCTAAAAGCTTATGCTAATTAAGCAATCATATTTAATTGCAGCTGGTGAATTAAATGACATTTTTGATGGAATGATGTACTAAGCATTATACTGGCTCAAGGGAAGATTAGACTGATGGTAAAATACTACCAGTCTGTTCATTTCCCTTGTTCCAGAGAGGGTGTTTCTGAAGTGCTGGACACACCATTGTATAGGATTTTTGTACAATAGGGTCTTACCTATATAAAAGTTCAATATATAATTCTATAGTCAAAACTAGAGCAGATTAAAAGAGCCTTGTGTTTGTATCCTTTAACAGACATCTGCCTTAAATTTCAGTCACCGTCATGAAAAACTCTCTGTCACCAAACACAGCTCTCAGCCAGATGAAATGCCAGCTCTTCCACCAGTCCTCATCAACATTCAGGATACAAGTACAAATACCATTCATTTTAATTCATATAGGTGTTTCCACAGTGGCAGACTGGTTCGTGATTTGGAGGACCTTGGAAGGAGGGTGCATGTTCTAGTCTTCTCTTTATCAGATTAATTACAGTGCATCAAATTTATCACAATGCCAGTTCGTATCAAAGTTTGCTCTGGAAAGAAGTGGAATTTCCTTTGGTAGACAAACCTTACAGACAGGACCTACATCATGCATGCCAATGAACATGAGAACACCTGCACAGCTTCTCTGAGTGCTCTCCAGCACGTGTGATAAGGACAGTAGTGATATAGAACATTGTGGCATTTATTTGTCATCAGAATTTTGGGAGACAGGCTTGAAGATGAAAAACAATATGTAAAAGGGATAGACACTGCTATTAAAAGATAGAAATTCTTTCTTTCCCTAGATAAATATAGAATTGTTGGGTCCCATTTTCACTGTTTCTTCCTATTCTATTTTGCAGTACACTCGCAAGACTGCATTTTGAGACCTAGAGCATATTTGGGTAACAGCAAGTAGGGAACTGTTCACAGTGTCATTTAATATCCAGACTTCAGCTATGATATTTGTTCCAAAATTATGGTACCAGTGTCTTAATAATATAAATAATGTCAAATATTAGGCTTGAAGACATGCTCAGTTAATGCAGCCAAAAAATTATATCAATCAATCAATAAATAAATATTTTAATTAAATTTGAGGGGAAAATTCAAAACAACACTATCACTGTACACAAAAAAAAATTGTAATAAGGTCATTTAAGAGTATGAATTCATTATACAGATGGAATGTTTTAGCAGCAATTTATCAAAAGCTTTCAGTAATAACTTTTACTGAGTTTTATAAAATATTCTTCAGTCATTTCAAAGTATTTGAAGTTTAATTAATCACAGAATCAAACTTGTCCAAAACGACACCAAGACTAAATTATTTAGGGAAAAGTGAAGGACTCAAACTATTCAGTAATCTCTCAATCTAAATTTTTGTAGCATATTTGATTAAAATAGCTCCAGATGATCCATTTGGGAACTGATTCATTAATAAATGCAGACTAATCCATCAAAAGGATAATGACTTTCTCTGATGATCCAATTTTTTTTTATCCTCCATGCATCAAAATTCAATTTTTGCAAGGCTGTGAAGCAAACAAATAATATCTTGTTGTATCATTATGCCTAGATTTTATTTTTTTAAATAAGAACAATACCCATTGGGCCAAACCTTCACATCATGTAAATTGTTATCTGCTCTATTTACATTAAGTAGTGTAAGAAGCTTACCCCCTCACTTTTTTACCATCAACTCATAATGTGGAGGCACCAACCACTTTTGTGTCATTTGTAGTCAATGGTCCCATTAAAGAGCATTATCTTGGGTGACTGGAGAAATTAGCTTTTTTTTTGGTACACAAGGAGTTTTCAGTGGCATCTTTTGCCCTACAATAATATGTGGTCCTGCTTTGAGCAGCTTTTCCACTTTTCAGTTTCCAGAGGGATTTATTGCATTAGGGTGGGCAATGGGTAAAAGCTGATCACTGTTACAGTTCTAAGATGGTGCCAGTCATTTCTAGAATGTTACTTCTTAAGCATTAGTTCTCCCAATTCACATTCTTTGATAATCTCCCAATTAATTCTCTGGACCCACAAGAGCTGATTAGAAACACCAAAAAATCACCTCTAAATTATTTATTCTACAAAACTATTCTGTTCAGGATTCTAACTAATGTTCCCCATCTCTTATTTTTTTTTCCCACAGTGAAATGAAACTGGAATTGGAAAGATCTTTTTGTGTAAAGATGTTATAACAGCCTGATGGGATACTTGAGGGGTATAGGACAGGTGGGCTGAAACCTCTCCTCTGCCACTGACTGATACTAAAAATCATTTTACATTTCACCAGGCTAGAAAATAACTATTTCTTTTTTCCCAATCAGTGTTTGTTTTATACAAGACAGAATGCTTCCACCAAGTTCCAGTAGGAAAGCAAGCCATGCTGTCATATCTCACAAGCTGCAGATATTACTCCATACAAGAGCTTATGCACCAGTCTTGAGCTCAGTACTGTGGGATTACAACCTCTTCTATATTCAGTTTCATATTTTCCATGTTTAAATCCATTCAACTACCTGCAGAAACTGCAGAAACAATGAAATCTGTGGCTGTTATTTTAGAGTTTAGGAAAGTTGTGTTTTGCCTTGTTTAGCCAGCCAATGGAGTGTTAGTCTTAGTGTACTGTACGACCAATCAGATCACCCGGAGAATCTCAGCCCTTTGGTTATGAAAATTGTGAGTATGAACCTGTAAGCCATGCCCCGGAAAATCTGGTAAGTAAAAAGCTTTTAAAAATTAGTTTAGAAGTGAGGCATAGTGTTCTATTACCATGGTGAAAAATGTGTCAAGAATTTGTTCAAGCTGCATATAAATGAAGACAAAATTGGCACTTGTATTATAAAAATATGTCTCAATGGAATATGCTGAGGCAGAAGCTCAAGATCAGTATCTTCCCCAACAGGTGAATACATTAGGAATGAGAACCAGATTCAGCTTTCCACAAAAATCCCTCAGTTTTTCTTGTACTCCATCTTCTTTACACAGGACTAAAAGCTCCATATCAAGCAACAGACCTGTTTCATATTTCAGGCAACTTATCTTGCTGAGGCATAGGGAATTTGAATCTTTCCCATTAACATTTTAAACCCTCATGCTGATAATGCACGCATATACTCTAAAATTGATCACAGCTTGATGACCATGACTTCAAATCTATCTGCTTATTCATGTACGTGGCTTTCAACAAGTGAAAACTTGATATCTGGGCAATGGGAATTGCATGAGCTGCATCTCGAGGACCTTGGCATGTAACCAAGACAGAAGTTTATTCTTGTGGAGATTCCCATTTGTCTGGAAACTCAATGTCTTTCCAGGACTTTCTTAATAATGTAACATAGCAGTAGTGAAACCTTGAAGAAGTTTCTCACATTTTCAATTCACTTGGTCTTTTTCAGTATTTTATATGGATTTAAATCATATTCAACATTAGAAGCACTGTTTTAAAATTTTCCTGAGGGAAAAAGAGAGGACTTTTGGAGAAAATTCAATTCAGACTTCTGAAAAAGTTCATCCCAAGATTTCAGTGTTGAAATAGGGTGTGCTGATGAATGACATAATGCTTAGACTGGAATATTTCAAAACCATGAATGGCAGTTTCTAGGCTGATCCAAGCATATTTTCTTATTTTCTGGTCCAAAATAGCTCCTGTTTAAATTGTAATGAAACAGATAGAGTCAATCACAAGTGGGAAAATAGAATAGATAAGGGAGAAAACCAGCTGTTCCTTACAGAAACAAAGCATGCAGTGTGATGGTAGACACCTGTTTCCAAAATACTTCATTATGGCACAGTTTGGGACTGCCTGATGTCTAATTATTCACTAACTAGAGACACTGGTGGTCCAGGACTGAATCCAATTCAGTGGAAAAAATCTACCTTGCTTACCATGTTTCCCTCATAGGAGACATGGAATGGAAGTTAACAGCATGTGAGCCCAGACGCCTGATAGCTTTTTCTGAGGTACCAGTGAATCACTTGAGAGGGAAGCACCTGACGTGTGAGCATCTTTAAGTTTAGTGAAATAAAACACAATGACTGTAATTTATATAATAAAAATTTTATGGTTCCTGTAAGGATAAGTTTGGCTTGCTAGGACAAGGGATCCCCAGTCCTGGATGAAAGCTGTCAGTCCTATCACTTCTGCAAATGGCATCCAGAGCAATGCTCAATTTTGTAATCATACAATGCAGAACAAACTTTTTAAGTGGACAAGACAATACATTAAAAAACAAGTGAGTAATACATTTAGTTTGGCAACTCTATCTTATGTTTAAATATTTAGGAAATACTTCATCATGTAGTTAGTCTGGGTAGAATAAAATATCACTGCCACACCAAGTTATTAAGCTTTAGTCTCAGAAAGATTTGCAAGAGAAGTGTCTATGATTAGGTGCAGAAATGTATGTGCATGTTTCTTCTGTTGTCTAGTATTGTGCTGTTCACAGCTTTATGGAGGAATTAGGAACAAAACACAAACATTCAGTGTATCTTGAATATATCTAACATCATCTAACTTAGCTGGTGATGATTCTTTCCTTCTGAGTGCCTGGGTTACAGATTAAAAGTGCTGCTCAACCTTCTGGCTTAGTTACTCAATAAGAAGAGAATAGTCTGTCTTCTGTTGTTTCAGGAGGGTACTTTTGGCTTGTACTGGTCATGTATCAGCTTCTCTCTTCTGAGAAAAATACTAGTAGGATTTTAAAGATTTAAATAGCACATTTATATGTGAAAAACAGTATTTAGAGCTATTTTTACTACTTTATTGGCTGCTCAGAACAGTTTATTACTTAAAGGAAAGAAATCATGCTTTTCTGCAGGTAGTTGTGGGGAGACAAGTGTGTTTAAAGGGTCAGTTTTGTAAGCTTGGAAAGTGGAGTACCCATGGTTTGGCCCATTTAAAGACACCTTCTGGAAGACCTAAACAACTACAGTGCTTATTTTTTTTGTGTGAAATACAGGGCAATGATATTAGAAAGATACTAAGAGGATCTTTTGAACATCTGCACTATTCTCTAGGTCAGGGTAACATGACTGAGACTTTTTGATGTGCAGTCCTGGCTAGAAATATCATAATAGAAATATCATAATGGCAGCTCTTGTAGCAGGAATATACAGCCTTTATCTTAAATGGAATAGCGAGTTGAGAATGAGAAGAGGATAAATTAGCCCTGTATTTTTGACCCTTGCAAAAAGGCTGTATAGCATATGTGACAATAATTGCTAGTACCTCAAGGTAAGATTTACTCAATATATTTATGGCCTTCATAGTCTCTATGAAACTAACTGATAACTGGAATCAGGAGTTCCAGATGCCTCTTTACACCAATTAAGTGGCTTTGACTACAGCTATGTAGTATTCTCCCTTGTGGAATCATTTCTGATAATGTCAGGTTTGCTAGCACCACTTTTAAATGAGGGCAGAATATCTTCTGGTGAGTACTGCTGAATCACGATAGCCTCCATGAAATGGTTTTCATTTCTCTGGGTAATGAGTAGTTTTACCCTCTCCTTCTACATATTTCAGTATGTGAAGATTCATTGCAACACACAACCACAGCTTGCCTGACTTTTCTTAATTGAAGAACACCCCATGCAAAAAACCATTTAGGACTGTAACAGATGCATTGCTTTATTTGGGCCAAAGCAGTCTTGTTATCTGTCAGTTTGTGGCTGATGTGAAAGCTCTGAATGGCGCGCTGGCATTATCTGTTTGACAATGATTTGGAGCAATACTACACTGCGCTATAAATTAATGTCAAGAGCAAAATGTTAATGATAGAGGCCCCTCTGTGCACTGGTGACTTAAATAGCACGTTTCTTTAAAATTCAACAGTGACTCACTTATCTTTTAGATAAAACCCCTCGGAGCTATTTAAATGCCATGTAGTTCTAGTGCGTATTTCCTTTCATTCTGAATATTTTGGTGTTTACTTGAATAACTATCCAAACAATCTTTTGAGCATTGTACTGAGTAATGCCTTGAAACCTATTGCTTTGTGTAACCAGATTTTTTCAAAGAAATGTTTGATTATCAAGTAAAATGATGGAACTCTGTTTGCTCACTTTCTACACTAAATGGAATTGAAGCTGACAGTGGTTTTCTGCCCTTTCTTGGAGATTATACCAGACCTAGGTGAAGTCCTGATCACCATTTTAAGTTTACTCATCACCTTTTAGGACTGTCTTTCATGTAATCAAATTGGCATTGATTGGAGAGAATTTCCCAGGATCGTTGGAATCATTTTGCTCTTGGATGCCTAGACCCTTCAGGCACACACTGACTGAGCACTACTAAACTCAGTGGCACCATCACAGTTTAATCAGCTGAGGGCTCAGATTAGGAGGATCTTCCTTGTTATGGTTCTGTGCATTGATGAACCCTGCTGGTGATACGTAATTTTTTTCCCCAAGTTTCAAATGCAAAATTCTAGTTCTTTGTATCCATATTTGTGGCAAATATGTCAATGTATCAGCTTTCTGCTGCCATTTTCATTCCTACACACACATACTGGGCACTCTCAAAGCTCTTTTTGGATTGAAGTGATTCCTGAGACAGTGCTATTGAAAAAGAAGTCTTTGTTGATGATGATCTATTGTATTCTGCTAATATCTCCCTACTGCAGGTATTATCTATCCATTGAGGGATATAAAGAAATGAAAAGAGAGTCCTCAAAAAGAAGAAAGTGCATCTTGTCATTTAGAATATTTAATAATGGTGTATGCTTCTTGCTTTTCAGAACAAAACAAAGATTTTAGAGTAATGTCTTTCCAAATCAGACCTGAACAGATGACAAAAAATTCCTTCCCAAGCCCAAGATCTTCCTGTCATTTATAACTTCATCTTGTTGAGTAAAAAAGTTGCAAGATGGCAAATGAGTTCTGCAGCAAAAAGGAGGGAAATTAATAATAATCTCAAAGAAGAATGCCTTCTAGTGAAGATATATTTTGAAGAATGCCTCTTATAACAGTCCCAAAAGTTACTATAGGGCTTCTAATTCAAATACCTCAGGACATTTATGCATGCAGTTAGAGGTTGCAGAAAAGGATATTTCAGGTAACCATCACTTAATCTGAAAAAGGATTTATCATTTTAGAGTATCATCCTACTCTGCACCTGGAAAGGAACAGGAAAAAAAAAAACATAATTAACTGATCATAAGTATAAAATGTCTTGTAATAGACTGGCCATTTTTGTACCTATTCAAAGACTCTGAAAGAGAATCATTAGCAATCTGATAGAAAAAAATAATCACTTTGGCATAACATATCCTGCAGGTATTACTAATATAGTCCTTCCTCAAGTCTAAACTGTGGTTCCCACAAAAATGGAAGTACAAATTGTCCTTGTACTATGTTAACTCCACTTGTGAACAATGACATGTCTGGAAATATTTGTATTATCAGTCCTAAAACCCATGTGTCTTTCAGTGAGGAGAAAACTCTAGCGACATGTCACTTCCCGGCTCAACATACATAGCTGAGGAATGATGAAATTATTTCTTTGCAGTTTCATATTGACAGAATTTTTGTTTATGCCAGAAGTTAAATAACCTAAATTATCCTCATAGCACCCACATCAAAAGTGAAAGATCAAAGGATGAAAACAAACCGCTGGACAAGGTGCACGCCTGCAGGTTCTGTCTACGAAGCAGGGCTGTGTTTCCACTACAGAATCTCCTTTCTCTTTAGTGTTCACTTAAGGTAATTTTTATACCCTGAACATACAAGTTATCTTCATGATTGCTGAATTTAAATAATGCCTTAGGAAGAAACAAATATCTCATGAGGGAGTATCTGTTCAGTGGCAGGAAGGGCAGACAGAGTGAGGCCTGTGAGCAGCTGAATTTGTTAGAGTTAGGAGGATGTATACAGAAAAAGGTAAGGAAGAGAAGATAGGTGAGGAGAAAAAGAAAGAAGTTAGGAAGGGATAGCATAAGAAAGGAAAATCAAGGGAATGTGTAACAGAAGAGTCATATGGAACAAATCCTCAGATGCCTTAGAGTGGCTTCTCACGATGACTCTTGTGTTTAATACTCCTCCTCAATTACGGAGCTCTAACAGCAACCCTGTTGACTTACTGCTGTCACTAGAGGTAAAATATAGACACTACAAAGTTCATTTAAGGGAAAGAGATTGTAAATGAGTGCATTCAGGACTAGGAAATGAATTGTATTTCTTGTTCTCTTGGGTTTTTTTCCTCCTAAGATCTTGTTTTTCTCCCTAGATTCATGTACAGTTGTCACAGCCAGTACTTCCAACTTTGTCTTGCCATTGCTTTGTCCCTGTTTTTGCAAAGCATTTGGACTAAATCAAGCCCAAAACTCGCAGATGTGGGACAGAGAGAACTCACTCCTCTCCCAGTGCAGAGGCAAAGGAAATTAGCACACTTTCCTTTGTCTTTCTACTATTAGTAACTCTCAGAAGATCATTATCACCTCCCCACACTCCTGCATTAGAAAACTTTACCTAAGTGTTTCACCAGATGATCCCCTTCTTTTCCACAGGTTCACCAGGCTGCTGGAGCGGCTCGCGGCAGAAGATGACTTTCCATCCCCTACGTGCATGCGGACTACAGTCGATGTGGTGAACGCACTGCGCACGTTTCTCTCTGGCTTTGCAAGGATGATGTAGACCTTGGGCACAAACATACAGCCAAGGGCCACCGTGGCACTCAGACTCACTGAGAAACACATGGTGATTATCTTGTAGTTGCTTCCAAAATATATTGGCACAAAAGCCAGCCAAATGATGCAGGTGGTGTACATTGTGAAGGCAATATATTTTGCTTCGTTGAAATTAGCTGGGACATTTCTTGTCTTAAATGCATAAAAGGTGCAGCTCAAAATTAATAATCCATTATATCCAAGGGGAGTCACAACACCCAAGTTGGTGGTGTTACAAATCAGGTAGACCTCTCGGATGCTTGGGTAATCATGCATTATGTCTGGTGGCTCCATTATAAAGAGGGCAACTATGATGCCTAATTGTATACATATCAAGATAAAAGCAATAACCAGCTGGGCGCAGGCACTCATGAACCTAGGTTTCTTTGTGCAAATTTTCTTCTTGCTTCCAGCCAGGATTCTTGCAATGCGGTTGGTTTTAGTTACTAGAGCAGAATAGCTCATAGCCGGCGAGAGGCCGATGCCAATTCGCTGAAGGTAACAGTAAATCTGTTGAGGTTTCGCAATCAGACAGAAAGTGCACAAGTAACCCAAGCAGATGCCAGCCAGAATGATGTAGCAAAGTTCTCGGCTGGATGATTTGACCACCGGAGTGTCACGGTACATTATGAATACGACTGTCACAAACAGCGTGGCCAACAGGCCCAGGCATGCGAAGACGACGGCTGCAATCGGTTCGGGATCTCCCCATCTGAGATACTGGACTGGGATGAGGTCACAACCTACAGAAAAAGAGAAAGGAAGAGGCAAACTGAAGTTTGTAGATATGAGATTCTTTAATGATAGGGGTTTTCCTGGTATTCCTCTTCTTTTTGTCTTTCAGAAAGCAGCCACTGGAATGAGCGTAGGCTCAGACTGTGTTAAAATAATGTCAGTATAACGGCAAAATAAGTACATTTCAATGACAGCTTATTTCAGTGATACACTTTATCTGGAATAGAACATGATGGCCAAGCTGATTAAGATAGGTCAGGTCTCATAGTAGAATTTACTTTTTAAATTCTATGAAATATAAGAATTTATTAACAAATTTCCACAGTAAGTTGCATTATCTCACCACAAAGTGCGTCAGAGTTCCCTGCATACTATTTGCACTTAAAAGACTAGATGTCAATCCTACTAATTATATTGTACATTATGAAGGATATTGGTATTTGCTTAACGATTGTGGAGAGAAATCTTGCAGATTCTAACTGTCAAAAAAAGAGAGAGTGTTTCTTTCTCAGATATGCTACATTTTTTCTACCAAAAATTTTCTAGAATTGGACTTGCAAGTAATAGGTAATTTGGAATGGCACATCCTGCTCAATTATCTGTCATTCATCCTTTTGAAAATTCTGAAAAATTAAAACTTAATCTAACTTGTGAAATCAAACTGAAGTTAATAAATTAGCAACAAAGCTGAATTAGCAGTGCAACCCACTTACAGACACTTGTTTTTTGGCTTTTTATAGGTTTTAGTAAGTCAGTCTATTCACCTGTGTCATAGGAAGACAAAAAAGCTTTTAATTCTACAGTGTACAGTGCAGACAGGAGTAAAAACTGTCAGAAAACTTGTTGCTTGCATCCCTTCTCCTTTCCTCCTTTCTTTTTGCACTGTAGAGCCTGGATAGGTATTTCTGCTTTCTGGCCTATGATCTCTTCCAGGATTTCTAGGCAGACATAGCTGCTGTCTTGCTGTCTACAGCCATTAGCACATGATGGCTTCCATCCTTACATTTTGTTCCCAAGAACGGAATCTCCTGTTCAGGTCCTTTGACCTTGCTTCTTTTAATGACTTTCACTCAAGATCCAGATGGGTTCAGTGCCCTGTGACACCAGAGTATACTATACCACTGCCCACCAAAAAAAGGTTTTTTCTCTACTTTCCATTAGCAGGTGATGTCCAGGCACTTCCTGGGAAGCAGGGCTTGAGTAAATGTAGCAGTTGCTCCAGAACAAAAATGTCATAACAAAAAAATGCACACATCAATGCCTTTCTCTTAGGTTTTATTGCTGAGCCCACATCATATGGTATGGCATATCCCTTTTATCATTTTAGGTCAGCTGTACTGGCTGTGTCCCTTCACAATATCTTGTTCATACCCAGCATACTGGGGAGGGAGGAATGTTGGAGAGACAGCCTTGATAAATGCTGCGTTATCAATACATCTCTAGCTATCAATTCAAAGCACAGCACTGTGAGGGCTGCTGTCGGGAAAATTAACTCCATCTCGGATGAACCCAATATAGTAATAAAATAGGGGAGGACATTGATGTTCTGGAGTGTAGCTTCCTGAAAACAGTGGACATGCTGGTACTGCCAGCCAGGACAGGACAGCAGGGAGTGGATGGTGGAAAGGAGAAAATAGAACTGAAGTATTTTATTTCCCCCATATTTGCACTGAGTTGACTAGACTTGATTGTAAAATCCAAATTACTTCAAATTTTTTTTATTTTTGTAATCATGTTGTTGTCTTCTGGTGAGGTCATACAGGAGACTGTCATCCTGACTTGGAGTGGCTCGTGACAAGGCACTTCACCCTGTGAAGGTGAAGTGCCAGGTGCTCACATCTGTGTTTTCAGCAGAGAGGGTAGTTAGGACTGTGTGGCGGGTATGTGTATGCCAAGAAATTGCAATTAATTAGGCAACGTGGGATCTCAGTGATGAACAGGAGTGAATGTAGATATCAGGACTATAATTTGGCAATTTTTACATGCAAGGTCTGTTGTTTGCCTTTTCCTGTATTTTAAGTGGAGCTTAGAGTTTTCCAAATCTGCCACTGAAATTCTTTGTAGCAAAAACCTTTTCATGAAACAGTATGGGTAGATATTAGGCTTAACTCCTTTCTTCTCCAATATTTCTTCATTCTGTATCTCTACAGAAAAAGTATTATTGAAGATGTAATACCTTCAATAAGGTGGCAATAGTACAAGGAAGATAGAAGAGAGCAGAAAAATCAGAGGAATAGGGTCAATGAGTCTTTGACATTAGTGCAATTAAAGGATACAAATTTGCAGTCACTTTAGTGTAAGAGAATAGGGCTCCTTACTGAATACAGATTAATTTGCCATCCATATTTGACTACTTTGATGTGAAAAGCTTTCTCTTGTATTAATAAAATTATTACCACACCTAAATGTAAGAAAGGCATTAGATTTTTATGAAACATTTTCATTGCATTAGTTGATGATACCTTTTTAACTCTTGCTGGTTTTATGGCTTTACTTAATCAATATTAAGTGTGAGGGCGACACTGTATTTCTTTCTGGCTTTTTCAAGCTTAAAGTAGCACAGTAATCTCATTATTAAAATAAACATTTTACACAAGTGAGAGTAGTGAAAAAGAGTGAAAACAAGAAGGCATCCTCTGTTGTGTGCAGATATCCCACTGGGGGTTCTTCCCCAGGAAGTTTTATAAGTAAATGACTTCTAAATCTATTTCTGATTTTAGCAAGATTTAATTAAGATTTTGTCAAAGCAAATAGTTTCCAACTTCTAACACTGCTATGTATTCTTGACAGGAAATTTGAAGAGTAAAGGTCATTATCTGGTAGCTGGCCTTTGCGTGCAGACAGTGATATAGGGGCTAAATTTTGCCTCATTCCTAACATTGTAGCAGAGGTGAATCATAACCAAGTGTTCCTCATTAGTTTCAGACTATTTCATGCCTTCCTAGCTTTATTACTCTTTTTACATTCTCTTGATAAAATACCTGAGAAAAAAGCTGAAAACTTGTCCCATTTTTCCCATCACTGAGTATACTTTACAAGGAGATTGCTAAACTTTGTGATGATTTATTGCTCAATTAAGATTTAAAGACTCGATAATCTTCATGAAACGATGATTGGTGAAGTTTTCATATAGCAGTTTTGCAGGTAATGGTTTCTGCCAATGGAATTTTGCAGATAAGGACAACTAGATCAGGTAAAAGAAAGATGAGAAAACAGAACCGTGCGTGTTCATGTTGGGTTGATGGCCAGGACTATACCAAGACAAAAGCTGAAAAATGGCACCACAAAAAGAGCTTATTCCTGTCAATGGTCATGACAATGCCCAACAGCCTACCTCTTACACTTTTTCAACATCTCCAAGCACCTGGAAAGTTTTCTCTTCTAAGTGGTTTGGAAAGAGGTGAAATAAAGCCAGCAGTCTTTTTCTGTGGATGCCCACAGTGTGCTGAGGCACTAAGGTGATCTTTGGCTGGTGGAAAGGCTGTTTGGACCCAGTCCAATGTGGAGCAGGTGTCAAGTAGTTCTGTGGGCAAGGATGTCTGGAGCCCCAGTAAAACTGACATAAAACTACCTTTATGCTCTCCTGGCCAGAAAAACGGTCAGTGTGGAGCAAGACACCAGATACACATGTGAATAGCAAGATGAGCAGATATAAAAAATAAAAGTTCCATTTAAAACACTAGGGAAAGGTTTTCTCGAAGGACCACCAAAAATCACCAGCAAAATACAGTTAAGGATGTCTAAGGATCTTCTGAGAAAAAATAAGTCTTCTGATATTTTGGAAAAGCATCCAGCTACTTCATGGATAGAGTAGATTTTCCCATAAACAGGGAGAGGTAGTGTTCTTGAAGGCCTGACCGCTGCCATAGGTCTATTAGTAGGTCTATTAGTACATTGTCTTCTCTCTGTAGAGGTAAACTTGTCCCTTATTTCTGATCTTTCATATTGCATTAAAATTAGTTCATCTGGGGGAAGAGTTTACAGATAAAAAGCACTGTATTATAGACCATATTTTCTGTGGATTTGATCTTAGCACTGTTTTTATCTGTTATTATAGCCTTGACACCTACAAGACCTTACCATGCCTTCAGCATCAATAGAAATGTATTAGCTTAGCACTGAAAAATCCCTTCCATGATAGGCAATATAAAATACATAACTAAACTATTTTCAAATGTAAACTTGACAGAATAGGGATTGTGAATAGGATTCACTCTGAAAAGTGAAGGCAATTCAATAAATTCTCTTAACATCATGAGCTAAAGCTCACTGAATCTGCACATGGAGACTAAAACTGGCAGAAAATTGCCACTTGTTTAGTAAGTTTTAAATATTTTTCAGTGGGATTTGGTATCCTGGCCAGCAATTTTGACCTGTTGATAAAAGATTTTGGTTTCTTGGTAATTTTTCAGACATCCTTCCAAGCTTATCAGAAGTCCAAACACCAAGGCTGAAACTGAAACAACCTACCTATATTTTAGCAATGAATGAGTCTTTATGTGGCATTTATCACTCATTATTCAAAGTGTATTCATGTTATGAAATTAAATATTTTATATTAATGCTTCTGAATTTTTCTCTCCTTATAATCCTAAAATATGGGCAAGGGTTATCTTGATTAGTTATTTAGGTTTCCACATATATGGAAAGCTGAGAAGCAAAAATGTCAGCATCAGAACAAAATTTGCATAAAGTTGATGGCGTAGCTTTTATCATTTGTTTCTTTTTGTCAACCCCAACATTATCCAGAGGATTACACTCTCCAAAATCCTCAGGGTCATATCAGGCCCCATACCTTCACATGGAATCTGGACCATCTGAAGGGAGAGAGGACTTTAACATGTCAGATCTTTGTTGTGGTCTTATGGTAAATTATTGTAGTTACCAGTCCTTTGCTTTGCTCTGGTGGGACCTTTTGAATGTGCTGCAATAGCAGGGCATGTAGAGCTTTCTTCTTAGCTGCTGCAATTCCCAGACTGGCATATTTACTGAAATTATCAGCTTTGCACAGGCATTGGATGCAGCTGATGACTGTGCATATGTGTATTTTTCCACCTCTTCAGGGCAGGATTTGGGATTGGTCACGTCTGAAACCACGAAAGGTGGAACATCTGTAGCTCAGGGGCTGGAGTCCCAAGTAACTGTAATATGTGGATTTTTCTGTGCATTGCAGTAAGAGGCAAGGCCATGAATCTTAGACTAGTACATTAAAATTACTTTATGACCATATGGGAAATTATTCCTTAATTACACAGGCATGCAGAATGAGGGAAACAACTGATGAATTACAACAATCAGGTCTATCCTTATGCCAGCTCTACTGTTTTGATTTAAGTTTCACTGAAAAGTGCTGTCTCTGTGTGTTGTAAATGTTTTGTACCAAAAGCAACCTTTCCATGACATAAGGAACAATTGCAAGTGGATCCTTCTGGCTTTGTTGGAGAGTTCCCCTTCATCCAGTCCAGGAGCCTCCAAGAGCTGTTTGTTGAGCTCAGCAGTATTGAACGAGCTCACTTGAGCCTGAAGTGCTGTGCGGCTCATGCTGAACTGGAAGCTGCAGTTCACACCTTGCCTGGAACAAGCAATCGAGGGAAAAAAATTCTGCAAACCCAGCAACAAGGGAGCAGAAAATGACAGAGATTGTGGTCATAATATTGCCACCTGAACCTTTGACTCATCCATATATATATTTTTTCCAAGAGGAGGAGAGTGAGAGTGTCTTACAGCAATGGTTGCATTTCATTTGGAATAAGAAATAAAATGGAAAGAGAAACAAAGGGCACAGAAAACAGGGTGAAAACTGGACATTATCTCTGCTGATGTGCATTTATAATACTAAAAACAACCAGATAAAAATTGTGTTCTCCTCTGTCGGAATTACAGCCTTAACAAGTATGATCTAAAGCAAGATCCTAGCAATGTTTCAGCAGCAAAACCAATGTCAACACAGACTAAATGGTGTTCTGTCCTGCATCAGACAACAGTGAAATCACCCATGGCTGCTACATTATTGCAAGAGGGAACACAAGAAAGAAACCTGATGGCAACAAAAGGTTCTTTAAAAATATTTTGGGCAAGACATTAACTACATTTTGCTTGGGTGAGGGAGGGGCAGAATCCAGTTTTATGAGACAACTGAGGCTCAACCTCCCAGGGCTTCTGCCGCAGCCAGAATCAGCATACTGCAGGAAGAGAGCTGACCACGTCCTTGTGGGGATCCACTGAGTTCCATGGTCAAGCATTGCCCCTGTCCTTGGCCCCAAAGATTTGAGCTGTCCCATGTGGTGCCAGGAGCCAAGACAGCAGCAGCCCCCAGCATCATCTGCTCTTGGTGGCTCTTACTGACTGTCTGAGCAATGCCCTCAGGGTGAGGGAGGCAGTAGTCCTCACTCCTCAGTGAGGAATCTAGACCGGGACAGGCCAAACGGGACACAGCACAGTGCTGTCAGAGCTCTGTGAAATGGCTGTTGTGTCACTTAGAGCTGGGGTGCACATTTTTCAGTCCTTTCTGTCCAAGGGTTTTTTGGATAATCCAGCTCTTATCTGTCACTTCCAGAATCATGACACTGCTATTCAGGCTTTATTGCATTTTAATTCATGAAAGAATTTTTGTAGCTATAGTAAAATAAATATTTCTGATATGTACTCTCACCCTCGAATGGCAAAGAAAACATTTCAAGAGGTGTAAAATAGTTAAGCTCCTATTCTCATGGTAATCAAATTAAGAAAATCAAATAGTCAGCATATTTGGAATACACAGAGACTAAGAAAAATGACAATATAACTTGAAAATAATCCAATTGTCACTGAAATTAATATAATCTTATTTTCTTGCTGGTCCTGAGGTCACTAGACAAAACTTTGGTTTTGGTATTGTTGAATGCTGTCCCTAAATGTCAGAAAGAGAGAATAATTGTTTCTTTCTCACCTCAATAATGTCCTTAAATGACAGTGATAACAGAACCAAGATGTTCCAACATATACTGGAAAAGCTCTGAGACATTGAACAAAATTTGTTTGGTGTTTCTAGAGCACCATTTTTGAATGCAGAAGGCCACATCCTCAGATTCTCCTCCAGATACTGAAAAATTAGCATCAACATTGCTTCTTAGCATTAAGAAAATCCCTCCGTTTGTATCTAAACTTGCGTGCCATCTATTTCTCTTCCTCCTGCTCTGAATATAGTGCAGAGAAAGGCTTTGAGGAAGAGTGGAGTGGCTGGCATATACTTCTGGACTTAAACCACTGAGTTCCTCCTGCTGCGTCTGTGTCTCAGCCATGCTGGTCATGTTAATGTATAAATTGGTGCTGTATTGTATGGATGCTGCCAACACAACACGTGGGGGCAGAGAGGAGCTACAGTAGATTGGGAAGCATAACTTGATCCTAAACCAGGAGGAGGAAAGTTACATGTGGTACATGTTGGGAAAGTACATATAAATCTGAAGAAAAGGAAGAGACTTACTAGGTTTAATTTGTGATGAAATAAAATATGGACAGTTAATATTCCCTTTCTTGCCTCAGCTTCACTTCTAGATGGAGACATTTTCCAGGAACTGATTTAATCAAGAGAAACTCTTGTTCCCTTGTGTCTTTTCTACTCCCTTTGGACTCCCTGTGCCTTTCTGTGCTTCTGAACTTCATTGTCTTTTTCTTTTCTGAGAATAACTTTGTTTTCCTACACATATTGTGTCCCTTCTGTCTTTTCCCCTGCTGCATCTGAATTCTGATATTCCATAGGTACCTGAAAAAGTGCATTAATCTCTGTTCCTTTCTGTCAGTAACATCCTTGCCATTACAGATTATATTTAGTGAAGTTTGTGACACAAAACTGATGCTGATCTCTGAATATAAGAAAGATGGAGCAATGTTTTGTTATGTGATCCAAGAAAGGATTCCAAATAAGTTTTTATCCAAGATCAGATCTCTGGCAAACAGTGAGGTGCAGTTCCACGTTGAAAGCCATTTCAGGTGCGCGGCCGATAAATTTACAGGACTCTCATCTGAAGGTGATCATGCAGGGAAGATGTATTCTAATGAGTTTTTTATATGTGTAGCCTTGTGGAGCTGACATTACTTAGAAAATGGCTTTATCAAGAAGCAAAGAGACTTAGCATGCTGCAGTATCAGATGTAGGGACGTTTCAAGGAGATTGCTGTATACTTTAATAAACTGAAAGGAAATTTCCTTGCCTGAATACAAAATAAATCAACCTCTCCTTACTTCTAATGCACATTTATTACTATATCCTATGTTGTAAACAAGATTGAGAGGCAGGTTTTTTATAAGCTGCAAAAGTTGGCACTAGAAATATGATGATTAAAATACAGCTCACCATTTTCTATGGATAAACTGGGAATAGATTTTTTAAAAATCTCTTTGTGATACAAATTAAATAAGACAAGATCCAACCATCATGCAAATATTAAGTTGGGTGGGGACTAGGCAGCTCTGAAGCTGTGAGATGGGTGTCCTGTTACGAGGAGGGCACATTCTATCAGCTGTGCTCATGGAGGCCAAAGAAGAGGGGTTCTGTTTCTGAATAGTGCCCACCAAACTTGTGCTTGGCTGAGGAATAAGTGTTAGATCTCCTGAGGAACATCGCTTGGCACTGACGTCAGGGGATCCTTTGTGTACAGATTGATTTTGGTCCCTATAAAGGCATAAAATGCCTGACTGAAGTCAGACAAAAAAATGTGATTTTGCAAACAAACACAAAATGTTTGCTCATGTAATACGCAAATCGGCTTGAATAAAAATACAACTGATTTCCTTAAAAATATTCACTGATAGGTGGAAAACTATTAATTCAACCTACAAAAGCTTTTGCGGGGCCCACCCATCCCACTCTTCCATTCTGAGGGCAAAGTGGTACTTGAATCATGGAAACTTTTCTGTCCTGGGGAGCCATCTCAAAGCACACAACCTGAGGGCCAACTTGGTGGCCTGGTCACTCCACTTTGCCTTACATATGGTGCTTAGGGTCTAATTACTTGGTCAGACTTCACCAGGTCGGTGGGCAGTTCCCACCACTGGTTCTCTGGCTTCTCTGTTGGCACTGGGAACAAATGCCCTCCCAACTGACTTGTAGCAGTTCCTTTTTTAGCTGATCTATGCTGGGTAAAACCTCAGGTGCTCACCCAAATAAGGGCATGAGCTGGGACCAACAGCATCTCAGACAAGACCCCTGGATGCTGAAGAGCTGACCAGTTGTGAACTTGTGCAGTAACCTGGTCCCTGCAATGTGAGTTTGGAAGCTTCTGAGAAGTGTACCTGACACTGTACCCCACTGTACCATCAATGCTCTGCTTTGGGGACTCATGCAGCCTGTTCTCTTTTTCTCCCCTTCTCCATTCTCCTGGCACAAGAAGGCTTTCCCTGAGACAAGAAGGCTTTTCTGGCTGATTGCTGGTTTCCTGGGGAAGCAGCACTGGGGGAGCAGAGCTAGGGGAGCATAGATGCAGCAGAACTTGAAAATCCATTTTACTGATTTTTCAGTTTTCTCAGTTGAAAAGTTTTTTTTCTCAGGGAAAGTGTCATGTTTGACATTTTCTGAAAAATACCCTATCATTTTCATGGTTAAATGATATTCTTGCAATAAGTTGGTAGCCTAGCTCATTTCCTATAGGAAGGCAACCGTCCCTAAGCAGGACAGGATTAACTTTATAAATAAAAATCTGTCCAGAGGCCAGCCCTTACCTTGCACTCTCCCACTTACATAAATTCATGCAGCAAACTGCGTTTTCCTTTGTCTTCTCTCACACCTCAAAGATTTTCCACTCATCCATAGAAACGATATGCAAATCAGGTCTGTGACCTCTTCTGGAAAAAAACCTGTCTTTTCTCCCCTTGTCTATACAAAGTCTGGCACAGCAAGAACAAGATCCCTGAACAGTGTTTTGAAGTGGTTTGTGCTCTGAACATTTGAATACTTTAATTCTGTTCATTAGTCATAAAGAAGAGATGCTGTGGGATACAAGTGTTGGAGTAATTTACTTCCAAAGAAGCCTAACTGGTATTCTGCAAGAGCATAGAGGTCTATGCCATGGCAAGGATGAGCTCTGTGTTCCAGCAGACTCTGATGAGCAAAGGACTAATGCAAACGAAAGTCTGTTTGGAGCACTCGAGCTTTTAGAAGCAGTAACTGCAGAAACTAGATCAGAAACTTTTCAGATTAACAAAGAAGGTAGTGCACTATTCTTCTGTACCTACTTAGGAAGATAATAAAACTCTTATATGCAATCTTCCTTAATAACTTCTCTGACAAGCGTTTAGTTTCTGTGTCTTTTTGGGGAAGGGTAAGATCTGTATTACCAGAGGTTAGGACAGGGCTGAATACAAAACTGGGACTTTTTTTAATGTTTATTTTTGGCTTTTTAAATTTAAAGATCTAGTAATTCAGGTATTTAGAAAGGAGTTGAACTATGCGAACAATTCCTGGATCAGGTTGAGAAGATAAATATCATCTTCAGTTCGAATTTTAGTTTTGTCCCTGTGTTCCCTCTGACCAAAACCATCCTCATACTCACCCGTATGTGCCATTTGCTTCTTCAGCTCATTAGATGAGCACTGTCATTGGCAACACAAGCACAACCTCATCTCATTTACCTGTGAGGTCCTCATTGGGCCAGGAGCCGAGCTGGCAGGCTTTGCATGTGTATTCATCAGAGACATATTCGTTCTCTTTACAGGGAGTGCAGGTCCAACAGCAACTCACTTCTCCTTTGCGGATCACCTGAGACAAAAATTGACATTTATTTTAGCAGCATAAGCACACATTCATGCTGCCCCAGCTGCTAATTTAATTTTTTAATATTTTTTTTTAAATGGAAGAGTTTTAAAAATTTTATTGTTCCTTTTCATGATATGTTTTCATAGATAAAATTTGACAAAATTTCTCAGCTCTCCCATAATGTGTGTACCAGAAGAAAGAATCCACCAATCCCAGAGATGTATAAGTGGAGGTACAGAATGATAAAAAAGATGGTTTTTTCCCTCTTAGAATTTGCAAAGCTCCACAGGTGTCAATGTGCCTACAAAACCCAGTGCATGATATTGAAGACACATAATTCACTCTAATGTGGTCCATACAGAGAATCATGTCAACAGCTTTACGTCCCTAAGTGTTCTTTACTCAAAGACTTCTGGGTGCTTATTTTTCATCCAATAGTGAGTGATTTATTAAAACTGATTTTTCCAGACATCAAACTGAACTTTTCTTTTCCGGAATTATTTCACCACTGCATTGCTAATTACTATTTAAGGAAGAGAAGCTTATCTGTCTCCATTCTAACATCTGACCTGATTTCTCATTTCAGAATTTACTATCAAGTGTTATTGCATGCTTAGGATTGAAATGCAGATTTTTCAAGATCCTTATTTATCATCTCTGGAAACATCTCTATGCTTCTTGTCAATATGTCTTTCTTTCGAAATAAAGGATTCCCAGTTTCTCTGCTCTTCCCAAACAGTTTATAAACAAATACTCCCAATTATAGCAAAAGAAGTAGGTTGACTTTATCTTTTGCAATGATAAATTTAGAAAGTGTATTCAAAGCCAAGTGCCTTTATTGCAATTTTAATTAAAAAAACCTAAAACCCAAAATGAAAAGGAGCATGATCAAAAAGAATGCGGTTGCTCTTTGCAATACTGCAGTGAAAAAAATTTTATTATTAACTTTTATCAGCAATATGGGGACTTAAAAGACTTCAAATTTAGTGGTTTGGTTTTTATTTTTTTTAAATTATAGAGTATGAAAAGGAAAACACCAATACCAAAACATTTAAACAGATGGAAAGGCTAGAAGAGCATGAGTGATTTATTCTGCAAGAGTTGGGACTAGAACTACTTGCAAAGTAGAATCTCTGTCCTTCAGAATAATTAATATCTTGGGATTTCTTTCATTTTGAAATAGAATGAAAAGTTGAAGAAATGACAAAATTTCTTGTATTTGGGAAAAGAAAGTTTTAGAAAGCTTGTACTGATTTTTAGAGACATCTTTTGATAACTTGGACACATTATAAAAATCCATAATTTTATTTGCATAAAATAGTCAAGAAAATTAAATGACAGAATAGAAACCCTCTTTTATTATCACAATACCTAAAATTTTAGATGAACAATTAATTTACACTTTTCTGTGTAACTTTCCAGCAAATGAAGATCTTCTGTAAAATACTTGGAATTTGACAAATCAGTCAGGACACTGGTACACTGATAATTTCTCACCCAGCACTACCAGAGAAGGATTACGTATCCTTCTCTAGAAATCAAGATAATTATTCTTCAAGACTCAGAGTAAAGTCAGACTCTTTTTATGTTAAATTGCTTAGCTAGCAATTTATTCATCCTTTTATTTTTCATTTCCTCAATAATTCTTTATTGTGTCACTTAACTGTAAACAAATATTTTCTGTCCCTTTTAACACAAATAATTGTCTTTAAAACAAAAACAGTTTTCCTTTCCCATTGTCATCTGGGCAATTCTTTGAACCTTTGAACTTATTTATTTGAATAATCATATGTCCACACAATTTCAAAATTATAGAGTTGGGTTGTATTTGGATTTCATCAAATCCTGTGGATGGATTCGCCAACTGTTGATGAAGGTTGGATAGCATTACATTTAAGGTTTCAAAATCCCCCATAATAAATCAGTCACACAACTGTTTGCAGAAAAACCACCACAGAGCTTGGTAGGGTCAAACTCCCATCATCATCTGTGAAGACCATGAAGATAAAGACTGTGAGGTAAATTTTGAGATTTATAATCAATAACCTAATGAGGAGCAAACAGAACATTTTGGACAGAGACTTCAAGCACACATTTAAGTGTGTGATTACTTGGCTTTACAGTGAAGAATCTTCTTGAGAGAATTCTTGTTAGCATGGGCAGAAGGTGCAAGGGGATTGTGTTAATGAAGATCACAAGATACCTCCCTTCACCTGTGTTTTGACAACAGATCATAGAGAAACTCAGAGCTATGCAGTTCTAAAGATGTTAGCTGTTTGTCAGCCTCTTTCCTCACCAGATATGACTTTGTGCTGGGAGCAGGTTAACAACAGACCTGTATTTAGTGACTGTGGAGTAACTCATCCCACCTCCCTTTATGTGTCTGCAGATGTACTCTCATCAGAACTAACTGTCCTATCTGGGTGTCTTTAACTGGCAATGAAGAGAAAGAAGTCGTTCTGAACCAAGCTTGATCTTAACTGTTTTCAAGACCTACACAAGGATGAGAAGACTCCTCATCTGGAACAGCATGTCATTTATAAGTCTGACATAATTTCTTATGCTTACAGGGGAGACAAATACAATTAGTCTGATGAAACTGACCTAAATGACTGCCAAAGACTAATTAGTGAATAAAACATGGTGACCATGCCCTAAAATTCTATAAAACTCAGACTAAAGAGATTCAGTTTGTATTGCAGAGATTGGTCGTGCTCCCACCAGCTCCTCTGTGCAGCTGCTTCCCAATTTTCAGTCATGCTGTTCTAACACATGAGGAAAGTGAGCTTCCAGTGAGACTCCTCAGAAATTACACCTGATTTTTCTACAGTCGAATATGCCCATCCGCTCATTCCACTGGCTTTTATATAAATGACGGCAAGGTAAGCTAAGGACTTGCAGTATTTTAACTGCTCTTCAGGAAGTGTCATGGGATGCTGAAGGATTCATCTGCACTCCCTACTTACTGCAGCATGGAAAGGGAGGAAGGAAAAATCAGAAACCTCGGGAACAAAGAAGAAGTAAAAGAAGTATGATTAAAAAATATGTTACCTATATTTCCTGAAGTTTGAAGTAATAGCAGTAGTTGATATTCTCTGATGATACCACAGACTTAAGGTCTGATTAATAATGTTCCAGTCTGGGTGACTATGTCTAGCACTGAAATAGTAGCAATTATTATTTATAATTTACCTGCAACTGAACTGACAAGTCCCAGTCAGGGATTTACACTTCACTGAATCAGATGCTGTAAAAACATGTAGCAAAAAGCCTCCAAACAATACATGTTTGAAAGCATTTAGAATATAATTTAAAAAAAAATAAAAATTCAGCAGTGCACAGATATAGGAGTCAAGGAAATGGCAGCTTATGAAAACAGTGAGATGATTATAATAAGAGTAAGAACTAAATACGTAAGTCTGTACATTTTAATTAAGGTGTGGGATACTGTCTCCATATAGAAAAAAAGAAAAATCTTGATTTTAAATTTTAAGGCTGTGCATGCTGCAAGACTGAAGCAAATGAAGAAAATATTTACCTTTATCTGGCCTTTTTCGCAGGGTTCGCTGCACACAGATCTGATGATATTACTTTTCTCTGACCATATTTCATCATCGTCCATTTTCAGCTCACCATTGTCCCAACTGCCAACATTGATATAATCAAAGTAGTCCTTCCCCATTTGTTTAAAATTCATGATTTCATATCTTTGGAAACAGAAAGGAAAGATATAGCTGAGTTGAGGAGAGCATAATGAAATATTTTAAATTAAGGGAACACCATACAATCAAAAATCAAGCATGTTAAAATAAAGAAGAAACAATTTAAAAAATTACGCTTGCCTTTGAGTATCTCACAACAATTTTTGTGATAGCATAACCTGGATTTTGCTTCATATTTTAAGCTGGGGGGTGGGGGAGGGAGTTGTGATTTTTTTTTGTTTGCTTTTTATTCAGGTTTCTTTTTTTCTTTCCCCTTTCTCTTCTCCAACTTTGCAGCAAATGCTGGTCTTTGCCATCCATCGAATCATTTTTTTTATGTAGTTCCTTGGTGATCAAAACACATTTAATTCCTTGTACAGTATGGTGGAGAAGAGAGAAAGTACTCATGACTCAGTTCTAGGCTGCTTTTGGGTCAAAGACAGAGCTGATCAGAGTTTTCAGTTTCATATTCCTCTTCCTCCTACTTTCTCTTCAGCTCCCACAGAGTCTTGCAGGAAGTCTCTGGAGCCATGTAGGACTCACTTCCTCCTACTGTGGAACACCAGCCCACCTTTCTGCCTTACAGACCTGTTCTTTTAGCACTTTTTTGTAAGGCATGTTTGAAAAGTTGGGCAGCTCCTGAAAAAAATGATGTCATGCTTTTTTTTTATCTTCTCTTTAGTGGATTTTGTATTAATCTGTCTAAGCAATATGAAAGTCACTGATGGAAAATAAGAAAACAATATAGACAAAGAAGGTTAAGACAGTCTTGTCTTTAGAAAAACTGCCTCATTCATAAATAAGGAGACAACTTTTTCTTGTCAGTAGGCACCAAATTAGTCCTGAAGGCAAAGCATATAGACAGGGTTTGCTTTAAGAGTGGCATTGAAAGAGTGTAACTTATGAAGTTCAAGCTACAGATGAGGAAAATAATGCCCTTTAAATCAAACAATCTCTTAAGTAAGACACCGTGCTGGGCTTGGTTGGAGTAGAGTTAATTTTCTTCACAGTGGCTTGTATGGGGTTGGGTTTTGGATTTGTGCTGAAAACAGATTGTAATATAGAGATGTTTTTGTTATTGCTGAGTAGAATTTACACAGGGCCAAGGCCTTTTTGCACTATCACGTGGTCAAGGAGGTTGGGAATGAATGAGAAGTTGAGAGGAGACTCAGCTGACTCCAAGTGACCCAAGGAGTATTCCAGAGCATATGACATCATACTCAGTATATAAAGTAGGGGGAAGAAGGAGGAAGGAGGGGATGTTTGGAGTCATGGCATTTGTCTCCCCAAGTCACCATTATGCATGATGGGGCCTTGTTCTCTTGGAGATGGCTGCCCAGGGAGAAATGAAAGAATGTCTTGGTTTGCTTTCCTTGTGTTCACAGCTTTTTCTTTTCTTATTAAACTGTCTTTATCTCAGCCCATTAATTTTGTAGCTCTTGCTCTTTCACTTCTCTCCCTGAATCTGTTGGTGTAGGACTGAGCAAGCAGCTGCAAGGTTGGTTGTTGGCTGGGGTTAAACCACAACAGATACACATATATCCTTCATAAGTTTTGAGGAAACACTTTTAAGACTGACAAGTAGTAGCCATACTATATCTCATATCAGTATTTTTCCCATGCTGACATAAATATTACAGTAATGCTATTTTATAATATTGTCCTTCCATGGATCTCAGGATGCTTTGAATCAAGAAAAAGTCTGTCACAGTAGAGCAACTATGGTAGAGCATGGATTCAATGCCAAAATCACACCCAGGGCAGGATCATGACTGCAAGCAGCCTCTAAAAGGAAATGAAAGTGGAGTCTGACTGAATGGACAATGTGATATTACACATGTTATATTGTTCTTAAAGATTTCCAAAGAAGAAGAAATGAGCACAGATAGAATGAAAAATTCATGAGACTACTGGATTTTGAAATATTTCTCTTTTCATCTTCTATAAAGAAGGCAATGTCCATTGCTTCAACAATGACTTCCTCAAAGTTGGAGATATGAAGGCCAGACTGACACAAAATATTTGAGTGCAGGTAGCACAAGCACAAACCCAAAGAAACAGAATTTTGCACATGGTTATAAATCAACTTTTTTCTGAAGTTCACAGCCATAGTAAGAGTTTGTCAAGGACTAAGACTAACAAAAATTTAGTCTAGGAACCACTGTATAGCCATTATTCAGCACTGTTGGACATTGCAACACACTTAGGAGTATAACTGTTAAATTTTTCAGTTTAGGGTTTCATGGACAGAAAACCAGAAGTACTGCCAGTGCTTGACAGGACACAGAACCTAAACCAATGATCTCCCCAGTAGTAGTTCCATGCATACATCACAAGGGGGATATTGGAAAGGAACCTAACAAATTTAATGCAACATTGTCTCAGTAAGTCTTGTCTCTTCTCTGTGGAGAACAGCATTGATGGATGGGTAGAAATAGCCAGATTCAGTAAGTCCATTGCTGTAGTGCAGGTTCATGAGTCACTGGTTCCCTGGAGGTTCCTTGAGATAATACAGGGACAGTTTGTCGCTTCAGGATAGGAGACACCAGATGGTACAACAGCACATTTCCAGCAGTGCTCTAATCACTGTGCAAAGTACTTGTTTCAAAGCAGAAGTGCCATGAAGTTGCTGAGAATACATATTCTACTGGTAGCACAGTCAAAGCATCAGCGTCTTATTTTTTCTTGCCTGCTCTTGCCTCCTCAATTTCTTTAGAGTTTTGATAGTATTTACAGCTAGTTGTTGTCTTCCTCAGGAATCAGGGCTTCCACACTAATTTTTTTTTTCTTCTCTCCTGTCTCACATAAAACAGGCCCTAAACTAGACTGTCTGCTTAAAACTCATCATAGACATAAAGGACTTGGGAATAGGGCCAGGATTCACAGCATCTTGAGGGATTAATCATGTGTTGTATAATATCAGAACCTTTTTGCTATACATCAAAATCCTGAGTTTTCTAGGTCAGAAAAGCTTTTTATGTTCTGATTTCCTGCTTAACACCACCACCACAGTACAGCTGCAAAGGATTAAATTCCTGTTTTACAAAGTGAAGATGCAGCTATCAGTGAAAGTGAACAAGGCAGATGAGTAGTTCCAGTATGACTGCACCATCTCCAAGGTCTTGGAAATGGTGTTTGACAGTGCTTAAAAGACTATACACTACTCAAAACCTTGAAGTTAGAAATGGAGCTTCCTACAAAATCTTCTTAATCAGGAAAGAGTAAAGTTTGACTCAATGTTGTCTGACTTATGCACATATACTGGATTTAACAATGTAAATATTGTTGGACAAGAGGGAACAAATAACTATGATTCAAAAGAAAACAAAGTCTGGGACCGCTTTGTAACCATACACAGCTCATTAGTTTGAGTAGACACAAATATCACACAAATCCAGGGAAGCTAGAGTTTCTTAACGTTGGGATATCCTTAGGTACACATTCAACATGGTGTCCCCATGCTCTTCAGGGAAGCACTTACATCCAGTTGTGACTGAGCAAATGCCTGCACATGATATAATTTCTTTATCATCTTAGAATTTAAAAACATCCAAGATATTAAATTCCTTGCAACAAATTGTGTTAAATTATTACTGTTAAGAATGCTAACATGAAGAAAAGGTAGAGCAAAAGATCTCTGCAATACTTAGATATTGTTATTGATGTTGTCATGTCGCATATTTTTTTTTGGCAGGCCACACATCACTCATTCATTGAAGCAATTTTTACACAAGAAACAAGTGAAACTGACCAGAATAGGGTTAGATACAGCCCACTGCATCTAAGCACCATTAAAAGAAACACTTTTAAAGAAGTCTGAAACAAGTATTTTAAAAATAATTTGGTCAGAAAAATTCAGACTTAACACTTTTCTTGAAAATTCAGCTGTTTGTAAAATATAAATGTTTAGAAGAAGACAGCCTTCCTCATGCTAAAAAACATCTAGAAACAAATTTCCATCTGAAATTTTCCTAGGTTTCTGCCAGTTTGTGTCTTTGTTATCCTACCAGCTCACAGTGCCCTTCCTTAGAGTCCTAGTCTGAAGAATTTGAAAATTTGTGAATTTGTGAACAGAAACAGACTGCTGTGTAGGTGGCTGTCCTTCTTACTTTTGGGGAGAATGCTGACTATACAGCTTTGAAAATAAAATAAGGAAAAAAATCAGCTTTGAAATTGCAGAAATTTTTGGATATGTCAAAATATTTTGACCAATGAGTTCAAATTTTCCTACCCATTTCTACTAGGAAGTTAATGCTTTCTTTTCAGTTCACATTAGTGGGAGAAGACAAAATTTGAATGAGTGTACAGGATAAAAATTTTCCCTTTAATCATCTGTTTATATGGTATCGTAACAAAGATTTTAAAAACCTCCCTATAATGTGGACATAAAGGGCTATATCAAATACTGAAGCAAAAGCAGTGAACGAGACAGGGAACCCATTGAAATATAAGGAATAAATATACTTTGAATACTATCATACTTGCTGTTCTCCTCTCAAAATTCAGTAGGCAGAAACCCAGAAAAATCCCCACCTCATGAATCTTTTTAATGTGCCTTTATATGGATACATATGTCATAGAAAAACTTGTCTTATATTTCATAGATGCATTTATACATATGTATGTTACCAGCAAAATAAGCTTTGTTTAAATTCAATTTGTCTAAGAGCAGCACAGTATGGATTGATAGATTAGTGTGTTATGCAAGTGGAAATGTTTCATTTGGAAGATACGTAAGCAGATTTTTAATAATTCTGATAAAAAGAAATCCCAGACATATCAATCAATACAATATTTCTGATACTTTTTGAGCTTTCTTAATAAGAGAACTACATCTACTGTGATTGTTTATAGCTCAACAAAACACATACCTTTCAACACTGAAATAAAGAGAAACAGGCTGTGGTGGACATACTGGTCTACAAACATAAAGGTCTGATAGTTTGTTTTAAATAATAATAATAATAATTTGAAATGTTAGAGATGAAAATGCAAATTCATGCAGGAAGCTTTACACCTGAAAGTCCACATCTTTAACTTGAAATGCCATAAAAAATGCACATTGGAAAAAAAAAAAAAAAAAGTTATCTATTAAACAGTTTGACAAATGACAACGTTACCTTCCTGGTGAGTCACCATTCTCATCAAACAAGATCATGTCCCCAGAGACCCCGGTAAAGTTAGTCTTCATGAGGGATTCCAGGAGTTTCCTACCATCTATGGGCTTCATGGCATCACAGAGGCCCACATAGCCTGGGCACAGCGACAGCTGCATGTTGTGGAGCCCATAGGCCATCGAGTATATTGCATTGATTACAAAGCCCATCTTGGAGTCCTGAACATGCTGCGTCCTCAGAGTCATCTGGCCTGTCAGGGAACAAGCAGAGGGTTTAGTGAATAGGGCTGGAACACAGTCATATCTTCAGACATTTGCTGGTGGCTTAATTATTAATAGCAGAAAAAGTATTTTGAAGTGTCTTAAACAGCCCATAAGAGATGTTTTTATTGGTAGACACACTGACCAAGTTAGAATAAAAACAAAGAAATGAAAGTAGAGATTCTCCTTAAATATTTTATTATCCAGATGTTACCTTTCTCTGTGCAGCTCATCAGCTCACCTTGCACATGTTGGTTTTTGAGTGCTGCTCATTCATGTGTATTTTTAAAGCATGCACCATGGACATTATAAAACATTTTAAGGAACCCAGAGACTCCTCTCCACCTGAAAAAATCTCTCTGAAAACTTCAGAAATATTAGTTGAAGGGTAAATGCTAATGAGAGGTTTATTCTCTAGAGACCTTAAAAAAACTGTTCCACTTGTGGAAAAACAGTGAACTCTGTTGCCCAGAGCAGCTGTTGATGCCCCATCCATGGCAGTGTTCAAGGCTGGGTTGGGTGGGGGCTCTGAGCAGCCTGGTTTAGTGGAAGGTGTCCCTGCTCATGGTAGAGGAATTGGAACTACATTATCTTTAAGGTCTCTTACAATCTAAGCCATTCTATAACTCTATGAAAACATTTTCATTTCAGAGATGTGGAACTAATCCTGTGCAAAGAGAATGACCCCAGGCACCACCTGTTTACTGCACCAAAATTCCCCCTAATAACTCTCCTATATCTCTTGCTCCCCTCTCTTTATGAAGTGAGGAGGACAATGCAACACAGACGAAAACATTAAAATATCTGTGAAGGGTTTGACAGTGTGGGTTAGGCGATTACTCTCTTTAGTCAGAACTGGTGAATCTTAATTTTTTTGGCTTTTAAAACATGATGTTTGCATTTCTTTATTTATTCTTCTGTGAAATGCACAGGAAAAACTTCTTTTGGCAGCACCTTGAGGATCTTTATTTTTTATAACTTACTGTTATTACTAATACAGATTTTCTCTGTTGCCAGCACCAGGCAAACTAAGAAGGAGTACATTGGACTTTTTCCTCCCAGTTGCACTCTGGCCACAGGATCTTTAATACTGGGGAAGTGAGAACAGTGAGAGATAAAACTGCATCAATGGTGATGGAAATTTACCCGATACCTAGAAAGAATTGTCTCTGGAGGGAGGACAAACAAAGAGCTCTGATAGAACCGTTGCTCTCCTTTTATCAACCAAATAGCAAGACTAGGAGCTAGGGAGTCCCTTGTGTGGGCAGCCAAGAGCAAAAGGAATGCAAATGACCTGTCCCATCCATGAGACTCTGCCTCCTACAGAGGCATTTTGAGGGGCAGGGATGGTGCTCACACCTGCCCACCTGAGCTGCAGAGGCAGCACAGTCTGAGAAGTATTTTATACCATGAGAAGATTGAGGCACAGACAATTTTTTTTTTTAAAGAATTGAAGACTAATATATGATTCTTGGGGTGGCACTCATCTAGTTTAACAATATCCATTCAGAAGACAAGAGCCCATTCTGATGTATTGGCACCTTTGGTGGAAAAGAGTAAGAATCTCCAGCTGGTGATCAATGCTATCATAAAATAAAATAAAATAGGTATGACTACATACAAGCACACCTTTGCAGTGGTGAAAATAAACATCACCCCACAGTTCTAATCACAAAAATATATAGCATCACTGGAAACATCAGGAAGGGTAGTAAAATATATAGTTGGAACTGAAAAACACTGTTTAGAGGTCAGTAAATGAGTGACAGAACTGAGAGATCCCTTTTTCCCTTCTGTTGTACATGGAAGCTGGCAGCACCATTTCCAGTCAACCTCAGGATCAGTGATTATTAACATTTTGGAAGGCTAAGAAATATGAGCTTGAAGTATCTTGATGAAAAAAAAAAAACCCTTGAAAATACATACAGTGCTGCTCATTTGTTCTGTTCTACTAAGGTATTGCTTTTTCCTAATTAAAAATAATAGGCATAAAAACTGCAACAGCGGAGTACATGTAAAACCCAATTGAAATTAAGTGGAAAATTGAACAAGCATATTACACAGCAATACACAAAACTTGGTTTAACCAATTATTCATCCACAAAATTAGCAGCTCACACACCGTGCAGTTAATTATAGTAGCCATCAGAATGAATCAGACTTGCATTGGCAATAGTATTTATCATAAAACAATATTTCAGCTGCTTTACTGCATATGATTACTTAAAAATCTAATAACTTAATTCTTAATTCATACTCTCCACTGGGCTTTGTGCTTCAATTTTATGGAATTATTATTCTGATTTTCTTTAAACACTGAACCTTACTCCGTTCACCTGATGATTTTTAATGAGGCTGCTTACCTCTTCCTAGAAGCTGCTGGAAATTGTCAATGGGATTGTGAAGGATTTAGCTGGTGTGAAAATTTTAATATGCTTCCTGCAGCTGGAGACACATTCACCTGAGATATTAATCACCTCACTTGGCTATATAGGGGTAAGTCCTACCTGCCAAGGTTAGTTTATAGTACCACAAGATTCTGTATTTAAGGGAACACCACAAAAACTAAGACAAAAGATTTTTTTTTCTCTTTAGTAAACTGTAATAAAGTCTTAAAAAATACCAGCACTAAAATAAATCTCAAACAAAACCAAGGCTGAAAGTGATTTTCAACCCATTTCACAAAGTACTTTAGCACATCAGACTTGAAGCATATAAGTAACCCTTATTTACCTCAGTAATCCTAGAAGTGGTTTTAAGGGAAGGCTGAATACACAAGCTAAAAGGCAGTTTCTCACTCAACAAAAAAAGTAAAAATATTTAAAATCTATTTCTGCAACAATTATGATTTACATAGCCTTAATTAAGAATTCTTGCATATTGTTCTTGCTGGAACTCTAGCACATATTCTTATCCTTGTTACTCATCCATGAGTGTCATCTTCAGTCAAGAATCTTTCCTGACACAAGATAATCGTGACAGGGAAATGTGGCATATCCATGTCATGGATTTTATGGTGATGGCAGTGTTTGGAATATATCGACCTATTTATGAATCTATTCTGGGGTTTTCAACAGGGCATGTAGTGATGAGACAAAAGGGACTGGCTTTAAATGGAAAGAGGTCAAGTTTAGATTAAATATTAGGAAGAAATTGAAGGTGGTGAGTCACTGGAATGAGTTGCTCAGAGAAGCTGTGAATGATCCATCCCTGGAAGTGCTCAAACCAGGTTGGATGGGGCTTTGGTGTAGTGGAAAGTGTCCCTGCCCATGGCAGGGGGATTAAAACTACATGATCTTTATGGTCTTTTCCTTTCCAATCCAAAACATTGTGTTCTATGATTCTACCGTGTAATTAACTGCACAGAGTAGGCCCAGCACTAAACTCCATCCAAGTTTGTTCTTTTTTGTTGTCATGTCTCCAAAGCACACTAATATGCAGATGATGAAAAAGAAACATGTTCTTTCACCAAGAAAGTGATTCCAACTAGCGACAGTTCATTTCTTGGATCTATTTAGAAACAATTAGTGTACTGATGGACAGCGGTCCAAGAAAGCACTTATGGATGCTGTTAGTCCCTGTGCTTGGTGAGCCAGCTCTGGACTGCTTCCATGCTCCGGAGCTACTCCAGCAGCTCCCAGCACTGGTGGTCCTGGCTACCAGTGAGACTAATAAAATAGTTCTTCCAAGATTGACCCCCTCCTTCCAAATATGGAAAATCAAACCGAACCTATATCTTTGCAACAAATTCTGGAATCTGTCTGTTGTTTCTAATACTTAGCATGAAAATAAGCAGTCTTCAATAGTTTCATTATTTTACAGATTTTTGATGTAAAACCTGTCATTCCTCTATTTTTATTTTTTGCTGCTTTTTACCCTCAAGGAAGATGAAATGCAATTTTTTCTGCTTGCCAGCTGGTGATACTACAAAGCCTCATCAAGCAAGGGTGTTAGAGTGCAAAATTACCATGGTTCAATATGCTTTTTATGCTTTCTAACTTTTCCAAAGATGACAATACTTTGCAATTTAAAGATTGAAAAAAGGGTAAAAGGAAGAGTGAAAATACTTTACATTTCAGCCAATTTCTCAACCCTCTTATTTCATTCTCTGAGGAGAAATAAGAGAACAAAATATGAGACACGATATGGGAGAAAATTTTTTTCAAAGCACAGAGCAGTTTTTTTGCTCTGCAATAAATTTCACATTGACATGAAGGGAAATTGGTAGTTTCTTTTATTATTATTATTATTATTATTATTATTATTATTATTATTATTGTTATTATTATTATTATTTTAATTTCTCAGTGATCAAAAAGTTGTTTACAACAAAGTCATAAGAGACATTACAATGGAAGCCACAGGCATATCCTACAGCCTTCCAATTATTTCATAATTCTCCATGATTATATCGCAATTTAGTTTCTATACAATTTCCATAAATATGCCATTGAAACTTTAGTGATCCTTTGTGCTAATTTTTGTTTTAAGGGACAAGAGGCTGACAGAAATGAGTTCTAGTTTTGCTAGCAAATATGTCACACATTCACATTCTGCTCACGGTACTTGAAGTCCATCAACCAGTGTGTTTTCCTATATTTTCTTTCCTTTTCTTTAGTGAATTTCTTAGAAAAAATCAGGACAACGGGCTTATTTTTCCAACAAAGACCTGGAAGTGTCTGTCTGCTACTGGATACAGTGTGTGACTTCTTAACTCCATGTTGTCCCTGTTGTGCTCCTTGGGAACACATGCATAAGTTTCCCTGGATCCCTGGATCTGTGTGCTCTGGATGACATGGCACCAAGTCAGTCACCCCAGAAACATGCAGGTCTCTTCACTGAAGACATATGTGGTATCTTATAAAAGAGAGGAAAGATTGAGCATATGAACCACGTTGTTTATATCTAAATAAATTGTCATTGTTTAAAGATATAGAAAAAGACTGATTTTGGAGCCTTTTTGAAAATCTGCTATCAGAGCTTCCTATCAAAGCAATGTGAAATGATAAAGTAACTTTCAGTTCTGTGTTATTTGTAAAGTTCTGGGTGTATTTTTCTGCTAAAAATCAATTGAAGCAGTTTGTTTATTTATTTGTTTGTTTTCTTAATTTATTACAGGCTCTTAGACTAAAGAAAAGACATTTTCTGCTCAATGGGAAATTTCATGCAGTTAAAATATCCTTTTTTTCCAGGGAAATGTCATTTTGATGCTGAGGCAAAACACTCGGCATAAAACTGAAACACTGAAAGCAAATTAAAAACTTGAAACAAAGCCTTTCAATGTTACTGAGATAAGAAAACAAAAATGATCCATTTCAATGCTGCTGTGGAACATTTTTGAAATATGACAAGGAAATACTTTCCAGGGCAATCCACTTGCCCAATGCTTTTGACCAGTTCTAACTTTCACTCTTCTCAACTGAAAGCCAATACCAGCACTGTTACACTTTACAGGTTGAATAGCACCAAAATGTTGAGAATAACTGAGAGACCAAATTCAGTGCCCTAAAATTCAGAGAAGACTTTCGAAATGTTTTTTCAGTATGCTTCGTTGACTTTGGTGTTTTACATCTCTTTGAGCCTGAGAGTTCGAGGCATTCTCAGAGCTCTCACAAATCTGACAAGAGGTTGACCTTCATCCCTGGGTGCTCACAAAGCAGTGGAAGTCTGGCTTCTCTTGCCAAGTTCAGTATAATCAGCAAAAAGAGTAACAGTAGCAGTCCTAGGAGAAGGTAAGTAAATAGGTACCTATTTCTCCATATCATTTTCTTAACATCAGTACTGCTCTTTCTCTACAGAATTAATTTTCTTTGGTCACACATTACAACAAAGCACAACTTCTACAGGTGCAAAAGCTCATTAAATGGTGGCATAAAACTCTCAGTATCTGCAAACATGCCTATATGAAGTATTTGAATCTATACAAGAAGTTGAACTGCTGAGAGAAAAGAAAGGTGGGAGGTATTCCAGTTGAAACATCCAATATGAAATGCATATAATCTGAGTAAATTTAATGATAATTTAATTTTTAAGGCTAGAGAGACATGGTCCAGATAGTTTTCAAGGCTCACAAAAGCAATGGGAAAAGGAATTGTAATATAAAGAAGAAGGTCACACTAAGTTTATCATAATATACATCTAATATATTGGAGGAAACATAAAGGGAAGGAAAAACAAATGTAGTTTTGTAGTAAGATTTTGGAGGAGTTTGATTCATTCTGTAACAACAATGAGAAGAGTCAAGCTAATAAAATACTTGAGTTACAAGTGTGTTAAAATCAGGATCTATTTATATCAAAAACGCTTTCAAAAATATAAACTAGAGCATATGGTAGTTTTTAGTGTCACACTGCATCTTTTCTGAATCAAAAAAATTGTAAGATGTATGTGTGGGCTCCTCGCTCAGGTTATATCAGGCTGATAGAAAATTCAGAACTGGGTTACAGCTGACTTGTTTTGGAAATTTCTGGATCTGACCCAGCACCACTGTAAAAGTAACAATAACAGTGTTCGAGTTCAGGTCCAAAATGTGGGGGATAAAAATGAGGGCTGGAGAATAAATCAGATTGCCAGTGCCCAAGCATGAATATCAAACTGAATGACACACAGGATTTATTCAGGAGAATTAAAATGCTTTCTAATTCACTGTTTAAAAAACAGAAATTAATTTTAACTAAATTTGTCTTGCTTTCATTTGCAATCTAAAAATAAAAGTACAGGAATGCTAAGTCTGAGGAATATGATGTTTAAATGTGACACATTCCTTGAAATATGGAAAATACTGTTCCGTTCTGACAGCACTTATGTTTTGTTGGCTGAGTTCTGATTAAACCAATTTTGGCATTTGAGCTTACATTTAATCAACAGATTTGCATTTTGCATTGCAAAAGACTAGGCAGACCTGTTTTATTTCTTCATTCTATCTGGAAACCCAAAAGGGCTGTTTGTTAAATCAAATTTCTGTTCATCTGAAACTGTGGGACTTTCTGTGTGTCCTGTGTACTCATTAAAAGTAGCTGGAACTGGATGACATCCAGCAAACAGGTAGGTATTTTTTGCACTTTGATTTTGTGTGCATATTTTACCTTAGGCTGCAGAACATTTCTTGTATTTCACCCAAATTCCCCAAATTTCCCTTTCTCCAAATAAACTCATTCATTCTTAATCCTCTTTTAAATTGCTTGGAGATGCGTTGGTCATCTTTCTTCAATGAGAATTTTTACACCCTTGGAAAAAACACTTTTTTTCTCAGAGAATCCACATGGTTAAACTGTGAATGGAATTTGGGATTTTTGCATCCTGCTAAGATGCATTCAGAATGCTGCTGCAAATATCCTTCTCATGGGAGCTGTAACCAGGACACCTGTACACCACTGCGTGCTCTTCTTCCCTACAAATCCTATAACAGGGTCCTTGCTCCCAGCCATGTCAGACATAAGCTGCTTTCCTCACTTTCAGTGCCCTCTGTGTCTTGGTTGTGGCTGACCTTTGTCTGTGATGACCCAGCCTCCATAATTTCCCTTTGTTTTCTACTTCACTTATTTGAACCACTGTATTTAACGTCAGGACCCTCCTGTAAGTACCTGCGCAAGTGACCTATCACCTCCCTCCAGATTCTTGTTCCCACTGTTCCTTTGCATGAAACTGCTATTTTTTCCTTAAGTCTTGATCAATAACCTTTGCTGATCAAAGTAAGATAGTGCACTGCTTCAGCAGCATCAGTCTCTATTTATTTACTTTTATTGTCTATCACTTAGAGCACAGATGCCTGGGATGTGTATTCTGGTATTGCTCTGTGTTTGAGTATCATCATAAAAAAGGCTGCTCCATCCGTGCCTCTGGCTTTTGCACAGCATGGGAAAAATAATATCACTTAACAGTGCAGGCAAAATAAATTATTTAACAGACTGGCAAATGTAATAAATATGCTTCTGCTCCTGGTGACTTTGAGGACTTATCTTTTTCCACCACTGTCCATTGAGCCAGAGCTTCACTACACGCTTAGCTTATGCTGGGTTTTGTTTCTGCTTGGTGTTAAGATGCATTTTTAATACACCCTCACTAAGATGAAAAGTATTAGGAATTAGAGGTGGGAAACTCTGTCTGAAAGAAAGCAAGCATAAAAATTTCTGGTCTTCTAAGGTGTAAAGGCAATCTATACCAAAGGATTAGATTAACCTTTTGAGACCTGAAGCTGGTCATTGAGCGGAGTTATTCACCTGGATCAGCTTGCACACCTATTTATGAACTTCACTGAACTATGGTCTTAGATATTAAAAAAATCTGACTGGTGCTAGAGGTGAAACCAAATCCAAATCTTGTAAATTCCCTAGTGTTTGGAAGCCATTATATGTCTCCCTTTACACATGCATTTTAAGTTCTTTGTTCTGACTCTTGTTCTTTAGAAGTCGCTTGTCGCAGATCTCCTGTGGCATGAAACTGATTACACTGAAAATCAAGTCAGATAAGTCTGTGAACTTCTCACTTTCTGTAGTGCTCCAGCTGGGCAGAAAATCAATGTTCTTAGGAATGACAGCAGTGACACCCATTTGGATTAAGCAAGTATGTTCTAATCTGCAAATGAGAAATGAGCTAGATGCTGAAATTTCCATTTCAGTGTGGACTAAGTGTATGTGAGTGGATGGAAACTTTTTAGTGCTTACTAAAATGAATAGAGAAACCCTTTTTTTTAATTGTTTTTTGAATTCTCTTTGTTCTGCTGATTTAATAATTTTATTATGCATATCTTACTAAATCATGTATTGCTTAATAATAATACCTGAACATGTCTACGAGTAACTTATGTTAAAAAGTGAGAGAAACACAAGTCACTGGAGATGATTTCAATGATTTATGACTTCTTGTATTTTCTGTCACAGAGTTAAACTTAACCTAATAGTCTACTAGGCAGGCTTCATCAAAGCAAATGCAGAGATTTTAACAACTAAATTCATGGCTGGCGCATAGGTGAAGCCAGCTATTACTTAGATCTCAGCCATATCTTCCTGTGCTTATTTTCTTACTGGATAAACTTGATTATACTGCTTAGCATTCTTTATGTTTTCATGATAACACAACTGGATTACAGAGAACTATCAATTTTGTTTCCCACTAAGATAATGGTTATTGCTTTTTATAAAGACACATTCATTTTATAATGACTTCAACTATTAATATCAATCAGGTCCATGTTTATCTTTTTATCATCATTACAAGAAGTAAAGAATTGCTTGACTTTAGATGTAAAAAGTAGGTTTTGATTTCTCTCCAGCATTTCTCAATAAATTCATTAGTTGCAATCCTGAGAAACACCTTTAGCTTGATTTTTTTTGAGTGTGCTTGGGTTTGTTTTTTTAATGCAGCTTCTAGAGAAGACCATGCATTTAGTTAGATAAACTAGAGGACATAGTCCTGTGAAATAATTTTCTTACCATGTGAAATCAGAACTAAAACTAATTCATCATCATGCAGAAACTCTTAGGACAGTCTGTGAAATGCTTGTGACCATCAAGGGCAAGTATTATCTTTACAGTTGTCTGAACTGAGGCAATTTAGGACTCACAACTTTGAGTGTTTGAAATAAACAAATAGAAATATAGGATTTGAAAAGACATCATTTTCAAGTTCATACAGGTGATAAGAAATGAGGCAGAAATAAAAACTACCATGTCAATCTCAATTATTCATGTTGATTTTGATCTTAAACACATAGCATCAAAATTTCGCACTCCTGCAGTTCTCAGTGAATATATTTATGTCTTTCTTGCTGATTAATCCACAGAGTTGAGTAACTGAGTTTCTTCACTTTATCCTGCACCTTTGCCTAGTTTTGGAGTTATTATGGGAAAACCAGCATAAGTGTCTTAGCACATATGGCACAAAAAATGTAATTAAGTAAATCTGCATGTCATCTTTCAGGCCAAACTTTGAATTTTCTTTATATGAATTTTGACAGATGGTCTAAAGAAAAATCAAAACTATAAACCCAAGTAAAATGATGACTAACAACTTCCTATGTGAAAACCCTGACTAAATGGACAGTTTTAACTGACTGCTGAGTATAATGTTATTAACCTGGGAAATTACACAACTGAATTAACATTTTTTGCCCTACAGCAACAAGAAAGAATTAAAGCTATTATAATCTGGTTTTTATTCTTTTAGTATAGCCATCACAGCCCAGCATTGAATATTACAATAAAACTGAATAAAAGGAAATTGGAGCAATCTATTTGGAAAATAGTCTTTTTCTCTGTTCACGATTTGCAAATCAGCAGATTTGGATTTTTGCACTTTTTTTGTGTCTCTGACATTCCCAGGCTTTAGGAACCTATTTGAGCTGTGGTTCTTTGTAAGAAAGCTTCCAGCCATGAGTGCTGTTCATGCCAAATTAGTCAAGCTTTATGATTAAGTTATCTTATATCCATGAGTGGGTAACTTCCTGTAGAAAATAACATCTCCCTACACCCCCATGATAATTTTTCTGTGCTGATGAATTTTATTTTAGGCACTATAAAAGACTCTCTAGGTACTTACAGTTCATAGTTACCAATCTTTAATGTAAAATATAAATTAAATTCTTACATTGTTGGTAAAAGGTAAGTTAAAAAAGAAACCAAGAAAAGTCAAATTGAAATGGTTTTTACATTGCACACTGATGGAAACCAGGTCTTTATTAGCCCACACCCAGCTATGCCCACTGCATTGACATCTCAGGAAACAGGTCTACATTACCACGGGGAAATCAATGAAGTTTGCTGCTCAATATGCAGCACCTGCAAATAGTGCAAATAAAACCTATTTCAGACTGTGTTGGGAGGGTAACAACACAAAAATAATGAGAAAAGTCAGATGGATGTTGAAGGTGTACACTGAGATTCTGGGACTTCTAGATTCAATTTATATCTCAGTCACCAACTTCCCCTGCAACCTTGTCCAAATCAAAAGAAAAGCTTATGATCATTAAGTGGGATTTAGGCAGAGGTTTGTGCTGTGTAAATCCAAGACATTTCTTGGTCTCATGGATGTGTGGAAGATACTGATATTTTTAGGAAGGAAGAACCCTTGGGGTTTAGAGCTGTGTTTGGACTAAGGCCCAGCACAGCACCACCTTACCCCCAGGATACCCATTGTACTAGTGATATTCAAGGGTCAGAAATAGTGAAAAATTTGCCCAGAAAATTTCAGACAGTGAGAAGGGGCTTTTGAAACAGTCCTCCTAGACTCAAAGAAAGGACCCTGAACAAAGGACCCCTTCCAGATAGTCTGGGTCTTCCTGCTGAGGCACTGGGATGTTGGTTCCTGCTGTGTCTCTTGTCATTTGACCGGTGCCACAGGTCCCCATGCCCATTGGAATGTGAGAGATGGGTGCCAGTTCACAGCCTCTTGCCTCACATCTCAATCTGCATCTTGCACACCAAAAGAACTGGGTAAATGGTAATTCCAGTGAGTCTACAAACTCAGGGACTACTCACTCAACAGAAGAAAAAGACTGATCCTACAGAGCATGCAGATTAATTAATACATTAGACAGCATTAGCATTGCTTGACATTTCATGCAATAAAGAGCATTTAACAGAAGTAATAAAAAATAAGTGAAACCCCAACAAAACCCCAGAAAAATTACCACATCTATCTGTAGTGCAGAAACGACAAAATGATGTGGGCATTTTTGTTAAAATTAGTACAATCGAATGAAATAGATCAGCTGAAAATGGAATATCCTGAAATGATCCATGGCTGAAAGAAAACCTAATATCTTTCAAATCACCGAGTATTTTATCTGAAGTTCACAAATCATCACTGCCATAAGGGCTTCAGATAACTTTTAGTATATTAGCTCTTTCATTGCTCTTGTGAGCCAAAGCACTATGATTAGCTCTCCTTTTGAAAAGGCATATTTTGTGTTTTGCAGCATTTTTGAAAGTGTTTACATGCCTATGGAGGTGGAGTTTTTCAATAATAGAGAGCAGTTGGGTACTGTTTCTTTAGAAATCTGAATACTTTTAAAATTGTGCTTTTCATAATTTTGAAAACAGAAAACATTACAATTACAGCTTCTATTTCTTCTAACCCAACTCACTATTTCACCAGACCATACTGCATCAGACCAGACCTTCAGTCACATTGTTTCACACTGCAGAAGTAATAAATTCACTTACTTGTGCAAGTCTTGTTGTATTTAGGGTTCTCTTGAGGAAACCCTTCCAACCGGCACTGGAACCTGTGCTGCCAAAATTCCTGAAACCATGGATTTCGGTGATTGGTTTCTGGCCGAAGCTGAAGGTAGTAATCATCAAACCATTTCACGTCTGGAGACTGGAGCTTGATCGTTATCCCACCAACAGCTTCATTCTGGTACCCTTCTGTCACATCATACCTGTCTGCCCAGCCATCACTACGAGGGTAAAGGAAAGGGACACAACATTAACCATTCAAAGGAATAACAAAAGAGCTTCCTTAATTCTGAAATTTAGAGCCGAAGACAAAGACACTAGCAGTTATGATTCTGAGCAGAGTATTGTAAAGTACCTGTAATTCTTGAGGAATAATTCAGTGTTTTCCTTATATTTGCTTGACACCAGCACCTTCTATTTCAATTATCTATTCCACATCCTCCATGTCAGGTAATTGAAACAACATTAAAAATCACGTATCCTAAAATATGCTGCATGTAAGTGCATCTCTTCATCAGTTAACCTCACTGAGCTCTGGGGTGAAAACCTTGGATTCAACATTTCCCTGACACTACTCTTACCCAAGAGGACGTGGCTTTGAGGACTGGACCTCTTACTGTACACAGGGCGGGACTGTGTTGCAGACCATGTCCGTACCTCTTGATGGAGCACGGCACAAAGAGCCAGAAGCAAGTCTTGAAAGGGCTGGCACTGCTCAGGCAGAAACACTAGCACAAAGACAAGATGGCATTGCATCTGAAGCAATAAATGCTCTCTGCAGACATGACTAATGAAGCTGGGCAGAGCATTATTCAGATCCAGGTGTTGCTCCTATTTCTTGGTTGCTTGTGGCTGGAGCTTTATGGAGTTGTGTGATACTGTACTGCACACAGAATTTTAATCCCCTTCTGTTAACCTTTCAGCTTGCAGCACTCCAACCACAAGGAGACAGAAGTAAATGAAAACCCCATTAAAACAAAATGTCACAAACTTCTCAGGGTAATTTCACTCTCCCCAGGTTCACAATGGATTTTTTTTGGAAATACTGGCATTTATGAAGTTTTACTCAGCATAAAAATGGACATATCTCATTAGAGCATTGCAGTTTTCTTCCGTTCTATCATGAAAATGATATTTCAGTTTTTCAAAAGCCCCAGGTCTTAGAGTCTTGTAGAAGAATCTCAGATCATACTTTTTCCCCCTCAAAAACATCCCTGATGTTAACTATAGAGAGCACCTTTAAATCCTAAAAGTTGAGTAATTGAAGGATAAAAAATAAGCTCAACTTGCCTCATTTTAAAACTCCATGATTTGTTTAAAGCTAGCCCTTCTGTAGGTTAGTCATATTGTAAGTGATGTAGGTGACCTTTATGTGTGTGGATTCATTGTTCTATTTTGATCATTCACTGCCTGTCTTTAACTTTTCTCCTGTACTGCAGAGAAGGCAGGAATCCTGCTGCAGACACTTGGTTCCCAGGACATTCCTATGCTGTGCACTCAGCTGTCCTCACACAGAGCAAAAGCCCTCAGAGAGTGACTCCTGCACAAGACACTGTTTCAGCAGAGCCTGGACTCTTGGCTACATCTTCTTAGAACAGCTGCAATGTCAGTAAATAGCAGCTTCACCAAGGGGAAAAGTAATATTTCAGTGCCTGGAATCAAAATGAAGGAACCATTAAACATGATTCAGATTTCAAATGCACTGATTTGCTCAGCACAGAAGAGTAAAATATGCATTCACAAAAAGAGAAGGATGATCATTGCAGCTCAGCTTGAATGCAGCACTTGGAAGATTTGCCTTCCAGCTTAGGGATGAACACAGGTGCTGATGTTCCCAACTGCACTCAGGAGGCTCGATAAGACAAACACCCCCCACATCCACCAGGAATATTTACTGGACAGAGTTAAAACCTGTTGTAGGTTGTTTTGTGATAAAAGCCACAGAAGATGTTTTAAATTTATGACTGATTTAACCTTTCCTTTAAAAGATTCATCTTAATCTTTGACAAGTTTTTAAGTGGTTTTATCCACCTTCATAAAACCTGACAAATTTTTTGAATGGAGGAAGTGATAGGTTTTGTAGTGTGGGATTTTTTTTTTTAAACTGGGTAGATTTTAAAAGAATTAAAGCCATGCTGTCAGTATTCAATCTTTATGAGTTGTCTCAGAGAAAACTAGAAAAAAGCTTGTTTTCTTGTAATTAATTCCTTTATCTTTTTCAAAGAAACGGTTTTGTAGATCTAATACAGCAGGGTGCTGTAAAATTTACAGTATTACTTTATGATTATCTACCCCCTCTAAAAAGATTTGCAACAGAGATGGCATTTTATACCTTTGAATTAATAAAAAAGATGGAAATGACAACTTCATATTACATAACCCTCCTTCTCAACTTTTCTGGAGGAGAGCTTCTTAATTCAACAGAGCTGCTTCTCATTCAAATAAATATGTCAGCTTTGCTACTTGAGCAAAAAGCATTTAGGAATATTATATAAAACCTACTCAAAGTGTGTATTGTACAGAAAATGATGTAGAGATAACAAAGCCTCAGATGGACAATGTGGCAAAGCAAATGCTAAACTTCTGTCCAAAAGCCAGTGAAAGTGGAGTAGGTACACAGGGTAGAATGAAGATATAAAAAAGCTAGTGGTTAGTGACAAAGGGTGAACCAAAAAGTGAGAAGGTGATCTAGAAAACAGACTTCATTTAATTAGCTGAATATTCATAGCCTAAAGAGCCAAAGACAATACTAGGGGAAGGTTGTGATATTTGTCATCAAAAGCATCAGCAAAAAGTTCAAAAATTGTTTATCATATGGAGATAAGCATTCAGGACTTAAACTGAAAAGAGAAAGACTCAGACATCAGGAAGGTTTCCTCACAGTATAGAGAATGATGAACTAGAATAGCTTGGAGAGTCTTAGGGGTGTCAAAACCCAAGATAGACAAGTGTCCATCTAATATAAATGTCCCTGCCTTGGTGGAGGGATGACAGTAGGCTACCTGACTTCTTGATATCCACTATACATTAGTTATGTTGAGATTTGACACATTTGGGAATGATGATTCCATAAAACCCAGCAGATTAGCGAAAAAATACAAAGAAAGTTAAGATAATACCCCTCCTTCACAGCTTCCCCAGCTTCTCACAATGTTTTACCTTACTGATTTTTAATTGTTTCATACTTTTGGGGTTTCTTCTCTCTTTGTAGATGCTATGAGAAGCAACAAGCAAGAGAAATGCATTTAGGATAAATCATGTGTTAGACTATACACACAGTTAATTCTAGTGATGCAGTCAGGGTAGGCAGGAGTGTGTACTGGATCAAAATTACTCTAAATGGAAATGAAACTGTTTTATGTCTCTTTTGTTGGGTGAAAGGAAGGTTTTTACATCTAATCCCCAAATAACACTATCTCAGTATAATTAAGATAATCCTTTGAGGTTTCAAAAGAGAAAAGATATTCCATGTTCCCTAATTTAGACATTTTGGTTGACAGTCTGAAGTAAACACAGGTTTGGCAGTTTAAGGCCACTTGCTCAGTTTTGAATATACATAGCATTAGTTCTGTAATATTGGCCTTATATTTAAGACTTGGTACTTTCATAGTCCAAATGACCTTTGTCATGGGAAATGAAATTCCAAAACCAATAAGTCAACAATAAGATATCATGTTTGAACAACTGAAAAATGATTTGCACAAACTGACATGCCTACACACTAAATAGACCTGGATCTTATTTTTAAATATTATAAGCTTTTATACTGTTTAAAACATTTCTTAAATCTCAGCTATAGGGCTTATAATATTGGTTTAAGTGACTATTTTCAGATTCTAGAGAAGCTTTCTAAGGAAGTAGGGAAATTCTGCCACTTTTTAGGGACAGTTGGACTAAAAAAGTTTCAAAGAAGAAAATGTTATACTGATAAAGGGATTAAATAAATACTACAATTGGTTATATTTCCATTCAGTACCACAATATCCTTCAAAAACAGCTTCAGATTTAAATATTCCCAAACAATGCCAATGCCTGTTATGGTTTTGTTTCACTCCATGCAGAGTTGGAACTTTACTCTTCTGAGAATCAAACGTATAGCAAACAATACACAGTCTGTGATTTGAAGACTGTTAACTATAGTCTGCCTCAAAATTTAGCAAGAGCATATGTTGGATACTACAAGAGGGGCAGAACAAACAGGTACACTGTGCAAAAAGTCCCCAAAACTACTGCAACCCTTTTCAGTCACTATTTTGGGAATATTTAACAATCAACTACTTTTAATTTTATTATACCAATAAATTAGGCAACAGTGAGTTGGAAATATGAAGTGTATGTTTATTGCTCACTTTAAAAAAGAAAAAAAATCACTGATAAACTATCAAGGTATCAGGTATACGCTATCAAAATCTATCTGGTATTATTAAGAATATACTATCAAGATTTAAAGATTTTTTGGGAAATAACTAAATACCTAGTTAGGATGGTTGAGTTGCCTGCTCTAGGCTGCTGCCAGTCCTGGGTGGGAGAATGTAGCAGGGAGAGGTTTAGTGCTAAACCAATTGCAATCTGATGGACATCCAGAGCACCAGCTGGAAGAGATGTTCCTGCAGCAGCTCCTCCCCATGTTACCTGATACCCTTTCTATCCCACTGCTATAGACCATAGAAAGCTACAGAGCTATCTACTATTTTGGTCCATTAAGTGGTTCACTACCCTGAAAGAAAGTTTTCTGGACAAACAATGATCAATGAAACGTCGTGAGTCAGTACCAGTGAGCTGGCAAATGTAGCTTTATGATTCCTGCAAAAACTGCGTGGAAAATTCAGCACATATTCTAAACCTCTGTTTCTGAGACTAGACAAAATACTAAGAGACACATGTGTATGACAAAAATAGACTTCCTTTTGCAAACAGTTCTACTTATTTTCTACACTGAAAATGCAGCAGGGTCTTGGAATCAGTTGAGCTGATTTCTTTTTCTCTGAAGTCCCTTTCGAGCTGTAGCTAACGCTATTACAGTTAATGAGTGCATTTACCAGGCTGCAGACTGGTCTTTCTTTTGTTATGCAAAAACGTGTTTGTAGGCAGGCCACATAATGATGATGGAAACTGCTGTTCTGCCCACATGTAATCACTCTCCTGCCAAAAATCTGACCGATAGCATTTGAAAATATATTTCTCCACCCGTGTAGGAGTTTTTGTCTAAATGACTGTCTTTAATTTTCATTTCACTGTATTTCTCTGCTCTTCCAAGGTTTTTTTCCTATATTTTAAGAGCTCTAAAAGTACTAAAGACTCCTCATGGTCGTCTCAAAGCACTACTGGTCTTCCAAAAGCAAAATTGTTTGGTTAATATTGAGGGGAGGGCAGAATTGCTTTTGCTGAACAGCTGTAAACTGCTGCATTTAGATGAGTTCATTTTATAATAACTGCATGCAATGAATTCTTGTTTTGCTGCCTGGCTTTTTTTAGATTGTAGATCCTAATTTTTTTCTTCCTCTTCATGCATATTATAAAGATAAATAAATTTAAGCATAATTCAAAGGAAATAAATTTCCTGATTATTTTTAGGCAGTATGGCACACCGTTTTCTACAAGACAACAGCTAGAAGAGGTAGCTATGCAGTGAATTTGACAGATACCTTACACAAGGGATTACCGGTACTAATTACTTGCTGACTATCCAAACTTCCCCAAGCTGCAAAAGGTTGTGATGGCAACTTGAGGGATCGGTAGCCTATAGCAACATCTAATTTGCATGAAAACAGAGAGTTTTGCAGCTGTGTTCATCTGTAGTTCAGAGCTGCAAAGTAATTCATCCTGACTGTATTCGGGTGTACAACAAAATACAGTTTCCAAAGTGTGATTCCTACTTCTTCACGCTTGCAAGATGTCAAAGTTCATGTCAAAGATGCAAAGATCGTTCTAACTGAAGTCATATCCATACTAATTAGTCATATGGGATGTTTCTAAATTTAAGGGAAATTTGCCTGAAAGTTACTCCTGAAAACACCAAGAATACACAATTTGTGCAATATGGTCTCTTGATTCTCAAATAATTCTTTCATGAAGAGAAGGAAAATATTTGGCATATTTCCAAGAAGAAAGACATTTTGGATGGCTAGACAGCTTGGTTTTCCTAGGATTAAATGTAATGTGTTACAGTTTAAGTCCCTTACTTTTTTACTGCACTCACTCTAGATCAATTATTTGTAAAGGTTTTGAGGTTTGTTTAGACTGAATAAATCCAGTTTTATCCAACTTTCCTTTGATGAGCTCTTTTCTAAATTTTGCTGTCACTGAGGGTGTTATTCCTCCTGCAGTATGCAGCTGGTCCTTGTCTCTGTAGACTCAGGGCTACCTTGGGATGCTCTGTTGGAGCTGACAGTGTCACAGACGTGACTTGGGTGCTGCTGTCAGTGAGAATCACGGTGAGAACTCTGTGAGCTAAAGATGAGATGGCAGGGATGGAGTGTCCTGTTGTGATCCATATAGATGTAGGGATGTCCTCTCCCAAGCTGATGCTTGTCCACATTCTCAGCAAGGAGTTCCCACATTGTCTCTAGTCCCCTCCCTAGAGTTATCAGGAGAAACTGATCAGCCTTTAATAAGAGGCAGGGAGGGAAGAGAAAGCAAGCTTTTCATGACAGCATATTGTGAAAAGAGGAGTAGGAAGCATTTTTCTTTAGGTTTTGCTTTAAAGAAGCGTGGTCAAAAGAGAATGAAACCAAAGAAAGGGATGTGCCCTGTAGGAAAAACCTAAAATGTATTTGGGAATTGGCCATCAGGCATCAAGGACTGCTTCCATCACTGTTTTTTTATGGGGCAAAAAGATTACTTCATATCCTTGAAGTGTATTTTCAAAATATGGCAACAGCTTTTTTTTTCAACAATATTAATGCTGTTGAGTCATATTTATAATTCACTCTAAGCTCCTCAAACTCTAAACTTCTCCTAGTGACAGCCTAAAAGCCACCAGTTACATAATGTCAGCAACAGCAGAAAAATAGGAAAGAAAAAAAAAATTGTTCATGTCTAAACCACTTCAATTTCATAAGCAATTTTACTGTGAAAATACTGATTTTTATCTCCTCCTAAATGCCAAACTTCAGGATAGCTTTAGAGCACAAAAAAGTCCATTGCTACATAATATTATGTAATCTACAAAGCCTATATAAACAAATATGAAAAGAAGTCATGAACAGAAATTAGGGCTTACAGAAATGATAAGCGACTACCTACTGTCTTGAAATGCTGTCACAAAGCTATTTTCTGTGTATCCCATGTGCTTGGAATGGAAACATCTCTGGGATGACCCTGAATGAAGAAAGATCCTCAGGTTTTTTTGAGCAGCACATATATAAAACAATGCTGCATTTCTTCTCATGATTGCTTGCATTGATTCAGAGGATTTTTCATTATGTCAAGTCCACCAGGAGAAAAATAACCTATTTTGAATCAGAGGCATCTTATGATAATAATTTACTGAGGCTGTCAGTGATGAAATTATTCCCTATTAGACATCCAGCCACCACTTTTAGGGTGCAATCTTTAAAATAAATTCAAACACAGTCCCAAAATTGAACAGATAACTGTGATAGCCTTACTCTTTTAAAATACTTCGGAAAAGAGCAAAAAAAATTGTTTAAATGAAGCCATTCTACACTTCATAAAAAATCTAACACATATAATCATATGATTTATATATGTAAACATAAATATATATTTATTTCTTATGAGTATATTTATAGGATTTTTAGCCTGACAAAACCAGCATGTAATAGAGCATACGCCAAGTCTGTATGCCAGATGTCATGTGCTTTTAACATGTATTCGTGAAATTATTAAACTATGCTATGAAATAAAATTCAGAACAACATTTGAGATGTTTCCTCTTAGTGTTTTTGTAGAATAACACTTTCAGTAATAAATAATATACTTAATGTATAAACAACAGTATGAATAAATTAGTACAAATAAACATATCTAGTTATTCTACAGAGCAATAAACATTAAACAAAAATGAGTTAAAAATTTAGACCACAGAAAATAAAATTTAAAGAAGCATAAGTACATATATTTCAGTTGTTACTCTTAATAGCAATGCATATGTTAACACTAAACCTTATTACTTTGGAAAGAATTTGTTTATGACTAATCAGAAACTTTGTGGTGAACCTTTGAACACAGAACAGAAAGGTAAGGATGACATGTTAACAATATTATTTGTATTTTAGAATGTATTTTAAAACCATGCATACCTAGAAAAGTTCCACTGGTTTAATAGAACAGAGGTAGGCAGATTATTACTTTCTAAAAAGTCTTAAATCACCAGAGTGTGGTGTATGCTCTAGTAAATATAGAGGGACTAATATAAATTTTCTAATTGTACAATACGTAAAAAAGTCTGCTGCTGCAAAGGTTTTAAAACGACAGATCTTATGCAGGATTTTTTTCAGAGAAAGAATAAGTAATTTCAAGCCCATAAATGCTATAATTAGTGAATAATTAATTAATCAAAATACAAAAAAATTATATTCATAGCCCCCCAGGAAACCAGTAATTTGGGTAAATTTTTAACATCCTGTTGAGCAAAAGGGATCAAATATGGTAAAGGAAACCAAGCTAAGACACAAACAGTGTAAATATAATGAAATTCTCCTCCAGCTGAAGTCAGCTGAAGCTTTGCCACTGACATGAGTCAGGACTGCCTTGTGCTCAGATCAAGACATATCTCTCTAATTAATTCAGTGCCTGCCCTCAGACAACATAATGTGTGATGACTAGCTCATGCCTTCCCCTCACATTGGTATTATCCATGGATATACACAGAACTGAATTACAGAGCAGCTTTATAAGCCCTTCATCTTCTAAAGTCCAGTTCAGATTAATTCAGGTGTCATGGGTTATAAACACAACGTTCTTTCAGTCAACTGTTTGAGGAAGTAGGCACACACTCTCGTGACAGCCAGAGAAAGAACATCACTAGACAGTCATTGTCATCACAGGAAGAGATTGTGTCAGAGGCCATGCAGCCTGACTGTGTCTTGCTCTACAGCATTCAAAACTGCCTTATTCTGAAAAGAGTGTGTCACATTCAATGTGCTGACACCTCAGAGCTAAGATGCAATATGTACATCACAAGATTTGAGAAGGCTGGATGAAAGGATTTGTCACTGCAGCAAATCACAAATCTCTTACGAAAATCAGAGCACGTCAACCCAGGAATATGTTTACATCTTGGTGGCACAAAGTAATCTGAAAACAGAGTGACTTTCACTGTTATATTTCTTCAAGCAATTTGGTCTCCTTGGAAAATCTGGTCTAGTGGAAGGTGTTCCTTCCAACCCAAGCCATTCTATGATTTTATGATTTCTTTTGCAGAAGCAGTTTGTTTTTCTCACTTCTACAGATTTAGAACCATAATTTTCAAAAGCAAATGCACATCTATGCTCTCAACTAATTTTATATCAACTACTTGAGTTGCCCAGAGCTTGGAGTCGGACATTTTAAGTAAGTGACCATAACACCCACAGTGAGGGATTGATTTCTTTGTTGCCATCCACACGGATATGATAGAACTTGCTTTACCATACTCAAACCAAAGCTCATCAGACCCAGAAATCTCTCCCTAAAGGTGTTCAGAAAAAAAAATTTATATGCTGTCAAGGCCCAGAAGAAGAATTTGAGTAAGTTTAACAAACACCAGCTCACATGTTCTACCATTTTAATGGATGAGGATTTATGTCAGCAACATGAAGCAAGAGAAGTCTTATTTGAAGTGGTCAATAGGACAATTTCAATTCGGGTGAAGTTAAGAGTGTAAATCATAACAGTTTACTATACCACTTTCAGAACAAGTAGAGAAAACCTTAAAAATTCACAGCCAGTTGCTTCTTTACCCTCTCTTGGTATTTTTTTATTAAAAAAAGTCATTTCTCTCAGCATAAATATTGCTGAGATTTCTTTACACTGTGCTAACCCACGTGGAGGAAGAACATGATTAAAATAACCTGAGAGAACTCACAGATATGAAAAACATTTGATCAGTACCATTAAATTTTGCCTAGTTTCTCAGTTCAAGTGGGCCTGATTCTCATTGAACAGCACTTTTATGGCTCCTTTGTTGTATTGAGTTGACAGAGATTTACCTTGACAAAAATAGAATGAGGCCATGGGTGATTTGTACCCTAAGTGTGTAGTTGCCTTCTGTGTTAGAAATTTGCTTAAAAATACAAGTAGTCAATGTGTAAAGTTGAAAACAAACATCATCCAGAACATACTGAGAGAAAAAGCACAAAAATGTGATGAGATGATCACACTTCAAGTAAAAACATGTCATCTAACACACTCTCTGTATTTAACTGTAAGTCTGCAAAGAAAAGATTAGGACATATTTTTAACCTATTTCGTTGAAATTGCTGAAAACAATGCTTATACACATGCAATGCCCTTAAGACATCATAATCAGGCTTTAGTTTTCAGAAATGTGGCTATGGTTGCATTTAGTGAATCCTGCCAGTGAAATTTGTTAGTGTCTCCAAGTCTGTCTCTGAAAACACAGTCTATCACTAAAACTTCTCACTCATCTGCAAATATTAAGATCTGGTTTGGGGTGTTTTGGCTTTAAATCTATTAAAACAGAGCTTTGAAAATAAACTCCATGGCCTTTCTATGGACATAGAAAATAAATAATGTCTTACAGAAAAAACAACAGTGTGTTGGGGTTTTCTTAAAGCTTAAACATCTGTTCTGTAGTACAAAAACACAATACGTTGTTATTTGAAAACTTCTTTCAAAAACTGCATTGCAAAATACATTCCAGAATTAACTTATACACAGATCCCATAGATTGACACTAATTTAGGAAATAATGATGTAAAATCAATACCTGATTCCTTTTTGTAAAATAAATTGTAACTTCATGGAGTACATATTTGACTGTCTTGCAATTAGATGCCATAGATTCAAAAAATCTGAAAATTTGAAATGATTTTTTGTTTGAAAGCTGTCATTTGAGATGTACTTGGTTAATTTTTCAAAGGGACATGAAAGACATAGGGCAAGGCTATATGATTCCATCAGGAACTTTTTGGTTTTTTCCTTAGTGTATCCATGTCCTAAACCAATAATAACTTATGATAATAGAGACTAACCTATCATGATTCATCAGTTCATACATAGCAAGACCTTTCCTTGTGACAACACTGTAAGTGAAAATCCCTAACTAAAATAGCAAAGTATGTCTCCAACTAAAATGCTCACATATGATAATGCATTTTTCCATCTATTCCTCTATAAAAGGCACAATAATTGTAGGACTATATCCTTTGTTTAAAATCTTATTTACACATTTACATTTAAAACACTTTCATTCAGGGTTCTAACTCAAGGGCAATTCTCTTGATGATTTCATCTGTTTATCACTGGCTTCATGGGCAACAAAAACACTATTTTTTGCTGGTAGTAGCTTAATGAATTTTCTTGTCACACTGTATTTGAGCCAAATCCTAGCATGAATATTCCACTGGAAAATTGGTTCCAAATTTTATGGATGGAGAGAACATTTTCCAAATATTTGATTGGCATTGGTCAGCGTGAATTGAGAACAACAATGCCTCTGCATCACAGCTTTGTTTCTGTATCTTGAACTTTTAGTTCCATAATTTAGTTCCCCCCTTTTAGTTCAATGTTCACAGTACTTTAGATATTTCATAAAATTTTATGGGAACATCTCCATAACATTACAAATACTGAAGAAATAAATGTCTCTGTCAAACAAACAAAAAAGGAATTTTTCAAAACTAGAAGAAACAAAAAGTACTGAATCCATATCCGTGTTGCCAAGAAACAGTTTTCAACTAAGGAAATATAAAAATATAGGAGGAAATATTAGAGTCAAGATGGGATCTATGCCAAAGCAGATCACTAAGCCTCATTGAACATTTGAATGGGCTTTCTTGAATCAAAGTGTCAATAGATAATCTTCTGTTTCCCTGGCATAAAAGAAATATTGATTGAAGGCACAGACTTGTTCTCCTAACTAGAAGAAGCATGAGAAAAAATAAACTGAGAAGTGACTCTGAAAAGGGATGCTATTAGTAGGGTGATAGTGCCTAAGTGAGTTTGAACTACAAAATAAGTGCCAGGAGAGCTTTTGATGATACAAACAATCTCAATAGCAGCTTTTCTAAGCAGAGTTATGTAATTTAAGTTTTATTGTAATAGGCTGGTAGAAGCTCTGTTTTAAATAGAGTTATACTAAGAAGAAAAAAGAGAACTTTTAAAAGGTGTTTATTTTGTTTAAAAATATTTTGTGCCATAAACTAATGCTAAATCACTTGAAGACTTTAGAAGTGCCTAACAATGGGAAATCAATGGACATACCTGACCTTTTCAAAGAAAGCTTACAAGAACTTCTCAAAATTGCACTGTATAATCCAATACTAAGAGGCTCAGAGGCTTCAAAAAGAGCAGGGGAAAGGAAGCAATATGAAGAAAAAAATAGAAAAAAATTTTCTATTCTCCACCTTGAGAGACATTTAAAAGTTTAGTAGATGCCAATTGCATTCCAATTTAAATACATTTTCATTTCAAAAACTATTGAAATACCTTTTCTACTCCATTTAATCCAAATCAATTTGAAATTAAGCTGTTGTGATTTTTCTGACTCTTTCAGCAAAGGTTGCCAACAGTACAAAACCTAGATATTTGATGTGTTTTTATTTGATTGCAACTCTGTGATAATTAAATAAAAATTTACTGTTTACACAGAGTATTTTATTTTATTATTTTTAAATCCGTGTTGCTTAAAAAAAGATTTACTGTATGGTCAGAGTAGTTTTGTTTATTTCCTTTTTTTTTTTTAAATTAAGTGTTAAAGACTGTCCTGCTTATTCTTAATAAGCCAGAATAAATTCACTTATTTCCATTTGTCAGTATCAGCGAGAACTCTGAGTACCTCAACAAAAGGGTTTATTAGATGATGATTCTTTGTTCCTGTTGTATTCAACATCCTGGAATGAATACGTGTTTATACTGTTTAATAAAATGAAGAAAATATTCATCATCAGATCTCTTTTTGGCATTCCTTTCCTTGTAGGTAACAAGCTGATATTATTTTTTTTTTTTAAATCCTGTTGGAATCAATTTATTCAAAGGAAGTGTGAAGGGACATGACTAAACAATTTGGTGGTTAGACCATTAAGCTTGGAAATAGAATCTTTAGGCTGGAAAAAGACCTCTAATACCATTGAGTCCAACCGTAAACCCAGCATTAAACAATGTCCCCAAGTGCCACAAGAATATTTTGATGATTTCTGTGTAGTAGAACAGAAGTACTGATGAGACTGAAAGAGAAGTAGCTCAGAATAACTTCTAAGGAACTGACAGATCAGATTCTATCCTGATTGGATGGAGAGAGGAGCTGAACATGCTTCCCAGGAAGGTGAACACAAGGAGGGTTGTGCAACCACAGTCTCCCTATTGCTGGTTTGTCACAGGTGAAACAACTGCTACATTCTACCACAAATTATTGTTTAGTATGCTTCCCCAGAGATACAAGTCTCTTACTATCAAGCTCTCAATCCATGTAGCCTTCCCCCTCTGCAATATCCTGTGAAGCTTATAAAAAGCCTGCATGAAGCAAATTCAACAGACCCATGGTGGTCTCAAAAATACGAAAAAAACATTGTGAAAACCAGCTGTTGGAGAGAGCAAAGAAGGCATTCCTTCTGAATATAATATGCAAGGAAACACCACTGACACTGAGCTGCTAATGCGATCTGTGGGTGGGCAGTGACACAAAGCTTACGACAGCGTTTGCTGACACTTGCCCAGCCAACAATACATATTCATAGGAAAAACAGCTTCTCCAGTGCAGTGGGAGAAAAATTTGGCAATGAATTTTGTTTGTTGTGTTGCCATAATTTTGGTTTTCTTGAGGCTGTTGTAGGGACAGGAAGGGCAAGAAGGAAATACTATCGGGTAAATAAATAGAAAAAAAGCTCATTTTGAAAAAATACTGTGTTTGAAATTATGGCAGTATGTAGTAGGGGTAGATCAGCAGTTCATGTGCTGCAGATGGCTAGTACAGACCTTGGTGTGTGGACTGCATAGTACCCAGCCTTGAGGGATGACTGCTTATTGGAAACGCAGCTACTTCATATTCTGAGACAGAAATGTCAGAGATGGACAAAAATGAACTGTAATTTAGTCTCTGTAGTCATGGCACATGAGGTAAAATTAGGTCTACATGGCAAATGTGGAGAGAAAAGGCAAAATGTGTCCTTGCACATGGCAGAGGGTTGGAGCTAGATGATATTTAACGTCCCTTCCAACCCCAACCACTCAACAATTCTATGATTCTGTGAACCTTGGTGTAAGAAAACAGCAATAACTTTGAGCCTGAGCATACCAGCAAAACACAGTTTTCCTTAAATAAATCAGTCATATAATGCATTATTCCTCTTTTTTTATTTCCTTAACCTCTGACAAGAAATGGAATTGTAATAAATAATATGGCATGGGGAAGCATAAAATAAAGGTGCAATTAATACTGTGACAAACAAAATCCAAGTCATTGACAATGTAGAATTTTTCAGGAAAGAATTTAGTGATATACAGAAACCAGTTTTACTTTAATTCCTTCCCACTGTTTACACAGATTAAGTCAACTGGGAAAGATACTTTAACTTGGGAGGAAATATCTAACTACAAGATGCTATCGATGATAAGTGCCGTCACAACTGAGGTCTGAAGAGGCATCGTGCAGATGGCTCCACCTAATGTTCAGGCCAGCAATGCAATGAAGAAGCCACTCTCCTCTGACAGGTTACAGAATTATTTGGATTTTTTTCTCTCTTTCTGACAGTAAATCAGAGTATCCATTAGGCTGGAATAGTGTAGGGAGTTACAACTGAGTGTCTATCCACACAGTAGTGGTGTGACAAGAGGTGTGGTTTATACTTCTGATGAAACAAAAATAAAGTAACTTCTGCTGATAATTTCATAATTCTCAGAAGTTTTGAAACTTGAAAATATTCTTATGCTTGATTCTAAAACATAATTTGAGGCTTTTACTTTGAAATTATGTTCTTAAATTCTCTTTTATGCTGTGGATCATCCAATCTTACACAGGTTAGGAAGAATAAAATTCGAATTAGTTTTTGTGGGATAATACATTTGATTTCTTAATTGAGAAAGATAATTAGTGATAGTGATGATCAGAGTAAACTTGGGATTTGGGAATCTATTTCTGAACTCTTTGTAGGTATTTATTTGTTGCATACCTATTTATATCCATCTATAATTTTATAATTGTTTTAACCGCTTGAACAGCACATGAAGGAAGGTGAAGAAGAGCTGTGGGGACATGAAGAGACAAAACTGCCTTAACCAACACCTTCAGGGAAAAGAGAGAGCTCAGAAGTACTTTTCTTGTATGAACTTGTTTCAAAATAGACTCGGCAGCCAGGGTCTGACACAACTAAAGACTTTTTACATTTTGATCTTTTATAGCCCAGATTGCCATCTAAAGGTCTGCCAGAAGGATTGTAAAGGAAATTTAAGTATTTTGTGCAGATTTCTCAACTCAAAAGTCTTCTAAAATAAAAGCACTGCCTTATCTAAGATGCCTATATTAGTCACAAAAAGTTTAGAATGATAAAAGAGTTTTTGAAATTGCTTGGTGTTCTGAAATCAAAGTGCCTGTGTGATGAGAAGGAATAAGGCAATAAGAATGTAAGAAAAAAAATCTTATGAGACAAATAAACATAGTTTCTAAAAAGAAACATATAACTTTAATTCACAGAAAAAAATCCCAGCTTAATCCTTGGAAATTCTTAAGAAAGAAAAGAGTGTCAAATTTCCATATTCATGCAAGTAAAAGTCCCAGAGGTTTTTATTGTTTTTAAATTACAAAAAATGAAGATAATGTTAATAAGAACTGTTATTAAAAAGAGGAGTGGGAAGAAAGACATGAAAATACATGAATAGGTGTTATTTTCCTAATCTGAGGCAGATGTTCCCAAACCATGAAGTATGAGCCAAGTATATAGACACAACTGAAACTAATAAATTCTTCTGATGCATACTCTCTCAGTGGGATCTGTTCTGGCTGGTGTGAAATTTGGCTTATAAAAACTGAGAATTATTGATCCAGAACATTGCCTGTACAACATCCCCTGTTACTCCGAAAGCTATACTTGGTTTGGCTATAGCATCAGTACTCTCTGACTAAAATAATTAGAAGTCAAGCTGCCAAGAAGCTTCTGACAGCAAAATAAAATAAGGCTTTGATCACAGCTAGCATGACAGGGTAAAGAGAGAGGGCATGGGGAATGTAGGAGGTGTTTTATTTTTATTTTGTTTCTCTTTAGTTCATGGCTTTCTTGGTGTTTTCCAGCAGATTGCTGTCAGCTGTCTTGGGACATTTTCAGGGGATTGTGTTTGGCAGCAAATACTTGGATCATTCCCTGAAAAAAACTAACGTTGTAAGAGATAGCTTTTTCTCATCCAACCAAACCAATACAACCAACAATATTTTATGCTGCTAGGTATCTGCTCAGCTCAAAGCACAACTCTTCCAATAGAAAGACAACATACAATTCTGTTTTCATTTTACTTCAGTGTTTGTTGACCTTGAATCTATTTCTGCATTGAAGGAGGTCTTGGCTGTAAAAGCACACACACAAAAGTGAATTTAATAATAGAGCAAAATTGCAGCGGCATTGCCAAACTGAAAAAATGTAACTCAGTAATTATCCAACCTGGAACTTCATGGCATATGTAGCATAATTTTAAAAAAGGAATAAAGTCATAATTAAAGACTGCAACCATCAGAAAAAAAAAAAAAAAAGAGAGAGAGAGAGAGAGAGAGAAAGAAAAATTCCCTAGGATGCTTTTAACTGCCAAAGGACAGGAGTAAAACATTTCAGAAAAAAGGTAGCAGTGGTGCCAATTCCAAATATAAAAGGAAACACTATAGAAGTGCTATTTATATTAGCAAATATGGGGAGGTGGAATGTCAAGGGTTAAAGAAATAAAGGTTTGGTTGGCTAACCATGGTCCTTGAGCAGCCTTCAAGTGACTCTCTTTAGTTTCATCTTTGTTTAACATGTCCTTTACCAATATTTATTGCTTTTGCAATAGCCATGGTGCCAGAATACCATCTCTTTAATCTGGTGCCATCGCTTTGATCCCTGTTGTACTTTCCCAGAAGAACATGTTGGATTTTGTCTGATGCATTTTGTTTAAGCCATTCTTTGAGGTGTTCTTGATCTAGTAGCACATTAAGAAGCCCAAGTATTTGAAATGGAGCTCTCATTGATGCTGGGCATTCACCAGATTTGAGAACTCCTTGGACATGAGAATTTATAATGGAGCATCTGTTCTTTCTCTTTTTATTTTCAAACAATCATTTTTGAAAGATAAAGATTTCTACTGATGTACTTGTGTGCTGTGTAAGATGTTGATTCTTTAACACCAGCTATGAAAGTACTGTGGATTTGATTTAGATATCTTCCATAAAGCAATTGTAATTCCTGCCATCTGTTCTAAATTGAAGGATAATTAGAATTGCCTCCTGTATTATAACTTCATTTAGAATATGCAAACTAAACTTCTTGTCCTAGTGATCTATAAAGAATAAGTTGTTATTTTACCCTATTCCCCAAAACTTTTGCTATAACTGCTTAGAGTGATGGACAGTGCAAACTCTTAGGTGAAACTGAATAATATATCTTCTTTGTGAGAACTTATATGAAAAATTTAACAGGAGTTTATTTATTTTTCCTTTTAATAAAAAAAAACCAGGAAAAAGTTATCTAGGTTGAAGTATATAAACCTCAGTTCCATCGAAATAGATGTAAGGCAGTAATTCTCTCTCACATTTTATCAAAGGTTTGGTATTCTGTGAACTCTGTGACAGACATAACTATCTCTCCCATCTCTTTAAAGACAGACAGTCCTAATGGTTTCTGTTTTGTGGTAGGGTGCATTGAAGTGTCAGCACATGACTATGTCCTCTAAGGCATGAAATAATTAATAGCTGCCTACAGTACTGAACAGTGGGACTCCAACCTTCTATAATACAAATTCAGAAATATCTTTAATTTCTGCATTTCTTTCTAAGTTGGTTTTGATCCTGTCTTATTTTATATGACTAGAGGTAGATCCAAAAAGGAACTTTATGATATAAAGTAAGATGGCTGGTCCTTACTTTCATCTTCTGCAAAATGACTACTTCACACAAACTACAATTTCTGTCCTGAGCTGAGCCACAAATCCAGCCAACATCACTTTGCATGCCATTCAGACAGCCTTTCTACTGAGTGCTTAATGTTCTCTCCCCATCCCAGTGTAGCCTGCTTCACAGGATGTACACCAGCCTAGATGAATGAGGAGTTATGAAACCCTCTTAATTTTTTTTTTTGTTCTTCAAATCTATCTTGGGTTTAGGGCATTTGCTTGAGACACATAAGTCCGCTCTCCCTCGCACCATGCAGAACCCAGAAGGCAAGCTTCCTATCTCCTGGCCAAGTGCTGTAAATATTAAGCAATTGCATGCAAGGTAAATATTATTCCTAACAAACTGTCTCAGCAAAAGTGATAATGGTACCTCTTCTGGGGGGGTGAAACCATCCTGCAGATGTTAGGCTTTCTGTTGCACATTCCCTAATGAAGCCTGTCAGAGGATTGAGACACACGAATGTCTGGATTGCAAACCTCCTTTGGGGCATGGGATATGATGGCATATCATGACTTTGTTCAGACCTGTGGAAGCAGAACTACACATCCTAATGACATGGACTTGGGGCCTCTCCCATTCTTTAGAGCAGTGATCAGGCAGAAGAGGGAGACAGCAAGATGAGCAATACTTTCTGAGATCTGAAGGACTTTGTTCAGTTTGAAGTGATGAGAACCATTGTGCACCAGGATAAATCTAGAAGAGACCTGATGAAGCTCTCAGCAAGATATTGCTTTCTGTCTTTATATAGCTAATAATGATTATAACTTAAGACTCTAATTTACTCTTATTCTGGGTTTATCCATGCTACTCTGATGGTATTTAGGGGCCTTTCATACAAAGATTTAGTCAAACCTGCTAGGAGTCCTCCTGTGAAAAGCAGTCTGTAATCAACATAAAACCAGCATATCAACCTTGTTCTGGCCATATGAAAGGACTTAGTGAGTAATAAAAGAGAAAGAAAAACTACTGTTATATCATTAAGCAGGCAGCTATGCCTTGGAGAAAGAATAGAGCTAAAACCAATGCTCAAATTGGACCTAGGCAGCCTGGGAATTAAAGCAGCTAGTATGATCTGAAGTCCTTGTCGTGAGTTCAGCCTCATCTCATGAGGCATTTCTGAAAATTTCAGTATGAAGCATATTCATCATTACTAGGGTTTAACTCAGACAATTTTCAAACACAAGGACACCTGGATTTACATTTCTGTGCAATATCATGTTGATTTTACTGCTGAAGAATTCACTTCAGATGTGAATGAGCCTGAGGCATACACCAGACCTGTAAAATACAGTAGCAGTTACCTGCTGCAAGCCAAGCAAAATAGATGACATAAAATCTATCATAAAATGAATTCTACTCAGATTTCTTTAATATTCTATGTGTAATGATGGGACATAGCAATTTAAGATCCCACCTTGATTCAATTATTGGACTTGCAGTCTCAGCCTGGAAGCAAGATGTTAGGGCTGAGGTTTTCAGGAATATCTCATTCCCTTAGCACAGACTAACATCTGGACACATTCAAAACTCAGTGGTGACAGCACGTGCTGCTGGAAGCACTAGAGCGAGAATGGTGTCACAAGTTGATTGTTACAAAAAGAGCATCAGGATGAGAAAAGAGCGTTGATTCCAACAGTGTCACTTAGTCCCAGAAAAGCCCATTTAAAAATAACACTACTTAAGCTCCTGCAAATGAAACAACAAGAGCTAAAAATGTAAAGCAAAAACTGCAAGTTGTATGTAAAAACACCCTTCTCAATCAAAACTCATCATGTAGTGAGTAAAAAAATGGAATACATCAGGATGGAGACACACCAGTCATGTTTTGGACAAATTGCAGAGAAGATAAAGAGGGTTTCTACTCACTATTATGAAAAAGGAAAGAAAAATATCCCAGCTCAAAGAAAATAGTGGAATGACATTTAATTTTCTTGCTCAGCAGGTTGGCAAGATGCACCTTTAGAGGCACACAGCAATGACTGGGTTAAAGAAGTAATTCTGTGAATGGTTTGAAAAAATGTTGCAACCAGAGCTCAGTTCCCAAATTCCTGTTGCTTACTTGGGGGCAGCACACAAGAATGTCAGCAGTGGACCAGGGCTGTGACATGCTAAGTACTACACAACTGAATAAAACTAAAGTTCTTGTCTCAAACCAACTATGACAGATTTTTGAAAAGATGAGGCAACAGTTAGAGAGATGCACAGAAATGCCGGATCAGAATAGGTAGTGATGCAGGATTACCTCTGCACAGGAAACCCCTTTACCAGACATGGGTGTTTCAGGTACCCAGTTAGTGGCACTTTTAAATAGTCAGCCAAGTGGCCTTGAGAACAGAAAGTCTGTGCAAAGAAATAGAAATTATGAAGATGGATGAATGCAGCTGAGTTTGGGAAATGTTCATTCTGTAGCTTAACTACATGCCAGGGGCCATTCTGGTGCATTGCAGATCATTAAAAAACCCAAGGCCCCACAGTTTTGCAGATTCACCTGCTTGGGAGCTGTAATTTTCACTTTAGGCTGACTGCATCAGAAAGCTTGGTTCCTTTTTTCTGATTCAGGTATCAGACTTGATTTATTTAAGGAACATATCCATTAGGGCCATACTGAAATACCTAGGAGGATAAAGAAGTGAATAGTACTTCAGGTACCTGTAAATAAAATAAATAAATTAGAATATTCTCCATAGCTTACTATTCTATGTTTCAACATTAAAAAAGCTAAGGAGAGATTAAGGATACCAGCCGAAGGGACTAAATTTGGCTTCTTGTGAGTATTCTGAGGCAATGTATTAACTTAAACCAAAAAAATTTTGAAACCAAACATTTAAAAAAAAAAATCCTGATAAACCATTTTTCAAGTCGTAACCTTCTAAAGGATATCCCCATTTGAAGCATTTACAGGACAGTTTGACAAAGTACCAAGTAACTTATGCTCTGAATTTCATCTGCATTCAATTGAACTTGATTCCTCTTACAGCTACCTAGTCTTTGATGAAATTGTTTAAAAGTATTCTAATCTATGAGAAAGAATATTTTAAACCTAGATTGAAAAGTAGAGAACACTGCAAACTCTGCAAATGGTGTAATTATCAATGAACTTATTCTTTACCTCCCAGAATAAAACTACCAAAACTGAAACTTTTGCTCAGTAAAAAAACCAAAAAATAACAGAACACAAAAACCAAAAAAACAAAAGCAAAAAAACAACTGAACAAAACAAAACCCCAACCTAAGACTAATTTCATGAAGGTATTTATCTGCCCATGAAAGTTAGACACCATATTTGTAAAACAGCTAATTGAAATGATGCTGCACAAAAATCTCTGGTCCATTATTATGTGCATTGGATAGTTCGTGTAAATTTAGTGGCTAACAAGAGCTTTCCTGAATAAAAGATTTACCAATTTAGTTAAACACAGCCTGGAAAAGGACCAAAATGCTTCTAACTTATGCTGGATAACCTGTACCTGGGAGTGAAAGGATGAAGAAAGAAACATTCCTAGTCTTTCTGGCAAGAGCCTCAGGAGAAACATAATGACTGATTTGTGAATTTTATAAATAAATGGGAGAAAAAGAATAATTTTCACAAGTAATTCTAAACACATTACTTTTCAGACCAGTTTAGCACCATAAACTGGTCACTGCTGCTGGTAGGCTGGTAATCTCACTGCAATACCACCATAGCAGTTGGCTCTATTCAGCCTTCAAAAGCTTTTCCCCTGCTCTAAAATCTCCACTTCAGGCACAATGACTAGTTATGTTGAAAGGAAAAAATAACTTAAAGTATGTATTTTTACTCCTAAAACATTCTTGGGCCATTCCCTGGCACTTTTGAGAAATGGCACTGTTAAATTTGCCCATGACTAAATGTTTTCTTTCTCTCACTTCCCTTGGCAATATGGTCTCATACTGCCTGCTGAGAGTAATTTATGGCATGTGCTATTTCCCAAACCATTCTCCTGTCCAGGAAAGTGCTGCTGGGTTCAGGTTAAAGTCATGCCTGGGAATGTGCTAATCATACAGCAGTCAGAACAATGAGGGATTAGTGTTGCACTCTGTGTCCTCAATCAATTTCTTAACTAGTGTAAATACACAAAATAGCACCTTGTGAGTTACAATAGTCAAGCATCTTTTTTTTTTCATGGGCAACAGCTTCCTGTAACATCGGACAGACTCCATCCTTAAATTCTCTTGATTTTCTTATTGTTCTTCTCTGGAAGACTGCTCAGGAACATTCGTGTTTTCACCATTAGCAAAACAAGTCACACCGTTAGTTCTTCCTTACTCATAAATAATTGACATTATTTTCTTTTCTATTTTACTTTTTAAAATAAATTTCTACTTCTTTTCCTCATGATTTTCTTTCCCACCTTTCCCCCCCAACCCTCAGGCTCCCTCTTACAGAGGGAACAATTCAACCCTCTCCATCATCTTGGCAAAGTTATTTAATCTAACTTTCCAATAATATAGGATTCCCTCTTTACTTAGTAAGCTTCTCTCATTCCAATTAGAATAGAACTATGTGGCACTAAGAGCATAGCAGAGTATGAACTGCTTCTACCAGAGTTTTTTTATATCAGCATTTATCTGACTGGAAGAAATAATGTGTTCTGGATGACCTGCTTGTTCTCTTAAGCTTATTTAAGTCCAGTTAAAGTCAATAGAAATACTGTAATTGGCTTCAAAATTATCAGCTAGCTAGTCTTCTGTGAATAAGTAGCCTTTTCAGCATGTGTGCTTTAAAGCTGGTGGCAATTTAAAGTCCTTTACTTCACAATGTATTTCATCACTAAATAAATTGTTTAAAACTTCCATTGTGGGACAATGAATTCCTGTGTAATGATTCACTTTGTTTCTGACAATCTGTGTGAGGGCTGCTTGTGGCAGTGCACTGGTACATCCTGGTCAGTGTCCACAAGCTTGGGCTATACCCAGGGGTGTCGGAGCTATGCTCATGACCTCCCTTCACAGAACACCATGAAATGCTCCCCACCAATCATATTGTCTGCATGGCATTTCCATGGCTGTATTTAAAGGGCATGAGATGTATTTGCAGTCAAGAATGCTGCCACAAACTTCTCTGGTTGGGAGACAAGGAGGCTTGTTCACACCCTCCTTCTCACCATACGGTCCCATCAGTTTGACTCACTCTCTGTGTCAACAAGCTTTCACAAATTTGGAGCTGACACTACTTTTATTATGTTGCATAATGTCACTTCTTGTAATTGAGTTTCTTCTGGATTGGATGAAAGGATTCAGCAGCTCATTTTGAATGGATTCCAAGTCAGAATTGCTCTCTGATGCCTTCCTGCTACCCTTGGATTAGAGTCAGCTTAGTTGCCCACCCAGGTTTCATATATCACTTTCTTCCCCTATTAAGACAGCAAGTTCATTGTAAATTAAACATGATATGTGTCCTTAAAATAACAAGTTTATACTTGCTGCTCTATGCCAGTTATTGGAAACAGCACATACACTGAAGGATCTGATTTGAGCTCTCCTTGCAACATAAACTCATCCTTAAAAAAAAAGGTTTTATTTATTAGTCAAATTGATTCTTCTAAAAGGTGAGATTTCTTTTTTTAATAACCTCCCACTATTATCTTAATTCCTTGAAAAAAATTAAATATATCTGGAGTCCAATACAAAACCTAAACCAAAGCTCTATTTTCTCACTGGGAGGTGACTTTAAGAACCAATCTAGCTTTCTGATCAGCAGATTACCACTGTTATTTTTCTTCCTTCTTGATATCTGAAGGCTCAAACCTACTTTCCTAGAAAAGGGGCAGATTCTGGGCCTCTGAATTGTTTTGTCACTCTGGCCAAACCAGACATATCTGTAGCTGTAAGTTCTTGAAAATTTACCCATCAGTAAAATAAGATATAGAAAAGTGATTAAAAAATGCAACATTTTTTTTTAATTTGGATTTGTTTGTTAAAAGCAGTAATTTCATACTATGATAATTCTTGATGTTCATGTTAAATGTGTTAAATGTCATTTTTTCTATTGCCCACTTCCAGACAACCCAGTTACAAGAGAGTGATAAACATACTGGGGAAAATCCAATGAGGGGCCACAGAGGTGAACACAGGACTGGAGTATCTCTTCTCTGAGGAAAGGCTGTGAGAGCTGGGACTGTTCATCCTTGAGAATGATCTCCAATGAAGGGATCTTATTTTTCTATATAAACACTAGAAAGGACCATGCAAAGAAACTGGAACGAGGCTCTTTCAGTAGTGCTGTGCCAGGAGCAAAACAGAAACATAAGAAGTTCCTTCTGAATATGAGGAAACACTTTTGGTTTGTTACTTGCTCTAGGTGGCCCTGATTGAGAAGGGGGTTTGGACAGGATGTTATCCAGAGGTTCTTTCCAACGTCAACCATTTTGTGATACTGTGATTCAGTGATTAATATAGTCAGATGTATTAAAAAGTATGTGATTCTTTTTATATGACTCAGGAGTAAAGGAGGAGCCTGAAGTGAGGATACAGAGCTCAGGAATCTTCAGAGCACAACAAATAGCAGCATTGGTTTGCAAACCAACAGACTCTCATCTTAAGCTCTTGATTTGTAGTGCTAAAGATGGAACAAGAAGCAGATTAGAGACTTTAGGCTGCTCATGTGATGTCGAGGCTGTGTCAAATGTGCTGTGGAAGACTGAAGGTTTCTGAATGATTTTGAATTTTATCTGTATGCAGTATAATATGAGTTAAAATAATTTGCTCTAGAGGTAGGAAAAAAATCATTAAAATTTGGGTTAATTTGGACAGAAATAAGCACTAGAACATTGGCCAGACAGTAGCATGTAAAAGCCAATGCATTTGCTTATATTATTTGTTAGTGTGGAAGCTGTCAGCCTGACACACAAGATGTGAATGCTGATGAAAAGAGCCTCAGCAAAGGACTGAGATGTAAGTCACCCCCGTCCTTCAGCAATTCCCCTCAAGCCTCTTGAACTGCTTCTGTCTTCTCAGCTTTGGACTTTTCTGGCAGACTGCTGCCCTCATACTAACCTTGCCACAATACTGGGAAAGCCTCCCAGAAAATCTCTCCCTATCAGATGAGACAGCAACAAAAAACTGGAAGACATGAAGCAGCTAAAGACACTTCAACCTCCTTCCATCATTCTCCGTACAAGTCTTAGAAACACTGAGCAGTCTAGGCAAAGCAGATCAAGTTGACAAGATGTGATAGAAACCTTGGGGCTGCAGAACATCTCCCAGCCTTGCTGGATAAAATTTCAGGTGATCCTAAAATAAGCCCTGAGCATAGCACCATTCCTTCCCATCCAGTATTCCAGCATCTCTGTGGGTGTGTATGTGTGCTCATCCAATACCGTAATGGGACACTAACCTGCACCACTCATGCCCATTGAACACAGCCATATAGGCCCTCTTATCTCCTACAGTTTTGCTTTAGTACACAGTAACAAACAAGCCCAAGGACACAGAAATGCACTCTGTACTTTGTGTTTGTTCCAAACATATAGATGCTGGAACAGCAATAAAATTGCTCAGCTGGAGTTGGAAAGAATTATGTCTGTTGGCAAGCAATAACACAGAAAATATCTTACTTTTACTAGAAAGTTCCCATTTTAGAGTGCCTGTCCACATACCAATTGGGAGAGAGCTGTTCAAACTCCCAAGAAAACTCAGGCTATGTTTTAAAAAGAAAAGAAAGTAAATATCTAAAAACATATGTACTAACACAGTGGGTCAGACCAAAATGACATGGGGATCAGTACTTTGTTTCCAGTCTTTCCCAGAACTGGCTATCAGTACACATTTATCTTTCCACTGCTGATTTATGCTCATTTCCTGCTACTTCTGAGTTGGCAGCTTCCTGAATGAGAAACTGCATTTGGACCTACAACATTCAATATTCACCAATGAGTTTACCTTTCATGAATTTGTCTCATATGTTTTTTATTGCGCCATTTGGGGCCCAAATATCAGAGCCTAAATCTTCAGGTTCGGAGGAAAAAGGCCAAAACAAAAGAAATTTCATATTCTCTCCCATAATGAAAACAGTTTCTAATGATCATATTTGTCTCCAGTTATTTCTAAATATAAAGGATCAATTACTCTTTTACAAAACACTGACATTATAATTAAGTGTAGACTAGTCAAAATCAATTTTTATTATTATATCTTTAAAGCATCTTATGATTTATATGATTTTATTCAAGAATGAAACAAACCCTTGAAATTGTCTTCACATTTCTTTAGTTTTCTATATACTGCCCAGGAACTGAGAAATTATTTGAATTATTTGAATTAAATAAGGAGAAATTGGCCCACTTCCTATTTTACTTTTTATTATAAAGTGCAAAGCACTCATACCATTGCTTCGTTGTTCCATGGTGCTGGTTATAATAAATTCATCTGTGCTTCCCCAGGATGGACCTCCAAGAACAAAAACTTGATTCGGTGTTGTGGGCAGCAGAGACAAAGTAAGTACAGAAGGATGGTCCCCTGAAGAGCTTTGCACTAATGCTCATCATTAGTCCCTGCAGAAAGCCAATTTCCAGGACTCTGGAGTGTTTGGGTAGAATATTTTTGTAAACATAATACAATTGGCACAATGAAGCAAAATTTTAGAGATGAACATTAAGATTGATATAAAGCTAGTTAAAGGCAGAAAGAAAACTATGGCATATAATTTTCTATAATTTAGGTAGGAAATGCAGTACACTGTGTAAATGGACAAAAATAACCTTCACTTTAGGCAGCCTTCTTCTCAAAAAGCAATTACTACTTGTTAGCCTTTGAATTTTGCTTCTTCTTAACAGCATTAAAAAGAACATGTTTTTTTTAGTTTCAGAGGTCTAAAATGTTTTATAGAAGCTTTTTATAAGGTTGTTTCATGTGCCAAATGTCTGCTACCCAATTAAAAAAAAAAAAATTACACTCAGTGGCTCATTTTTGATCTTTCATTTCCAACAGAGACATTCTTCAAATCTTTTCTAGTTTTCTATATTGCATAAACTAATATGGCATATAATAATTTCTCAGCTTTTCACTGCATTCTGCTATCAGAGACCTTAATATTGACACAGACCTCCAGACTTAAATGAAGCTCTGCATGGGACTGCTGTACTGCAGAAACAGATGCTAAATAGAAGGAATAAAAATAACTTTTCTGTACAGCATGTGGAGGTTAAGGAGACACTGCAGTGCACAATTCCACATGGTATTTAACTCAGTGGGCACTCTACAGGAACTTCTCTTAGGTCCAGAGGCATAAGAGAATAGATCCTGTTTTTCACTCATTAACCAGATATAAAATAATGATACCAGAGATTAGGTTGTAATTAAATGGAACAACAGCAACTGAGATTTTTTTCAAAATAATGGGATGAAGAACACAGTAAAATAACCAAATAAAGAATATAGATTTCCTGGGATCACCCTTAAAGGTTGGATCACCTGTAACAGCAGGATCATCCCTTAACCTCTGTGATGTAGATCTGTGAGACCCATGCAACCTGAACATCATCTTCCCTGAACTTCTAAGTGCTCTGGGAGGGTTTCAGCTCAATTCTGAAGCTGTAACTTTAAACCTGTTCCAATGACTAAAAGCCTGACTAGAAGTGAGCCCTTTACTGTGTGGAGATATGCAGTCTTTTGTCCAAGAACTAGTATTAAGTAATTAAAATGGACCTTTCCTCAAGCACTTTCTGAAGAAAGTTTTCTTCCTCATACTCATTCTGTTTCTCCTTATAGCACAGTCCCCTGCATCCCTTTTCTGTATAGTCTAACATAATTTGTCACTAACTTCAGAGCTGCTTTTCTCTCTGACTAGTCCTAGCTCACAGCCCTCAGTTGTGGACAGGTTGTCTTCCGTGTGGTGTGGTGGTCAGACTTGTTTTGGGAGGTTCTAGTTCTCAGCAAGCCAGACCAGTCTATCTGGGGAAACATGCTTTTAGCACAGACCTTTCCATCCTGGATTTTAAACCCACTACAGCATCACACCAAAAGGCTGCTCTAAAATGAAGCAGACACAGGTGCATGAAGCCCAGTCTCCTTGGACACAAATGCAGACCTGACATTTCATCCTTTGCATGGGTGGACTACCTGGCCAAAGTTGCTGACTGTGCTAGTGGCCTCAGATGAGCACCAGATTCCTGTCTGAACTATTTGTTTTTCTCACACATCAGAGATTAATCTCAGATTGAATTAACATATAACTGTGGAAAATATATTGATACCACAGAGGAGAAAAATGTATTTATAAATGAGTCAAATAAAAACTGAAACTTGCTATGCCTTTGTATGCTAAATAGGAGATCTGTGGACCATGAAAACAAGTTCTGTTATCTCTGTCAAAAGCTGTAGAGGTATTTCTAATTAGTTGAAACAAAAAACAATAAAAGACCTTTAAAAACAGATGCTGCTGCTTAACCTGCATAAAAAGTTCTCTTTATCACAGGACGCTTACTTCTGTAACAGTAATTTCTTATCTTCTCATAATAGATAGCAGAGGTTATTGCATGTCAATCAAGTGATATGAAATTAGAAGTGGACTATTTCATTTTTATTGGAATAATGTATCCTCTTGCTGTGAGCAGTTCACAAGATCTCCTAAAAGTGAGTGCAGTCCATCGCTTCCCATTGTTCCACTGTCCTATTATCACTAAATTGGACCCAAAGAACAGGCTGGCAAATGAATGGGCAAAAGCAAGATCAGGGCCTGACACACACAAAGCTGTGGGACAGTGAAATGCAATTCACTTTTATATTGACACACCTCATTACTTTTTCATTCCTTTTGAGAAAAACAGATCAGGGTTGTACTGTATATCTTGCCAACAATTGATAACTAGTTATCACAGAGAGAACATGCTGGTTAAAGAGAGTGGCTGGTCAATGGGCCTTTCCAAAAATAGAAATAGTCTGAAGAAAATGGAAATGAAACACCGGCAATGTAGTGGAAGTGCAAATGTCTGTAAGTATGTTCAGTTGCCCTTCTGCAATGGAAATGAAGGAAAGAACAATATCAGCAAAGTGGTGGAATTCTGGTAATGTTTGCCTAACCACGATTATATTCCTCACTCCTTTAATGAAAAGGAATTACTGACCTAAACATGTAAAAAACTGGATGCCTGGGAGACATCAGCTATTGAAATGCTCAGATTATAACTGAGCTGCCAGGAATATCATGCTCATTTTAGAACATGCCTTATTAGTCAGGAAAAAACAAGAAAAAAGAAATATCCAACAGGTTTGTCAAATCTGTTTAATTTGACAGATGAAGCCAATATGCATGCAAACACACATGTTTAAGGAAATTAAAGGCATATTTATATTTGGGCATATTTATATTTTACAGTTATTTTTTTTATTTTTTCAGGGTTTAATTTTCTGGCAAAAGCAAGTGTTCTGCCACACAGAGACTGTTAAAATTATATTTGTAACAGGTATTCATCACCTGCAAAATTAAATTATCAGCCAATCAGGGAAGAGGTTTTAAAATTTCAATTGGATTTTAATTTCATGAAACTCTTTTTTTTTTTTTTTAATGTGTGTTTTCAGGTATATACATGTAATGTGAACAAAAATACACAGAGTGAGAATGAGTTTAAAGTAGAACAAAGTTCCTTTAAATAAGAAAGGATCACAATTTACCTGGAGCTTCTCCTATGAAGTACCACTGGGAATAAAGATGTCTATTGTCTTGTTTTAAGTGCTTTGAGTACACAAAGTGTTGCCAAGGCAGCTAAGGACAGTTACCTCTTTGCAGTAATGACTGGAATCACACACCTCTATTTTAAAGCCCTGTTTCTCAGAAAGTATATTTTTTTAGTTAACCAACTACAAATTCACTCCCTATTACCTTCAGGAGTTACAATTTAGACTCTCATGTGATAAGAAGCATTCATCAGGTCAGGACTGATGTACCTATGTCATAAGGCAGAGAGAGAACCTGGATCAGAGATCTACACTGCCTCTGCAGATCAGAGGGAGACATCCTCCTCAGGGGTACAACACAGAGAACAGGGCTGCCTGCTGGTATGTGAGCCACTGATACTCCTCACCCCTCCACTGAAGAGGGAGGGACTGCTGTAGTGCCAAGAAAGTCAAAGAGCTTGCATCTGGCATTGCCACCTGTGCTTCAATTCCAGCTGGTGTAATATGAGCAGGGTTTTCATTCATGAGGGAAACAGTCTACATACAACTACTACTTAACACTTCAGTAGTGTGAGCAAAAGCTGCCGGAAATGGCCATCATGCCTCTATTGGCATGTGTGAGACCCTTGTTCATGCTGTGGACACTTTGGTGGCATCTCTTCCTTTTTCTCCCTATCCCCATACAAAATGCATCTCTTTTCCCCCACAAATGTTAGAAGCCACAGAGAAGCTAGACCATCACAACACCCTAACACTGTAAATACTTGAATTTTAAATACTGAATGTCCTACAGTTACTGCTTAATGAACAGAATCTGTATTTCAAATAAAAAGATAATCTAGAAGCTAAAGAATCTGCATAATTTTGCAGTAGATGCTGATAATCCTCATTTGTTTTATGACTGTACTGATTTGAGTGGATTATAAGGACAGCTCACTCAGAGAAGGCTTAGCCCAGCTGGATGTCATATCAAAACAGAGCAGGAACAGAGATACACAGCTTTTATGCTTTGAGCTGTAATGTTCAAAGGAGACTATCAATTTTAAATTGTATTTCTGTCTCAGATTGTTTTACTGGCTGCTATTATGAAAACACTTGTGCTTATCAGAACTGCAAGTGATTATTTCTCAAGAATTTGTGTGTTTGCATTAGTTTGTGCTTTTGACATAATTTTGTATCTAGTCTGTGCTATTTCTCTTGTAAAATCAGGTTGCCACTGTAAAGCAAATGATTTTACTTGTGCATTTCCTTTGGTTTTACATCTGAGATCTACAAATGTAATTAAATGTGCTATTGCCATTCCCGTCAATTTGCCAATATTGTTCTGATATGCTGCTTCCAAAGCAAAGAGAGGGCAAAAAATAGTTATGTAAGATATGAAAACATGACTGTGAAATAATTATCTCGGGACAACAAGTCATAGGTATGCAGCTAAAGGAGATTTCTAAATGAAACACAGGCCTAAATTTTACACACGTTTTCTCTTCTGACTTCATGTCTTTGTCTAGCTATGCACTACTTTCCAAATAACAGCTGCTTTCAGTAACAGCTGTTTTCAATGATAGCTCTTTGATAATTTAAGACTGCTGATGGAAAAGGTTTGCATGGTAGCAGGGCATATGTAAACTCAAAAAAATAAACATAAGGTAATTTTATGCCTGTATGTGTGTTGGTCAGTAATCAGTTATTATATAACTAGAATATAAAGCTGTGTTAGTGCATTGATATCATTTTGAAAGAACCATAAGAAAAGCAAACAGTTGAAGTGTTGGCTATTCTGGTGACTTACTTCTCTGAAAGATGCAAACACATTTAGCAAGTAAGATTTCCCAGTGACAATCTGACTGGTCTGAATTTTCAAAATTTCAGAATCCCTTTCTCAACTCGTTAAGACTCTCATTGCTGGTTATCTCTATCATTGGTCCCAGAGTAAACAGAAAACATCAGTACAGGAAACAAGCTTAATTTCCAGGTTAATCATCCCATTTGATACAAAAGGATAAAGTGATTGGTCCTTTTCCACAAAAATGATGTAGGAGTTTGAATGGAATCAGGCATTCCAGGAAGTATTTTTCTGTCTCATTTTCAACGTGAAGTGTTGGTCAGCTTCCAGTGCTAATGTCAGAGTCAGAATTTCTCTTTTGTCCTAAAGTAATCAATGTTGAGGGCATCCTCTCCATCTATGGGATGCTGTGGTTCAAGTCTTATACTTGTCTTAAACTAGAAATTCAAGCTTCTTTTTTTGCTTATCAAATCTGAATGATCTGGCACCTGCATTGCAGTCTGCCTAAAGGTCTCTACTCCTTAGATTGTTCCCCATGAAAAACCTGTACATAATCATTGCATGAGAAAGGGAAATTGAATCAGGTTTATTTTATAATACAACTGATATTTCATGCTTTGTTAACAGAAATAGGTCATGCCACAGGAACTGGTTATCCTCTACACCTCTTACATAGAAGTCAGAATAATTATGATGCAGACACTTGCCTGGGGTTTTTGGTGCAATACTAGTCACTTGAAGGAAAACATGCCTCTCCTTTACATCTTAGAAAGCAAATTGAAATGTCTGTGCAAACTCGACGTCTTTCACAATACAATTATTTTATCCCTGACAAGTGTTATGCAAGGCTTGAGAATTTTAGTCCCTTGTCTAAGACTTGCAGGATTTATTATCAGAAAAAGAGTAATAGTGGGGACACTTTCCATAAATGTCTAGAACAATTTCAAATGCTCTATATCTGCATAGGACTGGAGGATACAATACAGGGATGTGGGAAACTTCTGCCAGTGAAGAACAGCTGCTGATGGTCAGGCAGGAAAAAAAGAGAGATCTGAACCAGAAGTAGACCACTTGCATCTTGGTCTTCTCTTAATGACTGGAAATGGTGGAGGATTATACCAAGAGTTGAAGAGGGATAAGGAGTAAAGCAGTGCCCCCAAACTCTCAAACTTTCATATTTTTATAAATAAACATCCACAGGGGAATTTTAATTTTCCTAATTATAAGTATCTACTTCTATTTGAGATGCCCAAGGGTATCCCTCCCAACTTCCAACTGCTGCTTCAGCAGGAATCAGTAAATCCAGTGTATCATATTCTAATTCTGTGAAGCTGTCCTGGCTATCTACAACAAACACATAGACACATAAACCTGAGTTATGGATGACTTATTGGTAGCTGAAGTCACAAGCCTCCCATGAATTGTGAAACTCTGAATGACAGATGCAGTCAAAGGTATTAAGTGACAGATATTTGTGAGCTTGTATTATATAATATGCATTTCTGCTCTAATTCTCTCTACTAGTAGGCAAATACTTATGCTGTAAAATTATTTGACTTAATTTGAAGTCCATTTTAGTAGATACAAGGGAGAGAAAAACATTTTTTATTAATCTTTCACATTTGTTTATTACTTACTTCATTACCCAAATTATTGTTACTGCAGTTTGGAGCTCTGATAGTGTCCCATCAATGTTATTGAAATCGTGCTGATTTATATCTCTGGAGAATATTTTCCTTAGTGTCTAATTCTGTGTTTGACTCTGTTAGGTCTTATTCACGTGATTAGTGATCCCAAGGACATCACTTATAGGTACATCAAAGAAAAGGTGATTTAGGATTAACATGGCATGTAAATGTCCACAGAGTAGATGTCAGTGTGTGATTAATGAGTCCCTTACTAGTAATTTGAAAAGAGAGGAGAACATTAGCCATAACAACCTTAAAAACCTGCTGAGAACAGTTACACTAAAATACAAATGATATTGCAAATACCCTCTATCTGGCCCAAAGGGACTAGTTGAAACCATCTCATTTCTAAGGCAGACAAGAAGAGTCTGTCCATGACATCCACTTACAGAACTTTAAGATCTTGATTCATTTTGGAAGTTCTGTCAATCATAGCAATAATGTTTAAAAATGATGATGAAAATATCTTGGTCAAAAGTGTTACCATTACATTACTTATGGGGACAGTCAACCACATAAATCATACAAGAAATACCCAGTTTTAATAGCCCTGACCATCCACCCATGACAAACTCATGACTTTGCCAGATGCATGCCTCTCCCACTCCCCATTTTTGTCTCTCCCTGTGCCTCTGTTGCTGGGAGAAGTTGTGTGACAATGGTGAACAGCAGAAGGATGGTGGAGGCAGTGTGACATCCCCTCACTCCCTTGCCCACAAGCATTTTCTTGGTGAGACTGGTCAAAGACCATCACCACCGGTGCAGGAATGCCATTTCCGGTGGTTGATTAGCTTGACCACTGCTTAATTTTTGTGGTGAGCTTGCCTCTTTATGTCTTGGAATATCTTAGACCATTTACAAACAGCCTAAATATTCCTCGACTGTGCAGCCCCACTTAAGCCAGTGTTAGTTGACAGCCACTCACCAGAAGCAGAAGTAGAGAAGAGAAATATGGCTCAAACCTCCTTTATGATCTTAAGTCATTTATTCCCTCTGTCCCAGGGCGGGGACAGAGCATCAACCTGGGTGAGAGTCAGCCAGGGTAAGAGACCGAGGCTTTGTGTCTCCTTGCTTTTGTCTCAGAGTGGGGAAATGGGATACCAGGGGCAGAGATGGGATAAACAACCAACCAGATCAGAGCCCGGGCTGCTTGAACATCAAACAGACTCGACTCAGTCACATGGCAGGGACCCGGCCAGGGGGGACCAGGGAGTCCACTGCAACAGCAATGAGGGCAACAGAGATGGGTGAAGTGTTTCATTATTTGTGCTGCAGTGCTCACACGAGTAGAACTTCTGTGCTGCTGCAAGATTTAATGTAGCCTACAATTACCATGCACCCTACACCCTAACACCTGAAAATAAGAGACAAGATTTGTCACTGCACTAATCTATGCACAAATCACCCATGTGTGCAGATATAAGCAGAGTTTGAATGCTTTTCCTCAAAGAAATGCTGCTGTAGAGAGAAAATTATTTGCCTATCAATTCCTGGAATCATATCCAGTCCTTTCTTCCCCAAGTTCACAGATGTTAAAAACAAGAAGCCGCTATTACCTTTTTCTGTGGCAAACAATCCATAGGACAAATTTTTTAGTGATGTTTCAACCAGTCTATGATTTAACATTTCACTTTAACTTATCAAAAAATCATTTTAACAACTGCAGATTGCTTTACAGCAGCAATTTTCATCTGTTTTCTAAAGATCTACAGATTACTGTACTCAAAAATATATCAGAAACAGTTTCTTATTCATTTTTATCTTCTAAAATGTCACTCGGTTCCAGATGCTCTTGTCCCAAATAAATGAAAGGTAAAGGACCTGGCACTGAACTCTCATTTTTCAAATAGAAGGTTCAGATTTGATGTCACCATATTCTTATTCTAAGGTTAAGAAATTGCTCATTTAGAGAATTGCTTATATAAATTACAACCATATTCTGTTCTTCCAGGGTTCCAAAACTGTATTAATTTCTTTGGCTATCATCTTATGAAAGAAGTAAAGGCAAAATAATGGTAAAAATGGTTGTTTTTCTTTTTGTTTTGGGTTTTTTTTGTTGGGTTTTTTTTTTTTTTTTAATCCAAAGAGAAAGCGAACCTGTCACTGTGCTTCAGAAATGTATGAGGTGTTTCTGTTTTATTCTGCGAGCACTCTANCAGGAGTAACACAGTGGATGGGATCTGAGTATGAGACTGACATGCTGGCAGAAGGCCTGTTTGATTTTTTTACATGTTATCAATGTTAAACAAGCAGAACCAGATCAACTAAAGGCATACTACAGCATGCATACAAAACCTACAAAGAAACAGTGAAAGAGCTGCTCCTGGTTCCTGCCCAACAAAAGATACATGATGAAAAATGCCAAACCACAGGAGTAAATCTTTCTCACCAAGTTCTACAGTTCAGGAAGACATTTCTGCTTCTATTTTTCCCCAAATGTAATTTTGAAATTGTTCCTACGTTTGTATTTCTGGAAAGTTTGGATTGCAAGTATAAGGTTTGTGCATTAAAATTTTCTATGGGGTTGCCCAGGGAAGCTGCACTTTATATGCTACTGCTCAATGGCATCCCAATAAGCCTTCAGAAAAACTGAGTAATCACCTCTAATCTTTCTTCAGCCCTCATGTAGTACTGCCTAGATGGGAAAATTTGCTAGTTTTCTTTGAAAATGGGAAAAAAAAAATTAGATTTGAAAAAGAAAAATCCACCTGAACTGCAACTATTCAAGGCAGATGAAAATCACAATAATTTGTCTTTGAGTTGAAGAAAGCATGATTATTACTAGCCATTGAAGTAATAAAAGGTGATGGGTAAATTTTACATATTTTCTTTAAAAAATATTTATCAATTACTTTGACTTTAAAACACTGATTCAAGTCCAAGTATAGATAATCTTACAATTTATCTTTATGTAAATCAAAATGAGATTCTTTTATATTGATAGACTACAATACCCTGAACTAAAACCATGCATACTAAAATCATAGATTTATAGAACTTTCCAGGCTGGAAGGGTCCCACAAGGACCACTCAGTTGAATTCCCAACTCTGCACAAAACAACCTAAAACTCAAACCACATATCTAAGAGCATTGTTCAAACCGTTCTTGACCACTACTGGTCTTGAGGCCGTGGCAACTTCCCTGGGGAGCTGGTTACGGCTCTTGACCACCCTCATATTGAAGAACTTTTACATAATATCCAATATGAACTTCCCCTTATACTCCCTTTAGGGGTGTGGAATTTTAATGCTTGGATCATGCACAGTCCTCAGGTGGAAGCCCTGGAAATGAGTCTGGGGGTCCTTTGGTGGTCATTGATGATCATATATGCCATCTGTCCCATAACTTGAAGTGATCTTTGACTGGTGATATGTGTGTGAGTAGTTGCTTTCTTTCCCACAGTTTGCCACAGCTGGACTTTTTGTCCAGATATGCTTTTTAACCAGGATGTGCTAACCAGATCTTCCCTCTGTCAGGCCTGGAATTAATGCCACAAATTCCTCCTTTCTTCTCTTATATCAAGCTGTGGTGGCTTGTCTTATGTCAAGTACTTTCTGTGTCCTTGAGAGTGTTTGAGATGGGCAACTGTGTTAACTGCTTACACTGCCCTCGTGGGAAAGCTGTAGACAGCAAGGGGGTCACTCCTCAGACAGCCCCCCCCCCCTTTTCAGTATTGAACAAAACTGGTATCCTAAGCCACTCCTCCTGAGTCACTCCCAGTAGTCCTTTCACCACCTTTGTTTCTGTCCTTCAGACATATTCTAATATTTTTATACTTTTTCTTATCTTTTGGAGCCTAAAACTGTATATGGTTCTCAAAATGAGGCTGCACTAATATTGAATATATGTGGGACAATGATATATTTTGACATTTTAGCTACTCTGTGCTTAATGCATCACATGATATGGTTTGCCCTTTTGGCCTTTTGGCCGCCACAATACATTGTTCACTCATTTTGAGTTTGCCAGCAACCAAAATTCCTAGACCTCTTTCTGCAGTCTAGATATTTGCACCTCTGTCTATGCTTATATGCAGGATTACCTGTACCATCCCAGATACAGAGCCCAGCATTTATTATGCTACACATAGCTGCTGATTTCCCAGCACTCTAATCTCTCTCTAACCTTAAAGGGGATCAACAGCTCCTCCTAATTTGTACTGGTGTCAAACTTGGTGTGCATTCAACTCCTCTGTCCAGGTCATTGATAAAAATATTGAAGAAAACTGGCCCTAAAACAGAGCCCTGGGGAACACCCCTAATGACTGGCCATGAACCAAGTGTTGCCTCATTTACCACTGTCAGGCTGTCCAAGACCAACCCTTCATCCAATTGTCTATCTGTTGTATTGTGATGTATCTATACATGGATATGCATAGATCCTTCATAGATACAGGAAAGTACTTGACTTAAAAATAAGAGTCTTATTAAAGATTGGTTCTTCAAGCCGGTTCATAAGGTGCTAAGATATTTTTTTATAGTTGCTTTCCTCTCCTTGTATTTTACATGTCACTAGGATTCCCTACAATTTTATGAATTCCAACTGTTTAGAGACACATGCAACAAATCTAAAAAATCCAAGAAACACATCGGAGCTGTAACTGAAGTTGTGAAACATAGGCACCTTGAAAGATAAAAGGTTAAGTTATTCTCTATAGCTGTTTCTATACTTCTATAAGAGAGGTAAGATCACTGTTTTACTGCTTAAATGTTAAAATGAACATAGGCTGGTATATGTTCAGACCATGCCAACCAGAACTGTTATGGACATCCATAAGCATGGTCTATAATAGTCCATTCTAGAAAGCAATTTGGTTGTTACCACCCTATTTAGGGAGAGAGATAATCTGTGTATGTTTACACAAATTGTGCCAGTCTAATAAGTCTCAAAGCCAAGGAATGGTCCCTTTCTGGTGGTGGATTAGCTTGACCACTGCTTAATTTTGTGGTGAGCTTCCCTATTTATGTCTTGGAATATCTTAAACCATTTACAAACAGCCTAAATATCCCTCGACTGTGCAGCTCCACTTCAAGCCAGTGCTAGTGACGACTACCACCAGAAGCAGAAGTTGAGAAGAGAAATACAGCTCAAACCTCCTTTATGATGTTAAGTCATTTATTCCCTCTGTCCCGGGGGGGACAGAGCACCGACATGGGCAAGGGTTGGCGAGGTGAGAGGGCGGGGCTTTCCATCATGCTGGTTTTGTCACAGAGGGGTGGAAAGGGGATACCAGGGGCAGAGATGGGACAAGCAACCAACCAGATCAGAGCCCGGGCTGCTGGAACATCAGACAGACCTGACTCAGTCACATGGCAGGGACCCGGCCGGGGGGGGCCCAGGGGGATCCACGTCAACAGTCCCTAACCTCTTTTATTCATTAGTCTAGGTGTTTCTTGCATGTCTCATCTGTTTTCCACTGCCTGTACAGATGGTGACTCTGTGTCTAAGGAAAGAGCAGAGTGATGGATGGAGTCAGTATGGGCCAAAGTGAAAAGCACAGTGGCAATAATGATGTGTTGCTCATTCACCTTACTAAGAGATGCCAAGGAATTGAATTTATAAGGGGTACCTCTCATCCAGGTGTGCTTTGCTTAGAAAGTTCACATATCTGTCACATCTCCTGATATCACTAAACATAACTGACTGACCTCAGTCTGAAATATGGCTGTTTGTTCTAAAGGTTGCTGCTGAGCCATGAAACTTCTGTAGAAGTGCAAGCCTCCAGTTTTTGTGTAGGGCTCATAAGTCATCTACATCATTCCAAACTAAATTATATGTGGATCATTGTATACACACACACACACACACACACACACACACACACACACACAAACATATATGTATGTATGTATATATATATATACATACATATATATGTAGTATACATGGACTAAATGTGATTCTTCTGTGCTGGTGATTTATATGGCCATTTATCATTCTGCTTACCTCTGCATAATGAAATTATTTTGCCTCTCCAGCGTGCATATGTGCTTATTTTATCATGGATATTTTAGCAACCAAAACAACAGACTTCTGTCCCTCTCTTCTCTCCATCCTGAATTTCCTCTAGCTTTCAGCATTCTTTATTAATGCCTCTCAACTTTTTGCCTTTTACTAGCATTCTGCATTTCTTCTTCTCCTAAGGAGAATCAGGCTGGGACTTCCTTTTTGTTTCCTTGATGACAGTCATCTTGGGCAAATATTTTTGGTTTAATGATTTGAAGAAGATGACAATAATATGGAAGATATTTGTTATCATTCCCCAAGGCTGATAATGTTTGAAGATAATTTTGCTGCACTTGGACTGCGATGTTTTAGTTTCTATATAAAGATACAGAGGTTTTTGGTTTTTAGATAAAGATACATAAAGGGTAGATTCAACTTCTGTTGGAACCCTGAGTTCAGGGAATTTCAGTCTTTCAGTGCTGACATGCAATGATCTTCAAAAGCACACTGCATTTGACCCGAGGCCTTGGGAAAAACTTCCCAAATTATGGGACAACACTGAGATTGTTGCTGTTTAATTAAAGTTATATCACTGGGTGGAACATGTAGAGATGTAGAAAATTTAGGTTTATGTGATAGAGTAATATGCATGTAAGAAAATGGAGGATTTTGAGTGTAGGTTAGTTCTTCTTCTTTCCTCTTCTTCACAAATCTGGGTGTTCTAGTATTGGTTCAAAAAACCTGCAGTGCAGAACGTGAATGTTTAGTTACTGGATTATAAGTAGAAATAAATTAGTTATAGCTAAGAAATAATAAACATTAAGTAGAAGATGAACCCTGAGTCTCCTTCATTTTAATCCAAACTCAGAGTAAAAGAACTTGTGAGACAGAGGTAAAATTAAAATAGAGAATGCAACAAACTTCTATTTTTCATGATGCTATTTCCTGTGTATCTATGTGTATAGAAAAGCACGGAGACGATTAGTGGTAACAACAAGAGCCTCATTCAAGTTCAATAGAGGAATCTCAGAACAAAAAACCCATTCCCTTGCAAGACTCACAGCATTCACACATCAGGCAATGCACTCCAGAAACTTGTTTTTCTAATATATGAACCAAACAAACAAAGGAATTAAAGAGGAATCCAGTATTTGATTTCCCATTTACCTAAACATACCAGCTAAGTGCCACTATATTAGTAGTAACAAAGATTGAAGCCCACTGATTACTTTTATTTCCCCAAACCTGAGCAGTTCTTATAAATCTCATTCTTGCTCCTGGCAGAAATATCTTGCTCAAAATTCTTTTTCAAATGGGTGAAGAACTTAAAATATGGCCTTTATTTAAAGATATTTTTAAACACTAAATTTTTGCACATACTTCCCTACATTCAAGGAATTTCTACCCTCTGCCTTGGTAACTCAGAGAGGGGGCCTGAAATGTCTCCTCTGCTGCTAATAGCCTCTCTGTGATAATTAGTAGAATTACTTCCAGAGCAGTATACTACTTGGTGTTAGTAAAAGCATCAGAACATGTCCTGGATTGCTATCTACATTTACAAATTATCTGTCTTCCAGAAAATGATCTTCCAAAAACTAAGAAGTCAAGCACTATTGTTAGCGGAGAGAAGATAATTAAAATAATTGGTAACTCCTTGGTGCTTAAAGTGCCAGTGAAAACTGTGAAATAGGACAAAATTTTCGCCCTCTGTTAATCTATTCCTGCACTGTGGTTTCATGGACTATTGTAAGAATTAATGCAGACTGTGTCCTGTAAGTCTGCCCATGCTGACTACCTCTGGATTTTCTGGAGCTGGCACTGGAAATCCTTAACCATTTTGTAACTCAGCTGAAGGTAGTATCCTTTTACATGAAACCAGTAAAAAACCTAGAGAGACATTCTAGCTACTGAACAATTACTGGTATACATCCAAACATACTTATCATACATGCTTTATAAATTCAGCTTTACTACACTGATGTTAAGCAAGGTTATAAAAGATATGATTTTTGTTCTTCTTAGAAAAAAAAAAAAGGGGAAAAAAATAGCTTGTTTTTATTTAAAGTGGAGTAATTGGCAAATTTGAACCTTAATCTGAATTTGGCTTTACCATCTGACTTTCTGTTCACTCTTGTAGCACAGTCTGAAAATCTTATTGTTCAGTTTGCATTTACAAGCCCTGAAATAATTTTGAATGCTAGTCCAGACACATATGAGGGCAGCTCTTTGTGAGCAGGTGGTAGGCCTTGGCTGTAGATCACAGAAAAGCAAGAAAAGAAACAAATACAAGAGACTTTTGGAATCATACTGGTTTATTCCATGTTATGTTTTATTCACCTGTGTAGCAGATGCTCTTTTTTCAACCCCTCTTTTCAGTGTACTAAGAGTTTGCAGTGAAACTTTCCTCAGTTGAGGACAGATAGGGATTTTTCCCCAACAGCATGGGTAGCTTCTCCAATAACACAGCAGAGAGGCTGGAGGGTTGAAAGGCTCTCCCACACCTTGGCATCACTGTATGTTACCTCTCTATGTCTATATCTATAAAAGCAAATAAAACAATTTTAGGGTCTTTCCTGGCTTTGAATCCTTTTGTGCAAACCAATCAGGGTCAGGATAGACAGCCCTTGTTCCTGGGTCCTCTCTGAGCACCATGTAAAGATTCTAATACATAATTATTATTTTTGTCATTGAGAATAATTCTTTATATAAGACGCATAAATAAAAATAGTTCCAACATAGGCAGATCATTTAATGCTCCATTTAGGAAAGATAAATCCAGCCCACAGATATTTACTTTCTGAGAGAAAGTGTAGATGTTGTTTTGCTTCAGGTGCAGATCAATAACAACTACATGGCCACTATTAAATGACAGAAAGCAAGTCAATAAAACCATGTTCTCACAAGCCAGTTAGAGGCAAACTGAAATGTACAGACAAGTCATGGCTCTGTATGACATTGCTAGTCTTATTAAAAGCTACTAATTTGAAAAGGAGATAGAAACTCTGTTGGATTTTCTTCTGTCTCATCATTGGGGTTTCTGATGGTTTCTCCTTTTTCTAATTCTTACCCTATTTATTGTTATAGCTATAATATTCTGCTGTATTTTCTTATTTGAAACATGATTTTCTCATATCTGTTTGTTGATTTCTAGTTATGTGACTTGAACACATGGAGATTGAAACTTTTGTCCTCTGGTTTTTATCTTAATTTTAGAAAGGTCTAAAACATCCAGGAAAAAAAGAAAGCTTTATTTTGTCAATATTTTTATTTTTATGGTGGTATGCTGTATTCTGTGATTAGAGACTGGTGTTTAGAGTGTTGTTCTAAGATATAGAAGACACAAGTCTTCCAGGGGTAGAAATATGTATAGCAGAAAATAGGTGCTCTCATCATTTGAGAACACTGATCTTCCAGAATTAGAGGTTTTCACACTGGAGAGAATCCAGTTCTGGAATCGCTCAGCTGGACACACACTGCATTTCCACAGGAAAAGGTGTTTGGCTTGAAGATTATCACAGTGTGAAATTATAAAAATAAATTGAAACCAGAAAATTTCTTATAAGAAGAAACACTACCTTTTGTTCAGCTTCTTTCTCTGACAGCAAAATGAATATAAGGCAAAAAAAATATGTGATGCAATTTGAAAGAAAAGACAATTTTTTTTTCTATCTAACCAAAAAGCCATTGCAAGATTTACTGTATAGTCTGGCAAAATCCAGACTGAGGGACCAGATATGGAAATTTTGCCAGTGGTGGAGGAGGCAAAATTACATTTTACTTTACAAAAGGTCAGTCAGTGAAGAGTTGAAATTCTTGGAGCTTGAATAGGATGGGATGTTCTGAAAATATGCTGAAACAGTAACTTTTCAGAAGGTAGTTGGCTCAAATAATGCTTATGCTGTTAGCATATTGCTGTGTTTTACTTATCTATGCTCTTGGATTGCCTGTAGCTTTCAGTCTTCAGAGAAGGCTGCATTGCTACCTTTGTGATGTGAGTCATCAACAAAGGAGCTGTTACAAGTAACAAATGTTGCCTTCTGCTATAAACTTTTCATAGATAAAACACATTTTTTTAGGTATTATTTCTAAGATTTTTGAAATTATTTCTTTAAGCCCTAGGAAAAAAACCCATGTTTTCCATGTTGTATGTCCATATAACTTTTGCATCCCAATCAAAAGAGGACTTCATATTAACCTTCATTCTTTGTGAAAAATAAAGATAAAATTGCTCTTTGTGGTACTAGTGCAACTCTGGAATGGAAGCATCTGTGCCTTTATTAAGCCATATAACCAGAAATATAATTTGGCCTATGGCTTACCATGTGTTTTGGAATAAGAGTGATTATACAAACAGAAATGGTTGTTATTGTTATTGTCTCTGGCAGTACCAGTGTGGCAACAAGAAAAAACAATAAAGTGTATCCAACCTGTTTTCTGCTGGCATAGAGCACTTTCTATTCCAGATAGTGGTCAATTCTCTTGCACCTTTTTCTTGTATGTTTGTTTTGCATGGTTTTTTAATGAAGTATCAAATGATCAGTCTCATATA